>CM033470.1:142199822-142917322 GCA_019447015.1 Hymenochirus boettgeri | reverse complement strand
GATAGATAGATGATAGATAGTGAAGATAGCAGGGTTATGATGATAGTAGCAGAGTTAGATAGAGAGATAGATAGATAGTAGATAGATAGATAGATAGAAGATAGATAGATAGATATAGAGAGATAGATAGATAGCAGGGTTAGATAGATAGATACAAGACAGACAGACAGATAGATAGATAGGTAGATAGATAGCAGGGTTAGATAGATAGATAGCATAGATAGATAGTAAACAGACAGACAGATAGCTAGTAGATAGACAGACAGTAGATAGATTGCAGGTTAGATAGATAGATAGACAGACAGACAGCTATATAGACAGACAGATAGATAGATATACAGATAGATAGATAGCAGGGTTGTTAGATAGTAGTAGATAGATAGATAGATAGCAGGGTTAGATAGATACATAGACAGACAGAAAGCTAGATGACAGACAGATAGATAGATATACAGTTAGATAGATAGCAGGGTTAGATAGATAGATTGATAGATAGCAGGGTTAGATAGAAGATGAAGATAGATAGATAGATATATAGATAGATAGATAGATAGATAGATAGATAGATAGATAGCAGGGTTAGATAGATAGATAGCATAGATAGATAGATAAAGACAGACAGATAGCTAGATAGACAGACAGACAGATAGATGACAGACAGATAGATAGATAGATAGCGGGTTAGATAGATAGATAGATAGATAGCAGGGTAGATAGATAGATACATGATAGATAGATATTAGATAGATAGCAGGGTTAGATAGATAGCATAGATAGATAGATGATAGATATACAGATAGATAGATAGATAGCAGGGTTAGATAGATAGATAGACAGACAGACAGATAGAAAGATGGACAGATAGAAAGATGGACAGATAAATAGATCGATAGATGAGATTGATAGACAGACTGATGTATAGAAGATAGATGGAGGGCGGATAGACATATAAATAGGTATTAGATAGATAGACAGACAGACATATAGTTAGTAGACATACAGATAGACATGTAGGATGTATGTTTGAAATAAATGAGCTTGGATTGTAAGCTATTCAGCGCAAGGAACTGATGTGAATGTATACATTGTAAAGCGCTACAGAAGATGTTGGCGCTATATAAATCCATAATAATAATAAAGAATAATATATATGCAGGTTATCGATCATTTCGTTTGCATTCTCCATTTTGATATTTTGCTCTGGCATACGTTGATTTCTGGCTCCCGACCCCTGGCTCTGGCATACGGTGATTTCTGGCTCCCGAACCCTGGCTCTGGCATACGTTGATTTCTGGCTCCCAACCCCTGGCTCTGGCATACGTTGATTTCTGGCTCCCAACCCCTGGCACTGGCATACGTTGAGTTCTGGATTCTGACCCCTGGCTCTGTTTGTGATCAACCACTCTACTGGTGAGTATACAAATTTGTCACTAAATGTGAAATGTATTAGACATCATCACTACCATATTATTTATATATATATATATATATATATAAAAAACTGTTAGCGAGCGGCACTCCCCCGGCGTTCATCCACCAAACCAACTACTGGCCCCACTGTGTAGTACATAAAAATCCTTACATTCCTGCTCAAAATGGCTGCCCTGCCCTCCCTACAAAGTCCAAAAAAGTTAACAGCAGAAGTCTGTGTGTGTCTCATTCTGTGTCTGCATCTTGTCTCTCCTCCTTGAGAATTTTGACATCCTTAGTGCATCCATCCATGCCTCCCTCCCCCTAACTCCAATCCCCTTTTCTGTGGTGGAGGTCTCCCTCCCCCAACCCCAACTGCTATATTTATTAGCAGCAAAACTCTCCCGATCTATACTTACTTTGACTGTTTCCCCTGGCTTTCTGTACAGCCCTAAGCCACGTCCGTGATTGGCTGCCGGTCCGGCACTTGCCTTTCAGTTTCATGCAAGCAGACGGCCGTGACCG
Organism: Hymenochirus boettgeri; assembly: GCA_019447015.1. NCBI lineage: Eukaryota > Metazoa > Chordata > Amphibia > Anura > Pipidae > Hymenochirus > Hymenochirus boettgeri. The sequence continues at coordinate 142,915,387 of CM033470.1, read as the reverse complement.
ATCGCCGGGTGAAAGGGGGAAAGTAAGTAGTGATCGGGAGAGTATTGAACTACAGTAAAATTGTAAACTAAGGGTGGACATGCCATTTAAAAAAAAAATTTCTTTAACCTTCCTCTGATACAATTTTTTTTTGCACTATTTTTATAGATATTCATTATGCCTGCCTGCATCGTGAAAGGATGTCCTTATATTACTGGACAAAAGCTAAAATATCCAAATATTGTCCTACATACATTTCCAAAAAACATTGAAAGTATAAAAAGATGGCTACAGCAAACAGGCCAAGATTTTGGGGACATTGACTTAATGGCTCAAAAAATTCTAGATGGAAAAAAAACAGAGAAATACAGGATTTGTTCATGTCATTTTTCTTCTGATTCTTACATTTCAAAAGGTTCCAGAGTGGTTCTTAAGCCATCAGCCATTCCCACAGTATTTACTGGACTTTCTGTTACTTTACAATGCGGTAATTTATCAGTAGGTATGACAACAAAGCCATCCATGAATGTATCTGAATCATCAGAAGCATCAACATCAAGTCATTCCATACTATCAAGTTTGCATAGTGTGCACACACAAACATCAAGGCAATTAATGTATAAGGATGTTTACTGCTATACAGAACATTGGTTAAATCAAAGAACAGTGTCTACCCAAACTGAACCATTAGCAAATTTTAATGATAATGAAAACCAAACTCTTGAGACAACGCAGCTAGAAGACATTGATCCTGTCAGTGTATTTCATGAAAATTCTTTTACCACCTCTACTCCACTATGTGCTGCAGTAGCACCCAAAAAATTGATAAACAGAAAGAGAAGAGCTTTAGAAACTGAATTTGTGCAAGTGTCCAAGTTCCCAATTGTACTTCAAAATCAGGAAAAATATTCTTCACATGATACATCTTTGGAATCATCTTTAACTTATGTTGATGATACAAAAGACAAAACATTTGATCCTGCTGAGGAACCATCAAATGCAGAGTCGTCTATAGTTATTGCACAATCACCTATTTCAAGTAAAAAGACTTTCAAGGGAAGTTATGTGAAAGAAAAAAAATTTATAATCTATGAAAGCTGTTTGGATGAAATTCTGTCACTAATTCCCTGTCAAAATCCTGGTGTGGAAGCTTGTTTTGCAAAAGTAATCAATATTGAGAAAAAAATTTTTGGCAGCATGCTTTCAGTTTCATTGATATGCCAAGATGGACACCACTCTCTTCGGTGGAGCAGTCAACCAACTGAAGGCCGCATTTCAGTTGGTAATATTCAGTTGGCAGCAAGCATTCTGTATAGTGGTTCGAGTTTTAAAAAAGTCAAAGAACTTCTTAACATTTTTGGAGTAGCTACAATATCTTCTGCATTATTTTATAGCTATCAAAAAAAATACCTGTTTCCAGCTATTCACTATGAATGGGAAGTAGAAAAGAAAGAAATGTTAAAGGACATGACAGGAAAGGCAGTCATACTGGCTGGAGATGGCCAGTATGATAGCCCAGGTTACTGTGCAAAATTTTGCACTTACAGTTTACTGAACTTGGTGACCAATAAAATTGTGAACTTTACCATCGACCAACTTGGTCCTGGAAAGACGTCTGTTGGATTGGAAAAGTCTACCTTTCAAACTTGTTTAGAAGAGGTTTTACAAAGCAATGTTGATGTGAAAATAGTGGCCACCGACAGGCATGTAGCAATACGCAAACTTATGCGTACAAATTACTCAAAAATATGCCATCAGTTTGATGTCTGGCATATTTGCAAAGGCTTAACAAAAAAGATTGTCACTGCAAGTAGAAAACCAGGTTGTGGTATTCTTGCTAGATGGATTGGTTCAATAACCAACCATCTCTGGTATTGTGCCAAGACTTGCAATCATGATCCTGATTTATTAATTGCAAAATGGAAAACTGTTATGTATCACATTCAAAACAAGCACAAATTCCCACTAAATCCCATATTTATAGAGTGTGAACATAAGAAACTTACCAGAAATAAAATAGAGAACACTCCATGGCTTAAACAAGAGGACAAAGCATTCAAAATATTGCAAAGTATTGTGACCGCTCCAAATTTACTCAAGGACCTCAGACATATCGAAAAGTTTTGCCATACGGGAGCATTAGAGGTGTTCCACAGCAAAATGCTTAAGTACCGAAGTAAACGGTTGTCTTACCGCATAGACGCAATGTATGCAAGAACAGCACTTGCTGCTCTATCACAAAATAGAAATTCAAAGCGAGAGCAAGCTGTTGTCCAGTGCCCCAAGCAGAACACTCTAGAAAAGGGGAAAAGGCGTTTTAAAACTGTGTTTCCTAAACAAAAAAAACAATGGATCGCCAAGCCCATTTTTGAGGAAGTCAAAGATAAACACGTGTTTGACATCATGGAAAACACATTGAAAATCTTGAAAGGAGAGTTGTCTTCAAACTGGTCTTCCAGGACCTACCTGCATCCCAGAAACATTGCTACAATCGAAAGACCTGACCCACAAACTATTGTTGAAAGGCATTTATCAAGGTTTACAACATGTAAATAATTGACGTATACCTTTCTACGCATTCTCTAATTATAATTTTTTTATTGAATATAAAAAGAACAGTATACTTTTTGTTTTTAAAATAGTAATTAATGTCTTTAATAAAAAAAATTACTACAAAATTCTTGTGTGAAAAACAAATTTATTTTCACATATATAGATTTATATATAACAGAAAACATATCAGGTAAACTGTAAAAATATTTTATAAAATGAATGAACTGTTATGCATTTAAATACCGCATAACCAAACATAAAGATGACAAATGCACTTCAGTCCAAGGCCATCTCCTCTGCAAAATAGTCGTAGGCTTCAATGAAGCCAGTGTAAAATCCATCGGGGTCCGGAAAGGCAGACCGTATAGCATTGACCATGCATGATGGTATCGGTTTACGATTTTTTTTCCCCAAAAAGTAGTAAACCATAACTGTAAAAGATCTATATGCGGTTTTTCTTTTACACCTGTAATAAAACAGATAACAATTAGGATTTTAAAATTTTTTGATTTATTTTCTATGCATTAATCAGATACATCTATAATTAGCCGTGTACTGGAGTAGTGGAGTATGACCAGACATAAAAACGCAATTATAATTTATGCATTATAAGTATACCGATAATTTAATGTAGCTTGCACCATCATCCTCGTCATGCACACAGAGCAGAGATTGCTTATTTCCACCTGACTGTGAATAATAGATCAACACACTTAAAAATTATTGAGAAGCAGCGAGCAGAGCTGTAGCAGGTAAGTGTAATAAATGCTGTATATTAGATACAGGTAAGTGGGAATAATCGATAATATCAAGCAATAGATGAATGTGCAAGCTACATAAAATGAACAGTTCCCTTTAACAAAGTGAGACCATGGGCAAACAGGCCAGCTTGTCAGCAGCATTGGTAGGTAGAAAGAGAGAAGTTTAGAATTGCGAATCTGAATGTGACTCTCTTGGAATTCACGTTCATTCCTTCAGCCCAGATACCCTCATTTGACAACACCCACTTCACCAATAGACAAAACCTTGTTGGCAGGGTGGTTTGTAAAGCCTACCCGGGATCAGATGTACCCTGGACTTAGGGTGCGGGGTATCTGAGCTGAGGCGTGGAATACACGAGAAAGACATAAATGCAGTAGGTGGACAATGTACAACAATCTCAGAACTGGACAACAACGAGGTACCACAACAGAAGCAAAGTCAGATTCAGTGATGGAGTCAACGGTCGAAACACACATGGTCACTCAGCTATGCGAGGTACAAGAGGGTAAGGCAACGTCAAATATTGCATTAAACAGGCTTAAACATGCTTACTTTTTTTGGTTAGTTTAATATTACCTCAATAAATCAGCATCATTCGGATAATTTCTTAAAGTTGTGTCTGCAAATCGGAAATTCAGATCAACTCTTTGATTATCAGTGCACTCAGTGGTTATCTCATTATTGTAAGTAATGCACACGGATTCTTCAGGTATTTGCCGTTTTATTTCCTCTACCTCCTGGCAGCATATACTTTCTTTTTCAGTGGGCATTTCTTTACAGTTTCCACACAGACACCAACTAATTTTTCCAATTCTACTGTTAGGGTCCTCTTCAATTTCACTTGAGGATTCTTCTCTGGGATTACCTATTTCTTCCTCTGAGCTACTCTCCGTTTCATTCATTCCCCGGTTTCGTGGGTCGTTAGGAAACGATGAACCTGGATTTAGTACCTCAGGGCGATTTTTTAAATGATGGATCAGTTCATCCCACTACATTATAAAAGAAAATAATATTAATTTTTGGATTATTACACACTAATTAAGTACATATTCATTATTTGGTTATTAACATAATCCCCCTTCTTTGGCTTTCAACCTCTTGATCATCTTCTGAGGGTCCACTTGCTTCTTGATGGTCCATTTCAAATTAAATCTCTAGAGTAAAATATATTTGGTTTAGAAATATATATACTATTTGTTATAATGGGAAATCGTACTGGGAAGACAAAGTGATTTACAAAGAACTTTGATTTCTAAAATAATTTCTCTAACAATATGCTTGTGAAGGTTCTCATTCATCCAGGTCATGGTACATAATTGCCACAGATTCTTGTACAAGTCATTCTGAATTGAGAAAGCCAGTCGGATGACTAGCGAAACGTCTTCAAGAACTACATTTCAAGTCCAGTTGATCTAATTGAATACAACAGATATTTCTCTAACAATATGTTTAGGAGGTTATGGTCACATACTGAAAAGCTTGAAAAGACCATCTTTAGGCATCACTCTTCTTCCTTCATGGCAGACAAGCAATATTATGGGCATATGTTTCTGAATAATTCACACACAACCATTCTCACACACAGATTCATTCTCACACACACAAACACCCACCCAATCACACACAATTATACACATTCACACACACAACCATTCACACACAAACAAAACCACATATACACAATCATTCACACACACAAACACATACAACCATTCATTCACACACACATACAATCATTCACACACAACCATTCACACACACACAAAAACATACACACAAAAAATCATTCACACACACATACAATCATTCACACACACAGATTCAAACACACACAGCCATACACATACAATCACACACACAATCATTCACACACACATACAATCATTCACACACACACACACACACACACACAATCATTCACACACACACACACACACACACACCGATTCACACACACACACACCCATACACACAATCATTCACACACCGATGCAACACACACACACATAAGTCACAAACACACACACACACACAATCATTCACACACACACACACACACACACACACACACACCGATTCACACACACACACACACACACACAATCATTCACACACAGATGCAAACACACACACACACACACACACAATAATTCACAAACACACACACAATCATTCACACACACATACAATCATTCAAACACACCCATTCACACACACAACCACACACACACATACAGTAACACAAAAACACACATTCACACATACACCCCCAACTCTCACACACATACACAACCATTCACACACATACAATCATTCACGCTCAACCATTCACACACACACAAAAACATACACACACACAATCATTCACACACACATACAATCATTCACACACACAAAATCATTCACACACATCGATTCACACACCCACACACACAATCATCCACACATACAGATTCAAACACACACAGCCATACACATACAATCACACACACAATCATTCACACACAATCTCATACATACAATAATTCACACACACACACACATTCAATAATTCACAAACACACACACACACTCAATAATTTACAAACACACACAATCATTCACACACACACACAACCACATACAATCATTCACACACAAACAAAATCATTCACACACCCCCATACACACAATCATTCACACAAACAGATTCAAACACACACACAGCTATACACATACAATTGCACACACAATCATTCACACACAATCTCACACATACATACAATACTTCACACACACACACACATACACACATTCAATAATTCACAAACACACACACAATCATTCACACACAATCACACACACATTCAATAATTCACAAACACACACACACCGATTCACACACACACACCCTACACACAATCATTCACACAATCATTCACACACAGATGCAAAAACACACACACACACACCACACAATAATTCACAAACACACACACAATCATTCACACCACACATACAATCATTCAAACACACCCATTCACACACACAACCACACACACACACACCTCCTCTGTCCCTCCTGCCACCATCCCTGTGCCTCCTGCCACCATCCCTGTGCCTCCTGCCACCTTCCCTGTGCCTCCAGCCATTAACCTGTGCCTCCTGCCATGCCACCTTCCATCTCCTTCCTTACATCATCGTTGTCATTTCTGCCACCACCCCTGTGCCTCTTGCCATCTTCCCTGTGCCTCCTGCCACCATACCTGTGCCTCCTGCAACCTTTCTAAGCCATACCTTTCCTGCAACCTTCCATGTTCCTCCTGCCATCATCGTTGTCATTTCTGCCACCACCCCTGTGGCCTCTTGCCATCTTCCCTGCACCTCCTGCCACCATACCTGTGCCTCCTGCACCTTCCCATGTTCCTCCTGCCATCATCGTTGTCATTTCTGCCAACACCCCTGGCCTCTTGCCACATCTCCCTGTGCCTCCTGTACCATACGTGTCCTGCAACCTTCCATGTTCCTCCTGCCATCACGTTGTCATTTCTGCCACCACCCCTGTGCCTCTTGCCATCTTCCTGTGCCTCCTGCCACCATACCTGTGCCTCCTGCAACCTTCTATGTTCCTGCCATCATCCTTTACACTTCTGTCACCACCCCTGTGCCTCTTGCCATCTCCCTGTGCCTCCTGCCACCATACTGTGCCTCCTGCAACCTTTCATGTGCTCCTGCCATCATCCTTGTCACTTCTGCCATCACCCTGTGCTCTTGCATTTCTGTGCCTCCTGCCACCATACCTGTGCCTCCTGAACCTTCCATGTTCCCCTGCCATCATCAGTGTCTTCTGCCACCACCCCTGTGCTCTTGCCATCTTCCCTGTGCCTCTGCCACCATACCTGTGCCTCCTGCAACCTTCTATGTTTGCCATCATCCTTTACACTTCTGCCACCACCCCTGTGCCTCTTGCCATCTTCCCTGTGCCTCCTGCCACCATACCTGTGCCTCCTGCAACTTTCATGTGCCTCCTGCCATCATCCTTGTCATTGCCATCACCCCTGTGCCTCTTGCCATCTTCCCTGTGCTCCCGCACCATACCTGTGCCTCCTGCAACCTTCCATGTTCCCTCCTGCCATCATCGTTGTCATTTCTGCCACCACCCCTGTGCCTCTTGCCATCTTCCCTGTGCCTCCTGCCACCATACCTGTGCCTCCTGCAACCTTTCATGTGCCTCCTGCCATCATCCTTGTCACTTCTTCCACCACCCCTGTGCCTCTTGCCATCTTCCCTGTGCATCCTGCAACCTTTCATGTCCCTCCTGTCACTTTCCCTGTCCCTTCTGACACCTCCTCTGTCCCTCCTGCCACCATCCCTGTGCCTCCTGCCACCTTCCCTGTGCCTCCAGCCATTTAACCTGTGCCTCCTGCCATGCCACCTTCCATCTCCTTCCAGCTATGCCACCTTCCATGTTCCCTTTTGCTATCTTCTACTGCCAGCTGCCAGCCATTAATAAATAATGAAGCATAGACATTTATTTTTAATTTAAGAGATAATAAACCATGGAGAACATTTATTTTTATTTTAAGAGCAATCACCTTGAATTGCTTCTTCTTCCAATTGCTTCTTCGTTGCTCTTCCTTGCTCCTCCTTGTCAAGCAGCGCGCACGAGTCTCTGCAAGTCTCCTGACTTATGCGCGCTGCTGGAAAGATCGCGGGACACAGAATCAGTTACGCGGTTCGCGTCATAGGTCAAGGGGAGGAGCCATGTGCTTACTGAGTGACGGATGACGTGTGCCTGCTCATTAGCATCGCGGATTTTTCGAGGGGCTATATCTCGGGACCCAGGATGAATCTTAAAGAACTAAAGGTACTCTGGGGCTTTGGAAGCCTAGTTGCTTCTTTTAGAAGTTTAAAAAAAAAAACGGTTTCCTGACTATAATTGTCCTTTAAGAATCTCCTTGCACTCCAACTTGACTTGTAATGGTGCTGTACCCTGTAGGCTGCTAACTAGAGATGGCCGAACTTTCGAAAGTTCGGTCCGTTTTCGAACTTTCGAACTATATGGAAAGTTCGAAAATGGACCCATTAAAGTCAATGGGAGTCAAATAGTTCAAAAAATTCTAATGAAATACTAATAAAATATTAATGGTAACTTAATGTAAATGGCTGTGGGACCTGGCAAATAGTCTGGGGAACATGTTCAAATATCCAGGACATTCGAAAAATCAGTTTTACTCTATTTTCGAGCGCTCACGTTCAAACATTCGATGTTCGCGCCTAAGTATCATGGACATTTTACTTGCGGATTCGATGCTCGCGTATAGGCTTTAATGGGCTCTTTACTCACGGATTCGATGTTCGTGCCTAGATACCATGGACATTTTACTCGCAGATTCGATGCTCGCTTATAGGACACTTTACTCGCAGATTCGATGTTCGCACCTAGATACCATGGACATTTTACTCGCAGATTCAATGCTTGCGTATAGGTTTTAATGGACACTTTACTCGCAGATTCGATGCTCGCGTATAGGTATAATAGGCATTTTACTCGCAGTCGAACATTCGATATTTATCGAAAGTCCGAAAATATCTAAAATCCGGGCCCGGGATAGTTCAAGAAGTCCGGATTCGTTCGAATTCGAATAGTTTGGCTCGAACTCGGGTTCGAGTTCGAGTTCTAATCCATCTCTACTGCTAACCACAAACAGCATGTTAATCAATCTTGAAAACAATGGGACGCACACATCTGTATGGCTTTTACTTTGATGAGATATGTGCACAACGTTTCGGGTGACCCTCTTCATCAGGTGCATAACCCATCATAGCTGTGACTGGTTTCAATACTCCTCGCTAAATTGGGAGGGGTTTGGTACAATCAATATAATTATTAACTAAGTGCTTAGGAAGTTCATGATCAAATACATATTCTATAATACATGGATCATAAATTAACATAACACATTCTCTCCTCACCTTATTAATTATCACAGTTAGCCAATACAGATATCACCTATATGTAACTTTTGTCACAAAAATGTATATTAATTTTACCTTTTGTTTTAATTTCCATACAAATTTTATACGGCCATTGCGATCCTGTCTAGTAGAAGTCAATGGCCGCTATTGGAAGAAACTCTTTAAAAATGTAATATTTGGGTCTGGATACTGAAATCCATAATGACACTGTAAACCCCTCAGCAATGTTATACATCTCTAATATGATCTCAAACACATTCAATATAACTAATGGCACCCGTCAGGAACTGCCCTAAATTCATTCCAGGATATCTTGACAAAGGTTTTTGAAAAAGGTAATGGAAATATGCTTACCTTACCTCAGCTGCATTTCAAATTGCCCCTAGGGGGCCACTTTCAACTTATGCAAATCCACCATTTCCTATCTAAATTTTACAATTGAATATATATATATAGACAATGGGCACTTTTGCTCTTTTAAAGGGCATGTCCACTCCCAAAACTCAAATTTAACCCCATACTGGCCCCACTCTGTAGTGTACAAAAATCCTTACCTTACATCCCAGCTCCTTATAAAAAAATCCCCTGTATATATTATAGATATTGGTCCCCCAGCTCCAACCGCCGTAATAGAATTCTTAGAAAGTGCCCCGATAGTTACCTACCTTCCCTCTATCCTCCGGCGTTCTGAGCAGCTGGCAGCCGCGTCCCTGATTGGCTGCCTCTCAAGTGGGGAAAGTTTTGAACAAAATGCAGATACCTGGACACAGATGTTCAGCAAATTGGAGTTTTCAAATTTTCCTTTTTCTCCAAAAATAATAAATCAGACAAAATCAGTTTAATTTTATTGAAAACAGAAGCAAAAAGTCTTAAACCAACACAAATGTGAAAGGCTAAATAATAATAAAATGGTAAGCCATGTGTGTAGGTGTACACAGAGACATGGCATAAATGCAATTCCAAGTAAAAAACAAAGTGCTCTGTACTTTGAACAGCCTCCACTTTTTCAAACAAAACACCCTCCAAACTTAGAAAAACCCCCCCCCCAAAAAAGATATATTGTTCTAATCTACACACCTTCAAATACGTCACTGTGCCATTCTCCACAGAACTCCATGGTTTTAGGAGATTGTTTGAAAGAAATCAAAGAAAAAGATGATTCAAAGTTAGAAATCCTACTAAATATAAAAGCCCCCACTAAATATTCTCCCACATGTACTCAATCAAACTGTACGTCATGTGTACACAGTGACAGGGCCACCTACTAGCTCCTAATAAGATGTGTGCACAAGTGCAATTCCAAGTAAAAAAATCACAACTTCAGCTATGTAACAGTGCTATTCTTTCATATATGCATGCATATTTCTGGACTCAGTTCTCCATAGAACTTCATGCTTTTGTGAAAAAATTTAAGAAGGAAAAGATTATTCAAAGTTAGAAAAACCCCTTGACATGTTAAAAAAACTACTAAATATCATTCTCCCACATGTTCTTAATCAAATGGTATGCCACATGCATTAGTGCACAAACAGCCCAGTAAATATCCCCAACTGGACCTAGACTTTAGCTTTAGGGCTTTGTTCTAAGGGCAACTATTCATAGTTTCAGGATAAATACCCCTTTACCTTGGAAACAACCCAAACAAACTATATCATTTTGGAAACAATAAACCCCCAGTTACATAGTGCTGCCATGCTTGCATTTATACATATAGACGCAGTTCTAGTAGTAGCAATGTTTCATCTTAGCATTGTTCACCGTTAGAACATTTCAGAAGACACCCAGACATCCTTTAGGACTGGAAGAAAAGAAGTTTAGTCTTTAAGTTCAGAAGGGATTTTTCACTGTGAGAATGCTAAAACAATGGAAATGTCTTTAATTGGACATGGTGATGCCAGGTTCATTGGATAGTTAAAAAAAACTGTATGAGTTTCTAAAAAGAAGGAATGGTGCATGTTACTGGTATTGATACATAAAGTTGGAGTTAATCCAGGGATATTTTCAATTGCCACTTGGAGTTTCCCTTAATACTGTTTTTTGCCTGGATTAACAGTTAGGCAGGAAATGTGGGTATTGTTGAGTTAAATAATATATTATACTTAGAAATCATGACCAAACGTCAAGTACGAATAAAAGTTCCCACTAAATATCGATCTTCTACATATTCTGAATAAAACAGTATGGCCAGCAAAGGGAGGCAATGCATAACCTTAGGACAGTGCTCTAAGTGCATGCTTTATTATTGACTAAACACCCCCTTACCTAGGAAACAACTTTTTAAAAATAAATAAATAATATATATATTGGTACAGATTGGTACATACAGATTGGTACTGAAGGTGCACTCTTTACTGATTCTAAAAATTCAGTTCCATCTCTTTTTGGTACCTATGCAAAATTTCCTGCATTGTAATTGAGGTTTAGTTTTCCTCTAAACTGACTAATATTTTGATGACTTCTGGGGACTTTTGGGCAGCTCGTAGAAGACCAATATTTTCACTTATAAAGATTTTATTTTTTATTTTAGAAAAGTGTGTTTTTTATCATTCCCAAAGAGAAATATCAGATCACCTTTGGGAATGATAATGAACTTCAAATAAATGCCCATTTCTCCAAGTTGAAATCTGATCGGAAAAATCACTTTCCGGAAAGCATTTTCCATTGGCACAGATCAATATTCACCAATTCTATACCACTCACAAATACTATAGGAAGCTGTCAGTGTGTGACAGTTTGCTATTTGGGGTACTGAACTGCAATCCAAAAGCAAATCACAGTTCAGTACCTTTACTGGACCATGAGGGTTGCGCAGGGGGAAGCCTAAGGGAAAACCCCGGTTAAGGAGGAAGTCCTCTGACATCACCATGGTCTCCCTTACTGTGAACAATGGAATGAATGGACCAGCTCCATTTCCCTGTACGGTCACAGCATTTGAGGGGTTAAATTTTGTGATCCTCAGTTTTAGATGGTAAAGGGGGGACAGGAGGGCACTCGATCGTACGGTGTACAATCTGCAGCACTTTGAATTAGAGATCATACACAACACGATCTGTGTCATTTAAAGTTAATGGCTTATCACACCACAAAGCACACAAAATAGACTGTCCACTCGCACTGCATTGCCGCTGTATTACATCAATTGAGATTGTAGTGGATATCAGACCAAACCAATAAATCATGGATACAAATTGAGACGTATTTAAAAACTTACCTTTTATAAATATCACGGACCCATGCCATGGGTGGTAACGTTCCATAATCTTTTCTCCTAACTTGTAATACAACAAAATATGAAATAAAGTATTGAGCTCTCATAAGATATTACCTTATTTATTCTATCAATTACCTCTAACATTTTTACATCTATATTCCAGATATAGCTCTTACATTTTGGGTAGATCACAAATTTATATCATATACGTGACAATATAAATTCATAAATTCATAAATGTACAAATTTTACCTGAATAACAAAGAATATCATAAATATTTCAAATTTAAAGTGAGATTCAATAAAAGTTCAAATATAGTTAAAAATGGTGCTAATTTTGCCCCAACCATTCAGATCTTATTTAAAGGGTATGTCCACCCTTAAAACATTTTTTTTACCAGACATTGCCCCTGTCCCCCCAGCCCCAACCGCTATGTTAGTTATCTCAGAAAATGCCCCAAACTTTACTTACCTTCGCTCTTGCCTCCGCCGCACTGCCTGCCCTCTGCTTGCTAGAAAATGCAAGCAGAGGGGCGGGACCGGCAGTCGCGTCTGTGATTCTGAGCAGCAGCCATCACGGACGCGGCTGCCGGGAGTTCATGCGCGGAGGCAAGAGGTAAGTAAGCAATGTTCTGGGCATTATCTCAGAAAATGCCCAGAACATTGCTACCTTACCTCTTCCTCTGCCGCACTGAACTCCCGGCAGCCGCGTCCTGATTGGCTGCCGCTCAGCCAATCACAGACGCGACGCCGGTCCGCCCCTCTGCTTGCATTTCTAGCGGTTGAGGCTGGGGGGACAGGCAATGTCTGGTGAAATGCTTTTTACGGTAGGGGGAGGGAATCTTAATCGGGAGGAGAGGGAGGGAGAGGGAGGGGGGGAGGGAGGGGGAGATGGGCTGCAGTACGCATGCCAAACTTCTCCCGGAGGCCAGGTAGGAGGCAGAGTCCTATATGGACTCTGCTATCCTCCTTGTGGCAGTTTTTGGGACTTTGGGGGGGGGGACTACAGAACCCTATGGAGCTAGGATGTGAGGTAAGGATTAAACTACACTACATGATGGGGCCAGTAGTGGGGGGGGATTATAGTTTTGGGGGGGGACATGCCCTTTAACATTTGAAAGCTAACATCTGATTGGTTGGGGCAAAATTAGCACCATTTTTAACTATTTTTGAACTTTTTTTACTTTTATTGAATATCCCTGTAAGTTTGAAAATTCTAGTGCAACAGATGATAACTCTTTACTAGGGATGGCCGGTTCGCGCATCCGAGCCCGGATCCGCCGCGGATTTATCCCGTTCGTGAACGGTGGATTTTTCCTGATTTTCCGTCTTCCGAACTTCCGAACCGCGGATTTCTCATATTTTCGAAGATTTTCGAAATTACGAGGATTTCTCGTATTTTCGAGAATACATATTTTCGAAAATTTTCGAAAATATGAGAAATCTCGTAATTTCGAGGATATTTTCATTTTAATGGGCCTGCTCGCGGATTTTCGAATTTTTCAGAAAATTCGCGGATCCTCGAGCGCACCGGATTTTGCGAAGTTCGGACATCTCTACTCTTTAGCCGATTTACTTACATCCTCAAGAAATGACAGGAAAACTATATCAGTATAAGATATAAGTAACTTTAAATAATAAATATGAGTTCACATTTAAATTTGCCTTAAAATGAAAAAGTGCTTTAATTGAATACTTATTATTACTAATAATTATAATACTTATTATTAATAATCTATTTAACATAAACATGTCTATTTACCCAGCTCTGGTGCTTCACGCTGTGGGTCCCGACCTCCTCCCAGGGCTAGTGGTAGTCACGGATGTCCACCTGTGCACACGCACGCCGACGTTCATGCGTGGACGCACATGTCGGGGCTGGATGATGCGGACAGAGCTTCTGAAAGCCCTCCTCTTCCATTTTGCTCTTGCTGCCAGATCAGTGTTTGTGCCCTGTTCTCAAGCTTAATTTGAACCCTGTTTTCTTCTTGATTTTGGAGTTTTGCCTGTTTCCTGACTACTCTACTTGCTTGCCGCCTGCCTTTTGACTTTTTTCCTGTTTTCTGACCACTCTTCTGCCTTCTGACTGACCGCCTGTTGCCGATCCAGATTGCCCAACCTTCACCAGCTTGCTGCCCGCCTTTGACTCCTGCCTGTCCTGTGACTGCTCTGCTGCCTCCTGACTGTCTACCTGTTGCCGATCCAGTTTGCTTGACCTTTGCCAGCCTGCCGCCTGCCCTGATTTCTGCCTGTTCTCTGACTTGTTTACTTGCCTGCCGCCAGTCCCGACCCTTGTTGTTTATCTTCGATTCCTCCTTTTCTGTGGCTGTCTCATCATTGTGGAATAGGGTCTTGTGGTGGTCTTTCCTGGGGCTGCGACCTGGTACCTGATCGCCGTGCAACATCCTCACCATCAGAAGCTCTGGAGAAAACTGGCAGGTACTTAGACTCCGCACCCAGGGAGGCCTCCCATAGGATTCTTTTTCTGAAGACATTAACAGATACTACTGTGGTGAGTAGATTTTCACTGCATGACCCTTAATGTAAATTTGAATAGTTTTAAAAGTACCTTCCTGGCTGCCATCATCTCCTTGAAATTGTAGGATTCTCGAATGATCTCTCTGCTCCAAAGCCCTTGTATCATACGATGGTGAAGAGTGACACCCCACCCCTCAAACTTGCATCCGTAGTTATGACCGAACTGAGAGTTAAATGGGTTTGAGGGTTTGTCCACCAATGTAACTGATTACTTAACTTATGGGGAAGATAGAACAGTATGTTTGGGCTCTGGAAATTATTCCATTGTGATAAGAAGCACTGCCGATCTGATTGCCTCCTGAGTGGATATTAGTTTCCTCATCACCTGAATAGGTTTGACCATATCCAGCCATACTCCCATATATTCTATCTTCTGTGTAGGTAGATGTAATCATTTTTTTCACTATATTAACCAACCATGCAGTTGGAGAACCTGGATGATCTTCTTAATGTGATCCTGAAGAAATTGTTTGTGGGTTGCTGCAACCAAAATATCATTTATGTATGCAAAACACCTCAAACCCTAGGTCTGATGAATGAAGTATGACCTTTAATGATTCCATCCTAAATGACTTTACCTCTATGAATGTGTTGAGGTAACATCCAGGATTGGTCTTAATACGCCTGAAGTTTTCCTTATTAAAAATAGGGGTGAATAAACTCCTCTGCCTTGTTCCACCACATTCTTCTTTAGCAGGCTTTTGAGAGTGTGCCTTACCAAGGGGTAGAAGACTACCGCTATGGTATTGTATGGATGAATATACAATTACAGTCTCTGTCTTAAAATTGCTGATCGATAAAAGCGAGGTATTGTTACATGGCGACACCAGGTTATAGGGTGATGCAGTCCATTTTCCCTGTCCAGATTGCAAGTATTCCCAGCAACACATGAGAATGTGCAACTTGCGTAAATAATCCATAATGGTAAATTCATGCCAGAAAGCAAAGAAACAAGCTAATGTCAGGTTGGTAAAGCAGTTAGACAAAGGTGCAAAGTATCATATACATTCATCATGTGTGCTGAACACATATTGTAACATAAAAGATTGGAGGGTGATGACGGAGGATTAAATAAACTGAACATCAACAACCTTTAATATGCTGCCTACACTACATTAGGAGGAGAGTGACCTGAAGACCCATATACAGTAAGTAATGGATGAAGAACTGCAGATTAGAAGATGTACAATAAAAAAAAATGATGGGCAATTATAATTTCATACATCTTTCATACCTCCCCATTCCCCCTTCAAAGGGTTTAGCCCAGGTGCCTGGGAAGGCATTTCCTAATAACATAATTATTAGGCAAGTGAGTATTTTGAACGTATCAAATTTTTATGCATATATTCCAACTCCAAGCTGTACAGTATAAACTTGAATGCTTATTGGATAGTATATTAGGTGAATGTTTGTTTATGTAATGAGGAAGGGTATGACCTAAGGTGATCAAAATCCCTATAACAAGGCCCACTTGGGCAAAGTGGGCCAAAAAGAGATTTATTAAACCAAATAGGAAAAGAGCACAGCTAGAGTTATATGACCTGTGTCTCGACCCAAATATAATCAATGTTATATATCAGGGTGCTCAGAGGTTAAACTATCCCACAAAAGAAAAGAAAAACACTAAAGGACTAAAAATAAATACCTTTATTGCTGCTCACAGTTAATAAACACTAATACACATGATACCTACAAAACTCGCTCCATATATGTACACCTAAACAGTTAAAATTGCTACTGATATTAAACCCTGTATAGATGAAATAGTCAGATCAGCTTGAGAAAGGGCTAAGTGTGGGCCCGAAATGTTGCCACTGTTTTTACTTTGTTCTGATGGAATAAATTTTCAAAGTTATCAGTTTCAGCTCAACGTCTGGACCTCCCTCATTACTTTTTGGTATTATATATGAAATAGTCGGATCATTATAAAGGTTCTGGCTCCACTAATCATATCCAGCAGAGTAACAAGTCGAATCAATGGAAGTTCCTCTCTTAATACGTGGCCCCACTACTACGCATGGTAACAAGTGGGAAATGCGCAAATGCAATATAGTTTTCACCCGTGTTACCATGCATTTGTACTGTGATTACAATTTTGTAATGATCCATAATCAGAACACACACAATTCACAAAAAAATGGTGTTTGCAGGTGCTCCGAAAAATGAACAAAGGGCAGTGTCGCCACCCACATTGTGATGTGCTAGTATGCAAGTGTCACAAAATGCAATCGTAAACAGGTGAGTAATGCCCCAGTGTGGCCAAGCCCTTACTCATGTTCTACTAGGAGTGTGGGCTTACATATAGAAAAGGTGCACTACATATTTTTGACTGCCATATGGAGCCTTCTGTTAATGTTCCAACTTCAGACTTAGGACCATATTTATAAAGGCACGGTATGATACCTTTCATAATCGCAATTGCAAAATGGCAATTTTGATTTAATGTTATGATCTAGATCGTAATTGTACACTAGCCCATACAATACCATTGTGGTAGTCTACTGACGCATGGTATTGCATGGCCGATTGTTCATAAATGTATGGCCACAAATTAACCATAAATAGTGATTCTTAAATAAGATTACAGATTTTATTATTATTTAAGGATACCCCAATTGTACGCTGGCCTATATAATATCATCCCGTTAGTGTTGGTGTTGTACGTCCAATCAATCATAAATGTACGACCGAGGCCATACATTAACCATAACCTGTGGTATCGGAATTGGAATGTTTTTTGGGAGTCTCTTTTTAAGCGCTCTTACACTTAAAGGCATCTCTGCCCTCATTACTATCTTTTAATATATTGTAGAGCCTGTCCTCCCACCCCAACCGCTATATTGGAACTTTAAAAATCGATTCCAAACTATACTTACAGCTCCTCCTTCCAGTGTTGTCCTGGTCCGGCTCCCATGCCTGCCAGAACTACATGCAGGGGGCCAGACCGGCAGCCAGCCGCAGCTGTGATTGGCTGCCTCTCAGCCGAATCACAACCGCGGCTGCCATCAATACAGGATGCCGAGGGAGCGAGGATCTGTATGTTGTAGTGTATGACATAGATAACTAGGCCTTAACAGAGCCCAAGCTTTATTCACCAACCAGGTAGCAAGGCTGGGTCATGCTAATGTAACAATTTGGTGCTTTCAATAAAGTCATGTTCTGATGTTCAACTTCCCCATTTGCTTGTGGCCAATATGGAGTAGTGTGTAGATGTACAATGGCATTTGAGGCCAAATACTGCTGAAATGCTGTGGATGTAACTACGAACTGTTATCACTTACAATGAGTTTAAAGTTTGACTTATTATTAGTCCTATTGAGCAGTTAATATTATGTCTTGTCACATGTTTATGTTAGTTGTATATACAATTTCTTTTAGGATTCTTTTCCTTCCTAAGGAAAAAAGGGATTGTCGTATTTCTTGGTAAGCAATGTGTTAAATTGGGTTCTCTAAGTAATCTCCATCTGAGTTGCTTTTCAATAACCCGATTTCTGATCATTTCCTCTGTCAGGGCCCCATAATCACAAGTCTTTGCAAGCACTTTTAATCTGGTCACATAACTGCCAATGGTCTCCCCCATTTCTTGTGCAGCCTGTCTAAACATATATCTCTTAAAGGGAATATTTGTCTTTGGCCCAAAGTACTCACTCAGTTTGTTTATTTCTGTGTCATAATCTGAACAATTTCGTGTTCCTTCAAGTGTTTCAAAAATGTCCTGAACTGCTGGGCCAACCAGATGCAACAGGAGGGCTCTTTTCTGTGCAGGCTCACTTACTCCAGTAGCTGCAACATAGAAAGAGAACCATTTTTTCCACTTGTCCCAATGCTGAGAGAGTCTATGTGGTCTCCAGAAGCATCAAATGGACTAGTCATTGGTAAATCAAGAAATTTTGCCATTCCTCATCTCCAATATGTAGTGTATGACACAGATAACTAGGCTTTCATAACAGAGCCCAAGCTTTATTCACCAGCCAGGTAGCATACAGTGCTCTAACTGAAGCAACATTTGACCAGCAAGGCTGGGTCATGCTAATGTAACAATTTGCTGCTGCTAACAATTTAACACACTGCTTACCAAGAAATACTACATATGTAGAGTTTGGAATCGATTTTCTGAGTTCCAATATAGCGGTTTAGAGAAATGGCCCAGGTAAGGAGTTCTGAAACCACAAGACACATAAGTTGAAATGTCAAAACTGGGCCATGAAATATCCCAAGACTCAAGATTTTTTCAAAGGTTGTATGAACTTATGAGATGATAATGACTCTTGACCAGATAGATAGGTACAAAGCTCCACCTCTACATTTCACACGCCAGCAGGATGGAGGTGGGCAACTGGTATGAGCTGGTATTATTAAAGATAAGCTAGATAAACCTTTCTGGCTTTAAGATGGACTCATGCAGGACAATGCTTGATCACATGTGTTCAAGTAAATTCCAAAGGTTTGCCATTGGATGTACTTGAATGCATGTGATCAAGCATTGTACTGGATGAGCCCATGCATGATGACCTCAACTTGAGGTCCCTCTACAAACAGTATATTTACCGGGAAGGAAAACAGCTCACCTCTCTGAATAGTGTTTCGGAGGTTGTGGTTGCTGCTTCACAAAAAGTTGATGATTAACAAATCAAGAAAATAACAGACTCCATTAATAGTGTTGTGTTGTGTCTTTTTTCATATTTTAAATAGTTGTTAACACGGGAACCAGCATTGTCATGATCCACTAAAGTATGGATAAGGGTTTTACTGATGTTTATAGAGGTGCATTTGCCTGTAATGAACCATGTTTGACCATGATGTTTAATGGAGGTATTGGCTTTTGGCCTAAGAATACAGTTTTTACACATTGTGGGTAGTGATGAACCCGAACCCGAGTTGGGGCGAACTTTGAGTTCAGACAAACTCGAACTATTCAAACTAGTTCGGTTTTCTGAAATCGGACTTATTTTCTATAATTATCGAAAAATTTGATAATTATCGAAAGTATTGTTGAAATACGGTAACCCTTGAATGTAATGTTCGGTTTTCTATAACCCACAAATTTATTGTTCAGTAAACCTTGAATTGGCTGTAACCCTCGAATGTAGCATGCGGAAACCCGACAATAACTGAATCTTGAAGAAAGAAGTGTTTAAACAAGTTGTGGTGATAGGCGCATGTTCCCCAGACCAATTCCCAGGTGCCACAGTCATTTACAGTAAGTTACCATCCATTATCTGTTATTCATCCAAACTTTTCGAACTATTATCTCCTCATTGCCTTCAATTGGTTAGTTTCCGAACTTTTACTTCTCTAATTGTGGGACAAGGAGGAGGGGCTGGAATATTCAAAGGGAGTGGGCGATAAACAGTTCTTAACTGCTTGGCTCTGCCCTGCACCCTTGAACAAGTGAAATTTCAAGAGCTGAATAAAAGGGAAAGGAGGGTCAGTGAAGCAAAAGATCAGTGTTTATTATTTTGGACCATTCAAAAATAATGAATTAAGCTATCATTGGATGGTATGTCGAATACTTAAATACAAATAGGAAACACTGTCAGCTGCATGTGTACCACAGTGGTAAAATAAGGGGTTAAAGTCATGCTAACCGATTCAATACCACTTAGCGCAACTTTAATCTTTTTCTCGTGGTGGCTGTGTAAATGACTCCCAAGCAGCCACCACAAACTATTCAAAAACTGGCTTAGCATTTTTTCCCCTGCAACTTTTTAACGCCAGCTAATCTCTTTTGGGATTCAATCACAACAGCAAAGCTGGTATTAAAACTGGAAGGGAGATTTACCCAAAGCAATAGTGTCTCTGGGTAAATATCCCTGATTATGCTGTTATTTTAACCAAAATGCTGATACTAGGTTATATATAGTTATTCATCAAATTTAAGGTTTCTTTTGCATATTTTCCTTAAATAAAAAAACCAGACACAAAATAAAAGGTGAGTTTCATACAAAACTGTAGCTAAAAGTTCAAAGCCAACACAAATATGAAAGTTGAACTTCTACCAAATAAAACAGTATGTTATATGAATGGGTGAAGCCAGAGATGTGGCCACCAACTAAATCCAAAAGGTTAGAACAGCCTAAAATTTTTCAAACTTCATTGTAGAATTGCACATTTACACAAAATCCATCACATTTTCTGCATCTAACAATATGCCACATGCATGTGTACATGCAGAGGTGTTGCCATCAACTAACTCCAAAAGGAACACAAAATAATGTACACTGATCTTTTGCATTATGCATTGTTTTTAGCCTATAAAACCTTACTATAATGCTCTGCCTGAGTCTCTTTCAGTCCAGATACTCCAATCTATAACCACTGTCTTCTCCTTAATCCAAGCCCCTGTTTGCTGGGACATTAGGAATGCCTCAATGGACAAGGTTGCCCCCAGGTCTTTTAGGGTGCAAGTTATCTGGACTGCATGGCAGGACACTGGAAGTTGGGAAGAGCAAAACAAACAAACTAGGCACAGGACAGGAACCAATTAAGGCAAGTAATAAGAGGTACCTCAGCAAACTAGACAGGAGAGGGTGAAGGCCCTCCCAGCAATAAGGAATTCCAGGACAAAGTCAGGAAACTGGACTCAGAAATAGATTCACCAGGTAACAGAAATTTGAGCTTAAAGCTATAACGGGTAAAGAAACACAAACAATCAGGAGATTAAACCCACAACCTCTAATCCCAACACAGGAACCCCAGAAATGCATTATGATTGGTGCATTATGGTTTGGAAGGATGTCGTGACAATTACTCCTTAGAAAATGGTTAGGAAGGATTTTCTTTGTGTAATTCTGGGGTATGGACTGTATATGGAGGAACCCAAGTTCTCTCCTCAGGGCCATAGCCCAATCGGGTATTACAGGGAGTTATGGACCCAGAAGGAGTGTAAGACCCTTTCTACCTTGAACTCGGATTAGCCCAAGATCTAAACAGGAGGAGCAGGCTAATAGTAAGAAATACTGTTAGAGGCAGTTTTAAGTAAAGAAACATGAAAAGAATTATAACATTTTGAGGGACAGAGGTAAGATAACGTTATACGTTACCCTATTCATTTTTTCCAAAATGGGAAATGGACCTATGAGTTTATAATGTGATTAATAAGCAACTGAACCAGTAATACAGTAATGAGAGAGGTCAGAGACCTCAGTGTTTAAGTAGGGGAACAAAGTGAGCCTTACCAAGTCTATCAATATAGTAATTGAGGTTGAATAAAGACATACGTCCATCAAGTACAACCTATTCACCCTCTTTCTTTTTTAACCCTACCTAACAGTTGATCCAGAAGAAGGCAAAAAAACTCAGCTAAAAAAAAAAGGGGGGGGGGGATTCCTTCCTGACTCAAAACAGCAATCGGAAAGCATCCCTGGATCAACCAGATTTATTATGTATTTTTATGATGTATTAATACCAGTAATTCTCAATATTTTTTTAGTTTTAGAAACTTATCTAGCCCACTTAAAGCTATTCAGTGAACTTGCCATTACCACATCTGCTGGACAGTTCAACAGTTTCACTGTTCTCACTGTAAAGAAACCTTTCCTAACCTGAAGATGAAACTTCTTTTCTTCCAACCTTAAAGGATGTCCACGTGTCCTCTGATATGACCTGTTAGTGAACAATGCACCAGAGAGTTCATTGTATGGCCCATTAATATATTTGTATAAGGTTATCATGTCCCCACGCAAACGTCGCTTCTCCAATGTTAACAGCCCTAACTTGTCTAATCTGCCTGCATATTCAAGCCCCTCTACTCCCCTTATTAATTTAGTTGCCCTTCTCTGAACTGCTTCCATTTCCAAGATGTCCCTTACAAAGCCTATCAATAACTACCCAGACAACTGAATGACCTTGTGAGACAGGTAAATCAACAATGAAATCCATGGGAATGTGTAACCATGGACAATCTGGAATGGGAAGGGGGTAACAAGGAACCAGCAGTGGCCCTATGAGGAATATAATTGCAAGCAGAGGCTGTAAAAGCTCTTATATATGCTTTATGCTTTAACAAACACATTTCTGGAATTCCATGATGGAATGGATTAAAAAGGGGTTAATAAAGCAGAAACATATACAAGCATTTGATTGGACACCAGGGCTCCTACAATACAATGGGGAGGAATGATAGGCACAGGCAAGGCTTCAGAGGAAAGAATATGATCCAAAAGCTCCAGGAAAGGGCATCAGCTTTATTAACTGTTGTATTCAGTTAAATCAACTGGACTTAATGTTTCGTTCTTAAAGACATTTCGCTAGTCATCCGACTGGCTTTCTCAATTCAGAATGACTTGTACAAAAATCTGTTGGAAATTAAGTACCCTGGAAAGTCCCAATTAGCATACGACAACCAGGCGTTAGGGACCTTCTGAATGCAAGGTGTGGGTGCATTGAGGCTAAGAGGTGTTGTCGAAACTACCCAGGGTCAAAACAGCATCAGACAGTTGGTGTCGAACCCCCCCCACGCACACACACACATACTTCTATTCAGGCTTGCTTTTGTTATTTTCAGATAAATGGCATCCTTGACACCTTTCTTGAACCAGTCATGTTCCTTGGCCAATATGTTGACATTACAATCTTTGAACACCAATTGTCTGCCATAACCAATGCTGTTTTGACACCTTACACTGATCAGTTCCAATAAATCCATACCTTGCATTCAGAAGGTCCCTAAAACCTGGCTGTCATATGCTAATTTTGACTTTTCAGGATACTTAATTGCCAACAGATTCATGTACAAGTCAGTTTAGGGTTAAGACTACACTACAGCAAATCCCCACTACATCAAACTACAGAGAAGATAGATCTGGATGGAGGAAGGGAGGGGGAGTAGGGCTCCCCTGCACATGCAGGGGTCCTGCAGGAGGCCAAGGAAGAAGCATGGACTGGATGACACACAGACAGCTCCTACTCTTACCTTTCTGGGGCTTTGGAAAATCACTGCAGGAGAACCATTAGAGAATATATAAGAATGGGGCTCTGACAAAGTAGTGGAAAACATAAGAATGTCATCCAGATCTACAACAAATTTACCTAGAAATTCTCCAAGGACATCATTAATAAAATCCTAAAAAACTGCAGGGGCATTACATAATCCAAAAGTCATAACAAGTTATTTTTATTGTCCCTCTTTAGTGTTGAAATCAGTTTTCCAGTTAACAACTTGTTGAATTCTGATAAAGTTGTAAGAATCACTTAAATCTAGGTTAGTTGTGAATGAATCCTTTTCCAAGTTTTCTTTAATATAGGCCTTTATAGCAAGATGTCCCAGGGCTGTCAGACTATAAAGAATTCCCCAAATAATCTCTATAAGGAAAAGGTACAGAATTAAGGGAGATCGCCAGCAGCTTGAAGGATGACACAAGTTTCAAGACATTTGGACCCCTACTTTACTATCTGACCTGAATACCAATCAATTACTGGGTTATGCCTATGGAGACAAGGCATATTATGGCATACTGTATGTAAGAGAAGGAATTCTAAAGACTCAGAATGTATAGCACCAACTTTTAGTAGAACCTTGGGCGTTATGGCTAAGGGTTTGCCTAGTAGTAAAGGTAAATCCTCAACTGCTAAAAAGCAAAGAGGTTCAGATAAATTACTTAACTTGAATTTTAGGGATTGATCCCTAAAATTCCTAGCACCCTCACTGTCTAAAAATGCATTACAGTGTTTAACAGATATAGGTAAAAGGACTTAGATTTAAGAAGAATTACTGAATAGCCTAGGGGAGTTTCCTCTAGCTCCCCTTGGCGCTGGGGTTTTCCAGGAATTTATGGGGACAAGAGCGTACCAAGTGGTGGGACTTTCCACTATAAAACTCTGGACACTTCTCTTAATTTTCTTAGCAGGGGTAGTGGTAGAAGAGGAAGAGTTCAGGTGGACCAACTTCACACAGCACCCCACTGTTTTTCCTGACACTGCTCAATCTATTTAAATAGCAAGTTCTATGGCATGGTTCCAAGTAGCTGGAAAAGGCGATTTCCCATGATATCTTTTATGGAGTTGGATAGACCCAAACAAAACTGACTATTGAGAGCAGGATCATTCCAACTGGTAATAACTGCCACCTCTGAAATTCTGATATGTACTCTTTCACTGGTCTGTGGTTCTGACTTCAGTAGTGTCTTGTACATCTGGATCATAAAGCATTAAAGAATTAATTTACAGGAAAAAGAGCTGGATTATCAGGAGACAATCCAAAGGCCAAAGTCTGAGAGTCTGTTTGCAGGAGCGAGAAAACAAGGTCGACTTTTTGAGCCTCAAAGCCTAAGGAGACAGGGAATAGTCTAAAATACAGATTACAAGTTACAAAGTTAGAAAAATTCTGTCAGTCTCCAGAAAATTTTTCGAGTAGCAGAAGGACAGGTGCTATAGAGCGAGTCACCTGAGCTGCCACCCTTTGAGCTAGTTGGTTAATAGCTCTGGTGGGGAGTCTGACTTGTTCCTGCAAGAATTCCATTTTGTAGGCCCATTAAAATGTAATGCTCTGCCCAATCCCGAGTCCCTTTCAGTCCAGATACCCCAATCTATAACTGCCCGCTTCTCCTAAAGTCAAGCCCCCGTTTTGCGGGATGTGAGGATTGACTCACCGGACACCTTTGCCCCAGGTTTTCAGGGCGCAAAGTGTCTGGACTGAACGTCTGGACACTCGGAAGTTGGGCAGAGCAAAATTAACAAAAGAGGAAGAGTCACAGAACAGGAACCAATAAAAGCAATTAGAAACAGGTACCTCAGTCACATCTGTATGGGAACAGTTAAATTGCAAATTATGCATTTTTACTAAATATACACCTTCAGCTACTTACTGGTAACATTATTTCATTCATACATACAAAATTATGAACTCAGATTTCCTGCCCTAATCACCTAATATACAAATGCTATTTAATATCAATCCCCTACAAGTACAACGGTATGCCACATTTACCACATAGACACAGCCAGCAAACACACTGGAAAGGGAGCCAATGTAATCAAAGTACACACTTTCGGCTAAAAACACCTTTACCTTTCAAATGTCCCAAACAAGCAATTTTAGGAACGCAAAAGCTTTCTGCATGATTTTTTTGGTACAAAGTGTACTTTAGCTCAGATTCTCCTGAGTACAACTAAAGGTCTATTAAATTAAATAATAATAAATGCACCACCTATAAATCCAATGGATGTGTGTTATCTGTGAATCAGACGGTGCTAAGAATAATTATGAGCAATATACTAAAATAAGAATTAGGAGGAATACCCCTCCCCAGTATCCTTATAAGCACTCACACACTTGACATCCACAATTGCAGCAATTAAATTTAGTGGCATAGAAATAACACCTATATCCCAGACACCCAATGTACAGTGCCCCCACCCCCATATTATGTCCAGAAGACATAATTGTGTGAATCATTGAGTGAGAGTGAAAAAAAAGTTCCCAGCATGCTGGTTATGAAGTCTTAAGAGCTTGGATCATTTGTAGTCATAATCTTAAAGGATAACTATACTTTAAAAAATTAACTGTTTAAAAATGGAAAGTACCTGGGGCAGGGAGGTAGGATTGATTATTCCCATCTTACAATATAATTTTGTTGAGGAGCTACAGCACTAACAGTTTTCATTTGCCAGCTTAGTCCTGGACTTTTTGCTGCCTGAGCCAAACTTTTGAATGCCACCCATGATTATTTCCAGGCATAGCGCGAAGCTGCTGTATTAAAGTGGGTGTGGCTTTGATGTTGGGCTTGGTTTTAGCATGGCTAATATGTTACAATTTTGAACTTCCCATCACATACGTATTTAAACACTTCCTCAGACAGTCAATTAGCAATAATGTAAATTACTAGAAACAGATATTACATCCCTTTCTCAAAGAGTTTGTGTTGTCACTACCATATTGCTCCTTTCAGGTTTTTGTTGCTCAAATCAAAATAACTTATTTTATAGTCTGTGCTATACATTATGGTTAAACTGTTGCAATACATTAGAAATGCCATACTTTCTGTATTATAACAGATATTAGCCAAAAGATGTAATCCTGCCACGACATCAAGGTAGACTCTTTCAGCAGGGGCCTAACTAGCCTAACTAGTCTAACCTAGCCTAACAACTAACTAAAGCTAACCTAACCATATAAAATGATTTTAACAATATCATATCTGTTACCAGGGAATTTTTTTTCTTGACCGGTCAAGGAAAAACATTTTTTCCCCCACCACTGCCTGTCTGCCGCCTTTCTTCTTCAGTGCAGGGATGCCGCCTGAGACAAATGTCCCACTCTGCCTCATGGTAGAAGTGGCCCTGGTTAGGAATTACCAATCCTATATCCCTGTCCCATGTATTTTTTAGTTAAACTGTTTTTTTAAATAAACTTTATACACAATAGTTATCCTTTAAACAGAGAAATAGAAATAGACACCTTGCTGTTTGCAAATCAAAGAAATTCTGAAAAAAAACTAGCTAAATATACAGTATATATACATCAACTCATTTTAATTTATGGTGGGGCCAGATGAAACAACTCCCGGTCCTAGTTGACAGGATTTCAAGGTCAGAAAAAAATGAATATTCAGCTTTCCATTCCAATGTGTCTACTATTTTAAAGGAGAAATAAAGTCTCCAGACAACATTGTCCCAATAGACATGGCATATTCACAAACACCCATCCCTTTTCTGTGGCTGCTGGGTGATTTATGAAAATACCCTTGGGGTACTAGGGGTCATCTCCCATAAACCACCTTAGCTGGGTAAACTACATGGACTGTGAATTGTACTGGCAACTAGAGATGTATGAAACTAGAGAGTTCCTTTCCACTTTCAGATTTTAGAATTTTTTGAAAACATTCAAAAAACTTCTGAAAACGGACCCATAGAAGTTAATGGGAGATAAAAATCTGAAAATGTTACAATTAACTTTAAGGTATAAATAGCATAAGTATGTAAATGGTTCAAGGGCCTGGGAAATGGCCTGGGGAACACGTACATATAACCAAAACTTTTTAAAAGAGTAACTTTCTTTACATTCAAGCTATTTTCGAAGTTCACAAATTTCAATTCAAGGATTTTTCACTGTCCGTCTTGAATCACAATCTCCTAGCCAGCTTAACTTTCTTCTGAAGCAAAATCGATGAGCATTCGCAACATAGTATCTTTTACGGCAGTTGCTGATGAGTAAATGGTGCATTGTTGCCAGTACATTGCTTCAGCTGAATGTTAAGCTGGATGCATACTGTAAAGACCTTTAAAAGATGGCAGACAAAATCTTTAAGATTCTGGCTGTCATTTTTTAAAGATTAGGCTACACACAGTGGCGAGCATTCTCCCTATATAAAGTATAGGGTGAATGTTTGGGACTGACACATTTCCATCAGCTATGGCGGACACTCTATACTTTAGTACAGGGGGCCCAGGGACATCTCCCCCATGCGGCAGAGTGAGCCTTTTGGCTCAGGGGGAACTACTGCCATTCAGAGGTCTAAGGAGAGGCGCCAGGCAGCAGCAGGAAAAAAAACTTGCTGCGTGTGCGTGCGACCGTAAAAAGCAAACGTCCTGCTTCCGGACAGTGTGCCTGTCTCACCTGTGTTCCTCTCCAGTCTCCACCTCATCTTGCCTCTGCCTGCCAGTGCCTTCCACCAAAGTAAGTGGGCAAACTTGTAAGTGCCAGTCACAGTGGGCAAACTTGTAAGTTCCAGTCACAGTGGCCAAATTTGTAAGTGCGAGTCACAGTGGACAAACTTGTAAGTACCAGTCACAATGGGCAAACTTGTAAGTACTAGTCACAGTGGGCAAGCTTATAAATTCCAGTCACAGTGGGTAAACTTGTAAGTACTAGTCACAGTGGGCAAACTTGTAAATTCCAGTCACAGTGGGCAAACTTGTAAGTGCCAGTCACAGTAGTCAAACCTGTAAGTTCGAGGCACAGTGGGCAGACTTGCATGTACCGGTCACAGTGGGCAAACATGCATGTGCCAGTCATAGCGGGCAAACTTGCATGTGCCAGTCACAGTGAGCAAACTTATATGCACCAGTCACAGTGAAAAAACTTGCATGTACCAGTCACATGGCAGGCAGAATTGCATGTACAAGTCACATGGTGGGCAGACTTGCATGTACCCGCCCCATTGTGGGCAAACTTGCATGTACCAGCCACAGTGGGCAGACTTGCATGTACCAGTGACATGGTGGGAAGACTTGCATGTACCAGTCACACGGTGGGCAGACTTGCATGTTCCAGTCATACAGTGGGCAAACTTGCATGTGCCAGTCACACAGTAGGCAAACTTGCATGTGCCAGTCACAGTATGCCCACTGTGTCAGGCTGACAGAACAGTGCATGTTGCACTGGAGGGCTGTCCTAACAGTTACTACTGGACTGGAGGGCTGACCTAACAATGGCTGCTGACCTAACAGTGCATGCTAAACTGGACATTTCTACATTGTATGCAGGAGAGTAAGGGAAACATCTCAGCAGGGCCCTAACTAACCCAACTAGTCTAACCTTGTCTAACAAACTAAAGCTAAACTAACCATATAAAATTATTTTAAGGACATCATATCTGTTACTAGGGAAAACATCCCCGTCCTTTTCCTGTCAGTTAACGTACCTTCATGGTGGGGTATTGTACTTCTATCAGCTGAAACTAAAGAGTTATATAAAGTGTGTCCCCTTCTAAATGAAAGGAGGGGAGGTTGTGTAAATTCCCTAATATCAGGGTAAGATCATTGAAGGATACTCCAATGTTTCTTTAAAGTTTTAGTCACCATATACTTATATTAGAATATTGTGTAACAAACGGTATATGTGGTATATCTGTTCTCTTCTATCAGACTTCACTATGGTTTGTGATCTAACTAAAACTTGGCCCAAAACCCTATTGAGATAGCCTTTCTGTTCAAACTTGGTATAGATGTTTTCTAATTGTTGTTGTTGTATGATATCATGGTTTACCACTCTCCTTACTCAAGTGAATTGACTGATAGGTATAGACTGAATAACATGTCTTGGCTGATAGCTATCATAGCGTAACAACTGGTTATGATCAGTTGGTTTTGTGTATAATTCTTTCACCAATTGTAACTTTTATTATCCAAAAAATGAATTGTATATGTATCATAAGTTAGTGTGAACTCATTATCATTATGTAATCAATTGAGAGCCCCATGGAACACAAGAGATCGAATGTTGCCCCACCAAAGAAGAAACTCATCATCAATGTATCTCCACCATGCCACACAGTGGTTGGTGAAAGACACATGAAGATAAATGTGTTCCTCCTCAAGCCAAATCATAAATGGGTTGGCATTTGACGGCGGGGACATTCAATCCCATCACCGTACCGCGGTGTTGGAGGTAGTGTTATCATACCTAAAATAATTCTGATATAACACAATCTTGAGTAGCTCTAGGAAAAACTCTATTTGACTATCTGAACACAATTTACTAAAGTATAGCAGTCTTTGGCAAGCTCGTATTCCTGAGTGTGAAGTTACCATTTCCTGTTAAATACCTGTTGATTATGATGTCACGTCCTGGACCATGTGCATATATGTTTGGTTGATTATGTGTAGAAGCCATTTCTCTTTAATCCTAGCCTGATGAAGGATTCATGTAGAACTCCGAAACGTTGCATACCTTGGGTTTGATTGTATACCTAATATGATGTGTTATCACTAATACACTCTTTCTGCTTCAAAGTGCTGTGTCAAGTTTCTTTTTTACTCAGTGATTGGGATCCTGAAATGGACGAGAGCCTGTGGACACGTGCAGTCAACATTGATTCTGATATTGGTGAACCAAAGACAAGTGCTGTACAAACAGTTGTTCGTTTATCCCTTATATTATATAAATAAATGTATAATTTCTTGGGGAATACATTGGGTTTTTCGGAGGTACTATGTTGGTGGGGGTGGGTAAAAGTAATATACATAGGGACAGTGTTTATGTGTTGATTAGGCACTAAATAAATAGTTATATCAATATTAACAAATATGTAGTAATGACAAAAAAACTACTTGCACAGTCCCCACTACTGTTTTGTAATGGTATCTTCAAAATGGACTGTTAAAGGGTAAGTCCAGCCCAAAACGAAAACTTACATACAGGTAAATCACCCCCCAAAACCCTAAACGGTAATAGTTTGAAATGTGAAATATATAAGTCTAACCTGAAACCCTGCACAATGTCCTGTTTCACCTGTTTCAGTTATGGATTTGACAGTTGAAATCACAGCCAATGACTGAATGTTAATCCCCTGTCTGCCTCTTCTGAGCATGCCCAGGCTCAATACATGCTCAGTACAGGTTTCTAAATTGCTCCGTTTCCATGAGGCATCCAGAAGCATAGCAGGCATACAGTAATGAATTTATAGGACAAACTATGATATATCAACATATTTTAATGAGGCCATTCTTTCTAAAAGATGCTCTTATGAGGGTGGAGTTGTCCTTTAAGCCACACCCCAGGAAGTTTTACAGGGAGGCAATGGAAGCTTACAAAGGAACATATTTCTCACTTAACTTTTAGTGTTGTATGGTGTGCTTAATATTAGATTGATAGCAATTGTTAGTAGGAAGTAGGAAGTTAGTAGAAAGTTGCAAGACTTATATGTCACTTCCTTTGTAAAACATGTGACAGTCTCTCACCTCACCCCACCCCTCCTCTCTCAATAGGAGAGCTGCTGTTTGCTGGACAGGAAGTAGATCTCCAGATGTTTAGTAACTACAACTCCCAGAATTCCCTAACTAATGAGTGCTGGTAGAGGAATGCTGGGAGTTGGAGTTAGGGCTAAGCCACACTAGCGCGTTTTTCGCGCATTTGTGCACGCATTTTCGCTAAAATGGAAATCGTGGGAACATGAAAATTCACGTGATTTCCCATGCGCATCCAATTGCGCATCTGTTTGCATTTTGGTTGCACATGCATTCACCATTTTTAGTGCATAAATGCATGCGTTTCCTTAACGGAAAAGCAAAATGCACACGCAAACGAAAAACGCACAAGAATCGGACACAAAATTGCGTGTGATAACATTCGCTATTGTGTGCGCTATTTGGTGCTTTGTAGTGTGGCCTCGGCCTTATTGGGGAGGGTGAGTATTGGAAGACAGATTGATAACTTTAATTATAGAATAATCCAATGGATCTGCTATTGATATATTATTGGTTGGAAATTTAAGGGGAAAGGTTGATTTAAGCTCTGCACAAAAATTGTTTTTCACTGTGGTGTTTCTACTGAACTATAACACTATAGTAGTATTTGAGTTTGAATAAAGACATACGTCCATCCAGTCCAACCCATCTAGCAACATCCTCATTTCCTGCCTAACTATTGACCCAGAGGAAGGCAAAAGAAAAACCACCAAAATTTATGAAGGGGGAAAAAATTCCTTCCTGACTCCAAGTGGCAATTGGAAGTTTCCCTGGATCAACTCTACTCTACGTATCAATACCAGTAACTTGCCACACTCCTTGTTTGCAGAAACTCATCTAGCTTTTTTTTTTAAAGTGACCAATGGACCTTCCATAACAACATCCACTGGAAGACAGTTCCATAGCTTTACCGTTCTCACAGTGAAAAACCCTTTCTGAACTTGAAGCCTAAATCTTTTTTCTTCAAGTCTTAAGGGATGTCCTCGTGTCCTCTGACATGCTCTATTGGTGAACATTCCCAGATAGTTTATTGTAAGGCCCGTTAATGTATTTATACACAGTAATCATATCCCCACGCAAGCACCTTTTCTCCAGCGTACATAATTGTAACTTTTCCAGTCTCTCTTCATATTCAAGCTCCCCCAATCCCCTTATTAATTTAATTGCCTTTCTCTGAACCCTTTTCATTTCAAAGATGTCCTTTTTGTACATAGGATTCCAAAATTGCACTGCATATTCCAAATGAGGCCTTACCAATGCTTTGTAAAGAGGGAGAATAACATTTTCCTCCCTTGAATCCATACCTCTCTTTATACAAGACAATACCCTGCTGGCTCTGGCTGTTGTCGCCTGGCACTGCTTGCTACCTTTAATTTTGTTATCCACCAAATCTCCAAGATCCCTTTTCAACAGGGATTCACTTAACAGATAGCCATTTATAGTATAAGCAGCACAAGGATTTTTAAGTCCAAAATGCATCACCTTACATTTATCAACATTGAATCTCATCTGCCACTTAGCTGCCCAACGTGACAATCTATCTAGATCCCCCTGCAACGATTGCACATCCTCTGAAGCTTTTAATGGTCGACAAAGTATTGTGTCGTCAGCAAACACAGAAACCTTGCTGACAATACCCACTTCCAAATCATTAATAAATAGATTAAATAGAAGCGGCCCCAACACAGAACCCTGTGGCACCCCACTTAGCACTTTAGTCCATAATGATGAAGCCCCATTTACAACTACTCTCTGCATCCTATTCATTAACCAATTTTCTATCCATGTACAAATATGATTCCCCAGACCAACAGACCTCAGCTTATACATTAGTCACCTATGGGGGATTGTATCAAAAGCCTTTGCAAAATCCAAGTATACATATACATATATGTATACATATACATGTATACATATACTGCTATGCCAGAGTCTAAATTTCTACTTACTTCCTCATAAAAGCCAACCAAGTTAGTTTGATCTATTCCTCCTTAATCCATGCTGGTTACTACTTATAATGTCAGTCCTTGAAACATACTCTAGAACATGTTCGCTTATTAAACTTTCGAGGATCTTCCCCACCACTGAAGTTAAGCTTACAGTCCTGTAATTACCCGGCTGTGAACGACTACCTTTTTTGAATATTGGAATAACATCAGCCTTTTTCCAATCCAGAGGCACACCTCCGGACATGAGGGAATCTGCAAAAATAAGAAACAATGGCCTAGATAAAACTGAACTTAGCCCCCTAAGTACACGAGGATGTATTTTATCCGGTCCAGGAGATTTATTAATATTAACCTTATTTAGTTCTTTCTGTACCATATCCTCGGTTAACCAAAGTGCACTTAAATCTTTTATACCATTATTGCTACTATACTCTATGATATCTGTACTTGGATCTTCTATAGTGTATACAGAGGGTAAAAAAGTATTCAAGACATTTGCTTTATCGCCATCCTCTGTAACTAACTTATCCCCATTAATTAATGGTGCCACATTCTCAGTCCTCATCTTCTTACTATTAATATACCTAAAAAAATGTTTAGGCTTAGTGATGCTTTGTTCAGCTATCCTAACTTCATTATTAATTTTAGCTAGTTTGATTGCTTTCTTACACTCCTTGTTACAGTTTTTATAATCCCTAAAGGCCCTTTCCGTTCCCTCTGCCTTAAAGGTTTTAAATGCCTTTTTCTTCCTTTCCATTTGCCTCTTTACATCAGAATTCAGCCACATGGGTGCGGATTTATTTTTTTTACATTTGTTTCCCAAGGGTATAAATGTGAACTGGCTTAAAATCCACTTGAACACAGTCCACTTCTGTTCAGTACCTTTACCTGGTAATACATTATCCCAGTTGACATTCTGAAGAGCTGCTTTTAACCTGAGAAAATTTGCCTTCCCGAAATTAAAAGTCTTTGTTAACCCAGCGCACTTTTCCTTTCGATAACAAAGTCTAAATGCCACTATTTCATGGTAACTATTTCCTAAGCCTCCAGTTACCTTTATATCTATAATGCGCTCCACGATGTTAGATATTACCATTTCCAACAGAGCTCCTTTTCTAGTAGGAACCTCAACCACCTGTGAGAGAAAATTATCGTGCAGCAAATTTGGGAACTCATCGCCTTTTACTGTGATGGCAGTTCCATTACACCAATCAATGTCAGGGTAAGTTCCCATAATGAGCACACTCCCCAAACTTGCAGCCCTAGCCAACTGCATATGAAGTTGACCTCCTCTCTGCTAGCATTTGGCGGCTTATAGCAGACACCAACAATGACATTACCCCCTTTCCTGTTGCCTAACTCCACCGATATTGCCTCCACTTTAACATCCATATCGCCAGTTTTTTCTTCTTTTAAATTTGGCTTCAAATCTTTTTTAACATAAACACATACTCCTCCCCATTTCCTTTTTTCTCTGTTCTGCCTAAACAAGGCATATCCTTCTAAATTTACAGCCCAGGCGTGAGAACTGTTCAACCACGTTTCTGCTATACCTATTACATCATACTTTTCATTCAATGCCATCATTTCCAATTAACCCATTTTGTCAGCCAGGCTTCTTGCATTTGCAAACATACATTTTAGATTATGATCCTGTAATTTATTTGTACACTTTAATACACATGCCTCCCTATCCCCTATGCTAGCCCCACCCCCTTTCCGCCTGCCACTGGCCTATCTACACCCTGCTTTCCTCCTGGGCTATCTATCCCAGTGAGACTGCTAATACCCTCCCCCCCAACCTAGTTTAAAATCTCCTCCAACCCTCTAGCCATCTTCTCCCCTAAAACAGCTGCACCGCCATCAGTGAGGTGCAACCCATCCCTACTAAAGAGCCTGTAGCCAACAGCAAAGTCTGCCCAGTTCTCAATAAACCCAAACCCTTCTTCCTTACACCATGCATTAATGCTCCTAAGCTCCCGCTGTCTGCCTGGCTTAGCACGTGGCTGTGGTAGTATTTCTGAAAACACTACCCTTGAGGTCCTTGCTTTTAACTTGGCCCCTAGCTCTCGGAAATCATGTTTAAGGACCTCACCTCTTCCTCTAACTTTGTCATTGGCACCAATGTGAACCAAGACCGCCAGGTCACACCCGGCCCCACCCAATAATATGTCTACACGATCCACCACTCTATACAATGTTACAATAAATCGATCAAGAATAGAGATGGACCGGATCATTGATCTAAACCCAGTTCCGCAATGGATTTCCGTGATTCACGGACTTTGCGGGAATTCCGCTTTGCAGATTTTTTTCAAGACGCGTTTGAAAATTCAAAGAAAATTTCAAGGAATTTTTTAACATTTTTTACAAATTATACAGTAACTTACTGTAATAGTTTTGGGACCTGGAAAATGGTCTGGGGAAAAGACAATTAGATTCTTTCTGAAAGAATCTGATTGTAACCGATTCTGATTAGAAAAGAATCTGATTGGTTAGTATACCAATCAGATTATTTCTAAAAGAATCTGATTGTAACTAATTCTGATTGGTTACAATTAGATTCTTCCAGAAAGCATACCAATCAAATTCTTTCTGAAAGAATCTGACTGTAACCAATTCTGATTGGTTTCAATCAGTTTTTTTTTAAATTTATTTAGAAAGAATCTTATTGGTATACCAATCAGATTATTTTCCAATCAAAATTGGTTACAATGAGATTCTTTCAGAAAGAAACTGATTGGTTACTATACCAATCAGATTCTTTCCCAATCACAATTAGTAACAATCAGATTCTTCCAGAAAGCATACCAATAAGATTATTTCATTAAAGAATCTGATTGTAACCAATTCTCATTGGTTACAATCAGATTCTTCCAGAAAGCATACCAATAAAATTCTTTCTGAAAATATCTGATTGTAACCAATTCTGACTGGATACAATCAGATTCTTTCAGAAAGAATCTGATTGGTATAGTAACCAATCAGATTATTTTCTTAATAGAATTTGTTACATTCAGATTCTTTCAGAAAGATTCTGATTGGTTAGTAAACCAATCAGATTCATTTTCAATCACAATTGGTTTCAATCAGCTTATTTCAGAAAGAGTCTAATTAGTTAGTATATCAATCAGTTTATTTTTAAAAGAATCTGATTGTAACCAATTCTCATTAGTTACAATCAGATTCTTCCAGAAAGCATACCAATACAATTCTTTCTGAAAGTATCAGATTGTAACCAATTCTGATTGGATACAATCAGATTCTTTCAGAAAGAATCTGATTGGTATACTAACCAATCAGATTATTTTCTAAATAGAATTTGTTACATTCAGTTTCTTTCAGAAAGATTCTGATTGGTTAGTTTACCAATCAGATTCTTTTCCAATTAGAATTGGTTACAATTAGATTCTTTCAGAAAGAATCTAATTGGAATCAATTCTGATTTGAAAGAATTGGATTATCTGTTCCCCACACCATTTCCCAGGTCCCAGAGCCATTTACAGTAAGTTACTGTATCATTTTTACAAAATTTTCAAAAATTCCTTTAAAATACTTATTTTGGTGACCCTCGAAAATAGAATGCGTAATCTCGAAACACAGTTTGATCGTGAGGAAAGTTATTTTTTTTTAAACTTCTGGATGTATGTATGTTTTCCCAGACCATTTTCCAGGTCCATAGGCGGAACGGATTTTAGCAGTTTCGCCCATCTCTCAAAACCCTAGATTTAAATATCTTCCTCTATAGATTTATCAAAACAAATCAATAAAAAAAACAGAAAAATTTGATAAATATACTAGCAAAAGTGTGCCCGTTGGTACACAATGGAAATTATGTGTGTCTATGTTTTGCTATGTGTGGATATAGTGGATATATAATCTTTACACAGGTATACAGTATTTTAAACTGTTAACCAGCTTTAAACAGTAACCAGCTTCCAGAGGAACCAAATAGGATAATCCTGCAGGTATGAGAGTAGACCCAGGCAATCCTGCCACACTGTGTGGTTGAAACTAAACATGCTAGGTTAACACTTTGTGGTTTTCACCACGGCAAGTGGTGATGGTACCTCATATTATAACAGAAGGTACCTCACGGCGTCATGTTATTATAATAGCTAATTATAACTTATTAACAAACATTTCTCATTCCCAGTTTACCGAAAGAAATGGATTTATCCTTTATATACTCTTTTATTCAGATCTAATTGAAAAATATTGCTTCAGAGCAATTTTCAATAAGTGATAACTGCTTTTTATTTCAGTATTACAGTAAATCCTTGGTATACCTGACTGGCTTTACCACTAAGCAAAAGACTAAGGACTTACAAGCAAGCACCTTCATCCCAACCATTAATAGTGGCTGCCAATTCAAATTGTTCTAGCCAATCAGTCCACTCCCTAGTTACTCCATCAAATGGATCAGGTTTAAAAATAGGTTTGGTAATTGGGCCTGGTACAGCTACTATATATATATATATATATATATATATATATATATATATATATATATATATATATCCCTTATATTATATAAATATATTTATATCTCCATAGTAGATTGCATTGAGTTTTTAGGAGCTACCAATGTGGTGGGGGGTATAGGATATTACACATAGGAAAGGTGTATATGTATGTGTGTATTATCTCACTGTTACCATTTAAATGACCATCAGTAAATGTATATAAAGTATAGCTCTGACTTATATTAGGTACAACACAAAATATACAAAATACATAAATTTATTTACAGAGCTGAGATCCCAATTTTAAAATGGAATGGTCAAATGGCAGCTTAAACCACACCCCTGTGTCTGCTCCACAGCTACATTCTGTAGCAGACAGAAACAGTTTCTGTCTGCTACACAGGATGTGATGTTGGGAGGACAGATTATTGAACAGACAATTTTCCTTATTGGATACAAACTCTGAGGCAACATATAAGTGTACACCAACTTACAAGGACACACAATATACAGGCCTGGCCAATATTCAAATGGGTGCACCATAGACAGGGGCACCCATGATTACTGCACATGTTATGTGGGAACATGTTTATGTGCACTGTCTGCTTTGTGCCAGACCACCAGAGTAACCCACTGTGTGCCATGCTACCCATAATCCTTCCATAAAGCAGTGATCTGGTACAAATTGGTGGCAGTGGTGCTGGTAATACTATTTATTCTCCCTGTTTTCTCTGTATGTTTGTTCTCTGTATTAAGCTATGGAGGCTGCTACTGATAGTATTGATTTAAATCCTCCTGTCCTTGTACCTGCAGCTGAAATTCCCCAATTAGACTCAGTAGCTCTAACAGGCCCAATTGCCAAACCTATTTTTAAACCTGATCCATTTGATGGCGTAAATAGGGAGTGGATTGACTGGCTAGAATAATTTGAATTGGCAGCCACTATTAATGGTTGGGATGAAGGTGCTTGCTTGCAAGTCCTTAGCCTTTTGCTTAGTGGTAAAGCCAGGCAGGTATACCAAGGATTTACTGTAATACTGAAATAAAAAGCAGTTATCAGTTATTAAAAATTGCTCTGAAGCAACTTTTTTTCAATTAGATCTGTATAAGAGTATATAAAGGATAAATCCATTTATTTATGTAAACTGGGAATGAGAAATGTTTGTTTATACGTTGGATTATTAGGGCAATGCTATTACAATAACATAATGCTGTGAGGTACCTTCTGTTATAATATATGAGGTACCATCACCACTTGCTGTGCTGAATACTAATAAGTATTAACCTAGCATGTTTAGTTTCAACCACACAGTGTGGCAGGATTGCCTGGGTCTACTCTCAGACCTGCAGGATTATCCTATTTAGTTCCTCTGGAAGCTGGTGACTGTCTGAGTAACAGTTTAAAATATACCTGTGTAAAGATTCTATATCCACTATATCCACACATAGCAAAACATACACATACATAATTTCCATTGTGCACCAACGGGTCACAATTTTGCTAGTATTTATATATAGTATATTATATATAATAATATATAAGATATTATATATATATATATATATATATTATATATGATATATATAATCAGTTGTAAAGGCAGCACTCTGGACTCTATTTCAATTGCCGTAATTTTATTGTTACACAGTCATCATTTCATAAGGCGACGTGGGCTCAGAGTGAATCTCAGAGTGAATCTCCGACCTACCTTGTTTTTTGATAATGATGCATTTAAACAGAAGTATACCAAGATTCTGAATAAGTGTTCTTATGATATTATGATGTTAAATATTGAATACATTACTTCTGAACTGTCTGCTCTTACTTCCAAGATCGAAGCTTTGGAGATGGAACTAAAGGAGGCCATGTCGGGGGCAGATCTGACGGCCATGATGGGTGATTTGGAACGCAAAATGACAACCTATAGGAAGAAGGGGGAGGAGTTTAAACGGACCAAGTTCACGCGAGACTTGGTCGACTATCAGCGCGGAAGTGTGTATAACTGGTCCGTCCCCCCACAGCCACGTGAACGTTATGGCCGTGAACGGACACGCCTCCGATCATGGAAGTCAAATCCGGAATTGAGGAAACTGGACGAAACAAGAACAGAGTCTTTTTTAGGCACCGGAACCGGCCGGGAAGAAGGGGCGGTCGGCGGAGCCATGGAAAGCGTAGTACTAGATCCACGTTCACTGCGAGCCCAGAAGCGGAGAGGCAAGACGTGATTATAAATCTTTCCAAGGTAACATTATCCGAGCCTGAAAGGTCCCTTTTAAATCGTGGGTTGGGTTTTTGCCCGATGGTAAAAATTTAACCTTTTCAACTAGACATTGACTTGTATTCATTTTTTAGGAGGATAAGACTGAAAGCACACTTTGCACAGAAATCATTGATGTTCACGAGATCTGAAGTTGGAAATGGACTATCCCTACAAGATCTGGGACTATATTCTAAGAGTAAATTTGTGCCTCCAACCACTTATCCTGCCATAGAGGTGTTTGTTGATAGGGTTAAACAACAATGTGACAGGGAATTGAATAATATCACTGCTAAGAAAGTTCATTATAATTTGACTACTGAGGAGCATGCTGCCTTGGTTCTGTTGGAAAAAACGATCAGATATCACGATTAACCTTCGACAAAGGGGACTCAACGTAATATTAGATACTGAATATACATGAATAAATTTACACTCAGCTGGGCGATGGTGATGTTATACGAGAGATATCTAGTGATCCTGTTGGGGACATCGGTAACGTTATTGAGACTGTACTGCGTGATGCAGTGCGGAAAAGCATTATCAGTAATGAGGTTAGCAATTATCTCACTGTTAAACACCAGTTACTCCAGTATTGTATACCCTTCCGAAAGTGCACAAATCCTGTCCCAGCCCCAGGGAACCTATAGTGTCCGGGGTCGTTCCATCTTTTGCCCACGGCCATTATGCTGGATAGGATTCTTGCGCCTCAAATACAGGGTACACAATCATACTTAGAGATACAGGTGATTTTTTACAGAAATTGAAAACTATAAAGGTAGACAAGTGGAAGAAGTACTATTGGTTACCTAGATGTATCTTCACTTTATACCCTCGTTCCTCATATAGGGGTATTAGGCAGCAATACAAGACTACTAAAATGTGGTATTTATGATGCAACACAGATTGAATTTTTTGAACAATGTTTTGAAATTATCTTGTTTGAGAACTACTTTTCATTTAATGGCAGGTTTTATAAGCAAGAGGAACTGCCATGAGATCCATGTGGCCCCGGCATATGCCAATGCCTTTATGGCTTGGCTTGAGGAGGACGTCATCTATGGCTTACCATCTTTCACCAGACATTGTTTGGCCGGTGGCGTTACATAGATGACGTCTTCCTCCTATGGCGGGGCCACATTGGATCTTTGTTAGATTTCCATGAGGAGATCAACAATATACTGACGTATCAAATATACTATAACAATATGATAAGAGACCGATTGTTCTTGGATGTACTAGTGGTACTGGAGGAGGGTTTGAATACTGAATTGTATATTAAGGAGATTGACAGGAATCAACTATTAGCTTATCAAAGCTTTCACCCTCCACATGTATTAAGGGCAATCCCGATGGGACAATTTACAAGGGTTTATAATATTGTCAGTAAACCAGAGATACGAAATATACAGATGGAGAAAATGATGAATAAATTTCAGTGTAGGGGGTATCCCCAACATGTATTGGAAGGGGCCTTACATAAGGTACAGGATACTACAACAAAAAATAGGAGAGTGAGATCTGGGAATCGGATTCCCTTGATTATGGAATATGGAATTGGCAGTGAACGGATAGGCCAAATTATACGAAAGAATTGGCACATGTTGAGTAAGGCATATCCAGAGGTACAAGAATTTATGGAACCACCTCTTATCTCGTACAGAAGAGGTAAAACATTGGGAAATAAATTGGTCAGGTCGGTGATTCGCTCTGATAAAATACAGAAGGGCACCTTTTTGGGACCTAAGAGACAGGGTATGTTCCCGTGTTTGCACTGCACTCAATGTGCATGTGTACACAGGGGAACACAATTTATACACCCACATACCTCCCAAAAATTTGACATACGGGGATACCACACATGTGATACCAAATTTGTGGTGTATGTGTTGTGGTGCCCCTGCAAACTATTGTATGTTGGGGAAACCACACAAATGGTAAAGTCACGGATATCCCAACACCGCTCTAGCATTAGATTAAAGGATATACGACTACCTGTCTCTAAACATTTTGTGGAGGCAGGACATAAGGATAATGATGTAAGATTCATGGTACTAGAGATGGTTCCTACTCCACTAAGAGGAGGGGATAGGGAGTTAAAGTTGAAGCAGCGAGAGGTCTGGTGGGTAAAAAAACTTAATACTTTGGCTCCGGTGGGGCTAAATAAGGATTATGATTTATACTTGTTCTTGTAGTTCCTCTTTGGTTCTTCCTGTGGGCTAAACTGTTAGCGTCCAGATTGTGGATTTATATATAGAAACATGTGTGTGAGGTCTTATCTAATATATTAGAAACATGTATAGGATGTCTTATTAATATGATATTTATGGCAATTAATAATACAAAAGGGATGAATATGCTGATTATAATGGGTGACATGCATGTGATGATGGTGTAAGGGGTTAATGGATATTTAATTAGATGTTGAGATGATGTCATTTCCTGTTTGAACATTTAAAATTTGGGTGTGGGAAATGTAAGTTTGTAAAAGTCAATTACAGAGCTTGAAGAAGGGAGGAAGCTACTCCCGAAACGTCGCCTTATGAAATGATGACTGTGTAACAATAAAATTACGGCAAATTACGGCCCCCCCCCCCCCCAATTGAAATAAGAGTCCAGAGTGCTGCCTTTACAACTGCTATGTTATATGGGATACAATACAGCCATGTGTCCATAGGCATTGCACCGGACCATGTGAAGTGGTGGAGTGCTGTGAGTATACAAATTATACATATATATATATATATATTTATATATATATATCCTCCTTTCGTCTCGCACTCACGCTGTGGTGATCCAATGCCCCGGTGCTTCACAAAGAAATAGTAACTGCAATCGATTGATGGAGCACTCAAAGTTGCTTGCAGGGCCTCTTCATTCTCAAACAACAACCCCCCTTATAGCGGCCGTTAAATACTTATGTGTGCAGCCTCTGATAAATAGTCTCTTCCAATACTCGCGCCAAGACCTCTTTTGAGGTCTTAAAGTCGCTCCAACCAATTTAAGTGTGACTTTAAGACCTAAAAAGAGCACTGTAGCTGCCCTGTGCCTCACAAAAATGAGACTGTTAATCTCTCCTCCACCGGAGTAATACATAGAATAAGTTTTATTATGGTAATTAAAGTTTATTTCACACTTTACAGCTCATTACATATATTTAACAGGATACAGCATTTGTGGAAAGTTACTAAATATGCAGAACATCTGGAGCCCTTCTCCACTGATGGTTCTAATCATCCATCAATTGCATTTACAGAACCTATATTCAGTGGCTTTTCTCGTTTCTCTTTGCATGTATTTTATTCTATTCCTTTTAGGATACAGTAAATGGAAAGCTCTTCTTCACAGCTTAAGGATTCTTCGAACGGGACCTTTTGGCCTGGGGGGCAAATACAAC
This sequence comes from Hymenochirus boettgeri, assembly GCA_019447015.1. NCBI lineage: Eukaryota > Metazoa > Chordata > Amphibia > Anura > Pipidae > Hymenochirus > Hymenochirus boettgeri. The sequence continues at coordinate 142,871,690 of CM033470.1, read as the reverse complement.
CAAGTGGCCCTTTCACGCTAGATTGTAAAATGTTTGACCACACCCACTTTGCTACGATCACAGACTTTGTTTAAGTTATGCCCATTTTTAAGATTACTATTCTCATTTTACATGGTTGCCAGTAACATTTTCAAGTGTATGATGTGGTAAAGATAACTAAAGCTTCGTACATGGCTATTTCAGATGATAATCGCATGTGTGTATGTGTTTGGTCTGTTGGATCAATAAGCAATGCTGACCGAATGCATACACATGTGCAATTATCCTTTGAAATGGGCTTTGATGCCAGTGTGCCTTGTCCTCAGGGGTAATTTGTGTGTACGAGGCTTAATAAACTGAAGGGCTGACTTAACACTGGCTAATAATCTGGAGAGCTGATAAAACTGGTTAATAATCTGGTGGGCTGACAAATCTTGGTAATGGTCTGGAGGGCTAATAACATTAGCTAATGACTTACCATACCATACTAAATAATGATCTAGAGGGCTGACAACACTTGTTAAGGATCTGGAGGGCTGACATAAAACTGGCTAATGAACTGAAGGGCTGACTAATACTGGCTAAATAACTGGAGGGCTGACTAGCACATCAGCCAAGGCAGCAGCACATAGTTAAGGTGTAAACTGAGGCAGTGTCTCCAAAACCTCAATACTGACCTCCCATTCTCATAAATCATTTTAGTTTAGGCTGTGGTGCATGTCGGCTCCCAGGTCGGTGGTAAAGGAAAGAATTTAGTAGCAGAGAAGGAGTCTTATCCATGTTTGATCTAGAGGCACACACTGTGCCGTTTAAGCACGTAACTTGGCTTCTATGGCAGCCCAAATTTTTTTGAGCTCTATGTGTTTTTATTAAGCATGCTCAATTTTTTGCACATTAGTTAGCAGTTTGTCACTTTGTTTGCACTTTAACACTTGTAAAATGTTTGACCACACCCACTTTGCTACGATCACAGACTTTGTTTAAGTTATGCCCATTTTTAAGATTACTATTCTCATTTTACATGGTTGCCAGTAACATTTTCAAGTGTATGATGTGGTAAAGATAACTAAAGCTTCGTACATGGCTATTTCAGATGATAATCGCATGTGTGTATGTGTTTGGTCTGTTGGATCAATAAGCAATGCCGACCGAATGCATACACATGTGCAATTATCCTTTGAAATGGGCTTTGATGCCAGTGTGCCTTGTCCTCAGGGGTAATTTGTGTGTACGAGGCTTAATAAACTGAAGGGCTGACTTAACACTGGCTAATAATCTGAGAGTATAAAAACTGGTTAATAATCTGGTGGGCTGACAACTCTTGGTAATGGTCTAGAGGGCTAATAACATTAGCTAATGACTTACCATACCATACTAAATAATGATCTAGAGGGTGACAACACTTGTTAAGGATCTGGAGGGCTGACATAAAACTGGCTAATGAACTGAAGGGCTGACAATACTGGCTAAATAACTGGAGGGCTGACTAGCACATCAGCCAAGGCAGGCAGCACAATTTAAGGTGTAAACTGAGGCAGTGTCTCCAAAACCTCAATACTGACCTCCCATTCTCATAAATCATTTTAGTTTAGGCTGTGGTGCATGTCGGCTCCCAGGGTCGGTAAAGGAAAGAAATTTAGTAGCAGAGAAGGAGTCTATCCATGTTTGATCTAGAGGCACACACTGTGCCGTTTAAGCATGTAACTTGGCTTCTATGGCAGCCCAAATTTTTTTGAGCTCTATGTGTTTTTATTAAGCATGCTCAATTTTTGCACATTAGTTAGCAGTTTGTCATTTGTTTGCACTTTAACAACTTGCTCAAGGATCACTTTATATTGATAAATATTGATAATATTGATCCCAATCAATAAGTTAGTTTCTTGGTCCGAATTGAAAGTGCCATGATGTCTTTGTTCTTTTAGTTGTAACTATCTGTGAAGTGTGTGACATGTGGGCAGTGTGTATCTGGTGCTTAAGTCTAAGTAATGCAGGTAATTCCCATGTAGTCCATACCCCCCAACCGTCCCGTTTTAGGTGATGTTGAGTAGGTGGATGGGTATGTCTGCGATGTTGCGGTGGGTGAGGGCACGGCATTCTAGGTGAGGTCTGGGGGTGTGTCGTGATGTTGAGGTTTCCAGGAGGCTTGCATGTGACATTTGGTGGTTACAATATTTGGGGGTCTGGCCACACTGTTTCAAGCATGGGGGTGGCCATGCCATTTAGGGGCATGGGAATAATGTTTTAGGGCATGGGTGTCAGGTTTGGGTGTATGTTTAAGTGTGCCTGTGATATTTGGGGGCATATACAGGATGTTTGTGGATGTGGGCATGATTTAAGGATGTACCTGTAATGTTTGGGAGCGTGGCCATGATGTATAGGGGCGACTTTAATGGTTTCGTTTTTTTTGTGGGGCTTTGCTAGTTGCATCACCGCACACACACAGTATCGTGTACAACTTGCCCCCCTCTAGCGACCTCCTTCTCATAACATTTAGATATTAGGATGTGGTCATTGGTGGGTCGGTAGCAGCAATATTGTGTAGGAGGGTTATCATTGAATCTCTGAGCGTATTCTATACCCCACTTTTTAAAACGCTGTTTACTGGTATCTAAAATAGTTTTTTTCTTTATCGACCCTCACATTGCTGGTCCCGAGTGGTCACTGCGGGCACTAAGTTGTGTTATGGTTTGTTAAAGTTGTCATATTGTGGTCCAACACGGTTGGTAGTACAATGTCATGTGTCTTTTCGGGTGCCGAGTCACATAAGGCAGGTCTTGGCATGGTGGAGCGTATCAGCTAATGATGCCTCGTCGTTATTAGTTTTTGATGGGACTGCTATGTGTTCTTTCGTAGTTAAACCTAGTCACTTTGTAGTGTGGTAGGAAATTGTTGCACTGTTCATTACCAGCATGGTAGCATGACCATGAGTGGGATTGTTCAGGGGCAGGGTCAGGGCGTGATGGGTCGATACCCTGACCATTATAAACGTATTTTTCTTATTGTTTTTGTCGATTTAAAATCTCCTTAATGTAACAACGTTGCAGGTGGCACACACTAGATTAATGGGCGAGTAGGTTACAATCCAGTGGTGTTGGAGTATTTGATGTTGTTAGGTATGACCATGGGCTAATGTCAAAGAAGAAATCCTGCATTACAATTGAATACTTTTAGCATGACAGAACCGACAAATGTGGTTCATATCACCAATGCAGCAACTAACAGGGAGATTCTATCAAAGTTCTTATCGTTAAAAATGGTGCTATTTTGCCCCAACCAATCAGATGTTAGCTTTCAAATGTCATATAAAGATCTTATTGGTTGGGGCAAAATCAGCACAATTTTAACGCTAAGAACTTTTATTGAATATCCCGTATAGTCTTTCCAGGGTTTATATTTGTATATAAATGTCATTAATATCACCAATAGTAACATAGTCTTTCAGGGTTTATATTTGTATATTAATGTCATTCATATCACCAATAGTAACATAGTCTTTCCAGGGTTTATATTTGTATATAAATGTCATTCATATCACCAATAGTAACATAGTCTTTCCAGGGTTTATATTTGTATATAAATGTCATTCATATCACCAATTGTAACATAGTCTTTCCAGGGTTTATATTGTATATAAATGTCATTCATATCACCAATAGTAACATAGTCTTTCCAGGGTTTATATTTGTATATAAATGTCATTCATATCACCAATAGTAACATAGGGGCATATTTATAAAAGACCGAAAAGTAGCGAAATGTTTTCGCATTCGCTTTTCTCATGGGTTTTCGACAAAAAGACAGTTAACGCTATTTATAAAGGTAGCGTTAACGAATGGCGAAACCATTTCCGCGAGCTATCGCTAAACCCTTTTCGCCTTACTTCGCAATGGTAATTTTAGCGAAAAAGAAGCAAAAAGGCATAACGCGATTTATAAAAGAGCGAAAATTGGTTTTTGCGTTAAAAAGAGCGAAAGATTAGCGCGACCCGAAGGTGGTGAAAAGTCATTGTTTGAGCGAAAAAGGCATTCTAATGGATAATATGCCTTGAAAAAGCGAACGCGCATTAGAAGGGCGATTGTGCCTCAGAGTGTAATATGCCTTGGAAAAGCGACATTAGAAAGGCGATCGCGCATTAGAATGTAATATGCCTTGGAAAAGCGAACGCGCATTAGAAAGGCGAACGTGCATTACAAAGGCGAACGCACATTAGAAAGGCGAACGCACATTAGAAAGGCGAACGCACATTATAATGAATATACCTTGGAAAAGCGAATGCGCATTAGAAAGGCGAACGCACAAATATAAGGAATATGCCTTGGAAAAGCGAACATGCATTAGATAGGCGAATGTGCAGTGCAAAAGAAAATTGTATTCCAATTGAGAAATTTAAGAAGATTGACTAAATAAGACATGGCTGACTTCTTGGTAAATGTGAGGTGGCCATTTTGAACTTGACATCATTTTCTAGTGGGCTTTCTGGTTTCGAATGGTTTTCACAATGCAGTCTTCTTAAATGCGTTAAGTTTTCGCTGCGATACTTTTCGCTCTTTATCGCGCCTGTTCGCCTTTTCAGCCGCGAAGTGTGTTTTTTTTTGCTTTTTTATAAATAAGGCGAAACGAAGCCCCAAATGGCGCTATTTTCGCTGCGATGTGCTGCGCTAATTATTTGGCGAAAAAGACAATCCTTTTAAATATGCCCCATAGTCTTTCAGGGTTTATATTTGAAACCTTCCAGGAGCAAATTGTAAGGTGTTACAGTCCTTAAGGGAAATGTCTCGGTAATCAACCCCCGAAACGTTGTTTGATTTGCTGATGTTTGGCTGTTAATAAACCATTCACCGTTTGGAGTGCAAGTCTACCATGATATTTTCTAGTATTTCGTTCCCTTTGAAGTAGGGATATTGGACTGTTTGCACCCACCTGGGGTTAGTGTGCATATGGACTTTTTTCTTAAATGTCTGTTATAGAAGCTGTTGTTCTGTGTGTGCAGCTCTCTGAGTTGTAGCTGTACATTACGCTGTTGTTGTGTCACTGAAGTGGACTCTGTGTCTGTGTTGTTGAAGTCGGACAGTGCACGGAGCCCAGGGCCTTCATCTGAGTTACTGAATTGGGGAATCACACTCTGCAAGTGACGTGAAGTGATTTTATATAGTAGATATAGTATATATTTATATTGATTGTATTACAAAAATTAAGTGACATTAAGCTTTGCATACAGGGCACATATCATTGACAATAAAGTGCATTGTTTTTGCCATGTTTTGGTGTTTTTTCTTTAAAATTAAAATTGAACACTAAAACTACAAGGATTGCTGATAAAAACTCCCAAAAAGCATTAAGATTTAGTGGCACTATGTTTTTTTTAATCTTTTTCTGTAACTAAGCTATTTTGTTGATATCTTTATGTTATGTATAATATGAATAGGTACCATTACTTTCAGTCTTGAAATAAAGCTATTTAATGTACATGTTCTAAATCAAGTGTATCACAAAAACCATGCAGCTCCCATGTTTAATCAGCAGGGGGCAGACAACTCTCAAACTTCTATTCAGCTTCCCTCCATTTCGAAATGCACAATGAACCAGTGGATTTACCTAGAAGACTGTGACACAAAAAAAGAAACACATTTATTGAGATATAATTATAAGAAAAAAATCAAAAGGTATTATTATTTTATTACCGTATTAATACCACATATTTCAAGTTTATGAAATGGATTAGAGTTAGAGTTGGCATCAGAAGGGGAGTGAAAAGGAGACATAAAGTACTGGATCATGTGGTTAGAAATGTCACAAGCACAGGGAGAACCTAAATGGAAGATTTGAACCTGTAACTTTGTGCAGTAATCCTGGGTCAAAATCAGTGCTAAAAACTAAGCAACCATGCTGTGTTCAGTAGGGCAGGGTTTACTATATTAATAAACATATGTAAGGGTCAGTCCCTCTTCTCTGCTGTCTATGGTGAAAATATAGGGAATTACTAGGACTGAGTAATATACTAGCAGGGTCATTTACCTAGGAGCGCTCCTTTCAGCCCTTAACGTTGCGCTAACGCTTTGCGAGGCTGCATGAGCACCGGGTAGTGGGGAGGAGGGGGAGGAGGGGGCGGGTTCACTGGAGCAGCACGTAAGTATATGCCGCAAGTTAAGCAAACCCAGGGGGGGACAGGAAGACAGCCACTACCCCTCAGTTTCCTGGACTTTGGACATGGACTACAGGGGAACCATAGGGAGCAGAGGTGTAAGGTATAGGTTTTTTAAACTGTACAGTCCCATCAGTTGGATTTTCAACTTTAAACTTGTTGACAATAAAACACATGATTTTTTTAAGACATCAAGGAGTTTGATTGGTATCTTTTGGACCGGTTTGCGAGAGCCTCATTTTTGATGCAGCAGGACAGTACATTTTTGTTTAAACAATGATAACATAGAGGAATCTGTGTGTGTTACAATTGAAATTAGATTTAAATCATTTTAGAACCTAGTAAGGACTCGATCATTTTTTTTGAAGGAGGTTGAAGAAATCGGCTATGCTTCATTTAACCCCTAAAGGTATAGACACGGCAGCAAGCTATTGTCAGGATTTTACCTGATTCCATGGCGGAGACCAATTGGTACCCACAGGCATTGGGGCGCAGGGTCTAAGGGTGACTAAGTTTTCACCAGAGCCCCCCTGATGGTGGGGGGTTGCGCGGCTAAATCACACCATGTTGCAGCTCCCAGTACCTGAAAGCAACGAGTCAAGGTAGTCAGTAAGAAACCATGTCCGAAATCCAGAAGAGTAGCAATGGGCACAGGAACAGAGGCACAGGATCAAGGCACAGGAAGGAGGGGAACAGGGAAGACCAGGAAGCCAACAAACATTCAGCACTGGTCCTCTTCACTTCCTGACTTTTAAAATCTGGTGACACGTTTTTTGGACTTTAGGAGGGGGGGATTGCAGAAGAACCAGATGGAGCTGGGATGTAAGGTAAGGATTAAACTACACTACACAATTGCGCCAGTAGTGGGGGGGATTATAGTTTTGGGGGTGGACATGCCCTTTAAATTAGCGTGGATAGATATACTAAACCCCAATGGAATAAGTGGGGAAGACTGTGGGAGCGTGGAGCTGTGCTATATCGGCCATTGGAGGAGGAGAGGAGACACTATAGATATTACATATGGGGTCGTGACAAACCCTGGCTGAAGAATGCCCCGCGGCTGAAAAAATTGGATTGATGCACAGAGGAGGAGAGAAAAGCCAGAGAGAGACGATACAGCAAAGAAAGGCTTCTGGCCTTAAGTGAATTGCGGCTGAGGGAAGGTAAACCGGCCTCGAGCCACTAATTTAGACTCTCTCGTTACAGACAGCCACTACACTTTCTCTAAGTTCTTATGGTCAGCGAAATCAAAGTTCCTCTTGTGGGGTGACAATTTCCAGTATAAGAAAGTGACTGGATGAAGAAGATCTTTTTCTCCGGACCTCTGGGAGAGAATGGCTCCATTGCAACATTTGAGGCATCGACTTCCAGGATAAATGGTTTGGGGGGATCAGGGTGGACTAAGATAGGTGCTGAGGTGAATTTTTAAAAGGGACAAAGGCATTTTGGGCTTCTCGAGTCTATTGGAATTTGATTGGTTTCTGGTAAGATATGTGATAGGAAAAAACTATTTTGCAAAAGGTCTTAATAAACTTTTGGTAAAAGTTATTGAACCCCAGGAAACGTTAGACCTCTTTTGTACAGGAAGGGGCTTGCCAATCTAAATTAGCTGTCACCATAGTGTTATTCATAGAGATTCCCTCCAGGGAAATGACCAGACCAGAAACTGAAGTCGTAAATCAAAAAATGCTTGGCATAGCTTTTTTAGCTTGGCATAGAGTTGGTGCTCACAAGGACGAAGAAGAACTTGGAGACGATGAATAGTACAGGAGAATATTAAATGTCATTAAGGTACACAAGTGGTCAAGGAATGTTATTGGCAAAGTGCTGGAAGGTTGCTAGGTTGCTGGCGCATTGCACAATCCGAAGGGCTCATAACGGGAACGAAAGGCAGTCTTCCATTCATTCCTTCCCTGGTTCAAATAAGGTTGTAGGCGTCCCTGAGGTCAAGATTTGGAAAGATCTTAGATGAACGAAGGCGCTGTTCCGGGATGAGTGGTAGCAGATAGCGGATGGTCACTTTATTTAAATCCCAGAAGTCAATACATGGCCTGAGACACCAGCCTTCTTTTCCGACAAAGAATATTCAAGTACCAGTGGGGTGGGCGAATAAAACCCTTAGCTAAGCTCTCATCAATATTCTTGAAGAGCTGTGAGCTCTGATTTGGAAAGAGGAAAAACTCTTCCAAAAGGAATAGGTGGACCCAGGGAGTAAGTGAATTGAGCAATCATAAGGGTCCTTTTTGTCAAACACATCAGCAAAAACTGGTATAAGGAAAGGGTATGAGTGGTATAGTATAGTATTTGAGGGTTGAATAAAGACATATGTCCATCCAGTCCAACCCATCTAGCAATATCCTCATTCCTGCCTAACTGTTGATCCAGAGGAAGGCAAAAAAACCCACCAAATTATGAAGGGGAAAAAATTCCTTCCTGACTCCAGTGGCAATCGGAAATTTCCTGGATCAACTCTACTTTATGTATTGATACCAGTAACTTGCAACATTCCTTGTTTGCAGCAGAAACTATCTAGCTCTTTTTTTTAAACTGACCAATGAACCTGCCATAACAACATCCACTGGAAGACTTTAAACAGTTCTCACAGTGAAAAACCCTTCCGAACTTGAAGCCTAAACCTTTTTTCTTCAAGTCTTAAGGTATGTCCATGTCTTCTGACATGCTTTTGGTGAACAATGCTCCAGATAGTTTATTGTATGGCCCGTTAATGTATTTATACACAGTAATCATATCCCCACGCTAACGCCTTTTCTCCAGCATACATAATTGTAACTTTTCCGTCTCTCTTCATATTCAAGCTCCCCCATCCCCTTATTAATTTAGTTGCCCTTCTCTGAACCCTTTCCAGTTCAAAGATGTCCTTTTTGCACACCAGGATTCCAAAATTGCACTGCATATTCCAAATGAGGCCTTACCAATGCTTTGTAAAGAGGGAGAATAACATTTTTCTCCATAATCCATACCTCTCTTTATACAAGACAATACCATGCTGGCTATGGCTGTTGCTGCCTGGCACTGCTTGCTTCCTTTAAGTTTGTTATCCACCAAAACTCCAAGATCCCTTTCCAACAGTGATTCATTAACACAGAGCCATTTACAGTTATAAACAGCACAAGGACTTTAAGTCCAAAATGCATCACCTTACATTTATCAGCATTGAATCTCATCTGCCATATAGCAGCCCAATGTGACAATCTATCTAGATCCCCCTGCAACAATTGCACATCCTCTGAAGTGTTTTAATGGTCGACAAAGTTTTGTGTCGTCAGCAAACACAGAAACCTTGCTGACAATATCCACTTCCAAATCATTAATAAATAGATTAAATAGAAGCAGCCCCAACACAGAACCTGTGGCACCCCACTTATCACTTTAGTCCATAATGATGAAGCCCCATTAAACAATACTCTCTGCACCTATCATAACCATTTTCTATCCATGTACAAATGTACCTCCCCAGACCAACAGACCATAGCTTATACATTAGTCGCTATGGGGGACTGTATCAAAAGCCTTTGCAAAATCCAAGTAAACTACATCTACTGCTATGCCAGAGTCTAAATTTCTACTAAATTCCTCATAAAAGCCAAGCAAGTTAGTTTGACAAGATCTATTCCTCTTCCCCACCACTGAAGTTAAACTTACAGGCCTGTAATTACCGGCTCAGAACGACTACCCTTTTTGAATATTGGAATAAATAGCCTTTCCATCCAGAGGCACACCACCGGACATGAGGGAATCTGCAAAAATAAGAAACAATGGCCTAGATTTTGACAATTATGTATCTGGGAAATCCCAATTAGCATATCACAGCCAGGTGTTAAGGGCATGATTGCATAGTCGCTAAGAGGTGTTATAGGAGCCCAGAGTAAGGTGTCAAAACAGCATTGTACATGGCAGACAGTTGGTGTCGAAACCCCCCACTCTATTTAGGCTTGGTTTCTTTATTTTCAAATAAATGGCCTCCTTGACACCTCTCTTGAACCATTACAATCTTCAAAGGTATGTCCTTTATTCTTAAGATGCAGGTACACGACGAGTCCTGACCTGGGGAATTGGCTCTTATGTGCTGGGCCACGTCAGGCATCCCACCCCTCCGGGATTCGCGGGAGTCTCCCGCATTTTGGGGTGGTCTCCCGCAACACCCGCGAGACCACCCCAAACTCCCACGACCCGAACCTACCTGAGAGACCGCCTCTGGAACACCTTCTTCTTCTGGCCATGCCTCTTTGTAACGTAAATTACATCACACGGGCCAGTTACGCCCCTAGCCACGCCTCTAACGTGACATCATTTACATCACGTAGAGGTGTAGGGGCGGAACTGGTCCCTCCCGACTAGTGACGTCAGTGACATCACGTCACTCAGCCACGCCTCCTTCTCCCCTCCCTGCCCGGAAGCCAGGTCGGCAGGGTGGGATGTCTGATACTTTGATGCAGTTGCTGTTTGGTCTCCCCCACATACAAATCAGAGCATCCTTCACTGCACTGCACTGCGTATATGATATTGCTTTCCTGTGTTTCGGTATTGGGTCTTTTGATGTACCAATTGCTGCCTCAGTGTGTTGCTCGGTTTAAATATGCACCAATGTCTGCCATGTACAATGCTGTTTTGACACCTTACGCTGGGTGTTCCTATAACACCTCTTAGCCACTATGCAATCACGCCCTTAACACTTGGCTGTGATATGCTACTTGGGATTTCCAGGGTACATAATTGCCACAGATTCCTGTACAAGTCATTCTGAATTGAGAAAGCCAGTCGGATGACTAGCGAACCGTCTTCAAGAACGAAAATCTAGTTCAGTTGATCTAATTGAATACAACAGATATACCATGTCCTGGATGAATGAGAAAACTTCACAAGTCGACAGTCTATGATGAGCTGTGTAAAAAGCTCCACCCCTATGCCAAAAAAAATCATCTTTTCTGATGCTAGTTACAACAATGTTCACTATAGGGAAGATTAAACATTCTGTTTTCACTTTCTATTAGTAGTCTAGTGACTACAGGTGCAGCGTCTGAAGCCTTAAACTGCACAACAGTTTGTAGTAAGTATGAGTATGAGTGATGCCACTAAATGGAAATTCATACATTATACAAGTGTTTCCAGATTCACTTTTGTCTGGAGATGAGCCTCTGGACTGGAAAAAAAACAGAAAAAAGTGTAATATAATACTAAAAAAAAAAGTGTAATGTTCACTATTTGGTTTATAGACTTGTAAGTGTAACAACAGTGGGTGTGAAAATTACCCCTTAGAGAAATACACTTTCTCAAACTAACTTGCTTGCTTTTTATGAAGATTTGAGTAAGAATTGTACATGGATTGAGATTTGGTGATGGACCACATAAAGAGGGTGGTTGTCAATGGAGCTTCATCTATGTGGGCTAAAGTTCTTAGTGGGGTGCCTTAGGGTTTTGTACTGGGGACACCTCTATTTAAATGTTTATACATGATTTAGAAGTGAGTTTTGATGTGCAGTTGCTGCAAGCAGTCCTAGATAGTCAGAATGGGCAACAAGTGGCAGCAGAAAGATTCAATGTTGATAAATGTAAGGAGTCTTCCTGTGTTTAAAATCCTTGTGTGCTGACACAATAGATGGCTCTGTGAATCTTTGTTGGAAAACAATTGGGTATTCTAGTAAAATTAGCTGTAACAAACAGTACCTGACAGCAATGGCTAGAGCTAGCAAGCTGTCTTGTATAAAGAGGGTATAGATTTAAGGGAGAAAATAATATTCAACTCTTTAGAAAGCACTGATAAGTCCTCAACTGGAATATGTGGTGCAGTTTGGAATCCTGTATATAAAAGGTACAGGTTGGAGTACAGAAGTGAGCAGCAAAATGAATAGAGGGGGTCTTGCATGCAGATTTGACAAGTTAACCTACTTTCATGGGTGGCATACTGCTGTCAAACATGCTACATGTAGCTAGTGGCAAAAGATCTGGAAAGAAACAAATGTCCTTATGTAAAAGTAGGCTTGGGATTTTTTTACACTGGAGAAGCACGCATGCATTGGGACATTATTAGAAGAAAATAAGCTTCATTGTTAGGAAATGTGTCTTTAGGGCTAGGCCACACTGCTGCGTTTTTTGAGCGTTTGCGGTTTTTCAGATCATTGAAAATGTAGCAACGCAACAAAAATGTGCGTTTTCTGGTGCGTTGCAATTTGTGTTACGCATTTTAAATCACAATCGCATGCGTTTTCCATACTTAATGAAAAAAACGAATGCGTGATTGCGTTTGCGTTGCAGTGTGGTCGTGCCCTTACAGTGAAGAAACTGTAGCACTGTGTTCCAGCAGATTGGATAATGGCAAGTTCCTTGAAGTTGAAGAAAGGCCCAAAAAATGTCTCTAAATGTTTAAAAAATAGAAATTAATGGTATTAATACATATAGATCCTTTAGATCCAGGGATCCCTCCGATGCCATTGGAAAACAGGAAGGAATTATTTTTACCTTTCTCTGCATCAGTAAGGCAGGTATCATGGGGAGGTTAACAATGGTTGGACTAGAAGGACATATATTTTTATTCAGCCTCCAGTAATATGAAAACATGTTAAGACCAACATGTTTATTTAAGACCAACACCACCGTGTAGTTTTGTTGTGGTGCCTGGAGTCCCAGGGCCATTCTTCCAACCCCAATATAATAGAATAATAATATATAAACTCCAGCATACGCTGAATTGCTTCTTCAATATAGCATGTTTATATCATGATAATATATAAACAACCTACCATTCTAGATATTCCCACAGAGAATGTGGCACATCATAGTCACCTGCAGTAATGGCATTATCTATAAATACAGATATTAAATGGCATCTCCACCCCCAAACCAAAATGTCAACTTAACTTGTCACCCCCCAAAACATAGAGATTGCTAGGTTAAAAATCTGCCAGACTAGGCTGGCCTCTTCTGCTGCTGTTAGTTTATGGGGGGGGGTGGGGGGGGGGGGGAGGAATATAGCGGCAAAAGAACGAAAAGTGGGATGGAGTGCAGGTAACTGTTTAGTATAGGTTATTATACTTAGGAGCATCTGACAGCATTTTTAACCTTGCAATCTGCAGGGTGAGATGTTGTAGCAGGAAATTGCTATCCGACCGTGGCTGGCAGCTCTTGGGATCCTTAAGGAGGGATGAAGGCGCTGAAAACAGTTACAGTTTCACCTGTGTTAAAGCAAGGTCACTGGCATTTCTTAGCGTAAGACGGAAAAGCAGGACAGAACTGTCCTCCACAGCTTCCCAGGTAGTTCCAAACACAGATTCAAACGTCACCACTCCCCGTTTCACTCCGCAGAGGTTCCTCGGGGTAGTGATGTCATCTCAAAAGTTCCTCCCTTTATTGGATAGTTTCATCATGAGGCTTGGGTGGTCTGACTTTGCCTTTTTATTCTATATTACTACAGAGGTCTTTCTCCATCCCAATGCTATTTTCAGGGGGCTTTAAAAGTAAAAAGACGTTCAGGGAGATTCAATTATAAGTCCTTATTGTTAGAAATGCTGCTAATTTTGCCCCAACCAATCAGATGTTAGCTTTTCAAATTTAAATAAAATCTGATTGTTGATTGATGGGGCAAAATTAAACACATTTTTAACAATAAGAACTTTTATGAATCTCCCTGTGTATGTGTAGAATCTTGCAGTAGGTAGTAACCTACAGAATTTTGCTATGTAAATGGCCAGCAGCACAATATCTTGTTATGTTTGATATACTGTAATAAGTTAAATGATTCAGTGCACTGCTCAAGAACATTTTGAACTACAAAAGGCTGAAGATGGCATATGTAAATGTAATATACAACAAAGTCTAGCAAAATTGTTAGAAACCTGTAACATATTGGGAAAAAAATGTTTTTGTGTTGCATCTTGATAGATAGGCAGATTGTTGGCTACTGTGCAAGGAATAAGGTGCCAAAAAATAGGAAACATGAGAGCATGAAGAAATATTCCAACAATACTAGGTCAAGCTTAAACACCCCACTTTTACAATTGTATTGCATTGACTTTCTTATATAGTAATATAGTAATGGAGGTTGAATAGACATAGGGCCATCTAGTCCAATCTTTTTTACCTCATTAACCCGATCAACACTTGATCCAGCCTTCCTCACTCCAAATGGCAATCAGAAAGGTTTCCTGGGCCAACCAAAAGTATGATATGTATTCATACCAGTAATTCTCAACCAGTAATGCTCTATACTACATTTATCTAGCCACTTTTTAAAAGCTATTCAATGAACTTTGGCATTACCACATCTGCTCTAACTCTATTGTAATGTCCATAAGTCTCTGATATTACCTGTTGGTGCACAATGCACCAAGGTAGTGATTATAGGCCCATTAATATATTTGTAAGTAAATCATGATCCGTGCAATCACAGTCTCTCATCGTCACAGTGTAATCCAGTCGTAGCTGTGTCTAATCTGTTGTCAAAGTCAAGCCTCTGCATTCCCCTTATTATTTTAGTGCCCTTCTATGAACTCCTGTCATTTCCAAGATTGGTCCACAGAGTCCCTTTCTATATGGATTCCAAATTGCCCACTCGTCAATACAGACCAGTGCGCTTGTAAAGAGGGAGAGGAGATGGATGAGTCTTATCCATGTTTGATCTAGAGGCACACACTGTGCCGTTTAAGCATGTAACTTGGCTTCTATGGCAGCCCAAATTTTTTTGAGCTCTATGTGTTTTTATTAAGCATGCTCAATTTTTTGCACATTAGTTAGCAGTTTGTCACTTTGTTTGCACTTTAACACTTGCTCAAGGATCACTTTATATTGATAAATATTGATAAATATTGATCCCAATCAATAAAGTTAGTTTCTGGTCCGAATTGAAAGTGCCATGATGTCTTTGTTCTTTTAGTTGTAACTATCTGTGAAGTGTGTGACATGTGGGCAGTGTGTATCTGGTGCTTAAGTCTAAGTAATGCAGGTAATTCCCATGTAGTCCATACCCCCCAACCGTCCCGGTTTGAGTAGGTGGATGGGGTATGTCTGCGATGTTGCGGTGGGTGAGGGCACGGCATTCTAGGGTGAGGTCTGGGGGTGTGTCTGTGATGTTGAGGTTTCCAGGAGGCTTGCATGTGACATTTGGTGGTTACAATATTTGGGGGTCTGGCCACACTGTTTCAAAGCATGGGGGTGGCCATGCCATTTAGGGGCATGGGAATAATGTTTTAGGGCATGGGTGTCAGGTTTGGGTGTATGTTTAAGTGTGCCTGTGATATTTGGGGGCATATACAGGATGTTTGTGGATGTGGGCATGATTTAAGGATGTACCTGTAATGTTTGGGAGCGTGGCCATGATGTATAGGGGCGAATCTTAATGGTTTCGTTTTTTTTGGGGGGGGGTGACCACAATATCTGGTAACGTGCTCACAATATTTGGGGGCACGGTTGTGATGTTTGGGGGCGTGGCAGTTATCTTTGGGGGCATGGCCTTGATGGTTGGGGTATGAGTGTGACCATGATTTTTGGTGGTGTACCTGTGACAGCAATATCTGGGGGCATGGTCACATTCTAGGAGGCTCTGCTTTAAATTTCTTAGCATGACAATAACCGCAAATGTGGTTCATATCACCAATAGCAACTAACAGGGAGATTCTATCAAAGTTCTTATCGTTAAAAATGGTGCTATTTTGCCCCAACCAATCAGATGTTAGCTTTCAAATGTCATATAAGATCTTATTGGTTGGGGCAAAATCAGCACAATTTTTAACGCTAAGAACTTTTATTGAATATCCCTGTATAGTCTTTCCAGGGTTTATATTTGTATATAAATGTCATTAATATCACCAATAGTAACATAGTCTTTCCAGGGTTTATATTTGTATATTAATGTCATTCATATCACCAATAGTAACATAGTCTTTCCAGGTTTATATTTTGTATTAATGTCATTCATATCACCAATAAACATAGTCTTTCCAGGGTTTATATTTGTATATAATGTCATTCATATCACCAAATGTAACATAGTCTTTCCAGGGTTTTATTGTATATAAATGTCATTCATATCACCAATAGTAACATAGTCTTTCCAGGTTTATTATTTGTATATAAATGTCATTCATATCACCAATAGTAACATAGGGGCATATTTATAAAAGACCGAAAAGTAGCGAAATGTTTTCGCATTCGCTTTTCTCATGGGTTTTCGACAAAAAGACAGTTAACGCTATTTATAAAGGTAGCGTTAACAAATGGCGAAACCGTTTCCGCGAGCTATCGCTAAACCCTTTTCGCCTTACTTCGCAATGGTAATTTTAGCGAAAAAGAAGCAAAAAGGCATAACGCGATTTATAAAAGAGCGAAAATTGGTTTTTGCGTTAAAAAGAGCGAAAGATTAGCGCGACCCTGAAGGTGGTGAAAAGTCATTGTTTGAGCGAAAAGGCATTCTAATGGATAATATGCCTTGAAAAAGCGAACGCGCATTAGAAGGGCGATTGTGCATCAGAGTGTAATATGCCTTGGAAAAGCGACATTAGAAAGGCGATCGCGCATTAGAATGTAATATGCCTTGGAAAAGCGAACGCGCATTAGAAAGGCGAACGTGCATTACAAAGGCGAACGCACATTAGAAAGGCGAACGCACATTAGAAAGGCGAACGCACATTATAATGGAATATACCTTGGAAAAGCGAATGCGCATTAGAAAGGCGAACGCACAATATAATGGAATATGCCTTGGAAAAGCGAACATGCATTAGATAGGCGAATGTGCAGTGCAAAAGAAAATTGTATTCCAATTGAGAAATTCTAAGAAGATTGACTAAATAAGACATGGCTGACTTCTTGGTAAATGTGAGGTGGCCATTTTGAACTTGACATCATTTTCTAGTGGGCTTTTCTGGTTTCGAATGGTTTTCACAATGCAGTCTTCTTAAATGCGTTAAGTTTTCGCTGCGATACTTTTCGCTCTTTATCGCGCCTGTTCGCCTTTTTCAGCCGCGAAGTGTGTTTTTTTTGCTTTTTTATAAATAAGGCGAAACGAAGCCCCAAATGGCGCTATTTTCGCTGCGATGTGCTGCGCTAATTATTTGGCGAAAAAGACAATCCTTTTTAAATATGCCCCATAGTCTTTCCAGGGTTTATATTTGAAACCTTCCAGGAGCAAATTGTAAGGTGTTACAGTCCTTAAGGGAAATGTCTCGGTAATCAACCCCCGAAACGTTGTTTGATTTGCTGATGTTTGGCTGTTAATAAACCATTCACCGTTTGGAGTGCAAGTCTACCATGATATTTTCTAGTATTTCGTTCCCTTTGAAGTAGGGATATTGGACTGTTTGCACCCACCTGGGGTTAGTGTGCATATGGACTTTTTTCTTAAATGTCTGTTATAGAAGCTGTTGTTCTGTGTGTGCAGCTCTCTGAGTTGTGTAGCTGTACATTACGCTGTTGTTGTGTCACTGAAGTGGACTCTGTGTCTGTGTTGTTGAAGTCGGACAGTGCACGGAGCCCAGGCCCTTCATCTGAGTTACTGAATTGGGGAATCACACTCTGCAAGTGACGTGAAGTGATTTTATATAGTAGATATAGTATATATTTTATATTGATTGTATTACAAAAATTAAGTGACATTAAGCTTCTGCATACAGGGCTACATATCATTGACAATAAAGTGCATTGTTTTTGCCATTGTTTTGGTTGTTTTTTCTTTAAAATTAAAATTGAACACTAAAACTACAAGGATTGCTGATAAAAACTCCCAAAAAGCATTAAGATTTAGTGGCACTATGTTTTTTTTAATCTTTTTTCTGTAACTAAGCTATTTTGTTGATATCTTTTATGTTATGTATAATATGAATAGGTACCATTACTTTTCAGTCTTGAAATAAAGCTATTTAATGTACATGTTCTAAATCAAGTGTATCACAAAAACCATGCAGCTCCCATGTTTAATCAGCAGGGGGCAGACAACTCTCAAACTTCTATTCAGCTTCCCTCCATTTCGAAATGCACAATGAACCAGTGGATTTACCTAGAAGACTGTGACACAAAAAAAGAAACACATTTTATTGAGATATAATTATAAGAAAAAAATCAAAAGGTATTATTATTTTATTACCGTATTAATACCACATATTTCAAGTTTATGAAATGGATTAGAGTTAGAGTTGGCATCAGAAGGGGAGTGAAAAGGAGACATAAAGTACTGGATCATGTGGTTAGAAATGTCACAAGCACAGGGAGAACCTAAATGGAAGATTTGAACCTGTAACTTTGTGCAGTAATCCTGGGTCAAAATCAGTGCTAACAACTAAGCAACCATGCTGTGTTCAGTAGGGCAGGGTTTACTATATTAATAAACATATGTAAGGGTCAGTCCCTCTTTCTCTGCTGTCTATGGTGAAAATATAGGGAATTACCTAGGACTGAGTAATATACTAGCAGGGTCATTTACCTAGGAGCGCTCCTTTCAGCCCTTAACGTTGCGCTAACCGCTTTGCGAGGCTGCATGAGCACCGGTAGTGGGGAGGAGGGGGAGGAGGGGGCGGGTTCACTGGAGCAGCACGTAAGTATATGCCGCAAGTTAAGCAAACCCAGGGGGGGACAGGAAGACAGCCACTACCCCTCAGTTTCCTGGACTTTGGACATGGACTACAGGGGAACCATAGGGAGCAGAGGTGTAAGGTATAGGTTTTTTAAACTGTACAGTCCCATCAGTTGGATTTTCAACTTTAAACTTGTTGACAATAAAACACATGATTTTTTTAAGACATCAAGGAGTTTGATTGGTATCTTTTGGACCGGTTTGCGAGAGCCTCATTTTTGATGCAGCAGGACAGTACATTTTTGTTAAAACAATGATAACATAGAGGAATCTGTTGTGTGTTTACAATTGAAATTAGATTTAAATCATTTTAGAACCTAGTAAGGACTCGATCATTTTTTTTGAAGGAGGTTGAAGAAATCGGCTATGCTTCATTTAACCCCTAAAGGTATAGACACGGCAGCAAGCTATTGTCAGGATTTTACCTGATTCCATGGCGGAGACCAATTGGTACCCACAGGCATTGGGGCGCAGGGTCTAAGGGTGACTAAGTTTTCACCAGAGCCCCCCTGATGGTGGGGGTGTTGCGCGGCTAAATCACACCATGTTGCAGCTCCCAGTACCTGAAAGCAACGAGTCAAGGTAGTCAGTAGAAACCATGTCCGAAATCCAGAAGAGTAGCAATGGGCACAGGAACAGAGGCACAGGATCAAGGCACAGGAAGGAGGAACAGGGAAGACCAGGAAGCCAACAAACATTCAGCACTGGTCCTCTTCACTTCCTGACTTTTAAAATCTGGTGACACGTTTTTTGGACTTTAGGAGGGGGGGATTGCAGAAGAACCAGATGGAGCTGGGATGTAAGGTAAGGATTAAACTACACTACACAATTGCGCCAGTAGTGGGGGGGATTATAGTTTTGGGGGTGGACATGCCCTTTAAATTAGCTGTGGATAGATATACTAAACCCCAATGGAATAAGTGGGGAAGACTGTGGGAGCTGTGCTATATCGGCCATTGGAGGAGGAAGGAGACACTATAGATATTACATATGGGGTCGTGACAAACCCCTGGCTGAAGAATGCCCCGCGGCTGAAAAAATTGGATTGATGCACAGAGGAGGAGAGAAAAGCCAGAGAGACGATACAGCAAAGAAAGGCTTCTGGCCTTAAGCTGAATTGCGGCTGAGGGAAGGTAAACCGGCCTCGAGCCACTAATTTAGACTCTCTCTGTTACAGACAGCCACTACACTTTCTCTAAGTTCTTATGGTCAGCGAAATCAAAGTTCCTCTCTGTGGGTGACAATTTCCAGTATAAGAAAGTGACTGGATGAAGAAGATCTTTTTCTCCGGACCTCTGGGAGAGAATGGCTCCCATTGCAACATTTGAGGCATCGACTTCCAGGATAAATGGTTTGGTTGGATCAGGGTGGACTAAGATAGGTGCTGAGGTGAATTTTTAAAAGGGACAAAGGCATTTTGGGCTTCTCGAGTCTATTGGAATTTGATTGTTTTCTTGGTAAGATATGTGATAGGAAAAACTATTTTGCAAAAGTTCTTAATAAACTTTTGGTAAAAGTTATTGAACCCCAGGAAACGTTAGACCTCTTTTGTACAGGAAGGGGCTTGCCAATCTAAATTAGCTGTCACCATAGTGTTATTCATAGAGATTCCCTCCAGGGAAATGACCAGACCAAGAAACTGAAGTCGTAAATCAAAAAAATGCTTGGCATAGCTTTTTTAAGCTTGGCATAGAGTTGGTGCTCACAAGGACGAAGAAGAACTTTGGAGACGATGAATAGTACAGGAGAATATTAAAATGTCATTAAGGTACACAAGTGGTCAAGGAATGTTATTGGCAAAGTGCTGGAAGGTTGCTAGGTTGCTGGCGCATTGCACAATCCGAAGGGCTCATAACGGGAACGAAAGGCAGTCTTCCATTCATTCCCTTCCCTGGTTCAAATAAGGTTGTAGGCGTCCCTGAGGTCAAGATTTGGAAAGATCTTAGATGAACGAAGGCGCTGTTCAGGGATGAGTGGTAGCAGATAGCGGATGGTCACTTTATTTAAATCCCAGAAGTCAATACATGGCCTGAGACACCCAGCCTTCTTTTCCGACAAAGAATATTCAAGTACCAGTGGATGGGCGAATAAACCCCTTAGCTAAGCTCTCATCAATATATTCTTGAAGAGCTGTGAGCTCTGATTTGGAAAGAGGAAAAACTCTTCCAAAAGGAATAGGTGACCCAGGGAGTAAGTGAATTGAGCAATCATAAGGGTCCTTTTTTGTCAAACACATCAGCAAAACTGGTATAAGGAAAGGGTATGAGTGGTATAGTATAGTATTTGAGGTTGAATAAAGACATATGTCCATCCAGTCCAACCCATCTAGCAATATCCTCATTTCCTGCCTAACTGTTGATCCAGAGGAAGGCAAAAAAACCCACCAAATTTATGAAGGGGAAAAAATTCCTTCCTGACTCCAAGTGGCAATCGGAAATTTCCCTGGATCAACTCTACTTTATGTATTGATACCAGTAACTTGCAACATTCCTTGTTTGCAGAAACTCATCTAGCTTCTTTTTTTAAACTGACCAATGAACCTGCCATAACAACATCCACTGGAAGACTTTAAACAGTTCTCACAGTGAAAAACCCTTTCCGAACTTGAAGCCTAAACCTTTTTTCTTCAAGTCTTAAGGTATGTCCACATGTCTTCTGACATGCTTTATTGGTGAACAATGCTCCAGATAGTTTATTGTATGGCCCGTTAATGTATTTATACACAGTAATCATATCCCCACGCTAACGCCTTTTCTCCAGCATACATAATTGTAACTTTTCCAGTCTCTCTTCATATTCAAGCTCCCCCATCCCCTTATTAATTTAGTTGCCCTTCTCTGAACCCTTTCCAGTTCAAAGATGTCCTTTTTGCACACAGGATTCCAAAATTGCACTGCATATTCCAAATGAGGCCTTACCAATGCTTTGTAAAGAGGGAGAATAACATTTTTCTCCATTGAATCCATACCTCTCTTTATACAAGACAATACCATGCTGGCTATGGCTGTTGCTGCCTGGCACTGCTTGCTTCCTTTAAGTTTGTTATCCACCAAAACTCCAAGATCCCTTTCCAACAGTGATTCACTTAACACAGAGCCATTTACAGTATAAACAGCACAAGGACTTTTAAGTCCAAAATGCATCACCTTACATTTATCAGCATTGAATCTCATCTGCCATATAGCAGCCCAATGTGACAATCTATCTAGATCCCCCTGCAACAATTGCACATCCTCTGAAGTTTTTAATGGTCGACAAAGTTTTGTGTCGTCAGCAAACACAGAAACCTTGCTGACAATATCCACTTCCAAATCATTAATAAATAGATTAAATAGAAGCAGCCCCAACACAGAACCCTGTGGCACCCCACTTATCACTTTAGTCCATAATGATGAAGCCCCATTAACAACTACTCTCTGCATCCTATTCATAACCAATTTTCTATCCATGTACAAATGTACCTCCCCAGACCAACAGACCATAGCTTATACATTAGTCGCCTATGGGGGACTGTATCAAAAGCCTTTGCAAAATCCAAGTAAACTACATCTACTGCTATGCCAGAGTCTAAATTTCTACTAAATTCCTCATAAAAGCCAAGCAAGTTAGTTTGACAAGATCTATTCCTCTTCAAGCCAAATTAACTATCTTGGGTTTTGGCAAGGAGGTGAAGGTAAGTATAGGTTTTAGTGCTGGTGTGGACATGCCCTATAATGGGCAGTAAGGTAGCAGTTTTTTTATATGAAGGGGAAGTGCATTCCCCCACATCACTTTACGGTGGGAGGAGGTCTGATCTGTTCATGTGCCAGCCTGCTAGTGGAAAGGTAAAGAGACCCTGCTAACCAGCTCCCCCTGCTGCTGGCCATTTAGAATGTGGGCAGCACTGTTGATGAAGCTGGGTGACACCATCTTTTCAGCTTTATCTTAGAGGGAATGCCCACCCTTAAAAGAAAAATCTGGTGACTTGTCCATTATCTGCCAAAAACCCATTTTATTATATTTATTTGTAACCAGATATTTAATTATAAGAGATGTCTGCCTCCTCCATTTGCTTAATGAGCTTTATATATGTTTGAACATGTGCAGAGGAAGCAGCAGGTAAAACAATTGGTCAATCATTGGCAGTGATGTCAGTTGCCACAACTTTGAACGACTGCAGAAGGTACTCTGCCAGAATAGAGGTAAATATTATCCTTAAATATCTGCGGGTTTTTCAATAAAAGTTCTTAGCGTTTAAAATGGTGCTAATTTTCTTCCCCACCACTGAAGTTAAACTTACAGGCCTGTAATTACCCGGCTCAGAACGACTACCCTTTTTGAATATTGGAATAACATCAGCCCTTTTCCAATCCAGAGGCACACCCCCGGACATGAGGGAATCTGCAAAAATAAGAAACAATGGCCTAGATTTTGACAATTATGTACTCTGGGAAATCCCAATTAGCATATCACAGCCAGGTGTTAAGGGCATGATTGCATAGTCGCTAAGAGGTGTTATAGGAACGCCCAGAGTAAGGTGTCAAAACAGCATTGTACATGGCAGACAGTTGGTGTCGAACCCCCCCACCTCTATTTAGGCTTGGTTTCTTTATTTTCACATAAATGGCCTCCTTGACACCTCTCTTGAACCATTACAATCTTCAAAGGTATGTCCTTTATTCTTAAGATGCAGGTACACGACGAGTCCTGACCTGGGGAATTGGCTCTTATGTGCTGGGCCATACGTCAGGCATCCCACCCCTCCCGGGATTCGCGGGAGTCTCCCGCATTTTGGGGTGGTCTCCCGCACACCCGCGAGACCACCCCAAACTCCCACGACCCGAACCTACCTGAGAGACCGCCTCTGGAACACCTTCTTTCTTCTGGCCATGCCTCCTTTGTAACGTAAATTACATCACACGGGCCAGTTACGCCCCTAGCCACGCCTCTAACGTGACATCATTTACATCACGTTAGAGGTGTAGGGGCGTAACTGGTCCCTCCCGACTAGTGACGTCAGTGACATCACGTCACTCAGCCACGCCTCCTTCTCCCCTCCCTGCCCGGAAGCCAGGTTCGGCAGGGTGGGATGTCTGATACTTTGATGCAGTTGCTGTTTGGTCTCCCCCACATACAAATCAGAGCATCCTTCACTGCACTGCACTGCGTATATGATATTGCTTTTCCTGTGTTTCGGTATTGGGTCTTTTGGATGTACCAATTGCTGCCTCAGTGTGTTGCTCGGTTTAAATATGCACCAACTGTCTGCCATGTACAATGCTGTTTTGACACCTTACGCTGGGTGTTCCTATAACACCTCTTAGCCACTATGCAATCACGCCCTTAACACTTGGCTGTGATATGCTACTTGGGATTTTCCAGGGTACATAATTGCCACAGATTCCTGTACAAGTCATTCTGAATTGAGAAAGCCAGTCGGATGACTAGCGAACCGTCTTCAAGAACGAAACTTCTAGTCCAGTTGATCTAATTGAATACAACAGATATACCATGTCCTGGATGAATGAGAACCTTCACAAGTCTGACAGTCTATGATGAGCTGTGTAAAAAGCTCCACCCCCTATGCCAAAAAAAATCATCTTTTCTGATGCTAGTTACAACAATGTTCACTATAGGGAAGATTAAACATTCTGTTTTCACTTTTCTATTTAGTAGTCTAGTGACTACAGGTGCAGCGTCTGAAGCCTTAAACTGCACAACAGTTTTGTAGTAAGTATGAGTATGAGTGATGCACTTAAATGGAAATTCATACATTATACAAGTGTTTCCAGATTCACTTTTGTCTGGAGATGAGCCTCTGGACTGGAAAAAAAACAGAAAAAAGTGTAATATAATACTAAAAAAAAAAAGTGTAAATGTTCACTATTTGGTATTATAGACTTGTAAGTGTAACAACAGTGGTGTGAAAATTACCCCTTATGAGAAATACACTTTCTCAAACTAACTTGCTTGCTTTTTATGAAGATTTGAGTAAGAATTTGTACATGGATTGAGATTTGGTTGATGGACCACATAAAGAGGGTGGTTGTCAATGGAGCTTCATCTATGTGGGCTAAAGTTCTTAGTGGGGTGCCTTAGGGTTTTGTACTGGGGACACCTCTATTTAAAATGTTTATACATGATTTAGAAGTGAGTTTTGATGTGCAGTTGCTGCAAGCAGTCCTAGATAGTCAGAATGGGCAACAAGTGGCAGATAAGATTCAATGTTGATAAATGTAAGGAGATTCCTCCTGTGTTTAAAAATCCTTGTGCTGCCTACACAATAGATGGCTCTGTGAATCTTTGTTGGAAAACAATTTGGGTATTCTAGTAAAATTAGCTGTAACAAACAGTACCTGACAGCAATGGCTAGAGCTAGCAAGCTTGTCTTGTATAAAGAGGGGTATAGATTTAAGGGAGAAAATAATTATTCAACCTCTTTAGAAAGCACTGATAAGTCCTCAACTGGAATATGTGGTGCAGTTTTGGAATCCTGTATATAAAAGGTACAGGTTGGAGTACAGAAGTGAGCAGCAAAATGAATAGAGGGGGTCTTGCATGCAGATTTGACAAGTTAACCTACTTTCATGGGTGGCATACTGCTGTCAAACATGCTACATGTAGCTAGTGGCAAAAGATCTGGAAAGAAACAAATGTCCTTTATGTAAAAGTAGGCTTGGGACTTTTTTTACACTGGAGAAGCACGCATGCATTGGGACATTATTAGAAGAAAATAAGCTTCATTGTTAGGAAATGTGTCTTTAGGGCTAGGCCACACTGCTGCGTTTTTTGAGCGTTTGCGGTTTTTCAGATCATTGAAAATGTAGCAACGCACCAAAAATGTGCGTTTTCTGGTGCGTTGCAATTTGTGTTACGCATTTTAAATCACAATCGCATGCGTTTTCCAATACTTAATGAAAAAAACGAATGCGTGATTGCGTTTGCGTTGCAGTGTGGTCGTGCCCTTACAGTGAGAAAACTGTAGCACTGTGTTCCAGCAGATCTGGGATAATGGCAAGTTCCTTGAAGCTTGAAGAAAGGCCCAAAAAAATGTCTAAAATGTTTAAAAAATAGAAATTACTGGTATTAATACATATAGATCCTTTAGATCCAGGGATCCCCTCCGATTGCCATTTGGAAAACAGGAAGGAATTATTTTTACCTTTCTCTGCATCAGTAAGGCAGGTATCATGGGGAGGTTAACAATGGTTGGACTAGAAGGACATATATTTTTATTCAGCCTCCAGTACTATGAAACCATGTTAAGACCAACATGTTTATTTAAGACCAACACCACCGTGTAGTTTTGTTGTGGTGCCTGGAGTCCCAGGGCCATTCTTTCCAACCCCAATATAATAGAATAATAATATATAAACTCCAGCATACGCTGAATTGCTTCTTCAATATAGCATGTTTATTATCATGTTATTATATATATATAAACAACCTACCATTCTAGATATTCCCACAGAGAATGTGGCACATCATAGTCACTGCAGTAATGGCATTATCTATAAATACAGATATTAAATGGCATCTCCACCCCCAAACCAAAATGTCAACTTAAGCTTGTCACCCCCCAAAACATAGAGATTGCTAGGTTAAAAATTCTGCCAGACTAGGCTGGCCTCTTCTGCTGCTGTTAGTTTATGGGGGGGGGGGGGGGGGAATATAGCGGCAAAAGAACAGAAAAGTGGGATGGAGTGCAGGTAACTGTTTAGTATAGGTTATTATACTTAGGAGCATCTGACAGCATTTTTAACCTTGCAATCTGCAGGTGTAGATGTTGTAGCAGTAAATTGCTATCCGACCGTGGCTTGGCAGCTCTTGGGATCCTTAAGGAGGGATGAAGGCGCTGAAAACAGTTACAGTTTCACCTGTGTTAAAGCAAGGTCACTGGCATTTCTTAGCGTAAGACGGAAAAGCAGGACAGAACTGTCCTCCACAGCTTCCCAGGTAGTTCCAAACACAGATTCAAACGTCACCACTCCCCGTTTCACTCCGCAGAGCTTCCTCGGGTAGTGATGTCATCTCAAAAGTTCCTCCCTTTATTGGATAGTTTCATCATTGAGGCTTGGGTGGTCTGACTTTGCCTTTTTATTTCTATATTACTACAGAGGTCTTTCTCCATCCCAATGCTATTTTCAGGCTGGGCTTTAAAAGTAAAAAGACGTTCAGGGAGATTCAATTAAAGTCCTTATTGTTAGAAATGCTGCTAATTTTGCCCCAACCAATCAGATGTTAGCTTTCAAATGTTAAATAAAATCTGATTGTTGATTGATGGGGCAAAATTAGCACCATTTTTAACAATAAGAACTTTTATTGAATCTCCCTGTGTATGTGTAGAATCTTGCAGTAGGTAGTAACCTACAGAATTTTGCTATGTAAATGGCCAGCAGCACAATATCTTGTTATGTTTGATATACTGTAATAAGTTAAATGATTCAGTGCACTGCTCAAAGAACATTTCTGAACTACAACAAGGCTGAAGATGGCATATGTAAATGTAGATATACAAACAAAGTCTAGCAAAATTGTTAGAAACCTGTAACATATTGGGAAAAAAATGTTTTTTGTGTTGCCATCTTGATAGATAGGCAGATTGTTGGCTACTGTTGCAAGGAATAAGGTGCCAAAAAATAGGAAACATGAGAGCTGAAGAAATATTCCACACAATACTAGGTCAAGCTTAAACACCCCACTTTTACAATTGTATTGCATTGACTTTCTTATATAGTAATATAGTAATGGAGGTTGAATAATGACATAGGGCCATCTAGTCCAATCTTTTTTACCCTCATTAACCCGATCTAACACTTGATCCAGCCTTCCTCACTCCAAATGGCAATCAGAAAGGTTTCCTGGGCCAACCAAAAGTATGATATGTATTCATACCAGTAATTCTCAACCAGTAATGCTCTATACTACATTTATCTAGCCCACTTTTAAAGCTATTCAATGAACTTGCCATTACCACATCTGCTCTAATCTTTAATGTCCATAAGTCCTCTGATATTACCTGTTGGTGCACAATGCACCAGAGAGTTGATTATATGGCCCATTAATATATTTGTAAGTAATCATATCCCCGTGCAATCACCGCTTCTCCAGTGTAAACAGTCTTAGCTTGTCTAATCTGTTTTCAAAGTCAAGCCTCTGCATTCCCCTTATTATTTTAGTTGCCCTTCTCTGAACTCCTTTCATTTCCAAGAGGTCCCTTTTCTATATGGGATTCCAAAATTGCACCGCATATTACCAGTGCCTTGTAAAGAGGGAGAATAATATTTTTTGCCCTTGAATCTATCCCCCTCTTTATCCAAGACAATATCTTGCTAACTCTAACCAGTACTGTCTGGCGCTGTTTCAACTAGAGCCCCCAAATCATTTTCTGTCAGAGATTCACTTAGCACAGAGCTATTCATGGTGTAGGTGGCACAAAGATTGTTAAACCCCAAATGCATCCCATTACATTTTACCGGTACATTGAATCTCATCTGCCATTCAGCTGCCCGTTTTGATAATTTACCCAGGTGTGCTTGAAGCACTTGCACATCATTTAAAGGGCATGTCTACCCCCAAAACAATAATTTAACCCACTACTGGCCCCACTCTGTAGTGAATAAAAATCCTGACCTTACATCCCAGTCCCAAATGGCTGCCCTGCTATGCCCCTCCAAAGTCCAGAAAACTGGCCACCAGGAGTCCATATAGGACTCTGCCTCCTCTCTGTCCTCTGGGAGAATTTTGTCATGCGCACTGCAGCCTTCCCCCTCCCCTCCCTCTCGTTTTGCTCTCCCTCCCCCTAGCACAAAACCCATTTGTTATATAGGTCTCCCTCCCCCAGACCCAACTGCCATAATAGTTTTTACAGAATAACCCTCCCCCTAATTCTACTTACCTTACCTCTCTCCTCCAGGCGTACTCCACTGCCGGCAGCCTTGTCCATGATTGGATGCCTCTCAGCCAATCACGGACACGGATGCCAGTCCGGCCCCCTGCTTGCAGTTTCATGCAAGTAGAGGGCCGGGACAGTATTCCAGAGGAAAGAGGGAAGGTAGGTAATGATCGGGGGAGATTCTGAAAAAACTATTATAGCGGTTGGGGCTAGGGGAGGGAGACCTACACTATATTAAAATGTATAAAAAAGGGTGGACATGCCCTTTAAAATTTTGCATAGTTTATCTTCATCAGCAAACAGAGACCTTGCTTTCAATATCCACTTCTAAGTAATTTCTAAACAGATTAAAAAGATGTGGCCCCGGTACAGAACCCTGAGGCACTCCAACTGAACCGATCAATATGTGTTCATGATTGTGGGGGAAACCAGAGTATTTGGAGGAAACCCATACCAGCATGGCGAGAACATAAAATTTATTTCCAGGATGGAAAGGGTGGATCCCAGGATTCCTTTCTGCAAGACTATGCTAACCATTAAGCCACCATTTTGATTCAAAGAAATAATAGGTTTGGATCTAAAAGACATTCAATGTCTTTTACCATTACTTTTCAGAGAAATGTTACCTTTAGCTTTAAAAGACTACAGCTAAAAAAATAAGCACATGGGATTTCTTTTGTGTTTTGTCCAATTTTAAAAACCCACTAAATCCTAAACTTGCAAGAAGGTCAACTGTATGTAATAAATTTATTGCAGAGTAATATGACAAAATAGCATGTAGAACAAAGTGACATTTCAGATTACTTTAACAGTTTTTTTTAATGGGGAACTTCGGTTAAAAAACAACAATTAACAAGTGAATTGCTCATTATTAGATGTAATGGTTTGCCATATACCTGGATATTCCAGTCTGTGAGATGCACACAAAAAAACAGCATGTGTGAGTACTGTGCAGTCTAACCCAATGGGGTAAAAAAAATGTTCATTCATTAGTAAAAATGGGCAGCTGCTCTGAATAGGCAAAAGGATCATAAAAAAATGAGAACATTGATTATTTACAATTACAATACATTGTAATTGGAAATATTGGTAAGATTTAGACTACTTGTGTGATACCACTGTGCATGCTGATAATTGTAAACTTTATTTATTTAAAGTTGTTATTTTTGACCTGCTGTTAGGCCACACTAGCGCATTTCTCACATGCTTACAATTGCCTTTTGTGATACGTTACTGCATGACAAATGTATGGCAGACTAACACAATGTGGGTGGCCCACTGTGCGCACTGCAATCCGTTTTCAGCATTTTTTTGAAAATTAAATGTGCTCCGAAAACAGAATATTTGGGAAACCGCAGCACAAGTGCACGGTAATGAGTGTGAGACACAGAACATTGCGTATGCCTATTTCACATGCGTTAACACGTGTTGTAGTGTGGCTGCAGCCTTAAGACAGACAGGGAGATGCAGTATCCTGTGCTAAGGGGAAAAATAAGCACAAAACCCATGCTAACTGATGTAATAAAGGGTTTTTTACTCATTTTGCATCGCTTGAACCCTTTCCAAAGACTTCTGGAAATAGCTCAGTGCAAGCGATGCAATAAATTTGGAGATGATAATTGCACACGTTTTTGCAACAAATTTAAAGCCTTTTCAATTGTGGCTTTAAAGGGTATGTCCACCCTTCAGAATTTTTTTTAGCAAACATTGCCCCTGTCCCCCCAGCCCCAACCGTTATGTTTGTAATATCAGAAAATGCCCTTAACTTTACTTACCTTCCCTCCGCCACGCTGCCGGCCCTCTGCTTGCGAGAAAATGCAAGCAGAGGGGCGGGACCGGCAGTCGCGGCAGCCAATCACGGACGCGGCTGCCGGGAGTTCAGTGCGGCGGAGGCAAGAGGGAAGGTAAGTAATGTTCTGGGCATTTTACAAACATAGTGGTTGGGGCTGGGGGGACAGGGGGAATGTTTGCTAAAAAGGGTTTTACACTAGGGGGAGGGAATCCAAATCAGGAGGGAGAGGGAGGGGTAGAAGGGCTGCAGTACGCATGCCAAACTTCTCCCGGAGGCCAGGTAGGAGGCAGAATCCTATATGGACTCTGCTATCCTCCTGGTGGGCAGTTTTTGGGACTTTGGGGGGGGGACTACAGGATAACCATATGGAGCTGGGATGTGAGGTAAGGATTAAACTACACTACATGATGAGGCCAGTAGTGGGGGGATTATAGTTTTGGGGGTTGACATGCCCTTTAAAGCTGTGCAAAAGGTTGTAACTTACCTCTCACATTCACACAATGCAATAACAGTCGCAAAGTGGTTACTACATTGTGGTAACAAGTGCAGGTCAGTTGTGATACTGAAATTTATTGCATCTCCCCTAGAGATGGCCGAACTTCTGAAAGTTCGGTCTGTTTTCGAACTATATGGAAAGTTCGAAAATGGACCCATTAAAGTCAAATAGTTCGAAAAGTTCCAATGAAATACAATTAAAATATCAATGGTAACTTAAAGTAAACGGCTCTTGGACATGGTCTGGGGAACACATTTGAATATCCAGAACTTTCAAAAAATCTATTTTATTCTCACGTGTGGTACTTTTGAGCTCCCACGTTCGATTTTTGATAATTATCCCATAAACTGTTCGAACATTTGATAATTAGCCCATAAATGATTCAAACATTTGGTAATTATCCCATAAACTATTCAAAGATCATTCGATTTTCGAATTCAATAATTATCGAATTATCGGATAGTTTGAGAAGTTCAAATCTGTTCAAACTCGATAAGTTCGGCTCGAACTAGAGTTCTAGTCCATCTCTAATCTCTTGATTTGACACTAGAGTGTCAAATCAAGGATTTCAGTAAATTCGGCTTTGTGTCAATATCACAACCTTGCTGAGATCAGGTGATGTAATACGCAGTTACATCTGCCATTTATTGCAATGTGGAAACATATATTTTTTTAATTATTGAATCAAAAATATCCAAATTGCAGAACACATTGGAAGGTGCAAAGCTTCACTAAGATTCACTAATTTGCACATTCCTAGTGGCAGTGTTGTAGTTTGACGGTCTCTAGCTGTCCCTGCAACTTTATCTTCTTAAAATGGAATGTGTACCTTCTTAAACAACATTGTGCAGAGCTGCAGGGTGAAGATAATGAATTAAGCCTTATCTTAGCACAGCTTTGTGCAATGCATTTCTCAATTGTGTATGTATTTAAAGGAGCAGGGTTGCCAGACCACTGTAGGGACACATTAAAAATATGTGTAGCATGTCTTCATACACACATACGATATGTAGCATGGCGCCAAAATATCTGTTTCTGCTCATAATCCCTTGTGTATTAGTTTGGTGGATTTGCCAATACATTCTGCTTGAGCAGTAAATAAGCTTATCATTTCTCTGCTCTCTCATGATTGGCTGGGTGGGGACTCTGGGGTCAACGGTTACATTTAGCTTAGCATAAGGGGGATGGGGCTACACATACAAGGTACCTAGTTAGCATGTGCAGAACGAGTTTTGTGTCAGTGACCATCAGGAAGAGGCAACACTAGAAAACAGCAGTGACATCAAAGATATTCTACAAATTATTTCTACACTTAGGGCTAGACCATTCAAGCATGATTTCTCATGTGCTTATGATCATGCTTGCCAAATAGATGTTTGGGGGCTCCATGTTAGGCATTCCATTTAAACAAAAGACCTTCATGGTTCCAGAAATTAAAGGTCATAGCTGTCCGACTTTCCATTAATTAATCACACAAATTATCCCATACAGCATCAGTGGGCATAATTAACCCTTCCCTATTAATAGAACAGTTACTTCTATCCATTGCCTGGACTGATCACAAGGGACATTAACAGCACTGAACTCTTACCAAAGGATTGGGAAGATTGAGCCCACACGCTGGAACTAACAAGTCACTCTTAGACCCTTCTGTGCATCCAGTAACAGTGCAAGCACATGTGACCCGCAAACAGACACAAATAATTTGCCACTACTTACTCCTCTTGACGATTTTTTGTGGGTCTCAACAGTTCCGTTACGTCCCTTGAAGTAATTGTGCATTCAAGAAATCAAGATTTGCAGACGAGTCTCAGACAGTGAGAAACTGTAAAACTTGTATTAAGTGTTCAGTGCAACATGTTTCGGAGCTGTGTGCTCCTTTATCAAGGTTGCAAATCTTGATTTCTTAGACCCACAAGCAGAGCCTGGACTGATAACAGGCGACATTAACAGCACTGATCTCTTACCACAGGGTTGGGGTTGGCAGATTGAGCTCACACACTGGAACTAACAAGTCATTCTTAGATCCTTCTGTGCATCCAGTATTACAAAATGACAGCGCATGCACGTGACCCACATACAGAGCACACAACAGGTTAGCTGTGCCACCTTTTCGCGGCCTTGAGTATCTTGCGTTAATTAACGCCAGAAAGGGGTTTTGCAGGTACTACTTAAAGGAGAACAAAAGGCTAATTTTTGGAAAGTAAATGAAAGCACTCACCTTCTGTTCTTCAATTAAAGGGAATGTTCAGTGGAAAATATCAATATTTTAAAAAGTATTAGTTTATATTATACATACTTAGTTATTCTAGATATTCTCTCCCATTTTGAAAAATCAGTTGAATTTCTACCCCTTGCTATTCCCTGCTGTTGACATTAGTAAGCTGCCATTTCAGGTTCTAACAGTCCCAGGATGCACCTCTCCCTTAGAATGTTCCTAACAGTAATTTCTACTAATTGGCTGTTGGATGTGTCAAACATGCTCAGATCTCTACTGAGCAACTGAATCAACCCAGGCACTGGGTCAAGGGCAAAACCATAACAGTCTCTTACATTTAGTTATTAGGGGTCCTACAAACAGGAAGTTTAGTATTTTGCAAGTATTTATTTATACACAGACAAAATGCTGAATGGGCAGGTTAAGGTCATTGGAATAGACAAATACTGCTCTTTTTTCTTAAAAGCATATGTATTTCCACTGAACTTCCCCTTTACTATAGCATATATAGATCCAGTTGTATTAACTTAAGGATGGGAGATAAGGCTTTACCTCCTGTTCTTCAATCAAGCATTAAAGGAATAGTTTATTTTCAGTGAACTATTCCTTTAAAGGAATGTTAATGTATTGATTGAAGCTCGGGAGGTTAAGGAGCTATGCCTTACCTCCCCTTCTTCAATCAATAGCGCAGGCTCCTGAATGATTGGTAAGAAGAAACTTACCTTTTGCGCAATACACCACAGCCACTGTGAAATCTGACCGCTTCCCTGTTCTGTACAGCTATAGCGCACATGTGCAAAAATGCACCCTATAGCTGTACAGAACAGGGAAGCGGTCTGAGATTTCAGTGTGGCAATGGTGGATCAAGCAAAAGGTAAGTTTCTTCTTACCTTTGTTCCCGGACCCTGCGCAATTTATTGAAGAACGGAAGGTAAGGCATAGCTCCTTACCTTCTGGGTTTAATCAATACATTAAAGTTATAGTTCACTTTGAGTGAACTATTCCTTTAAAACAAGATGTATCTAGCTTCTCTGGATCTTAAATTATAGAATTGTAAACTTACACTTCCTTCCCCCCCAAAAAAAACCCAATATCTTTTCTGAAGCTAGTAACGGACCTCTTTCCATTACTCTAAATATGGACACCAGGGAGAGAAACACTTATTTTCAGAATTGTGGCTAGCTTTAAAAATGCAACTGATGACGATGCTTTGTCCCAGCAACTGGCATGCTCCAACTTTAAACTTGGGGGAAGACCAGTGGTGCTGGTAATGCCACAGCTCACAGTACTTACAGGAAAAAACAGCCTTCAGGGCTAGGCCAACTAGCGCGGTTTTGCTGCGTTTGTGCATGTGATTTTTCCAATCATTGCAATCAAGGGCAAATCATGGAAAACACGTGTTTTCGGGTTCGATGCAATTGCGCATGCGATTTGCATCACACATTTTTTGCGCAATCGCATGCGGTTTTCTATTTCTATTGAAAAAACAAATGCACAAACGCACCTAAATCGCATGCGATTCCAGTACAATTCCTGTGCGTTTGCGATTTCTCCTTTTGAGATACGAAATCCCATGCGATTGCACATAAAAATGGTGGTCGCACCCGAAAATACACGGAATCAAAGCATAGAAGTAACCAATTTGCTAATACCAGTGTGGTGAACTACCATTTTTCTTGTAAATTTCTCCATCCTACCTACACACGGTAAAATGTGGAATGAATTTTGGGAAAAGTGGCCTCCTTCAACATTTCCATAGGAGAAGAAGGAACTGGCCAGGAGCTAAGCTGCCAATTATAAAATTGGAAGAAGGAAATATCACTGAGTTTCCACATATCCACATTAGCTGATTACATCAAGCATAAGAGGATACCAAGTGGTTTGCGAATCAACATCCACCCTAATATTGGAATTGATAAACTAAAATTACTTGATTAATTGCAAGCCATTTTAAATAAATGTAGCCTGAATTTAATGCTACTAAGTGTGTAAACTATCACCTATAAGAACTGAGACAGCTAACCTAAAAGGACAAATTCTGATACACCAAGGAAAAGAAAGACCAGTCGGGTTCCCCTTAGAGGATGACGTCATCTCAGAGTGCAGCAGAGAATCCACACACGCGGGACGCAACTACCATCCAGCACAAGACCTATTACACCAAGTTACGCTCTCGGACAACAGTGAAGGGGGAGCAAATCAACCAACACCTCATTTGTCTTTTTTAGGGGAGTGCCCAAAAGAACATACAACCGGAGGGGGAAACACTGGAGAGATGGAGGACCCACGAAACAGAGATACACCCTGAAATCTCAGACATCGAGAAGGTAAAACCGATTGTTACTAACATTTCATCACATGTCCCTGAGAGTGTTCCCTCTAACGAATGCACTCGTGCGCGCGCACACAACTCTGCAGGCCAAATCTGCTGGAAAATAAGTGCTGTGGTATGTAGCACACACAATTTAATTTTGTATGTGCACAGAAAATGTATACCTGGGCAAACATACAATTTCTGAAAAGAGGGAACATTGGTCCCTAATAAGAATGAGAGGAGTGTTTTAAATAAACGCTGGGGATTTATACCAATGTATGACTTGGACTTTAACATGTGGGCGATAGACTTCTATAAGTTTGTTAGAAGTTTGCAGTTGAGAATATTTTTTGCTGACCAAGCGAGACCACATGAACCTTTGGTTTTTAAAAAAACAAAGTACTTTTACCCCCACTGTTGACTGTAAAGCTTTAGTGGTATTTACCAATACAGTACTACAAGGGGCCCAACAAAATTGGTAACATCACCGTGGGAACTACTTCAAAAATATAGCAAGCTTTGAAAAGAAAGTTATTGCTTCTCTTAAAAATAACACAGAGATAGTTATCAGACAAGCTGATAAAGGGGGAGGGATTTTGATAATGGACCGGAAGAAATATAATGCAGAAGCATTAAGACAATTGCCAACTCCAGGCCATTATAGTTACACGTAAGTTAAAGCACTTATTGAAGTTTTAGTATCACAGGCACATTTTAATGGGACTATACCGAAGTAAATGAAGGAGTTCTTGATTAATGAGATGCCACGGACACTGGTTATTTTCTCCCTAAAATACATAAGACATTAACAGACCGACCAGGGAGACCAATTGTGGGTTAATGCTATATTGGAACCCCTCTCCAAAATGGTGGACTTTTACCTCCAACCCATAGTTAATAAAATAAGTACCTCTATGGGACACTACAGCCTTGTGCTAACTAAAAATTACTTTAGGTACGAGGAGACCTTTTATTTCCAGAAACAAGGCACCTCAATGGGTACAGCTGCAGCTCCTTTGTTCACTAACATTTTTGTGCATGCATTAGAAAACCAAATTTTTCTATCTGGAATGTTTTAACCATATATTTTGCACTATTTTAGGTTTATTGACGATATGCTGATTGTCTGGAAGGGATCTGTTGATGAACTTAATGATTTAATGGAAATTATGACATATACAGATACTGCAGTAGCACGTCATTTTAATCAGTTTCACAATTAAAATGGAATGTACTAGAAATAGTATATAGAGAAAGAAGAGAGGGAGATATGACAAACAAACTACTACAAAGGGAAGCCTTATGGGTCAAAAAACTTAATACACTGGCACCATCTGGTATCAATGAACGGTGGAGTATAAGCTATTTTTAATAGAATTTTTAGCATATTGCTTATACTATGTATACCCCCCTTATAATAGTACTTTGAGAAAATAGTATCGTGTAATAGATATCCTTTAAAAAAGAAACTAGTAATCCTTTTGTTTTTTTTAAAAAAATAAACAATGGACAATTTTTAATAACCCATTTTATTAACAAATTTAAATGATCTATTGTGATTGACATTTTAACTAAAAACTTTTATGCAACCAATTCACATTTTACTACACAAGTCACTTTTAATTATGCACTTTTATTATAACAAATATTTTTCCTACTATATGCACCTTATCAGCACTGTTGAAATTAATACAATGTTACTTATCATTGTTTTAATGTAGCACATAAAACACTTTCATTGTATGTTAAAGAGATGTTATATATGTTGTAATATCACAACTGATTTTTTATATGTGGCGAGTGGTTAATTGTTATGCATCGTATTCTGCTTAAAGTTTTAAATGTGTGTGTTTTTTGTACACTTGAGAAAGGGCCCAGTGTGGCTCGAAACATGCTGTTTGCACATCTAATAAACTCGCCAGTTGCGGTTACACCGATTGATGCCTGAGAGTTACCTTTAACAACATTGTATCTCTTTGAAAACTATAACTCCCAGCATTCCTTGGCTTTATAGTGAATGCTGGGAGTTGTGGTTTTCAAACCATCTGGATAACTACTGGTTACCGATCCCAGTCATAGATCAACAAAGAGAATAGATGCAGATAAAGATTTAAAGTGTGCCAAGGCCCATGGGTAGGTAGAAGTTGGGGACAGTAGAGGCCCATGGTTAGGTAAATGGGGTCAGAAGGGATATATTATATAAAGTGTACATTGTACTTACACTGCAGCACTCACAATATCAGAAGGCATCCAGGAAATGCTGGGAGTTGCAGTTTTCTGACATTTGGATACCTGCAAGTTAAAGACCCATGCTATATATTTTATTCGTATGGTAGGTTTGTTTCTATGAACATTTTTGGATATGAATAAAACATTTATTTTAAATTTTAGACTTTTTTTTAACTTCCCTGTTAAAATTTTAGGAAGAAAGACTAAAAGCGGGTAGGGTTCCCGGTCCGAAACTTGCGGGTATGAAGGGGGTTGCGGTGCGGGTTTTCAAATCCGTGCAGGACTCTTATATTACATGCCCTTTAAGTCAGCAATAAATGGACCTCTTTTGTTGGTAAGGTTCAGCACTAAAATCCTCATTTTGCCTTAAGGTGGTCATAAATGTAGAGTTTCTTCATTGCCAGATAATCATTTCAACAAAATAGATTATTCCGGAACTAATATAAGGACTAATGTTTTGAAACCAACAGGGTTATTTAATAAGTTCTTGTCATTTAAAATGGGGCTTATTTTGCCCTAACCCATCAGATCTTATTTAACATTTGAAAGCTATCATCTGATTGGTTGGGGCAAAATTAGCCCCATTTTAAACAATACGAACTTTTATTGAATCTCTCTGCATGATTGTTATTGTGCAACCCCATTAAGGCTGAGGCCACACTACAAAGCACCAAATCGCGCACGCATGCGATTATGTCATTTTCCATTATGGAAAAGCATGTGATAACGCACCAAAAATGGTGAACACATGCGTTACTAAAACGGAAACGTATGCGCAATCGCATGCGCATTGGAAATCGTGGGGATTTTTGCGTTCCTACAATTTCCATTATAATCAAATCACATGTAAAACCCGTGCGCAAACGAGAAAAAAATGCACAAATGTGGCCTAGCACTAAAAGTACCCTGGTGCGTACTAGGTTCCCACCCCTGCAATCGCCTGTGTATGGGCATCTATCTGATATCTGCCCAGCGATATCAGGCAGTCTATTAAAGGGGATTGGACTAGTCAGAGACTTTTTTGACAATCCCTTTCATAACAGGTTTCAAGCTGCAATCTACCAAAGACTGATGGTGTAGGGATTGTATAGTTTAGTCAGAACTTACTGAATGTCAGTACACATGCTGTACAGTACACATTCGCTCAGGTGGAACGCCTGAGGGCTGACGAAACGTTATGCACGAGGATCGCACATGTATGGGCAATCGGACGTTGGTCCATCCGCACAAGCGATATTCATTGTGTGTATGTGCCTTGAGGGAGTTCATATCAGGGAATCATATCTAGGTAAAAAAAACACCCTCAAAGTGAGGCATCACACAAGAAAACACATTCAGGGTTATTCAATAAAAGTTCTTATTGTTTAAAATGGTGCTAATTTTGTCCCAATCAATCAGATGTAATATTACAAATGTTAAATAAGACCTGATTGGCTGGGGCAAAATTAGCACCATTTTAAATGATAAGAACTTTTATTGAATCTCCCTGATTTTTTTTGACAACCTAGTATGGTCTATCCAAATGTAGACCATACTATGTATATACAATGTTTTCTACCAGCTGTAAATATAAGGGGTTGGGTTACTGATAGGTTGCACATCAGCTTATTTTAAGTTGATTTTAGAATTTAGTTGTCCTTTAATGCGGAGTAAAATTTAGTTTACCGAAAACTGTAATCCTTTTTTCTTACTAAGAGCTGCTGCACATTCTGTTAGGTATGACAACTCCATCACTGCTATATTTAATTATCTGCATCTGCTTTATCTCAAGAGTCCTTATATTGCTCTGTTCTCCTCTTCAGCCTCTTATATGTGGAAAATTTAGGATCAAGTGAAAATTGTCAGTGTAATTGATTAACTGGGAAAACACAGCTACTCCAAGCAAAAGCACAAATGGGAGATAAAATTACATGGATAACATGTTGGCTAAAGCTTCATACACACGTACAATCGCGGGGGCTGACCCGCAATGTACAATGTGTAAAAACTGGTTTCAGCTGACAATTGTGTATGGGTGCATTATCGGCTGAAACGGACGTTCGGTTGAGCCTCCTCAACCGATTAGTCTGGTGGATCATCAACGAGGCCCGACTGAACATTGGTTTAGGCCCTTATACGGCCCGATTGTTGCCTGGAAAGCGTGCTCATATAAATCGTAAACCGCGGGTCGGCCCCCGTGATCGCACGTGTGTATGAACCTTAAGGCAATGTACACAAAAGCAGACATTTTGGGCTGACTATTTTCAGAATTTCAGTCTGTCTCCTCAAAATGCCTGCAGTTCAATTAACTGGAACCGTCCAATGGTTTTGAGAGCGGTGGGACAAAGGGCATTTCTGGACATGGTCAAAAATAATGACTGAAACAATGTTTTGGGGGAATATTTGCCCCCTTCTCCACCTGAAAAAGGGGGCAAATATCCCCCTGAAACATTGTGAGTGGATGTGTGGTCACAAATAAAAGTCCAAAGAAGCAATACAAACGAAGGTCGCACTCCAATAAAACTGGATTATTTTATGTTCCTAAGGGAGGAACCCTGAGGTGTCTGCACCCTGGTTGGTTTAGAGTGAACCCATACCCTTGTTTTTGGTCTTCTTAGACCCAAACATTGCCTTATTGCACATTCTCACAATAAAGAAATTGGAAAAGACCTGTGAGTGCACCTTATTTTTTGGAACTTTTGATCCATTATCTGGGTAGCACCATAGCAATTTATGTTGGCAATAGAATGCCCACTTCGAGGAGGGGGAATAAATATATACATACATTGGTATAATTGGTTGTACTTATCCCTTGGTCTGTATAGTTTTATCATCAACAGCGCTGTGAACTCAAGGGGCGCTTTTTACATCTGGGCACACACATATATGTGAACCTTTCAGTTGCTATCTTAATAGATAAAAAGGCAATCTGCAGGGTGCACCTTTCCAGCAGACTGGCATTGTGAGACCTAGAAAAAGATTAGGACAGTGATGATCTACAGATTTATATATATATTTATATATAACCTAATGAAAGGCAAATGGTAGTGAATTTTTGAAAAGTTATTACTGAATTACCAAAAAAACGGCATGGTGTCTATTGCAGAATTTAATTACGCTGCTCACTGAAAATGATGTCTGATGTTAACTGCAGGATTTAGACAGGACACATGTTCACACAATACACATTGAATACATTTATATTGAGGTGGAAAATGTAATAATTGTAAGACGCTTACATTTTCCAATAACTTAACACTGACCAACTTAGAATGAATGAACCATAAGAATTATATTTAATGAATCAATAAGCAAGGGCCCTAGTCTTTGAAATGTTAAGGACTTTCATGATAAAACCCGAGTAATGGAAATAACAGATTCTGCATGCCTGACGAGTGCCTCCATTTTTGTAAAAAGTTTAAGGTAACAATATGTGTGTGCTCATAATTGGAATCGAATGTTGGGGGGGCCAGATCACAGTGGGTTAATGTGACTATTAAATCAATAATTGTGTTAAAAATACATTAGTATAAATATAAAATTGTGATGATTTCAGTGGATCTCCTAAATCTCTAGGACGTTCTTATAAAAATATATATAAAAAAAAACATGTCTCTTCGCCAGGAATACGTTCTGGTTACCTCCCTCCTTTGTCTCCAACCCCATATCACCGCCCCCACCATTTTACTTTGTCCACAATCCTCTGCGTGCGCTCTCTCGCTTTCCCCCCTCCTCCCCTTAAGGAGCAAAGCATTCTGGTCTACCATGGTCACTGAGGGATCCGAGTCTGGAGCCTGGATCCGGACTGAAGCTACAAAACAAGCTGATAATGAGAACCCCTCCCCCAATCCAGCGCTCCAGACTCTCCTTTGTGCCGCTTGCTGACTGGATGTGCTAATGGCTTGGTGGGGAGGGAGGGGGAGGAGAAGAGGGGGCTGCAGGGTAGGGAGAAAAGAACATATCAGGGACCCATTTGTACATATGATTGCATGTACAGATAGCAGCGCCTTTTACATGTAGAATAGACTAAAGCCATTGTTAAATAAGCCAAGCTTCGCAGTCATGGTTTACATAATCTAATGGATAACGAGGAGTGCATGGTGTTAGAAACCAGAGTGCATGGTGTTAGAAACCAACATTTAAACACATAAAATACTGCAGTGGAATTAACCCGTTGCGAATCGAGAGAATCAGAATACACACAGTCATTAATATGTAATTATAAAACAACAAACGGTCCACAAACTCATTGTGTCGTTCTTCCATGTTCACATGTATGGACTGACTATGTACATATGTGCACATAGATCTACCCGTACACGTGACCAGCACGTTGCTTCGCAGCACAATGAGCTCAGTACCGGACGCACACGCCTCATGACGTGAAACGCTTCAAACACGCCCGTTAAAATCACGTGACCTCCACTAGTCGGCTTCCCGCGCTCCGCCCCGGGTCTTACTGCCCAGTCATATTCACCTTGTATGTTAGCCTATGGAAGGTAAATGAAGAGTTCCAGGTCATATACCCAGCTCCGGGTTTTACTGTCCTGGCCGTCCTTTCCTCCTTTGTAAACCTATTGGAGATAAAGAGTTCAGTATCTGCGATCCAGTTCCGGCCTTTGATCCTCTTTGCGTCCAAACAGAATGTACTCCAGATTCCGGGCTTTGCTCTGTCCATGGTAACGATCTCCTGGTCCGTGATTCTATCCGGGTTTTACCATTTTACCCCTAGTGTACAGGGATATACGAAATAATCCAATCTCCAGATCCCCCGGTCCACTCCCCCCGTGTGAATGGTTTAACTCAGGGCTTTGCTCCCATTTCCCCATGACCTGGCTCTCGCCCCACATACCTTAAATCCAGTCCCGGTTTTTCTTTCTGCCTTACCTGAGTGACAGCCATCCAACCCGTGTAGTGCTCCAGTCCTCTGGCTTTATCTCCCCTTGTGCCCGGTCAATGTGATCCAGCTCCAGTTCCTGTCTAAGTTCCAGTTCCGGGTTTTGTCGTTTGTATCACTGTGTGAGTGATCCAGTACCCGGGCTTTACGCTCCCGGTCCATGTGAGCTGGCCCAGCCCTCGGGTTTTCCCCCTGTGTGTTGGCCCACTGGAGGAAGCAGTTAGTCGGGTTCCTAAACCGTGCTTTAGTCTGTGTCTTGAGGCCTGTAATTCCCCAGTCCGGAACTCCAGCTCCGCGCTTTGCGGCCTGTCCCTCCTCCTCCTCCTCTCTCGGTAAAATGGCCTCTCCTCCTCCTCTCTATCGCCTCGTGTCCGATTGAGCGGCTCCCCCTCCCCTTCTGCCAGAACTAAGCCCGACACCCCGGGGGGGGAGGTCTCCTCCATCCCCGTCCTCTTCTCTGTCCTCAATGGCGGCCCAGGTTGCCACGGCCTCCGGTCCTAGTTTGGGGGGGACCCCGCCCGCTGCCGGTCCCGACCTAAAGAAGAGTCCCGGGGATCCCCCTCCTCCCCCTACTGAGACGCAACAAGAAGCTCCGACTGCTGCTTCGGTCGAAACGGACTCGCCTGAGGCGGCCAACGGGACCCGAGCAGGACCGGCCTCATCGCTTCAAGAGTCTGGGGATCCGCCTGC
Organism: Hymenochirus boettgeri; assembly: GCA_019447015.1. Lineage (NCBI taxonomy): Eukaryota > Metazoa > Chordata > Amphibia > Anura > Pipidae > Hymenochirus > Hymenochirus boettgeri. The sequence continues at coordinate 142,828,503 of CM033470.1, read as the reverse complement.
GGCCTCCTCCGCCTCATCGCACCCACCCGGCGGATTCGGCTTCTCCCCGTACCCGAGAGGGGTGTTTCAGCCCGGCCCCGGCCTGGACTACCCGCCACCCACAGATGCCTATAATTCATATCCGGCCTACCCTAACCGGGCCTACCCACCGGGCTACCCTCCGCCTCGCCCTGCTGTCCCCACAGGCAAGCCCCCTGCTCCGGCCTATCCGCCTCCTCCGCCTCGTTTCGGACCCCCACAGCCAGCTGCTGCTACTCCGACTCTCAACCAGTTACTGACAGCTCCCAGCCCCGGGCGGGGATATCCGGCCTACCCGGGGGGAGAATACTCGGAACAACACAAAGGAACCGAAGGTTATACACCCGGTTGGGCCTCGGGACAGAGAGTTCACCCACCAGGCAGTCCAGGGAGCAGCGGGCAAGGAATGCCCAGGACACCACAGGTAATCCACTGGGTAAGGGATTAACTGGGATCATTGTGGTCGAGGGGGTGTTATGGGTCGAGGGGGAAAAAGCGCCGTGCGTGGGAGGCAATGGAAGTTCTAAATAGAGCGAACCGAACTAATCAACCGCCTTTCACCGCAAATGATGGTTGTATTTAGAGTTGACCGAAAGCATGAAAGGACAATTGATGAATATGCATCCCTTATATTTATTAAATGGATTTTACTAAAGCGGGATATAGGTACACGTGTTGGGGGGGGGGGGTTATTGATGTGCATATGTTTCGTGGGTGGTGGCATCTTTTTGTGTCTTTGTATATTCCATGTGTAACATCACTACAAAGGCCTTGTTAATTGGATTGGACCCGATTTGTAAAGTTTGGGGGTATTGTAATGAGATGGCATCATTTGATGGGCAGATTTGGGTTGAGGAAATGCTAATTTGGCTAAATAAAGAGTGCCGGGAACGAAAGGCTTTGTGTGAGGCCTGATGTTTATGTGAGGGAGATGAATGCACTTGATCTAAGGCCATTGGTCAACACTGTAGTGGGAGACAGAAGAGAAGTAAATATTGGAGAGGGATGTGCATTAACCACTAAAATGAAAAATCTCACATCTTGATGATAATATAGTGGCAATGCTCAATGAGTGCATCTTTGGGTTGTTAGGGCAAAATCTTCTTTTACCAATACTAAAAAAACTTATCATCTCTAGTAATACAAGTCAAATGACTGTGCCCTCTGAAATTGTTTATTAAGCATACCCATTTTGGATGCTGAAGCATCAGCTATTGGTTGACATCTCATAAGCTAATTAAAAAACTTAAATTTACTCATGGTTATATATATTTTTACACATGGATTATGAAAGTAGTGATGTTTCTGCTCGATACAAACATTTTTCTTTTCCTTTTAAAAGCTTTTTGTGTTCAAACGCCAGTCGCATTGTGTGGTATTTAAATGTAATTGTGATATCTTAAAATAGTACTGGTAAATGTTCATAAAAAGTGGAACCACTAAATGACAAGATATACTAGGTAACATGTTTTATAACCTTTCTTTTCTCAATATAAAAATACTTAAGTTTTTGTACATCCCCAGGGTAAAAATCCATGGCCAACCCCACCCCCCCAAACATGGAAAAGCAAAAACATACATACACAAATGTGTAGTAAAAACACATTCAATACATTAAATATTAAAAGAATCTTGGCTACCTGGATCCTGCGTTATTTAGTTTCAGGGACATGTTTTCCCATTTTCGGATGTACCTCATTAGTGTATGTATTGGTGTTTACTGGTAAGTGATTTCCATTTGTTTCCTCTTTTTTTTGCAATATTTACCTTGACTGAAGTGCCACCTGCCAAAGCCTTGTATTTAATTGATCAATGCACATGGTTTGATTAATCCAAACTAAACATTTATTGAGGTTACATTCAAGTCTCTTTAATGAAACCATTAAAAAGATCATTGTAATTTAATGTTAAAAACCTGTTTGTCACTTTTTTATTAATTCCTGCATTGTGCAACAAACAGTTTACCTGTTTGCGCCCATTCTTTGTTCAAAACTACACTTATATATAGCAATTTCTATATCACATTTATGGGTGAAATAGCTCTTGGGCTATGTTTCTTGAGGGAAATCCTAATGTCAATCCTGCTTTCCTGTTTGTGGGATTTGCTAGAGTTCTAGAAAGTACAAATCTTAAGAGGTGCAACAATTCAATTAATACTTTTTACTGGTCTACATTTTAGGTGCCCATACACTTAACGGAATATAGGGAAATCAGTTTGGATCCAAAGTGATTAGGGCCAATGTTTATTGACCAAAAACGATCCTCCGTAATACTGACAAACTATTGGTATTTTGGAAGATTGATCTAGTCAGAAAATGTTTGGCGGATGACTTCAGCTCCCTTTTACTTTTATTGGAGGTAGTTGTTGCGGTAGAGGTGTATATGTTCAGTGGCCAAAATTCTCCATAAAGAATGTAAAAGGTCTGTCGGGTGAGCGTACGCCTGTCGCCACAAATTGCATAAAAATTCCAATGGAATCCGTGCTGAAAAATGCAGGAGCAGTCGCTTGTGTATTGTCATACTTGTTAACATCTAATTGGTTGCTGCAGGTTACCATCACAGGCAACATGTTGTGCCTCTATATTTTTGCTTAGGCTGTGTATGCATAGGTTAAAGGGTATGTCCACCCCTAAAATTGATTTTTAATATGCTGCTCCCCCATGTCCCCCAGCCCCAACCGCATAAATATTTTTTTCAGAAAGCCCCCCAAACTCTTACTTACCTCCCCTTGTTCCTCCGCCGCACTGCCGGCCTTCTGCTTGCGAGAATGCAAGCAGAGGGGCGGGACCGGCAGTCGCGTCTGTGATTGGCTGAGCGGAGGAAAGCGGAGAGGTAAGTAAGAGTTTGGGGAGCTTTTTGAAAAAAAAAAAATATGCGGTTGGGGCTGGGGGACATGGGGGAGCAGCATATTAAGGGGGTTTTGCGCTAGGGAGAGGGAGGGGGGAGAAGGGCTGCAGTGCGCATGGCAAATATCTACCGGAGGCAAGATAGCAGGCAGAGCCCTGCTATCCTCCTGGTGGTTAGTTTTGGGACTTTAGGGGGGGGGGTTTACAGGAGAACCCTATGGAGCTGGGATGTGAGGTAAGGATTAAACTACACTACATGGTGGGGCCAGTAGTTGGGGGGATTATAGTTTTGGGGGTGGACGTGCCCTTTAATATTTTATCCTGATTGACCATTGCAACCAATATTCATATTTATCTGTAATAACTAACATGACTGACCACTCCCTGCTTATTTTAAGTCATTTGGGTCATGTGATCAGTCATGTCTGTAAGTCATAGTTTTGTCCTGAGTGTGGTTTTGTATGCACTGCAGGATCAATCGGACTAAAATGGCTGACTGTTGGGACTACCAATTGGGTAACCAATAGACCTGTCAGCAGATATAGGCTTGAATGCATATCATATCTACCCATGTGTACAACGCCAATGGTACAACGAACACTAAAACCAGTTTTTACAGGCTCAAAAAACAAACACTATATATAGATTTTATATATATATATATAATTGCACACACCAATATTTAGTGAGCTTTATTAAAGTTTTGGTGCTTGCTTGAAGTACCTTCATCCTCCATTCTCACGAAGGTGCTCAAGGCAGTACTTAAATGTTAATAAAAATCACTCACTAAAATTGGTGTGCTCAGAACTATATTCTTGAGTAAATTTTCACATGCAGATAAAGCACCCACAACAAATGTTATGGAAAAAGCACTGAGTGCTATTCATATAGACTGTCACATATGCTGGACCCAATAGTGGTAAGCAAGCATACAAAAAGATGGTCATTCAATTAGTATCCATTTGGATGGACTGTGTTCAATTTCTTTATTATTCACCCACAGAAAACACTTTTTAGAGGATTGAGTCAACTTTTAAAAGCAATCTTTTAGGTTATTCCTGTTTTTCCTCTGACTTCTAACCCTAAAATTGCTTATTTATACACTGCATTACTTATCCTTGCAGAAATTTCAATTATCATCCGCCCTGCTTTACCTGAAAACGAAGCTAGAGAGCTTTTTGACTTCCTAATGCTATATTTTTGTGAAGAGATTATATATTAAGTCAAACAGAATTTTTATTCATAACAATTTCTAGTCTACAAGCCATTAAAATGGGGTTTTAAGGTATGTCCACCCCCTAACTAAAAATCCACCCATGTATTTAACTCTTGTCATTCCCCTTGCCTGCACTATTTTCTCAAAAGTTCTAGCTCTTCTGAAAGGTTGATGCGTTTGCCACTAGTCTACGATCTATATAGCAGCTTGCACTGACTAAACAGCCACGCCCCTTCTGAAGTTGTGTGATCTCTCTAAGAACTCATTGAGCTTACAGAAGAGGCGACCAGAAATTAAATTGCTGGAGAAGAGGGAAAGTTACTGGATTTTCAGCAGCCGCAGGGAGGTAAGTATAAATCTCAGGGTTTGTGCAAGGGAAGTGTAGATTTTACTGCATGGCGCTGGACATGCTCTTTAATGTAGATCAAGAGAGGAAGTTTGTGTGCTTAGAATATGAAGAAACATTTATGCACACCGTCGTTTTTCGCATTGCATGGACACAGCAATTACATGGTAATAGTATTGTCCATGCCCCACTACTTGTGTTGCTCCCTTGCAATTTGACAGTCATTTGTCATAATCTAACTAAAAATCAGGAGCTAATTTGCGATTGCTTTAAGATCGAGTTACTATTTTAGATGAGGTAGGATGCGCAATTAGTGGGTCAATAACCTAAGAGGAGAGTCTTAACTACTAGGCGTTTTTCCCTAGGCCAGTGATGGCGAACCTGTTAGAGGCAGAGTGCCCAAACTGCAACCCAAAACCCCACTTTTCATTGCATAGTGCCAACATGAGCATTTAACCTGAATATGGAATTTTTACTTTAGAAAAAATAACTTAAATAGACAGACCAATAGAGTAGATAGAATCGATTTTATAGATTACCTATTAATCTCTACATTACCACACAGGAGTTTGAGATCTAAAACGGTGAACATTAATCCCTACATTATTAGACAAGGAGTTTGAGATCCATAACCGGGACTCAAGCAGAGCTGAATTTTATAGCACTTGACATCTCTCCGCTACAGACAGCCGCTACACTTTCTCTCTGGCTTTCTGGTAAAAAAAACTCTGAATTCTACTGTGCATGAGTGCCCTCGGAGAGGGCTCTGTGCCACAGGTTCGCCACCACTGCCCTAGGCTCCAAAGTTCTGATTGTAGTGCTGGTGTTGCCTTGTCTCCATAGTTTGGCACTTGTTCTATGTGTAGATGCTCTCTACAAGAAGTGCATCTTCCCATTGGCCAGTCTAGGAATAGTCCTAGGCTGTGAGAGGGGACAGGGACAGGTCGTACTACAACTGGAATTGAACGGTATGGAGGTGGTCCTCACCCTGGGTACTTTAAGGGTTGGTGATGTTATTTTTGGAAGTATAATTGTTACCCAAAATGTTAGCAGTTCCTCTCATTAAAGCTGTTTTTTTTTTGTTTTTTTTTTTTAAAGCATGCAATGCTCAACTATAGGATGAACGGCCCGGTGGGTCGGTTCAATGCCTGACTACTTGCATACACAAACAAATTGTTTGCCCTTCATAGTGTAGTTGGGCGTCACATGCTATTTCATGTCTGTACCTAGCTTTAGCCTGTTGCTCAAAAAGTTTGCAGTTTTTATGGCTTAGGTGAGCAGATTAAGAACATTTTGGTTGTTCTTTAAGTCAATCTTCATTTAGATGATGCATGACTGGCATGTTTTATTTGCAGTGAAAAACATTTTTTTTTCCTGGGACCTTGTAAAGGAACCTTGCACATGAACATAAAGCAAATAATGTGAATAAAGACTTAAAACTGCATTTAATTACTGTTTTGCTTCCAAATGAAGTAAAACTAACATCTAAAAATGCATTTAATGTTTCCTGTATTTGGTGGCCTTTTTTTAACTCTTTTTATTTTTAGTAATATACCCCTCTCCCTTATGATAATCATTATACACATACTATAATTTGACTAAGATTAAGGTGAATGTTTTTGCAGGCATCTGTTAGTAATGTAATAGAGCCGATATGTGCCCACCTGAAGCTCTGCCTCCATTTGGAATTAGTTGGGCCTCATATTCAGCCTTAGTTTTGATTAAAGCCTGTGATATCTGCAATACATTTATAGGATAAGTGCACTTTAAAATCAAGTTGTGTTCATTTGGAAGCTGCAGCTTTAAAAATACCGTTGCCATATTTTTTTTTTGACCATGTCCCCTCCAGAGCCTAGCTTTGTGCCTTGAAAGTTGCTGACGTCTTGTTACTGGCTTGCTGAATGTTAAGCTCCGCCCCTCTGAGATTTCCTCTGCTTTCTCCTGCTTGAGCCCTTAAACAGTAATGCCTGTGAGTTACATGCACTCTCCTGCTTGAGCCTCAAGCGGTAATGCCTGTGAGTTCCGTGCACTCTCCTGCTTGAGCCTCAAGCGGTAATGCCTGTGAGTTCCGTGCACTGAACTCACAGGCATTACTGTTTGAGGCTCAAGCAGGAGAAAGCAGAGAATCTCAGAGGGGCGGAGCTTAACATTCGGCAAACCAGTAACAAGATGTCAGCAACTTCCAAGGCACAAAGCTAGGCTCTGGAGGGGCATAGGTAAAAAAACAAACAAACATGGCAACGGTATTTTTAAAGCTGCAGCTTCCAAATGAACATAAATTGATTTTACAGTGCACTTATCCTTTAATTTGGGAATTTTAAATTTTTTTCTAGTGCTTTGTGAATTTGTAGTTTGGGCTGTTATTGTTGTGATCTCCAATTGTTTAAGTGTCTACATGTCGATTTGTGGCCACTGCACCAACAAATGGAAATCTGATGAATTAGTGCTAACTAATTAAACTATAAAGCAATTTTGGGGGGTCTTCTAGGGATGCAAATGCAACCATGGGTAAATTGCTGATCCTCTTCTCTCCCCCCCTTCCCCATTCTGATAAGATATTATTAAAGGTTTTCCAGATTTTTAAGTTTGAAACTAATTACATAATTAGGATTTAAACGTGCTGTTATACTCACAACCATTGCTTCTCAGTTGCTGCATTTTTATTTCCTGGTGGGGGGGACTGTTTTGTTGGTATATCGCCTTGAAGAGTATCAACAATGCAAAGCATAATCTGTTGGCTTTTGTAAACCAGTATCACTCAGAAATGTTGTATTTAAGCTGGGTACATACCATGTAATTTATACGTTCCAACCTTTCGCCACTAGTGAGCGATCTGTGTAATGAAGCATTATCGGTCACGTCAAAAGGGCCTGTGGCCAACAGTAACCGCTTTTGAAAGGCCAATTGGACATTGCTCACGGCTGCCTGAAAAAGCATCCAATAAGTTGGACCAATACACTGATGTGTAGGCCAGAAATTTTGTAAGGTCTGTACCCAGCCTAAAGGTTACCATACATTAGGCCGATTTTATGTACAATTCGTCATACAAATCCGACGTTTCCATCGATTGGGCGGAAAATTGTACATTTTCCCGTTCTTGTCATGCGACATTAGATCGTAAAATCGATCGGGAAAGTCGTTTTTTTAAGTCGATTGGTAAAATGATTATAGTGTTTTCGGACGTTCCGATTAAATGCTAATGTAATGTAACCTCGCAATAGACGACATTTTCGACATTAATCACAAAACAACTTGAATGTCGAACAATATTTATGGTGTATTGGTCCGTTACGATCATAATAATGTATGGCCACCTTAAGCCACTAGTAAACAGACTGCTTGCTTTTGGCAGTAGACTCATTTACAGTTAAAACTATTTATATTAGTTAATAAAATATATATATATATATATAATATATATATATATATATATATATATATATATATATAATAGATATATATTAATATATATATATATATATATAATTTTTTTTTTTTTTATGTATATGGGCCATTGGGGACCACCTGCTCTATTGGATTGCAGGTCAGTGCAACAAAGAGCAACCTTCCAGGCTCATTAGACCCTTTGTGCACTCACTGTACTGCAGAGAGGATGTGCATACTGAGGCCCTACCACTCCCTATCCTCATTCTCAAAGGGGACCATCTAAATTCTCAGAAACAAGGAATGGATTTAGTACCAGATATATACATTTTGTAAAAAGCACAAATTAAATATCTGCGTAACATAAGACAACATGGTGTCATAAACCTTGTTGTTTTTTGGGGTTTCACAAAAATCAAGTAATGAGTTAGCATACACATGGTATGGTTGTTGGGCATTATTTGTAGAATTGCCTTGTGTGGATGTGTGCAAATGTTTGCCACTTTACAACCTTTGATGCATTGTATCTGCCTCTTCTCTGTCCTGGAGGACTCAGGCATGTGCTGTGGAGCTCTCTTCTCCCCCTCCCTCCCTCTGGATCCCTAGGCTCTGCAATAATGCTTAAAAAAAAAAACAAAAAAAAAACTTGCACACATTGTAGGGACCCAACCCTAAATGCTTCTTTAAAATCGGACCATAAATGAACTTGTACACTTTTTGCTCATTCTGAAGAATGACCGCCGCATCTGTGATTGGCTGACTTTCAGCCAATCATAGATGGCAGCTGCTGGTCCACCTCTTCTGGTCTTAAGTTCCCGGAAGAAATGTTTGTGCCCGACTTAAAAAAAAAATTGAATATACCGTTGGGGGGGATCCAGGGGGGTTGATTTGAGTGGTCGTGCCCTTAAAGCAATATTTGAGAACTAAAATCAAATTTTTTTTAAACACCCATTTTTTGGTAATTAGGGGTTGTATAGCTCAATATTTACAATCGCTAGTACAGGGAAGTACTAGAACGAGTCTCTAAGACAAGTAGGCATTGAAGTTTAAAACAAAAATACTTTATTAAATCATAACACAGATACTAAGACACCTAGTGTCTAAGGGGTGATATTTCAGTCTGTTGATCAGCATGTGTGATAATTTGATGAAATATATATTGTAATTTCTGATGTGAAGTCTTATGGTGCCCATACTCTAGGAACTCTTAAAAGTTTGCAAGATGTCAGAACTGCCAGGCTGATTTTTTTTTTTTTCCACCCCTCTAATTGGATGACAAATGCATCAGTCAAAATGACAGAGTGAAATCTGCCCATGTAACCAGTAAAACCTATAAAGATGGATGCCGACACACACTGTGTGTCCTTACAAAAGGGGAACAGTTTATTTCTCACAAACCATTAACATATCTGGTTTACAAACATATCTAGTTCCATTAGGGTATGGGCTGGGACAAACACTATTATCTCTACCCTCTAAATAGTTAGTTTTTCCCTCCTGTGATTGACTGAGAGGCAGCCAATCACAGACGAGGCTGCTGGCAGTGCAGAACGCAGTGTGACGGTGTTTTTTACCTAGCTTTTATGCTAGGTGAAGGGCAGTCATGGATCGATCTAAAGGGGGGTTTAGGGCTCCCCTGCAAATACCACTGCCCTCTCGGAAAACAAGGAGGTTGCAGAAACTGTTCACAGGAAGACACCTCCTACTCTTCAGTTTCCTGGACTTTAGACAAGCACTGCAGGAGAACCACAAGGAGCAGATCTGTAAATTTTTTGGGACGTCACAATTTTTGTTGCTATTTGCTGGACATTTATGTGCAAAGAAAATAACCATTTAGAATGCACTAGGAATGAGGGAACAGAGGCTGGTAAGTACCTTTTTTTAGGAGGTTTTTAAACCTAGCAAGGTCTAGGTTTGGGGGATTTCCTACCTCGTCCTAATTTTTGCCTTTGGAGTTGGAGATACCCTAGAAAGGGTTTGATCATTCTTGTAGGGGAGGTTTTTCTTGCCCATTTGTTGCAATTGGGGTGCAAGGATTCTCCCCACCACCACCAACATTAAAATAAATTAGTGTGCCAGCTATGTGCCATAAGTGTTTCTCTGGCCCTAGTGTAAATATCTGCAAATTTGATAGAGAAGGTATAGGTAGGAGTAGGTTATCTCACTATAAATTACAAATGCATTATTGCTAATTATAAGGTATACTGATGGCTGAGAGACTTTTTAGTGGTGTGGTATGTATTAGGTTGCTTTGTTTATTGTCTGAAATAGTCGGCATATAATTTGGCTATAATGCTGCAGATTTCTTTGGTTTATATGTAAGTTATAAATAAGCATCTTCATATTCCTGTAGATTTTGTTAGGGTTTTACTAGAATATTGTAAGTAAACCTACAAATTGACACTTTTTTTAGATTTTTAGAATTTCCGAGGCTGAACAAATTCCAGGAGACGGTCAAACAAGTGTGCCTTGCAATTTTATATTTGGCAACAATTTTTACATGGTTGTGTGTGAGTACTTTGGCTAATGCTTGATAGGACAGTCCGATGTTGGGGCCAGCCCAAATGTTGAATTGGTTATAACTGGTCCAGGCGCCATTTCTAACCTTCCAACATTTGAACCACTGTTCCCCTCCCCGCAAAAAAGATCGGGCCGAGCGTTTCTTTAAATGTCATGCGAATGTTGAAAGGCAAATTTATAGAGTATGGGCATCAAAAATATTTCTAATCCTGCCAAAAATCCTCTTCACTACTGATTGTTGTTCCTGTGTGATCACACGCAAAACAGTGACATTGTGTTAATCTCAACCCTATTAAACCAGATAGCAGTACAGACAGTAATTCAGTATAAATATTTGACTAACCATCCAAATGGTTACATAAGGCAAAACCCAAAAGTGCTTTGGCTTTTTGTATTTGTGCTGCAGAAAGGTTGTATAAAAAAGTAGAAAAAACTTTTCTACTCTGTAAAAGTTTTTTTTTAGTTTCCCAATGCAATGGTCCTACATGCATGTAAGTGTATGTACTCTTATTCCCACCTGCCTGGGGGACACTGCTGAATTTACCTTACCTGCGCTCCACTCATGGCTTTACTTCACTGTCGGCCATGCTGGCTGATCATGAGCCCATGTTTTGTATTGGTGCACATGCGCCGAATATAGGCGTTCGGTTGGGACAGCACTCCTGACAGCTGAGTGCAGCACCGGTAAAGTAAGTTTGGCAGTGTTCCCTGGGCGGTAGGAATAAGTGTTCTCACCTAAATAATATAAACAGTTTAGTGTCCCTTTTAAGCTCTGTACACACACACAAAAATTATAGCAGATGATAGACATAGTCTATTCATACAAATAAAACCATTTCCATAGTGTAGAGACCCCTACACTATCCCAACCCTTACCGCCATATTTGTATTGTGAAAAAGCCCTCAATCTTACTTGCCAGCCTTCATCCCGCGGCTGTTTCAATTGCCAGCAGTGAGGCAGCCAATCACAGATGTGGCTGCCAGCCCTGCCCTTTAAGTTTTCCTTTGCGGAAGTAACATTACAGGCAGAATTTTATTTTAGTGTGGGCGTACTCTTAAACTATGCAGAAAAACTAAGTGTTTGTGGCTGTTGCAGAAGCAAGAGCAATGAAACAGCTTTGTTTTATAGTCTGTTTTGTTCCCTGTTGTTGCTTGCTTGTAGCTAATGTGCAAGAAGATTTGTGTACGACTTGATAGTCTTATTTGGCTGGTACTGTTCATTGTTTCACATTGAACTTTATTTTCAAGGAAAGATTAAAACTCCACTCCAATTTGACAATGTTGACAAACTCAGGAAATACCATTCGTCTATTATATACAGAATGGTGATGTTTTTGATTGGATAGATTATTCAAGGTGTGCACAGAATAATCATATCTTTGTTTATATATAACTATATCAGATTTGGCCAACAGCCAAATTAAAACAAATCCAAATAATCTTTCTATCTACCTGCACCTTAAAGGAACAATTCAGTGGAAATTATCAATATTTGTTAAATTGTTAGTTTGTGTAATGCATACTTGGTTATTCTACATATTCGCTTCCATTTTGAAAAATGAGTTGATTTCATACCCCTTTGCTGTTCCCTGTTGTTGACATTTGTGAACTGACATTTCAGGTTCAAATGGTCCTTCCCAGGATGCACCACATCCTTGGAGTGTTCCTAACCGTTATTTCTACTGATTGGCTGTTGGATGGGTCAAATATGCTCAGATCTCTACTGAGCAACTGAATCAACCCAGGGACTGGGTCAAGGGCAAGACATAACTCTCTATTAGGAGTCCTGCAAACAGGAAGTCAGTATTGCGGTTGCATTTATTTATACACAGACAAAATGCTGAATGGGTAGATTAAGGTAATTGGGATGAAAAAATACTGCTCTTTTCTGAACTTTAATCAGGTCTGCACAAATCCCAGAATCCAGATTTGAATGTTCTTTGTTTGTTTTTTTTCTTTTCTTTTTTTTTTTTAACTGTTGTCTATAGATTTGGCAGCTTACAGGGCAACTCCACCCTCATAAGAACATCTTTTAGAATGAATGGTCTCTTTAAAATGTTAATATATCATACTTTGTCCTATGAATTCATTACTGTATGACTGCTATGCTTCTGGATGCCTTGTGGAAACTGAGCAATTTAGAAACCTGGACTGAGCCTGGGCATGCTCAGAAGAGGCAGACGGGATTAACATTCAGTCATTGCTTGTGATATCAACTGTCAAATCCAAAACGGACAGTTGCTATCTGGAAGAACCAGGGGAAACAGGACATTGTGCAAGATTTCCGGTTAGACTTATATATTTCAGATTTTAAACTTACCGTGTAGGGTTTTAGGGGGTGGTTTACCTGTATGTAAGATTTCATTTCAGGGCTGGACTTGCCCTTTAAAATTAGATTGTCTGCTACTTTTCTCACTGGTTACCAATGCAACAAGTTCATTAATTTGCTACATACAAGCATTTTTTTGTATCCAGTATTAGATATTGCAATATTGCAAAGCATATTTTCTTTTTAAAAAAATTCAAACCTTTTTGGGGAAGGGAAATAGGATTGGTAATTCCTATCCCCCATTATAGTTTCAGGAGCACAAAACAACCTGCCTCTGAAGTACTTCACTATCTTTAAAGGGCATGTCCAGCCTAAAAAAATTAACCTTAGAAATGTTAATCGCCCTTCCAAACCCCACTTTTGCATTATCTATACGTTTCAAAGATTCCCCTGAAGGCACTTACCTGACCTGGTCCCTTGCCATCTGGGTGACACCCCCAGCTCATGTTTCAAGCAAAAACAGCCACTCTACTTACTGGATGGGGCTGTCAGGTGATTGGGTGTGACGTTGCATCGCGCCTTCACTGACAGCCAGAACCCTGAGGGAGCATAGGAGGAGCGGTGAGGGACGGGGTCAGGTAAGGAACTTCAGGGGCATCTTTGAAATGTATTGATAATGTGAAACCTAGGTGATTGGGTGTGACGTTGCATCGCGCCTTCACTGACAGCCAGAACCCGGAAGGGGAGCAGAGGAGGAGCCGGTGGAGGGACAACTTCAGGGGCATCTTTGAAATGTATTGATAATGTGAAACCTAGGTTTAGGGGTGATTAACATTTCTAAGGTTACTTTTTTTTTTTTTTCCACCCAATTCTAAAAAAAACAAATTACACTGGGTTATCAAAGACTTTTAAATTTGGGATAGCAAAACCACCCTTCAGCACATAGATTAGGGGGTTGATGAACTGAAAAGTAGACTGCTTTTAAAAGTGTCTTTTTGGAGATCCAAACCAAAAATGTAAAACCTGAAATAATTCAGAATAACTCGCCACTGAAATTTGGCATCATTGTGGAAATCTATTTTTGGGTTTCTAAAACAGTGCCTTGAAAGAGCCAAAGGTGTACCTCAACACTTTAGGCAGCCTTATACTGTATAATTTCACACGTCTCTACACTGCATTGATTATATAACTAGTTATGTTAGGAAATGGAAGGGCTATAAGGAGGGTAGGCAATGTCGGCAGTGTGTTTAATTTTCAGTTAGTTTAACCATAATGTAAGGTGGAAGTAGAGACTTTCCAGGAAATTATAGATTTATATTTTATAGTTAAAAAAAACAAAAACGTGGATTTTCAATAGTAAAAAGTTGGACAGAGAATATTGGGTAATTAGACGCGGGGCTAAGATCGTTATGGAGCATGCTGAGCAAGCAAATTTACTGAACCCGTTTAGTCTCTCTTTATACACTGTAAAGCAACCTTCATCTAAAAATATAAATTGTAGTACTTTATAATGAGGGTTTTGCTTTCCTCTGGATTTTCTGTTGGGCTGCCATCATGGGTAGGATAAAAAAAGGTTGAGCTAAATGGATCTGTCTTTATCTAGCAATTATTTCCACTTAAACAATCATTCTGCAACCAGTATGTGTAGTGAGTGAGAATAAAAGGCTGTTGTGGTACTACAAGCCCAACCTTCTTTAGATTTTGATTTGAGTGACAGATCTAGTTTAGAACAACACAAACAGAGTTTGGCGATTGCGGCAACTTGACAAAGTATTAGTTTAAATTGTTTTAAATTTATACTTGCCATAATTTGGAAACAATGTATGATTTTTAGGGTGTTAGTGTTCTTATATTTGAGAGATTTGTATGTATAATTTATTCATTTAATGACTTAAAATGAATTATAAGGCAATAGACAGGTGTAGTATTGTCTCGGCAGGAAGTAGGGATGAGTTGAGATAAATAATATTGATAGGTTAGAGGAGGAAGCATAGCTTCCTGAATCATGAGTTTTTATTTACACTCAAGTATTCTGGTATTTCCCTCCACCCTCTCGCCAGCTTTGCAGTCATGCAAATTAGCCATGCGGCCAACTCCCAAGGCCAGAGTCCGCTGCCCCCTCCTGTTTTATTTTCAGTGTCTTTGACGGTGAGGGTGGGTTGTTTTAGGTGTGGCAAACTCAGGAGGGGAAATCTAGAATAGCTACAGCAATTCCCCTCCCTCCCCCTCTTCCCATGTCCCCAGAGCACAGATCCTGTCATTCATTGCCTGCCAGCAATCCACACCAGACAGCCGGCTTTTGGCTGCACTTCAGATGGGTGTACAGCTGGGACCTGTTACACTTAGGCTGCTTGCCCTTCCAGATAAAAATAGCTCTCGTTTGACTGCTGCCTTCTTAAAGCTAATCCAAAAGATAGCAAGCAGGTTAATTACTGTGGGAACAGGTAGCCTGACTAGTTTTTATTGCATCTCCTTAATTCTGCGACCATCCCTCTTCAATAACACACAGCTAGATATTGTAATGTTTAAATTTATACGCTTCAAGTGTGCATTAGATAGGTACAACTTGCGCAGTGTCCTTTGACACAAACACCTGTACAGTGCACCATTTAACTCAATGTCCTGTGTTCAAATCTATGCCCTTTAAAGGACTTTGATTTTAACTTTTTTTTCTGGCTAAACCGGGGTGTTCACGCTAGTGATAAAGGGCCAATCCCATCATGTACTTTAGGACACCGATCAGGACTTTGTGTAGCCACATCTTCAACAGATGACAGACGGCATCTTGTAGAATATTGTTACTTACATCAGTTGCTGGGTTCTCGCTAGATCCGGTGCACAATGGTAAACCTAACTGGTACTTCCTCATCAAAATGAATCAAGAACGAACAATTTGATTTACCTTGTGCCAACAACCTTGAACATGTTTTAGTTTGGGCTGGATTGTTTCCATTATGTCTAAAGGTGGCCATAGACTGATCAGAACTATTGGCCAGAATTTTCACCCACCCTATTATTATCCAATTTTATTGACTGGCACGATACATGATGGGATAATCGCTATATGTGTTGTAACCTTTATCGATAGACTTGAAATCAATAAGTATAGGTTTCACTCTAGCATACCAAGGCTGGCAATTGCCAATAACCAGTAGGTGCAATCCTCCAAACACCACCTTACCCTGGGGATGATAGAAACCAACGTCCAACGCAAGAGGAGCACGCATCAGTGTTTCAAAATTAGTTTGACAGGGCAGGTGGCTCCCCGAAACATTGAATGTTGGCACAAAAAAATTGATAGACTGATGTGTGCTCCTTTTGCTTTTGTTTGACGCTGTAATTAATAAGCATTCTATTGGTTTGGAAAAGTGAAACAAAATTGATTTTTGACTGATAAGTTCAAAGTGACAAAAATGATCACAAATCAGTGTTAGAACTTGTGCTGGCCCTTCACTAGCTTAAGCTTAAAACTGATATTAATGAATTTTACTACAGTTTGTGGGGCTATACCTTTTAAATGCATTTAACTGTAAGATAAGTTTAAAGACAAGTGGGGCTTATTTGGTTATTTCTTTTTATTCTACATTTCTAACTTTTGTCTCTGCAGCCTGCTAGCCCCATGGATCAGATGGGAAAAATGCGACCCCAGCCATATGGGTCAAGCAATCCATACAGTCAGCAGCAGGGAGCTCCACAGGGTCATCCTGGGTACACAGTACAGCCTTACTCTTCCCAGAGCCCACAGAGGTATCCTATGGCCATGCAAGGCCGACCGCAAGGTGGAATGAGCATGCAGTATGGTCAACAGGTATGGTGGGGCTTTTTTTTTTTTTTTTTTTTTTTTTTTTTTTTTTTTTTTTTTTTTTTATGCAGCCAAGAATATAGAAATTGGCGTATTGGTACTTTATACTGTGACGCACTACCATCTCTTCCTCTTTGATATTTGAAGTCATGACTGTTGTTAATCGTTGTATTTTCCTGTTATATATCATGGGTTAATTTGTCACTGCTAAAAGATGTAGTTTAAATCCTCTTCTGCCGAATTGTGTGCAAGTAAAGCTAGGTGTAGACGTGGTAGTGAAAGTGTCGCCCAACTACATGACAAATGGCCATTTGGTGTTTGCATGGGTGATCGGGCGACATTGGTGATTTGACCCATTGAATCACTGATATCACCCAACAAAATTCCAATACACAAGAGAATTGTTTGGCAAAGCATCCGTTCGTCATGTAGTCATGCGTTGCACCTACATTTACACTTCCCTTCACAGATGCCAATCCTATATTCTGCAAAATAGAAATGCTTCAAAGCCCTTTTAGCGGTCTTTTTATTTATTTTCTCCACAGATGGCTCCATACACCCAGCAGGGTCCTGGGTCCTACACTCAACAGAGTCAGTCTCCTTACTACAACCAGCAGAGCCTCCACCCTACCCAGCAACAGCAGACAACTCCTCCACAAACCCAATATTCCCAGCAACAATCAGGTCCCCAGTCATATTCTCAACAACAAGCAGCCTCCTCCCAGCCACCCCCAACACAGTCAGGACAGGCCACATTTACACAACAACAGTCTCCATCACCCTCGCCTTACACACAGCAGCAGGGTCCCCCCACCAGCTCACAAAGTCAGTCACCATATACACAACAGGCTTCCCAGTACCCATCTACACAGCAGCAGGTTTCATCTTATGCCTCTACAGGAGCACAACAATCTGCATCCTACACTCAACAGCGGTTTCCTCCTCCACAGGTGAGTGGATTAGTGCAAAACCATTTGTTTTGTGGGGCTCTTCCTTGTGACTTTTCCCCCTTACATTTGCATACTTGCTTTTCTCACATCTCAGGAGCTCTCTCAGGATTCCTTCACATCGCAAGCCTCATCCACACCTTCGCTAGGCTCCAGCAAAGGCCAAGATGATTTAAGTATGGGAATGCAACCACGACCTTCTAGTCTACCTGTAAGTGGAATGCAGAGTCTGAAATCATGGGTTTTTTGTTTTTTTATCTTGCTGGTATGGATAAATTTTAAGTAAACATTTTCATTTTAATCAAACCTTGAAATTGCTGTATGGGTATGAATATATCTATCATTCTTAGCATGTGTAATAGAAAACCTAATGTGTTCAAGAGTGTCTGCGAAAGCACTTTGCCAAAAATTTGTTGAGCTTCTTTTGAGAGCCGTTAGGGATTTTAGGAAACCTTAATAGTAAGCAGCTGTGATCCCAATTGCCATCAGGAGCTTCTGGTAATTGGTGCTCTTTGGCAAGCCTTATTAATTGTTGGGCATAAATGCAAACAAATTTCATGTATAGTCACATACAGTATGCTTAAGAGCATTTTTTAAAGAACAAGCTCAGACTTCAACGATCACATGTTCTTGCCCCTGAGCAGTTTTAAAAAATGGACTTGTTTTTATTGATGGTTCCATACTTGAATGCGCCTATTTATATATAGTGCATTTTATTTCTTTTTATTTTGGTTCCTTTCCTGGAATCTTGAGTAAATGCTTTTTTAATTATGGTGATATGCTTTTTTTTTTTCCCTAACATTCTTGTGTTTCAGGATCTTTCTGGGTCCATTGATGATCTCCCAATGGGTGCAGAAGGGGCACTGAGTCCAGGAGTAAGCACGTCTGGGATTTCAAGCAGCCAGGGCGAGCAAAGCAATCCTGCCCAGTCTCCTTTTTCACCCCACACCTCTCCTCATCTCCCTGGAATCAGGGGACCTTCCCCTTCTCCTGTAGGATCTCCAGCAAGTGTGGCGCAATCCCGCTCTGGACCTCTGTCTCCAACTTCTGTCCCTGGTGAGTGCAGGTTATTCCATTGTACTTGGGCATTTTAAGGTGGTATAGAAAATATTATTTCTGTAATAATTAAGGAATTTTATAACTTAAGGAAGTGTGGGGAAACTGTGTATTAAGAAAATACTGTTTGTTTGTTTTTTTTGTTGTTGTTTTTTTTTGTTTGTTTAACTGCTAAAAACCACAATTTGCTTTCTCAGGAACTCAGATGCCTCCACGGCCCCCCAGTGGCCAGTCTGATGGGTTGATTCACCCTGCCATGAACCAGGCTAGCCTTGGGCAAGATCGGGGTGAGTGCAGGCTTGAAATAGAGGGAAAAAATGTGCTGCACTAATAATATTGTAGTAATTTCTAATATATTCCCCATTTCATACAGGGTATATGCAGAGAAATGCGCAGATACCTCAGTATGGATCTCCCCAACCTGGCCCTGCATTATCTCCCCGCCAATCAACTGCGGCACAGATGCACTCTGGGATGGGGCCTTATCAGCAAAATTCCATGGGGAACTACGGTCCTCAGGGAGGGCAGTATGGACCACAAGGTGTGTGTTTTTGAATTCTTAGTGGGCCCTGCTGACTTGGGTATTGTTATTAATCTTCTTAATGTATTGCTGTGATACATTTAAAGATGTAATCCTTAAGGACCTTATTGCATAAAATTAAATGGACTTTAAAGGTATGATTATTTTCAAAATGTCAGTAAGAGTTGCAGCTGTAAGAAATTTTAACACCAGCTATCTGTATATTACCTGGTTTGCGCCAGTTGCAAAGGTTTCACAAAAGACCCCTAAGCATTCACCGCAAGCGATGTAATATAACTGTAGCGTCGCCCAGATTATTGCAATCTGATATTAAACTATTGGAGGACTACAATGCCAGCCATTCGCTTTCAAAATGTACCACTATAGGTATATTACATTAGTTGCAGCACAGCCACCTGTGTCATTTTCCAAAATCTGTTGCTTTGCTGCAAGGTCACACTATAACAAGCATTATATTGGTTATCGTGACATTAAGGCAGTGGCCGCACTATCAACGGAAGGTAATGCTCATAAAAACAAATCTCAATGCAGCGCATTTTGTATGCATTGCTGCCGAGATTTTTGCACACTTTGAAATGCACTGGCATGTGATACTCATGCACTATTGGATCGGAAAATGCATTTAGAAGCGAGTGACAATTGCGCCAGTGTGGTCTAGCCCTAACACTGTTTGGTGATTAATCGCCCTGTATATTGTCTTGAAGTGTTAAATAAGTTGTGGTTATTTTAAAATTGACTTTAAGATTACTAATGTGGCTGCACGTGTTTTTAAAATAACTTTGTCACCACAGGCAATTTTATATTGTGGTTTAGCATGAGAATTGTCAATGCTGCCCAAATGGAAAAGGGATTCCCTAAAGTAATAATTTTAAAAAAATTAATTTTTAAATTCCCTGACACAGGGGAAACGATTTTACTTTTCTGTTAACCAGGCCCCTTTGTGTTTTAAACCTTTTTAGCCCTGGGTTTTTTCATTACTTTTACTTTCATTCCATTTTTAAAACTCCAGATATTTTTGCCTTTTTAAAACTCTGCAGACTCTGCAGCTCTTCTTTTTTTTAGCGATAGCGAACTAAAAAAAAATTCTGTTTTTCTGTACAGGAGGGTATCCACGACAACCAAATTACAATACAATACCTAATGCTGGATACTCTGCAGGTGGAATGACCCCACTTGTTGCAGGAGGACAGATGCACGGACAAGGAGGAATGCCTCAGTACACGGGACGCATGGGTCACTCTATGGGGAACCGGCCATATGGGCCAAACATGGGCAATATGCCACCACAGGTGGGCTCTGGGATGTGCCCACCTCCTGCAGGCATGAACCGCAAAGCACAAGAAGCTGCTGGCATGCATGCCACCCCAAATTCCTTACAGAGCAGGTGAGAACTGGGCAGTATTTAAAAGTATTGTATTTATTTGCTTTTTGCTATGAATATGGGAAGTTTTGATTTAAAAAAATTAAAACCTTCACCCATCCCATTTAGATGTGATAAATCCCCCCCCCCCCTCAAAAAAAAGCTTGACTACGAAGTTAGTTGGTTATAAGCCTATATCTGCATGATACAGGGCAATATAATTCTGCTTTTCCACAGGTCTCCAGGATACCCTAACATGAACCAAGGTGGCATGATGGGATCCGGCCCCCATTATGGTCAAGGAATGAACAGTATGGCGGCTATAATGAACACACAGGGACCTCCCTACATGGGTGGCAACATGGTCAACAACTCAGGTAAGAATAACATTAGGAAGGTGATGGTACAAGTGCTGTGTATACTGCTTGTGAAGGTTCTCATTCATCAAGGTCATGGTATATCTGTTGTATTCAGTTAGATCAACTGGACTTAAAGTTTAGTTCTTTCGCTAGTCATCTGACTGGCTCAATTCAAAATGACTTGTACAAGAATCTGTATGCAATAATGGGGCTTTCCAGGGTACATAATTGCCAACAGATTCTTGTACAAGTCATTCTGAATTGAGAAAGCCAGTCAGATGACTAGCGAAGCGTCTTGAAGAACTAAACTTTAAGTCCAGTTGATCTAACGGAATACAACAGATATAGTGCTGTATACTAATTGTTTAGAATTTATTTTGATTTGCTAAATTCTCTCAGGCATGGCAGGCAGTCCAGAACTTATGGGACTTCCTGATGTCAAGCTAACTCCAACCCCAAAAATGAACAACAAAGCAGATGGGACACCAAAATCTGAGAGCAAATCCAAGGTAAGTTTAAATTAATGCTTTTTATAAATTTTGCTTCATTGTTAGAAAATGTATTTGGTTGGTCTTGTGTATTTCCATGTAGTCCTGGCTTTCCTTTTGCGTTTCTATTGCAAAAATAATAGATGGAAGGGGGTGGGTTGTTAAAAAATTTTTAACATGACTTTACATTCCCAAAAAATTTTTTAACATGACTTTACATTCCCAAACCACAGAAATCCAGCTCCTCCACAACTACAAGTGAAAAGATTACAAAATTGTATGAGCTGGGTGTAGAGCCAGACAGGAAGATGTGGGTGGATCGTTACCTGTCATTCACAGAAGAGAAGGCTATGGGCATGACCAACCTGCCAGCTGTTGGCAGGAAGCCCCTTGACTTGTACCGCCTCTATGTGTCTGTTAAGGAAATTGGGGGGCTCACACAGGTGAGATCTTTCAGGGTTTTGGGGGTTTATGGATTATCTTGAACACTATTTTCCCCTTTATACCTACATGATTTCTAAATTAATGCAATACAGGTAAACAAAAACAAGAAGTGGCGTGAGCTGGCAACAAACCTTAATGTGGGCACCTCAAGTAGTGCTGCAAGCTCCCTGAAAAAGCAGTACATTCAGTGCCTGTATGCTTTTGAATGCAAAATTGAAAGGGGAGAAGATCCGCCTCCAGATATTTTTGCCTCTGCAGAAGCCAAGAAACAAGCAAAGGTCCAGCCACCCTCACCTGGTAAGCATTCAACTGCCAATTGCAGTAGATCTTCACAATCTGCATTACCTATTTGGTAATAACTTAACATTTCTATTAACACAGGCTTTTCTCTATTTAAGTTAAAGTTGGGTGCCACTAAGGAACACAGTGACATTGTTGTCTTTGATTACAACCCAATAAGTTTGTGGGATGCAGGGATCACATTGACTTCCTAGTAGTAATTCTTAAAAACAGGGGCTACACATGTAAGAAATTGAACATTAGTGAAAACACTGCAGAGTGCAGAATCCCTTTGGTGCACCCTGAACTAAAGTCACTCATCACTAATTTCTGCTTCAGTTTGCAGTAACAGAAGCATCTTTTTAATTTTAAGTGCTAAGCTGGGAAAGGGGCATAAAGGAACGCTGAGGATTGGAGAAATGCAACACATTGTAATGCTGGTGTTTAGGTACTGTTTATCTAATCTAGTCAACATTCTAAAGGAGCAATAGCTTTATAGAAATAAAGTCAATAAACAAAACACATTTTAGCTTTAAGGCTGTATTTTCAGTTATGAAAGTTTAGTAGCTTGATAAAAATAATACTGAATGATCCCTGTTATACTTTGGGGTTCATCTGCTTTGAAATGTATTTCTAAAGCCTAGCAATAAATCAATCTAATTGTTTTTATACTTTTCAGCTGGTTCTGGCTCTATGCAGGGGCCACAGACTCCCCAGTCCACAAGTAGTTCAATGGCTGAAGGAGGAGATCTTAAACCTCCAACGCCAGCATCAACTCCTCATAGCCATATGCCCCCCATGCCGGGTATGAGGTAAGTTTTTTAACATAAATGAACATGGTGCAATCCCATAAAACAAAAAAATTATCACTGACTTACTCTTTACTCCAAAATAATGTATAATATAATATACTGTACAGAAGATCTGTGCAGCCCAGTATCAAACCGTTCGTGGCCCAGTAGAATCGTGTAGAAATGCATTTTTTTTTGTTTGTTTCTGCTCAGTGTTTTTTTTGGCATTTTTACTAAATATTGTTGCCTTTTCAAAGGAATAATTCTGTGGGTCTTCAGGATGCATTTGATGGTTCAGACCCATCCTACCAGAAAAGAAATTCCATGACACCAAATCCTGGTTACCAGGCAGATATGATGGGTAGGATTCCTTATGAAGCTGGCAAAGATCCTTATGGGAACATGAGAAAAGGTTAGAACAGTGATGTAAACAAAAGTTGGCTTTTTTAAAATTATTATTTTTTTAAATTATTATTTTGTATTAAATGTTGCTCATATGTATTTTAGGAGCAGATCCTTTCATGCCGTCAGGACAAGGGCCCAGTGGGACAATGGGGGACCCCTACAGCCGAGCAGCAGGTCCTCCTATGTCAAACCTAGGACGTCAGCACTACCCCTATGGTGGTTATGATAGAGTGAGGTAAGTTAACACCCTAATAAGTCATATTTGGAATGTTGCGGTCAGAATTAAATGCTGCACTAAAGATAATTTTAAAGAGTATAGTAGTAAATTTTTTTTACATTCAGTTTTTTATATTTCAAGAGTATCCTTTTACTATGGTTTTTTTTTTGTTTGTTTTTTTACTTCTGTTCCTTTGATTACTTAAATCTGGTAATATGCCTGTAAGTAAGCTTTTTCTTCTGGTTGCCTCTACACATTGTTTTAACAACCAACTGTTTACTTATCTTGTTAGTTAGGCCCTTGAGATGTTGTTGGCATTGTAAAAAAAAAAAAAAAAAAAAAATGTAATTCATTTTATTAAAGTCACTCCTTAAAGACATACATGCACATGTGTAGATTGGTTTATACCTTCTGGTTATGGTAGTTGTAGATTATCATGTTTTATTTATATTAGATTAGTAATCCATATATTAGGAGTAATTATGTCTAATCTGGTGACATTTTGGGATATTTAACATCTGTATACCAAACTTTATAACCAATAAAACGATAACAAAAATAACAATTTACTTCAGTGTTTAAGATTTCATATCTTTTCCAATATTATTTTGAACATATTAAAGCTATTCGCTGTTTATATGGTTATGGCTATCAAATGATTCACACTATATTCCCCAGCTTTTAATAAAATGTAATAGGGCAACTTTTTGGTTGGGGATTAATAAAATGTAGTAGGGCAACTTTTTGGTAGGGGACAGTAGCATTAAAGGACAATTATACTCACCTCCCCCCCACTCCTGCAAAGTACCCAGGGTGAGGACCTAAAACGCTAAGTCCTCACCTCTGGGTACTTTACAAAAGTCCTGAAGTACTTACTTGTAATCTCCCTCGTCGCTCCCGTCCGATCCTCCCCATTGGCACTTTGAGTGACAGGTCGCAAGGCAGCCAATGGGAAGACGCGCTCTGCAAGGAGGCGTGTCTTCCCATTGGCTGCCTCCCTGACTGTCACTGACAGTGCCAGTGGGGAGGATCCGACCGGAGCGACGAGGGAGATTACAAGTAAGTATTTCAGGACTTTTGTAAAGTACCCAGAGGTGAGGACTTAGTGTTTAGGTCCTCACCCTGGGTATTTTGCAGGAGTGGATCGGGGAAATGGTAAGTATAATTGTCCTTTAACTAATGCCAGCTATTTGCTTATAGTGGGTAGATCAGATGCCATCCATTTCAGTGTAATGGTTTTTCTGGCAAAGTTTTTATATCTATTTAAAAAATCTTCCTCCAATATTCCCTGTATAAGTATTTTGGCGTCAACACAGGAACCTGTACTTCTAGATAGCATCTCAACTGCTTCTCTCCAGAGGCATTGTAAAAATCCCACTCCTCTTTATTCATAGATTGGACCACTAGGTCCTCACCCCCGAGTTCTTAGTTAAGCAACGTTACTTACCTAAACATCCACATAGTATTTAAGATAAATGTATTGTTTTGGATTTATTGTTTAATTTAAAAAAAAATTTAGACAAGGGCAAAAGGTCTAGTTTTTAATTCTCTCATTTAATATAGGGGTGAACCTGTATTAGGTCCTGATGGTGGAATGGGAAGTGGAGGAAGTCAGCCCAACATGATGCCTTCCAATACCGACAGTGGCATGTACTCTCCTGGACGTTACCCACAGCAGAGGTAAGTATTAGAACAAGTGCCTCTTAAGCAGTATAAATGTATCTTATGTTGCAATGTAAATTAAGTGCTCTTTGGATTTGTCTTCATGTAGGCACGATACGTATGGGAACCAGTATCCAACACAGGGCACAGCAGCAGGCAGCCCCTATCCTAGCCAGCAGAATCCTTTGTACCAGCAGCAGGTATGAGAATAAGAAATGTTTATTCATTCTGTAGCAAAACTTAGAGATCTGTATTTCCGATGGTCAAATCATTGGATGTATACTTAACAGAACTAGTTAATACTGCACCGACATTAGATGAGAAATAATAATGCACGTTTTTATGTGCATTAAAACTCTGCAAATGGATTATAAAGGAAGCTTTTTAAATAAACTGAATATTTATAAAATTAGTTATGGTTGCTTGTTTTCTTCTACTATGTAAGCTGAACAACCCTTTTCTGTTTAACTTCAACGTATAAGGCACTTGTTTTGCGTGTCCAGGTTAAAACATACCCTCTAACAATTACCTTTTAAAATGTGCTGAAATGTCTGTAGCACTGTGTAAGTTTTTAAAAGTTTCCACTCTTTAAATGGTATTTCAGGATTAAGATTTTATGCAGGCACAGCACGTTGTTTAGTTTTTAGGGTGTGTGTATGGGTTGTTGTGTATGTTACGGGATAAATTGTCAGATTATTGTTACATATTTTGCAACATATTCAATATTGTCCAGAAACAGCCTCTAGCATTCCCCATTCAAAAGGTACATTTATAGAAACAACTTAGTGCATTGGAAGGATAATGAAGTGGACCTGATCTTAGCACAGCTCTCTGAAATGCATTTCTCATCAATCTGCTTCTTTGTTTGACTTGCCTCTGAAATGTTATGTTCTCTATTGGTTTTTGGTCACAAGACCCATTTAATTGTTTAATAAACATTTAGGACTGGAATGAATTTGTCCATAAAACACTTTTTCCCCCCGTTGTTCTGGTTGATCAAATTCACCTTCCAGCATCCCTTACTGGACAGAGTTTTCTGGACTTAAGTACTACCAAAACTCACATCTTTCAGGGGGGCTATAAATTCGTTATGAGAGCACAGTCTGGTAAGAAATGCGCTCTGATTACAGATTATTGCGAAAATTGCAGCGCAAATGCATGATAACACATGAAATGTACAGCATTGTGACTGCTTTTCATGCACTTTACTGTCTATTGATAGTATGACCACAGGTTAGGGATGCTAGGTAGTTGTAGTTCAACCATCAACAGGGGTAATTTTAAAGGGTCACTTTACTCGCTCTAACAACTTTACATTATCTGAAACTACAATTTGAGAGAAGTAAGATGTTGGACTTGCATATTTATCTGTGCTTGCTGTGTCATTAAGTTATTAATGTTTAGTAAATGCTCCTAATTGCCCTTCACCTTCCCTTACTTACTGCTTCCTTGTAGTGTATGCAAAGATCTGCACAGCCTCCCAATAGACACTACCCTTCTTATACATCTCCTCTTTCCTCCCCCTTCCTTCTTTTCTCTGCTGAGTTTCATGCTGTAATCTAAACCTTCCTGTACAATTCTTTAAAACTTACAGTATCGATACCCTTTAACCATGCATTCTTGTGACATTTATTGCTGCCCTGATTGATGCAATTTTTATATCGCTTTGTTTGATAATTGATGGGAGGTGTAATTCAACCACTGCCCAGGACAATTTTAAGTGTTACTTAAAGGGTAACTGTGGTCTCATTCTTCCAAACTAGTTAGAATTATATAAGAAGCCTTCCATCATACCTTCAAAATAAAACCTAAATCACATCTCTAGATAAAATTTGTGAGAAGTTACTGCTGCAAAAGTTCAGCAATGTAACTTCCTGGTTGAACACTTCCTGTTTTTAGCCATGTGACCAGCCTTTGTCTGCATTAATAGGCTCCCCTTCTCAACTGTCAATTTTTTCCTCAGGTACTTCCTAATTTCCCCAGCATTAAGCCTTTACTGAGCATGCTTCTCCCCCAGGGGAAAAGGGTTGGCAGAGGTCAGGTGATGTCACTCAACCTACTGGAAGCATGAAGTTTAAACATTCACCCCAATATAATTTCTCACAGGCTCCAGCCAGAGATGAGATTGTTGGCTCAGTGTAATAAAAAATACTGCAGGCTTTCATTTAAGCCTAATTTGTTTTGAGAACACAGTTGCCCTTTAAGGAATATAAAAGCTGCATATCTTAGGACTGTAATGATTGTCACAACAGCACATTGTTAAAATTCTTGTTTGATATTAAACTACTGATCCCAGCATCCTTTACAATAAAAAGTTACTTTAATGAAAAATGCAATTTTTTTCCTCTTATGAAAAGCTTGCATTTAAACTATGAATGACTGAACTACAGGTCCCATTATCCCGTACCATTTTATTAAAGGTATAATAATTTGTTATGCATACCCTCAAACTTTCCCCTTTTAAATATATACACTGCTGAGAAATGCATTAAGCAGAGCTAGGCTAAGATCAGGTTCACTTCATTATCTCCCTCTGAAGTAACAATAAGAGAAAATGTTGGTGGGTATGCATAACAAAATGTACTATGCCTTTTAAACAAATGGTAATTTGAGGTTAAAGTTGATTTTTTTAATTAACATTAAGATGAGATAACCTTTGAAACTGACCAAACTAAAAAAAGTCATTTGTTAACAAATTAACACTGTACTGATGCAGTCTGTGCAGCTACTTAGGTATTTAAATAATCAATTGAAACCAATACAGTCTGCAGCGTGTATTAGAAAAGTTGCGGGTTAAGGACTAAATGTTTCACTGTCCCTTAGAAACTAAGAATCATGGAAAAATCACAGCTTCCAAGCATGTGTATAGCTGAAAAATGGAGGTCCCCAACTCTTTAACTGCTTTAGTTGAATATATTGTCACTATGGAACTACCAATAAATCTATAGGTCCGTAAATACAGCGTAATGTTAGGTACAGCATTTCTAGCCTTTCACTGTAGTTCCCCATTAATTTTGTAATTACTGCATAATAAATTGGTATTGTTATACATTTATTGTTTTTCCTATTCCCTAGAACTACAAAAGGCCAATGGATGGTAGTTATGGTCCTTCCTCAAAACGTCATGAGGGGGAATTGTATGGTGGTCCATATAGTGCTGCACAGGCTGGACAGAATCAGCAGCAGCCCCAGCCACCGCCTCAACAGCCACAGCCTCCAGGGTCTGGAGCCCCACCTCCCCCAGGACAGCCACCTGCAGCTACTACCTCCCAACAGCCGCAAGATCCCTATGGCCAATATGGAGGCAGCTATGCCCAAGGAGGGGATCGACGGCCAGCGGCCACTGGACAGAATCAGTTTCCTTTCCAGTTTGGACGTGAAAGAGTGTCTGCTGCCCCAGGAAGCAACTCCCAGCCCCCCCTACCATCTAATGTAATGAGCAACTCAGGAGAGGGTAACCAACAAGGTGCAATGTGGCAAGGAAGAAATGAGATGAGCTATAGCTACCAAGGCAGGCCTGGACCCCCACCAACAAACGCCCAGGGTCAGGGCTACCATACGGTTCCCCAACGTGGGGAAGACATGCTGCACACAGACCAAAGGCTTAGCCATGAAGGTCAGTGGCAGCCTCATGTTAACAGGCAGCAGCCACCTTATGTGCCTGCCCCTGGCCAACCTCTGACACGGGCACCCCCACAGCCTGGGTACCAAGCCTCTCCAAGCATGCCTAACCATCTGTCTCAGGTTCCTAGTCCAGCAACCTCTCGACCCATGGAAGCTCATACTTCACCCAGTAAGTCTCCATTCTTAAAGATGCAGAAGGCTGGACCACCTGTACCTGCCTCTCACATTGTGCCCACACCAGCTCAGCCGCCACTCATACGCAGGGACATCACATTTCCTCCAGGGTCAGTGGAAGCGACGCAACCTATTCTAAAGCCAAGGAGAAGGCTTACAGCTAAGGAGATAGGTGAGTATCTGTAAATTAAGATGGATTCATGTGCTCTTTAGTCGGAAACAGTACCTGGGATTTTGCTTAAATAAGTAACCTTAAAATCCTACTTTTTTTTTTTTTTTTTTTTTTTTTAGGAACTCCAGAAGCATGGCGTGTGATGATGTCATTAAAGTCCGGTCTCCTGGCTGAAAGCACTTGGGCATTGGACACCATTAACATTCTTCTTTATGATGACAACAGCATTATGACTTTTAATCTCAGTCAGGTAAGGATGCTTTGAAAGAGCATGTTTAAAAGAGGTTTATCTTAAAAGTAGCTTGCATACACAGCAGTAAAATCAAAAGAACTAAAATGTAATGACTTGTAGCTAAGAAAATGGGATCTCTTGTTTCCAAGTAATTTTTAACCAAAGACACACAACATAGCTGATTAAAAAGCTGCTTTCTTGTGTTGAATGAAAAACACTTAGCATGATTGTCCCACTGGATATAGATAGGAGGGTGCCAATTGCAGGGCTTTTGGTTTCTTTGGTTGGGAATTGTTTGACAAGCGAGGAGTAAAATAACAGGGCTATATACTGCGAAAGTGTTTTGACAATATAGTTTGGTGTAAATAGTCTCTTCCTTAGAGCTATATGTAGAATATAGTTTTATTCTCCTGTCTTTATTTTGTGAGGCTTACAAATGTGGTTAAGCCTAATAATGGTATATTGATTTTACTTGCTTTATTTCTATTGTCCATCACTGCAAGTTAATAAGGCAAGCTTTGCTTGATTTTTCCCATGCAGCTGATTAACCATAGTTTACCAGAGAATTACTTTTGTAGTGCTGATAGTGCATATTAATTGCCTGAATAGCAATTGTCATGAATTTAAAAAAATCTGAATTGAATTTCAGTATCTGCTTTATATTTATTATTCTTTCTTTCCATCTCCTCCCTTTTTGTCTCCATATTTTTTTTTATTTTAGCTCCCTGGATTATTAGAACTGTTGGTGGAGTATTTCCGGCGATGCCTGATTGAGATATATGGGATTTTACGTGAATATGAAGTTGGGGAGCCTGCCCAAAAGACGTTGCTTCAGCCTTTCCACTCTGATTCTCCCAGCCATCTTATTGAGGCAGAGTTGGGTGATGAAGATGATCATCAGTCCTTGATAGATGGTGACCCACAAAGTGAGGATGAAGAGGGCTTAGAGGAGAGAAAGGCATTTAGTGCTCCCTACTCTGGTAATGAGGATGCTCAACGCCAATGTAGCAAGTTTGATAAGCTCCCAATAAAGGTGGTTCCGAGGGAGGATCCCTTTGTTTTGGACTGCTCTCATCAATTGGGCCGTGTGCAAGAATTTGACAGCGGCCTCTTGCACTGGCAAATAGGAGGGGGGGACACCACTGAACACATCCAGACACATTTTGAGAGGCGTCCTGATCCCCCTTTACGCAGGCGTCTCACATTAAAACGACGTTTTAGGGAACAGGTTCCTGCAGCTGAGGACACCACTCCGACGATTGATGATGTGTTATGTGCCCGGCCCTGCTCTTTATCACAGGAGGACACTGAAACCACTGGGGAGGATTCAGAATTTTTACTGAGTGGGAGCCCTCCACCCCGAAACAGGCATGGATTAAAAATTTTGGAGGATGAGCCACGTAGCAAAGATGAAACTCCATTATGCACGCTGGAAGAGTGGCAGGATGCTCTGTCCCGACGATGCGTGTGCATATCAAACATCTTGCGCAGTTTGTCCTTTGTACCAGGCAACGATTTGGAAATGTCTAAACATCCTGGATTATTGCTGCTATTGGGGAAACTTGTGCTTTTACACCACAAGCACCCAGAACGCAAGCAAGCACCACTCACTTATGAGAAAGAGGAAGAGCGGGATCAGGGAGTGAGCTGTAACAAAGCTGAGTGGTGGTGGGACTGCTTGGAAATGTTGCGTGAGAATACTTTGGTAACACTTGCAAATATCTCAGGGCAGCTGGATCTCTCTCCATACCCTGAGAGCATATGTCTGCCCATCCTGGATGGTCTCTTACACTGGGCGGTGTGTCCATCAGCTGAGGCACAGGACCCATTTGTCACACTAGGCCCCAATGCAGTGCTGTCCCCTCAGAGACTTGTACTTGAGGCCCTTAGCAAGTTAAGTATCCAGGACAGCAATGTGGACCTCATCCTGGCCACACCGCCCTTCAGTCGCCTGGAAAAGTTGTACGCAACATTGGTGAGGTTTCTGAGTGACAGGAAAAACCATGTATGCAGGGAAATGGCAGTTGTGCTATTGGCCAATTTGGCACAAGGGGATACCTTAGCAGCAAGGGCAATTGCCCTCCAGAAAGGCAGTATTGGAAATCTGCTGGGCTTTTTAGAGGACAGTCTGGCTGCTACACAATTTCAACAGAGTCAGGCTGCCCATCTACACGGTTCCTCCACACCCTTTGAGCCTACCAGCACAGACATGATGAGGCGGGCATCACGTGCCCTGTTGGCTTTGGCAAAAGTTGAGGAGAACCACACAGAGTTCACATTGTACGAGTCCCGCTTGCTGGACATCTCTGTGTCTCCACTAATGAACTGCTCTGTTTCACAGGTAATCTGTGATGTCCTTTTCTTGATTGGCCAGTCATGACGGCCACAGGGGGATGCCTTCCCAGAATCTTGTGAGTCTCCCACCACCGTAGAACGGAATACTATTAACTCCCACCCCTTCTTTTCTCCCGACCTTTTTATTTATGCAAAAACTATGTCTCAATCCACTGTCTGCCCCAGAGAGGAGAATTGGCCACCATTGTGGACCTTTGCCCCTGCCCTCCTTCCTCTCTGTGTGTTTTGGTGTGAACCAAAGCTACTGTATTTCAGTGAATTATATATATTTTTTTTACTAGGGGAGAAAGGGGCTCCACTGTTCTTCACTATTCTTCCCTTCTCTTTAATGCCCGTTTTCCTAAACTTTCACTTGGGGCCACAGGGTTGGCTCAACTTTCTAAGGAGAGAACAGACTTCTGAATCATTAGAGGGGGCAAAGGACCCTTTTATTTACCTAAATCACCATAAAATAACTTGCAGGATTTTTCTCTTATTCCTCACTTGCGATCTTTAGACTAGAAAATGTGTGCCCTAAACCTATAAAGAGAAGAAAACATGTTTAAAAAAAAAAAAAAAAAATCCTTAAGAAGACTTTACCTTTTTAACTGTGCTGAGAATCCGTGCAGAAAACAACCGGAGCTGGAAAACCCCCACAACCTCAGAGACTTCCGATGTAGGTTTTTAAACAGCGACGAGGAGTGCTTTTAGTTTTCCGGAGGAGAGAGACACACAGAAAAGTCGCTTTTCCCCCAAAGTTTCATGTGAAGCAACACCCTTACCTCTTAAACTTAGATTGTAATAATCGGAGATCGCCTCTTATAACTGGTTTTAACCTTTAGCTTGTAGGTTGCAAGCTGCGATGTCTGTATATATATGATGATGTACATTAAAGACACCTTGTATCCCACCTCATCCTCTCAAACCCACTTCCTTCCCAGACACAAGCTCTTCCCCATGCATCTACAGAAAGTGGAGGAATACGGTTACTTCTATTAAAGGAAAAAAATAATTCCCTTTCTCTGGCCACTTTCTGGAGGAGGGCTCTCTGCGGACAATTTGCCTACAGAGTTGTAGTTTTCCTGAACACTCTCCACTCCCTCACCCTTTGTATATCCAGCAATCCTATCAACTTTTAGAAGGTTTTCCCCTATTATCAATCCAGGTGTGAGTTTTTGTTTTTTATTTTGTTTTTTGTTTCAGTTCCCCAAACAATTTGAG
Source organism: Hymenochirus boettgeri (assembly GCA_019447015.1). NCBI lineage: Eukaryota > Metazoa > Chordata > Amphibia > Anura > Pipidae > Hymenochirus > Hymenochirus boettgeri. Next base: position 142,795,796 of record CM033470.1, on the reverse strand, counting down.
AGATTTTTTCCAGCAATTTCTGCATATTTGTAGCTCCAAAAATGTAAATTTCAGCCTATTCCTTTTTTTTTTGTTTTGTTTTATTTTTATTTTTGCTTAATGAATATATCATTTATTCAGTATGAAATCTTTATACTCTATGTTCCCGTGTTAAGAATAAATGTACATTAAATCTTGTTAACAGAGTTGTGAGGAGTTTTATTAAATGTCTACTCAAGAGTATTGTCCTCCGATACATAAGGATGCCACCATTTTTACGTTTTAATATAATCTGGCATTAATATCAAATGTTTGTACACGTGAATATATTTGCCTATTGTGAAACACCATTTTCTGTATTTATACAGGAGGCTGTAAACCTCGACCTGTAGTAAGAGACAGCTCCTCCTTTAATGGTGTATTTCACTTCAAGTAGAAATAAAGCAGATAGATCAATAGTCCTGAATAAATTCTAAAACTATTAACCAGTTAGGTGTATTTCTCGATGCTACATGTTTCTAGCTTTTCAAGACTAAATACACAATTAAACATGCTTTGAGATTTATTTGCAAAATATGGCTGCAACAAGATAGTAGTAGATACTTGGTAAAAGCTTAAACATTTTAGAGTTGAGAGATATAACGGTTAGTTAGGAGTGATAGAATTCAGGTTAATTTACATTTCGGTTTATTTTTTAATCAATATTGAGTTTGGCATTGATTTCCTTCTATGAGTAGTTGCCCCTTGTTTTGATTTTTTTTTTTTATTTACAGAGCAGAGTTTCCAACTTCATCCTTAAATTAATTACTTTATACACTGTAATCTTAAACTGAAAAAATTGAACATACCTTTTTTTTTTTTTTTTTTTACATTAATTGAAGAACGGGAGGTAAAGGCGCTATGTCTTCCCTCCCATTCTTCAATTAATCCAACAGGATCAGGCAGCCAAATACTTAAACTTGCTCACAATCATGCTCCTCCATTGCTGAGAAATTAAAAAGTACTAATAATGATCATAAAACAGGTTTAGCACAAATTAATTTTCCTACACTGAACTGTAACCCAAGAAAACTCTTTAACCACATAATATAGTGCTGAATTTAAAGAATCAAATAAAATACGTTCTTAGTAAATGATTTAAAGGGGAATTATGGTTTCCATACAAGTGCCCTCTTAAAGAGCACACCTCTACCTTTAAAATGACTCTAAAATTATGCTTCTAAATGCTTCCAACTTACATCAGAAAAAGGGGTGGTGCTTTCTGCTTACACTGTAATATTACCAGCACCGTTACTTCACCCCCTCGCTTCTGGCTTGAGCATAGCCACTTGCATCCTGCTACTGGGGCAGAGGTAATATGCTGCATTGTAAGATTCTTCCCCCCCCCCCCCCCCCCGAGATTTCTACTCTATTATTTTTTTTTATTTTTTTTTTACAGCTAGCTACAAGGCTGAAATGTCTATAGGCAGAGGGGAGAATGGTTGCAAGGGAAGGTGCTTAATGGGACCATAGAAAAATGGCCTTTATCCTTTTCATTATTTAGCACTACCAGGAACTTGATCCCTTTCTGCTACCAGTGCTCCCTTTCACAATATTTCCTCATGTCCTGTTCAGCTCACTCCTAGTTAGAATGCATTCCTCCCTCTCTGTGCTTGGCCCCTCCCAGAAGCATAGACTATGAGCCCCAGCCCAGCCAGTAGCATTCACGCTGTGATTATGTTCTAATGGGAATTGTTTTTAATTGCCAGTCTCTAGAAACTATTATTCTTCCCAACTGTTCCATATTTTTTTTTTTTTCTGTTGATCTGTCCCTTGTTTCTTTAGATATCCAGTCATAGGGGGTCAGAATAGAAGCAAAAAAAAAATTGGTTGGTGGCAATTAATCCTAGTTACTGTGCTGGAAAATGATATTGCTAGCACAGTTTACATGCCCTTTAATACACGTCTATCAGACTTGGTTATGAAGTTTGAATGCCTAGCTATTGTGAATCTGAAGTTCTACTTACCTAATCCTTGGCTTCTTTGTAAGAGCTTTTTTCAACTTACGGTGGCTATGTTCCCCCTTCTATATATTCTAATTATATAAAATGTATGGGGGTTGTCTTGGTGTTTTGTAAAAGTATGTAAAACATGCTTTCCAATGTAAATCTTCAGCCATTTAAGAAAGCGGGGTGGTATTGCATACTACTAAATAACATCTTATGGAATTTAGTAGACGGAAAAGTGTAATCTTAAATACCTGCATTGATCACTATTGAGAACTTATTAATGCCAAACCACAGACAGGCGCTTGAGGAAAAGTATTTAGTTAAAAAACACAGATTATCCTAAGAACCTTGCCCTCTAACGCAGACTCACAGCTCTTTGGTAAGTGGCATTACATGATTAGTTTTGACTTTTTGTTAGTTCTTCTCATTAAATTAAAATATATTTGTGCATTTAAATTTAGGGCGAAATTGGGAACTATACTGCAGACACGTTTTAAAAAGGCATACAGTTAAATCAAATAAATTGAATTTACTTAATGTAACAATTGTTCTGAATTAATGTGAGGTTTTAATATTGTGCAACCATGGTAACTTCAGGCTTGATTAAGGGAAATGTTTTTTGTACTGATGGGTAAATTATCATTTTGCAACATTTAATTGGTTTGAGTATAATGGGTATTGGTTTGGTGTATTGATATGGGACCTTTGTGCGGTGAGAAGCCAGAAAACACTTGTGTGCCCACAAAAGCATCTGCATTTGTTTTAGCGCTTTATTTTTTATTTTAGATGGCCTTTAGGCAGATCTAAATCCCAATGTTTTTCTCGTCGTGTCCAATGTGATTCTCAGATTTGATGTAAGACCATTCTTGGACTAGACGGTAATCCGTGCGCATTTCACTCGCGTTACCTTCCATTTTGTCTGTGGTTTGTGCCCTAGTCTGAAATCTGAGAGCATACAATCTGCAAAAAATGGTTATCTCATGCGATCCAAAAATGGGGTCTAGCCCTACATCACATTTTACTTGAAAGGTGAAGCCCGCTATTGGTGGGGGAAAGTAACTTTAATGACATATTTCTATTGAGAAATAAGTTAGAAAGGAAAGTGATTTAAAATGTCAATTACTGATTTATACATCCAAAAAAACAATATAGAGAGAACCCCAGCACTCTGTATTTATACAATGTTTTAACACAGTTTTTCTCCCCCTGATGAAGACTTTCATTGAAGCATCAAAATGTTAAATAAAGAATGAAAATGAATACACAGAAGGCCGGGTCCTCTTTAACTTTATATGTTAATTTGCTTATGCTGGCTGTTGCAACAAAGAATGTCAGGTGATTCTTCATACATTGCCAAATGTTTGAAAAACATCATGAGAATGCCTAAAATGTAGTGTATGGGCTGCTTTAGAAACCAACCAACTGGACAAATGCATGTACTATGTGAGATGGAATTTTTAAGAATTTGTCACTGTGTGCCAAAGCATAGCTACATTTTTATACAAAGTGTATGTATCCTCTCCTACTACTGCCAAATGCAGATAGGTATAAATGGAAATATGTTTTTCCCCCCCAATGGTTTCTATAATTACATTGCTTATATTGGACATCAATTTTTAGGCATACGTTTATCTGGATTTTTTTTTTTTTTAAATATACAAACTGCCTTTTAACTAACATGTCACTTTCTCTATTGAGATAAAACACATCGGCATTCAACAAGTATTCAATGTTTGAGTCCTGGACATTTTAAAAAGAAACTTTCAGGCTTTTTCTTATTGTCTTGTATAATTTTTTCAGTTACATCATTTCAAGTGGATGCAATGTTAACATACCGTAAGCTTTGGCTCTTTGGTATTAACTGATGCACTGAAATTACAATTAAACTAAAGTTTAAGGTGTCTGTATTAACAAGGTGAATTACTGCCCATATAATTTATCATGTGTGCTGTTACAGATATCTGCTATATCCATCTGGTGCATTACCAAGTCTGCTAGAACACTAAATTTCACTATAAGCATAATCATTCTTAGAAACCGTTAAGTGCAATAGTGATTTAATATGGGCTCAGCAATAACGAACATATTATGTAAAATATAGAATACTAAGAACGAAACTTTTTGTACTAGAACGGGACCTTCTGTTGGACAAAGTTTGATCAACACAAATGGTCTTTCTTGGTAAATATACGATTTGATTATTTAAATTCTATTAAAAGACTAATGTGTTAAACCATGTCTTCCCCCTCTAAATTTACTATAGAGAATCCTAGTCCTTATAACAGGGACTGTAATAATATAAAAGGAATATTCATGCGGGTATGATACTGAAACACTTATATCAATAAAGCCCCAGGACCTTATGAAATACATCTTCGGATCTTAGTTCAGTTTTATTTAGACTATTGTTCCTTGTTTTTTCATGTTCACGTTTAGTGATGTGCCTCTGGATTGGGAAAAAAAAACCCTAATGTAATTCCAAGCTTCAAAAAGGGTCGTTTTTCACAGCCATGTTACTATAGACCTGTAAGTCTAATAGATTATACTGGAAACGTTTATGGGATCATATTCTGGTCTTTGTCTCCAGACCTGATCTTACAAGTAGTAATCAGCATGGAATTATGGTAAATAGATCTTGTCAGGCTAACTTTCTTGGTGAGTAAGGTAAGAATTTGGATTCTGGCAGAGCAGGGAATGTAGTATACTTGGATTTTGCAAAAGTTTTTGGTACTATACCACACAGTCGACTTATGTACAAAATAAGGGCTGTTGACCTTGGGGGGTAAAAAATTGTACATGGATAGATTTGGTTGTTGGCTCACATACAGAGTAATGGTCAATGGAGCTACATCTATATGGTCTAAAGTTCTATGTGGAGTGCCGCCTCAGTGTTCTTTTTTTAATCTGTTTATGTATAACTTAGGCTGGGTACGCACCAGCCAAGTTTTTGTCCCGACAGCGCTCGCTACTAGAGAGTGCTTGGTTGTTTGTCGTGGCAATAGTGGCTGTGACAATCAGTTTGTGCTATTTGAACTAAAATAATAAGGGGAAAGAAGTCTTTACTATGCTGACAGATTAGACAATTTAGGTCTGTTTACACTGGAGAAGTGGCTATTGCACAGGGATATTATTATATAAATATAATAATGGGCTGTAAAATAAACTCCCTGGTGCATTGTTCACCAATAGGTCATATCGGAGGACTTGTGGGCAACAGTTAAATATTAGGGGGGAAAGTTTCTTTACAGTGAGAGGTCTTCCATCAGATGTGGTAATAAGTTAATTGAATTGCTTTAAAAGTGGTCTGGATAAGTTTCTAAAACTAAAGAAATATTGTGAATTACTGTTAATGCATATACTGCAGTTTTGGTTGATCCAGGGAATCTTTCAGATAGCCATTTGGAGTTGGGAAGTATTTCTCCCACCCCCTTTTTTTTTTTGTTTTTGGGGGGGCGATAATCGTCCTGTGTATGGGCACTTTATCACCCAAAACGGCCACTCATTCGGGGGATCGTTGCCCGATCAGCCAGGCGGATCTATGAACGAGCGTCCGTTTTGCCCATACACGGGCAGATTATCAGCCATTCGTACACATCGTGGGTCGGCACCCGCGATCACACGTGTGTATGAACCTTCAGGGCTGGGCTGCACTTCTTCGTTTTCTCACGTGTTATCACAAAGAAATGTTACCTTGTATTGTTGCAAAGTCTCGACGTTTGCCAACTCTTTACATACAAATAGTTGTGACTTTCAAACAATATTGGGAATTAAATTATTAATGGGTGCACTATGGTTTTGAGTCAGCTTTGCAAATGCTGTGATTTATCTCAAAGGAAAAATTCCCAGAAACACTTATGCCATGACTGATGAAAGGGAATGAGCATTTGCATTACTTGTTATATAACCACATATGGGGTAGGTATTATGCTTCAGGCTGGATATCTAAAGAAATAGGGGCAGATCAACAAAAAAAAAACAACCAGTGGTGGTTGGGAAGAATTTAGTTTTTTGTCATGGACAATTTAAAAAAAAAAAAAAAAAAAATTCTAGTATAGATGCCCTTTAAAGGAGAATGAAACCCAACAAAACAAACTTGGAGTAAGTGAAATTTTCCTGCCACTAACTACAACCCACCAGCTCATAAGTCTGTTTCTCCAACATAACCTCCAAAATGTCCCCATTAATTGGTACATGTATTGAAATAACTTATTTGCAGTGGCAGGGGTTAGGGTTTTGAATGTGAACCTGATTGTAGCACAGCTCTGCACAAAAAAAATTCCAAATGTTGACCCTGTGTTGCTGGAAGTGGTGTGGTTTTATAATTGAAAGTGGATGGTGGCTTGTCCTGAAGTGGGAGGGACACATGACTGGTATTAGATGTCAAACATTGTGTTTTGATCTGCTGAGCTGACATAACAGACTCCAGTAGTTAGTTTGAGTAGTTTGAGTCCCAGGCACATCAAAAACAAAAAACTGATGTGCTTCACCCTGCCTCATTAGGGAGGTCCTCCTGGTAGGATGGTACACTCTTCCTACCCTCCAACATTCATCTTTAAATAGGCAAACTTAAGATACGTTGCACAGAGCTGTGTGAAGATATGGTTCACTTCATTATAAGCTGAAGCTTTATTTCTAGCGTGCCTATTAAAGGGCTGCTATTAATTGTACTTTTTTCCCTCTCCTACTGTGAAAGATAATTCCTTGCCTATACCTCTGTGAAAAAAGCATGGAGAAAGTGCAAAGATTATGCAAAAAGCCTGCTGCAACAGCGCTCACAGATAAAGGGGGATTGCTTTAAAAATATGTGCAGAGAGTTGATGGCTTCTTATGTCTACACTAATCTGCTTGAGTGCAATTCTTCTCCCAAATTATATTCTCTGTTGCTTGGCTGGAAGAGATTGACTGGTAAGAGTTGTGGGGTCAAGTGTAACATGCAGCTTTGTGATACAAACACAAGAACCTAGTTAGCAGTAAGTAGGAGTTTTTGATCTAAGGCCATGAGCAAGAGAGAATACTAGAAAGCAGCAGTGACATCACAGATAAGTGAAAATTATAGGATATGTGGAGCTATCTTATTTTTATTTAACTTAGATGTTTAGTCTTGCATTTGACATTTCGTCTTGTCATTTTTTAAAAAGATGTATCAAATTTACTAGGCTGCAGCTGTCTTTGTATGTCTAATGACATTGGCGACAAGCTCTGTAATGCAAGATTTAAGTGTTTCTACATGGTTATTCTATTCAGTGAGACTTACAACAGCACAATTAACACCAAGCTGACAGCTGCCTGTATGAATGCTTGTACATGCAGCTACCTGGGGAGTTAGGGGTAAGATTTTCTACCTCCCTGGGATAGAAACTTATACATCAACAGCTTTGGGGTGGGGGTTGTGGGCATAGTTGACCTTTTCCTAGTTGATAATGTCACAGGTGCCCATGCTCTGTCTGAGCCATGGCTGTAGCTGACCACCGACACCCCATTATGCCTTGTGGTTTTAAAGTAATTGAGACTGGGAAGCATGTTGGTTATGACTTCAGCACTGCTGAATGTTTAGAGCAAACTAATTTCTCCTCAAAATATGTTGGAAATGATAAGTCAGCTGGTAGTGTCATTACTGATCCTTTGCTGAACTAACTAAAATTTTGGTCCAGGGGTCAGTCAGCCCCAAATATTAACTGTATACCTGGTTTCTTGATGTTTGCTGAGCTAATAAACAATCACTTGAAACAGTAGTGACGGGTAATTGTAATTTAAACATTATACACTGTAATACGGAAGCCCTTTTACTTGTTAACTGTGTTTAGGGAATCTCAACTGGAAAAAGATTTGGGGGTTCTGGTAGATAAGACTAAGCTGTAGCAAACAATGCCAGACCGCAACGGCTAGAGCTAGCAAGATATTGTCTTGTATAAAGAGGGGAATAGATTCAAGAGAGAAAAATATTATTCTCCTTTACAAGGCACTGGTACGGCCTCATTTGGAATATGTGGTGCAGTTTTGGAATCCCGTATACAAAAGGGACATCTTGGAAATGGAAGCAGTTCAGAGAAGGGCAACTAAAATAAAGTGAATGGAGGGGCTTGACTATGCAAGCAGATTGGACAAGTTGGGGATTTTTACATTAGAGAAGCGATGTTAGAGTGGGAATGTGATCACTTTATGCAAATATTAATGGGCCATACAATAAACTCTTTGGTGCATTGTTCACTAATAAGTCATATCAGAGGACTTGTGACTTGTGGACATCCTTTAAGATTGGAAGAAAAGAAGTTTCATCTTCAGTTAGAAAAACTTTACAGTGCTAATGGTGAAACTGGAACTTCCAGCAGATGTGGTAATGGCTGAAACTGAATAGCTTTGAAAGTTAGCTTGAAAGTTTCTAAAAATAAAAAATATTGAGAATTACTGGTATTAATACATATACTGTAGGGATACTTGGGGTCAGGAAGTAATCTTCCCTTTTTTAGCTTTTTTGCCTTCCTCTGGATCAACTGTCAGGTAGGGTGAAAAGGTTGGACCTGATGGACGCATGTCTTTAACCTCAATTACTGTTACTTAGTTGAAATCAATCCCTAGTAGCCTACCTGCAGCAGAAATGAAAGTTCAGATGGTAGTAGCAATGGGGCATGCCCCGACCACTGCCATTCATTTGGTTGATCTGTTGCCTACTAATGGTCAAAGCATGCACCATTGCTACCTGGTGTCCTTGAGGAGCAATGGCATACCTGGAGTAATGAACTTTCTGTTGCTTCAGACATTGGACCTTCAATCCTGCTGCAGTGTCACTGAAAAATCAATTTAAAGAAAAGACCAAGAGCTTTAACCGGAAGGTATTTGTGTTTAGGTCCTTGGTTGGGCTATAATCAAAACAATTTATCATAGAGGGCACAGAAACCCAAGAAAAGGATTTCATACCAAACCTTGTTGTTACCCAGGAAATTGAAGAAATGTGCTTCTGAAGTTTCCCCTATAGTTTATATAGTGTTTTGCCTTTTATAGTGGGACACATATGTATGCAAACTTTTCTGATGGCACATCTTTGTCTTAATGTCAATTAAATGTATAATTTCACTTTTTTGTATACATATCATGCATATATTATTATTATTTATATAGCGCCAACATTTCCGTAGTGCTTAACAATTACATGTATACATATATCAGGCCCTGCCCTGAAGAGCTTACAATCTAATCACTTAATTTACACATACAACCTATCAGTATGTCTTTATGATTGTAGGGGTAACCGGAGTGCCTGGAGAAAACCCACGCAAGCACTGGGAGAACATACAAACTCCTTGCAGAGCTAAGTGCTGCAAGGCATCAGTGCTAACCTCTGAGCCACCGTGCTGCCATATATAAGTATATGTGAGATTATCAAGACTGTTGGTCACTCAAGAACCCTTGTTTTAGCCCATATTGGAAACAAGATCAAACTACAATTGCAGTGTCTATGGGGGTGTAAAAAATGTTTATGGTATGAGCTTCACTGCTGTTTTTTTCCTGCATAATGTCTAAAACTGAAGACTGGATTGCATAACTTGTTCTCTGGCAGAAACTTCCATATTGAAGTAGTAAAAACTGAAGAACAATGTTAAATGTGCGTTATAAAAGCATTATAAAAGTTCATGCTACATAAGAATTTGTACATGATATGAGTGATGACAATTCCTTCAACGTAAGAGCGATACAAGGTATCAGTGGGATGCATTGCTGATGAAGGCAAGCAAGAGGAAAAGCCACAATAGATGAAAACATCTAGATCATGGATGCCCACCCTGTGGCCCATACGTAAAAAGATGTGTGTAACTTTTTAAAAAACAAAAAACATACGCACAATAAGCTGTTTAAAAGACCGGACCTGAACTTCTGGTATCTTAAAGGGGAACTGTGGTCGTCCAAAAATGACTTTAGGTAAATTGATAAGAATTGCTCTCCTGAGAATTTTTGCAATTTATTTTCATTGTTAATTTTGCATAGTTTTGAAGATATTTACATTTTTGTGTGTGATGTGGCAGTAGCATCACCAGGTCCCCTGCACTTCCTGCTCTGAAACCATGTCAGTCAATCTGTCCTGTCTCCTCCCCCTTTGCAGCCCTGCCCGCTTATGGGTGCATAAGCCCCGCCCACTCACGGGTGCCATGGGCCACTCAGAACCCACCCCACTCCCCTACAGAAAACTAGTTAGAACTCTGCCTGAAAAGGCTGTTTTCACATAGTGGGAGAGAAGGACTGTAGATTCCCTTACCTTCTCTGTCAGGACTTCACACAGCAGAGAGGAGGAGGGACTTCCTGTCTCCCTCACACACTGAGGGAGTCTGAGGCTGTGCTCACCTGCGGCACTGTGCAGGAGAAACCTTAGGAATGTCACATGTCAGCCTCCCACCATTAACTTTCTGGTTAGTCATTGCTTTATTTCTTGGGCTGTGGAGCACGTAGAGAGGTGGTTGATGGCTCGTTTTAAAGGTAGGAAACTGGCCTTTAAATTAAACAACTTGTTTGTTGGAGACCACAGTTCCCCTTTAAACAGCTTATTATGCTTGTGTTTCCTTCATACGCACAATCAGCTGTTTTAAAAATAGCTGATTGCCGAGGTTACGGGTTTGTAGCGGGCCCTGCAACCGACCAGGTGGGTGGAAGTTATACCACTGCCTAGCACAAAAAAGTTAGAGACATCACTCTTGGCTTCTTTGAAAGGTATAAGTGAGCACTGTTAAATAGAGGACACTTGTATGGAGACTACAGTTATCCTTTAAGGGGAACTTCATGACCAGTACATTTAGGGGGTTATTCAATAAAAGTTCTTATCGTTTAAAATGGTGCTAGTTTTGCCCCAACCAATCAGATGTTAGCTTTCAAATGGTACATAAGTTCTGATTGGTTGGGGCAAAATTAGCACCATTTTACACGATAAGAACTTTTATTAAATCTCCCTGTTAGTGTCAATAGCATACAAAAAGAAAGGTAATTGGAAGCATGAATATCTCTTTAAAAGGTATCTCCACTGGGAAAAGCACTTTTTGCTTTTCAGTTTTATTGAAGAACAGGAGGTAAAGGAGCGATGTCTTACCTCCCATTCTTTAATAAAACAATGTACATAAAATCCAAAATAGAAATAGGAAAAGATGGGGATCCTGGAAGTTCAACAACACCATAGTTTGTCAAAAGTGCTTTATTTAGTTCACCATGCTACATGTTTTGGATCCAACGATCCTTTATCAAGTGTCCTGTGACATCAATAATGGACAAAGACTTCTGGGAAATTACCATGTATATTCTTAGGGTTTAAGATGAGTTGTTAATTTTCAACTATCTTATATGCCAACTCCGAACTCCAGCACAAACACCAATTTGGCACTCTGGCATCCTTTTTAAATAGGAACCTGTGTTAAATCTGTAGCAACAAGATTTGACTAAAGGAGCTGCACAATATGTGTACTTTTCATCAAATCTGGGCTGCAGAAAATGTGTTCTTTTTCATGCTGTCACAAATGTTTCTGGGCAGTGAAGGACCTAACTTCACCTAAGGGTCTGAAAGTGCTGATGCATCCATCGTGAGACTGGTGAACCTCTTGGAAATCCTAGAAATTAATGTTTGCAAGACTTGGTAAGGGAACACCAAAGCATTATAGAGTCTGTAATAGCACCGCTTTCTTAACTGGTTTGTCTAACAGAAAAACAGCATAAATTATTTTACTAATTAGGCTTATAGAAGAGCAGTTAATAGTCTGAACAATAGGTGAACTACTCTCATAGGATTTAGTAGAGCCTATTCCTCATTCAGTTGAGGCACAATGCAGCCTGGTCAGAGGGGCCCATCTGTGCCTTCTGCACAGGCAACTGCAGATCAACACACAGGTGTCGATTGTTGAACTGCTTGGTTGGACCATCAATGCCCAACTGAGTGGCCACGTACGATTGTCATGTGTAAAGGGTGTTCAGTGGCAATGTGTGAAATCGCACCTGTGTACACAAGTTTTTTCACACACAAAAAAATACAAACAGATGTAATCCTTTATACAACCCGTTCTAAAAATATCACCTCAGTATCTATCTGTAAATAAAAACTCATTGCATTGCATAATCACAACTTATTTTTACCCTACATTCACACTTTCATAGGCTTGTGCCATACAGACTATCAATGGCAATCAACTCTGATTACTTGTCATGTTTTTTGTATTCTTCCTGACAACCCTCTTTTGTCCACAAGACATCACCATGATCAAGCCAAGCAACACATAAGCTCCAGGTGCAGCTCACATTTACATTTAGAATGAAACATGGTGGCTTGAAAGAAATTGCAGGGGGAGGGAAATGCTACAATGGATAAGAGCTATCTTTCTTTTTCAGCCATACTGCCTGGTGTTTGCAAGAGGCAGATTTTGTGTAAATTAAAGCTAGGTACACACAGCACAGATTTCTGAAAGATGACAGAGGATCTTCTGCCATCTTTCAAAGATCTGCATACACACAGTCCCGAGCGTTCTCCCTATGAACTTCATAAGGAGAACGCTCGGGACTGTGTGTTTCCATCGGCCGCGCTAGACTCCTCTATAGCGCTCAAATTGCACAACATTGGCGATCGCAGCGTGTGCGAGACCTCCATAGATTTCCCCCCTTATAGTTTCATTTATTACCTGCATTGGCAGTGGCCTTGGTTACAGCAAAATCAATAATAACTCAATTAACCACACGATCAGCTGTGATTTACCTCCATACATAATCGTCCATTCCAGATGAACGAGCGACATATGTCGGTCGCGCCTGCTTGCAAAGATGCAGCAGATTTTTTGCCCCGTAAACGCCAGTGGAAGTGCATGGGTTAAGTGACCTTGGCCTTGAGTGACAGGCCAGTACCGTAGTATCCAATAAGAGTAGCTTCTCCCTACCTTCCTTGTAACTTTTTAACTAAAAGTTAAAAAGGCAATTGTTTAAGAAGGGAGGGAGCATCTTACATTGCTGTTTATGGACCAGGAAAAGAAAATTACTTTTAGCATCATATGATTTTAACTTTGCCATTATATCAAGATATATATTTTTTTTATATATATAAAGTTTGTGATGGTAGACCATGTGGTTGCCTTTCATATATCTGTAGGGTGACACTTAAAGGGAAATGTTCACCTTTAAATCTAAAAACTGGTTAATTCTCAGTTTCCTGCCCCCAACCCCAACTGATATATTTTGCACTTTATTTCCTGCATAACTAACAAGATATTTAAGGATAATTATAGTCCACATTCTGGCAGAGTAAGCTGGACCCTAAAGTCAATCAAGGCCGTGACTGTGGACATCACAACCAATGATTGACTTCTGTTTCACCTGCTACCTCCTCTGCATATGCTCAAGCATATAAAAAAGCTCTTGAAACAGAGAGAGGAGGTAGATACAGGTAGATTTGCAAGAAAGGAACAGAACTTATCATTAAATGTCTGGTTACAAATGCATGTAATGAAATGGGAAAAAAACGCATGCGATTTTCTGTGCGATTTTGTTGTGTTTGCACATGCATTTTTCCGTTTGATATAGTAAACCGCGTGCGATTAAAAATGCGAAACGTAAAATCGCAATCGCATTGCACCCAAAAACGCATGTTTTCAGTGCGTTTGGCTTGATTTCAATGATCGGAAAACCATATGCGCAAAAGCAAGAAAAACGCGATAGTGTGGCCTAGCCCTTAAGGGTAGACGTGGCTTTTAAAGGGACACTATACTGAAAAATGACTATGCCATATTTAATCTATAATTGAATACATGCAAGGAGCACTTACTCTGATTTGCGTGTGTTGCTGCATGCCTTCAATCCAGCACACATTTTGTTTAGGAGCAGTATCCCCCTCCCTCTTTTAACCACTCCCACTTCCATCCGACCTGACTTTTTTCCCCCACAAAACAACTGTCAAGCCTGCACATAGCATTCCAACTGTCAAAACTCTGTCACCATTCCAGCTACAATAAAACTACTTACAGATGAATAGTTGGAGAGCAAGGAACTTGATTGACAGCTGAAATGTAAGAAGTTTTAGATTGGATATCTAAAGAAATAGAGGGCAGATTAACAAAAAAATTATACAGTGGTTGTTGGGAATAATTACAGTTTCCAGTTATGGTCAATTTAAAATAACTTATTTTTCGGTATAGATGACCTTTAAGCATAAAAGGCCCAGGAAGCAAACATGGCTCTTGTGGAGTCTTCTGACATCTTATTAGGTACTTGAGCTGCTGCTATTATGTATGCTTGATTGTGGATGTGATCAACAAAGAAATTGTTTGGTTTTGCTGGTTAGTGCCCTCTTTTAATTACCCTGACAGAGCATTGACAGGAAATCTGTCTTCCTGAATTCTTGAGTTTTAGAATGAAATGTAAGATATGGTGGAGACCATCTCATCTGTAATTGCAATCAGGAAGATGTTTTTAGAGTAAACTCTTAGATGTGTATGTCCTGGGTTGGTTCCAAAGAATTATGTTGTAGCATTGATAATACCAGTGGCAAGTACCAGAGGGGGGCTGAATTATTGACCATTTAAGCCAAATAATTCCTTGGGAAAATCTTATTATTTGGGGGTCTAAGGGTGAAGCCACACTAGCGCATTTTTCGCGCGTTTGCGCCCGCGTTTCGTGCTTGCGGTTGCACCCGCGATTTCCATTTTAGCGAACATTCCTGCGATTTCCGATGTGCATGCAAATGCGCGTTCCTTCAAACCACTTTTGGTGCGTTAATGCATGCGCTTCCATAACGCAAAACGCACAAGAATCGCGATGACGCTCGCGATTTTGTGCGCGATTCCTGTGCGTTGCAGTGTGGCCTCAGCCTAATGTCTATATTTTATTTGACACTGATGAAATTGCGGCCACTTGTCTCTTAAGGGTAGAGATAAGGTCCTTGTTTAATCCTTGCTGCAGGAATTCTAGCATGTCATTTGCTTTTGTGCATTCAGTTCCTAGGCCTTTGTTTTGGCAACATTTAGTCAATTTTCCCCATGTCTTGTAACACATGTTTGGCGTTTTTACTTTTCTAGATGATATGAGAGTCTTAATTACATCAGTCCAGAGGTCTTTTTCTTATATGATCTTAGTTTCCATGCCACTAGATTCAGCTGGTTTAGGTTGGGGTGAATGAAGGCACCTTGTGAAATTAGATTTTGGATGCTTGTGAAGGTTCTCATTCATCCAGGTCATGGTATATCTGTTGTATTCAATTAGATCAACTGGACTTGAAATGTAGTTCTTGAAGACGTTTCGCTAGTCATCCGACTGGCTTTCTCAATTCAGAATGACTTGTACAAGAATCTGTGGCAATTATGTACCCTGGAAAATCCCAATTAGCATATCACAGCCAGGCTGTGATATGCTAATTGGCTGTGATATGCTAATTGGGATTTTCCAGGGTACATAATTGCCACTTCTTGTACAAGTCATTCTGAATTGAGAAAGCCAGTGGATGACTAGCGAAACGTCTTCAAGAATACATTTCAAGTCCAGTTGATCTAATTGAATACAACAGATATAGATTTTGGATCTTAAAGAGTTTGATTGGTGGTGTGACTATTTAATAGAAATTGACTGCTGTTGTCCGAGTACCATAAGCAAAAATGTTACAGCTCGGTACTATATAGTAAAAAATAAGGATACTGTGATGCTTTCTTTTCTAAGGACTAACAGTTTATTTAGTTGACAAGCTTTCAAGGGCTAAACCCTCTTCATCAGGTCAGAGTGAGAGTAGTACTAGTACAGAGTAAAAATAAAGCACAACAAAAATTTTCTGCAGTCTAGTACTGGATCTTGTCGGCATTAGGTCTATTGCTAGTAGTCCCTGTTAGTAAATTACCTAGTTGAAGACTCTCTGATCCAGACTCCATGTTGTAGGGATGATCATATATACTGATAAAAAGGTGAAAATAAAGACTGCGACACCTACACCTGCACGGTGTCAAATGGCTCTTAGCCTATTTATTAGAAACACACAACAACTAACGTTTCGGGGGGAATTCTCCACCCTTTATCAGATAATGCTAACAAAAAAAGTGAAAACTTATAAAGTTGTACAAACTTTACAAATCCCACCCCTTTCAAGGCGGTTCCCATTTTTGCTTAATCCATATATACAATAGATGATCACATGTGTTAAATCCAAGTGAGATAAATGTTCATTAGAGTCCCGAATCCAAAAGGGCTGGATGTGGCCAATTGTTCAAAAAAACTGCCACTACCAGAAAACAGATGCACCAGAGAGTGTTGAGCAATGGGGTAGGATCCTGCACACCTAAACAGAAACAGCAATCGGCAAATGCTGTGTGCTCCAGCACTGCAGCCAGCAGTACAAATATAATCTTCACAGATATAGCCGGGCACACCTGTCTTGATACAATCTGCTTTATTCAAGTGACGTTTCGGAACCAAACTGGTTCCTTCCTCAGACAAACATTTGCTATATCTGTGAAGAGAGTGTTGAGAGTGCAGGTATCCTTTCAAATTTGTACATCGACAGTGCTGGTCCCCTTGTATATTGTGTTTTCCTGGGATGTGAATCACTCTTATTTGTTATAGGTTGTTCTCTGCCCAAACTAATATTTGTTGTGCTTGAAACCACAGGTCGCAACTCCACATAACACCCTGCATGTTCAGGTAATAGTTTACTGAAGAATTGTCTGATTGGACCTATTCTGCTAAATTCTGGATTAGAAATCCAAAGGCAAAATCCAACAAAAAAAATCACTCTCATTTCTCTGAGATTCTGGTTCTTCTGTCTCCATACTGGGTTTCACTTGCCCTGTACTAGTTGGTTGTTGCAGGATGCTCCCTAAACTTTGCAATCATTAGGTTTTTTTTAGGGAAGGCAGGACTTTTATAAAGGCGTGAGGAGATGATGCATTGGGCATTTGTATTGGAAGCGTTGGTTGAGTATGTGACATCTCAGATATTTCCTGTGTTAGATGTTTGCTGGCATATTATGTCAAGCATTCTGTAGGGTGATTTTGACAATCCAGCCTCCTTGTTGAATCTGGTTCCCCATCGTTTTTAAAGTTTCCATTTTGAATTTCATTGGTTTTACGAACTGGTTTGCAAAGTCTAGGATTTGCCGTGAAAGTTCTGTTTTTTTCCTATTAAAGAAAATTGAGGAGTAGAGACCTACTCTTGAAAATGTTTTGTTTGAAATTCCGCTATCACGGAAAGAGCCAAGAGGTCTTGACTGATCTCGATAAGTTACTCTTTTCCATATTTTCGTTTTGGGGTTTAAAATCTTTGTTTAGGGGGAATTTGTAGGATTTCTATTGAATATCCCTTTGATATTGTTAGTAGTAAGTACCCCAACATCTGATCTTGATTCTTGCCATGTTGTCACAAACTTTGATAGCCTTCCTCACAGCCTGTGAAGTTGTTGCCAGTCATAAAAGTTTCTTTCCCCTTCCTCTTCAATTTTTATTATCATAAAAAACTGATCCTGTCTCCAAGTTTGTCTCTGGGGGTATGGGTGACCAAGTCTGTATTGTCTTGCTTGGCGTAGGCATTGTTAGGCAAGAGATTAAAGGATGCTCTCTTCTAAAGGTGGTTATACACTGTACCAATCTGTCTCAGATGAGAAACAGAATTTGTAAGATTCTGTCTGTCATCTTTGAAAGATGGGAATACACACAGTCACAATTGTTCTCCCTATATAAAGTATAGGAAGATGGTTCGTGACTGCCATTCTCCCTACGTCCGCGGCCAACTCCTAATACTTTTTAGTACAGGGGGCCGACTGCAACCGAGGGAAATTTTCCAGTCAGAATGGCCATTTCTGATGCCGACGATGTTCGTCAGCATTGGAAACAGTTATTTGGGCCATAATTAATCAAAGAGACCCAGGTAGAAATTAGCCTAATGTCAGTCCCTAATTGTTAATATATTACAACTCACATGTATCAAAAGTAGACCTGGGTGTAATAAACCCCAGGTCTGTCACTTAATCCGTTTTACATAAGGACACTAATTAAATCAATCCAGGTAGAAATCACTCACCGCTCTCCCCCGGTGGTCCAGGTGCAGCCTGCCCCGAACACATCGCTACTCAACAGGAGCAACTCGTGCACACACCGGAACGCTGGATCAACCCGAACTCAAGTGTATAAAAACAGTTATCTTTATTAGGTTAGAAAAATAAAACAAACACAAGGCATGCCCATGGGCTATACACACATTAACGATATGGGTCCAATACCGTCGAGATAAACCCCGTATTGCTAATGTGTGTACCCAGCCAAAATCTTTTTTGTATTGGCAGAAACTTTTCAAGTTAATTTTTTTCTATTATTTCTTCCAGTGCAGGCCAAATTTAAAAATGTGCGGTATCACAATTTAGCGATACCACGCGTTATAAATAAAGATAATGCTAATTTCCGATCGGTTTAACAATCGTTAATTTGCAATTGTTATATAGTTCAGTACCGTATGGTTTTCTACAACCGAACATTTGTTAATTAACGAATGTTCGGTTGTAGAATACCATGTGCTATTAAACTACCACAATGGTATTCTATGGGGATCGTAAATCTACGATCGTGGCATGGTATATTTACAATTGGTAATTTACGATCGTTATCGTAAATTAACAATAATGATCTGAAATTAGTGATCGACCATTAAACAATATACAAAAAAAGTTTTTTGCTAGGTGGAAAGATACCCAGGGAGGTATCCGGAGGGTGGGAGGAAGGGGGGAAAGGGCTCCTCTTTTGGGGGAAAGTTTGGGCGGTGGACATGCCCTTCAATATTCACAGATATCTAGTAACATACTGCATGAATTGAGAATCAAAAGTCACCAAACGCCATGTTTGCACGCTCAAACTGATCCTTCAGACTGATACTGCCTAATAATTGATACAGAGAAAGGGGAAAAAACAGTATGAAGCAATTGGAAATATCCTTGGATAAACTTAACTAAACTTGTTATCACCAGTAACATGCAACATTCTTTATTTTTAGAAACTCATCCAGCTTTTTGTTTTTTTAAATTAGCCAATGAACTGTCCACTGGAAAACAGTTCCAAAGTTTTACCTTTCTCTCAGTGAAAAACCCTTTCCGAACTTGAAGATTAAACTTCTTTTTTTCCAGTCTTATGGGATGTCCGTGTTTCCTCTGACTATTGTTGAACAATGCACCTTATAGTTTATTGTATGGCTCATTAATGTATTTATACACAGTGATCATATCCCTTCACAAGCACATTTTTTCCAGTGTGCATAATTGTAACACCCAGCCTGTCTTCATATTCAAGCTCCCCCAGTCCCCTTATTAATTTAATTGCCCAAAAGTGTGCTAATGGTAATTCAAGTAAAAAAAGTTAGAAGTTAGGATGTTCCAGACTGGGGTTACCTTGACGTGGTTGGAAGGCTTTTCATTCATGTGATCACAGTAGTGTATACTAAAACCCCTTTGTTTATAATGTATGCCAGTGTGCAGATAATATGATATTGTATAGGGCCTAGGAATGTGCATTCATTATCTTTTCTATGTTTGTATTTAGTTGCCCTTTTCTGAACCCTTTCCTTTTCAAAAATGTCTTTTTTGTACACAGGAATCCAAAACTGCACTGCATATTCCAAATGAGGCCTTACCAATGCTTCGTAAAGAGAAGAATTGCCCCTGTTTCTACAAGACAATATCTTGCTGGTTCTAGCTGTTGCTGCCTGGCACTGCTTGCTACATTTAAGTCTATCCACGAAAACCAAGATCCTTTTCCAACCTAACACAGAGCCATTTATAAGCAGACCAGGATTTCTTAAGCCCAAAATGCATCACCTTACATTTATCAACCATCTGCCCAATGTGACAATCTATCAAGATCCCCCTGCAACTATTGCACATCCTCTGAAGTTTTTAATGGTCAACAAAGTTTTGCTTCATCCGCAAACACAGAGACCTGGCTGACAATATCCACTTTCTTTAAATATCCACTCTAAAAGTTCTTATATTTCAGCTGTCAATCAAGTTCCTGGCTCTCCAACTATTCATCTGTAAGTAGTTTTATTGTAGCTGGAATGGTGACAGCGTTTTGACAGTTGGAATGCTGTATGCTATGTGCAGGCTTGACAGTTGTTTTGTGGGCAAAAAAGTCAGGTTGGATGGAAGTGGTAGTGGTTAAAAGAGGGAGGGGGGATACTGCTCCTAAAAAAATGTGTGCTGGATTAAAGGCATCCCTTTAAACAGTCTGCAGCCGCTTTTACCTGGCATTATAGAAATGTTCCTCAGTACTATTTACTGAGCTCATCCTCCTCCCTTCTTCCTTCATCAAGTTCATATGCAACATTTGTTGCTAAGTAGAGCGTGTGAAGTTCAGGCTCTGTACTAAATACAATGTTGCAAATTAAAGCTATAAACAAAGAGAGCAGTTCTAACACAAAGTAAAAATTGGGAGATACTAGGGAGAAGAATAGGCGCCCTAGTTCAACAATAAACGGCCTATGTGGCCTATGCCTAAAAATGGCCGTGGTATCCCTGGATCAACCAGAACTACAGTATATGTATTAATACCAGTAATTCTCTATATTTTTTCGTTTTAGAAATGTATCCAGCCCACTTTTAAAGCTATTCAATGCACTTTCCATTATCACATCTGCTGGAAGACAGTTCCACACCACTTAGAACTTTAGTCCACATTGACAATGCACCATTAACAACTACTCTCTGCATCGTATCCATCAACCAATTTTTTTTTATACATGTGCGACTTTGCTCAACAGACCATAGTTTACATATTCCCACCTATAGGGGGCTGTATGAAATCCTCATAAATCTTTGCTGATTACTACGTATAAGGTCAGTCCTTGAAACATACTCTAGAATATGTTCCCATATAAAAATTTCCAGTATCTTCCCCACCAGGCTGTGAACGACTACCTTTTTTGAATATTGGAATTACAGCTTTTTTCCAATCGACACATTTCTGCACATGGGTAATCCTAAGAAAATAAGAAACAATGACTTGGATAAAACTGAACTTTCCTAAGGACCCGAGGATGTATTTTATCTGGTCCAGGAGCTTTATTGATAGTAACCTTATTTAGTTGTTTTTCAACCATATACTCAGTTAACCAAAAAGCAATTACATCCTTTATACCAGCTTATTGCTACTATACGCTATGCTATCTATACTTGGATGTTCTATAGTGTATACAGAGGAAAAAGATGTTTGC
The DNA here is from genome assembly GCA_019447015.1 of Hymenochirus boettgeri. Lineage (NCBI taxonomy): Eukaryota > Metazoa > Chordata > Amphibia > Anura > Pipidae > Hymenochirus > Hymenochirus boettgeri. The sequence continues at coordinate 142,774,653 of CM033470.1, read as the reverse complement.
TTAATCAGCATCCTCTGTAACAATCTTATCCCCATTATTTAATTGCTCCACATTTTTAGTCCTCATCTTCTTACTATTAATATACTTAAAAATTACGATTAATCATGCTTGTTCAGCTTCATTGCTTTCTTACAATCCTTGTTACCGTTTTTATAGTTCCTAAGGCTGGGTACCTCCAGGGCTATTATTTGTCTGTCACAGGGCTATTATTAAATGACTGTCGGCTTCAGCCATAGGGAACCAACAGACCCAATAGCCCGTTCGTCTGATTCGGACGAGAAGGAGAGACTGGCCAAAGCCTGAGAAAGAGAAATAAAGAAATACATACCACCACTTTACTTTAACAAATAAAAACTGGATACCCCAGTAGGAAACCATTTTAACAGCCCTCACAACCCCATAAGCAATCTAAGAATATTGGTCCTTAAGGGGAACTTTAAAACAGAGAATGAAAGGAAGGTATGGGAGTACAAATTAATGAAAACTTTTAAAGGACATGTCCATTTTTTTAACTTTCTATATATTGTAGGGCTTCCTCCCCCAGCCCCAACCGCATTATTATTATATCCAGAAACTCCCCCGATCATTACTTACCTTCCCTCTTTCCTCCACCGTACTGTCACGGCACTCTGCTTGCATGAAACTGCAAGCAGGGGGCCTGACCGGCAGCCACGTCCGTGATTGGCTGAGAGGCAGCCAATCACAGATGCGGCTGCCGGCAGTTCAGAATGCATGGGCAAAGAGAGAAGGCAAGTAAAGATCGAGGGAGTTTCTGGAAATAATAATAATGCGGTTGGGGCTGGGGGAGGAAGCCCTACAATACCCAAAGGGGATTTTACACTAGGGGGAGGGAGAGGAAAACGGGAGGTAGAGGGAGGGGGAGGAGGGCTGCTCTGAGCAAGCCAAAAACCTCTAAGAGGAGGCCTCAGAGGTGGAAACAATTTCCCTCCCTGTAGTGCCAGTTTTTAGGACTTTGGAGGGACATTACAGGAGAACAATTTGGAGCTGGGGTGTAAGGTAAGGATTTTATTACACTACAGAATGGGGCCAGTAGTGGGTTAAATTATAGTTTTGGGTGTGGACATGCCCTTTAACTCTCTGGAAAAGGGACTGAACCTGGGCCTTGGATTTATGGTAGACTATATAGATTAAGAACTGGCAGCATCAAGACAGACATACAAACATCTGGGACAGTTAATTACATGGAATTCCTTTTACTTCACATTTCAGTAACTTACTACTATTTATATCAGTCACTTTGATACAAAGTATCTTGTTCCCCAGTATCTGTTTGTCCCTTGCAGACCCCTTTATATGACTTTGTTAACACCTTCCACAATGATATTACTTTTTGGGGGGGGGGTAATTTGATTTATGAGCTGAATGTTGTGTATATATGTAGTTCTTTAAAATTATAAGAAAAGAAGTATCATCTTTACAATACATATACAGGGAGATTAAATAAAAGTTCTTATTGTTAAAAATGGTGCTAATTTTGTTGCAACCAATCAGATCTTATTTAACATTTGAAAGCTAACATTTGATTGGTTGGGACAAATTTAGCACCATTTTTAACAATAAGAACTTTTATTGAATCTCCCTGTCAGTTCTTTTTGACTTTCTTTCCGATTGACATATGAAGTCAGGAAGGAATTTTATGCCCTTTTCAGCTGTTTTTTTTTTTTGCCATCCTCTGGATCAACTGTTATGTAGGGCACATAAGTAGGCTAAAAAAGTTGGACTGCATGGAAGTATGTCTTTATCCAACTTCCATTACTATAGGAGGTTACTGTTATAGGAATGCCCACTTAATACCTTCCCATTCACATTAGCTATTGAAGCTCTGGATGTCAGTTCCTTCCAGGCAACTTTATCCATTATTTTCACATGTGGCCCGGTTTCAGGACTCTATATATACTGGAATAAATTAAGGCTTTACACGATTATTAACCCCGCTGCCATACATGTCCCCCAGCAATGCCTGTTTCCTTTAGTGCTGACCTTTAAATACCTTGGTATACGGGGCGAAACTGCAGGGTGCCCCCGCAGCTTTTGAGCCAGACCCCTGCTCCCCTTCTACCCCAATCTCCCCAGTTTTTAAACAACTGATTGCATGTACGTAAGTTGCACACAATCAGCTTTTTAAAACACCGTTATCAGACCGTCAGCAGCTGATGGTGCGCACCTTTACTTACATATGCACAGTCAGCTGTTGAAAAAAAACTGCTGAGCGTGGTACTAGTAGAGAGATTGGCGGGTCCTCTGCCACTGCTTGGTATCCACGTGACATCATCTGATGATTCATTCTATCAACCAAATGTGGCCCATCTTCTAACATAATGGGTGAATAAAAAACATTGGATGACCTTTCCTCTCAAAGGGCTGGTCCACCCTTTTAAGTTTAATATTGACCTTTCAAAGGAAATGTACACTCAGAAAATGAATTCCAGCTATAACAAAACTATACATAACAGAACAGTTTAATACCAAGGCACTTGGTTGACAGCTGAAATGTAAGATGTTTCAGACTGAATATCTAAAGGGAAAAAATGGTACAGTGATAGTTGGGAACATTTATAGTTTCCAATAATGGGCAATAAAAAAAATGTATTTTATCAGTGTACATATCCTTTAATGCAGGACATACGGTACATATTTATGTAACTGTTGATTTATAGACAATAATTTGTTAATATGTTTATAAGTTAACCACTTCTCCCTCCTCTAATTGTTATATACAGTTTTCTATATCAAGATAACTACTATTAATAAAAAACATATCCTACCCCTCCAGTGACAGGCATCAGCCATTGGTTGTAATGTCACTATCCCAGATAGATAGATAAGAGAGGAGCAATGTTTTTTTAAGTAGAATATTCGAGCCTGGGAGCCTCTTTGAAAGGATTAAGTAAAACGAAAAGGGGGTTTGTGGGACTGAACTAGATCAGGTAAATTTTGTCTGTCTGCAGGGGAACTGGTAGGGCCCCCTTTGGCTCTGGGTCCCATAGCAGTCGCTATGGTTGCTATGGTGATCCCTACGCCCCTGTACCCCTCTAATAATCCCTGGATAAAATTTATTTTTTGTTAACCTATATATGACATGTTATCTGTTTTATTGCTTGCACTTTTCCGCTTGTTTGTATACTTTGTATTTTATCATGTACATCGCTGACACAATTACCGGTATAAATAATACATACATACATACACACACTATGCAACTTCTTTGTGTCGGATCCAAAATTAAACCAATTAAAAAAATATATACTTGAATAGTATTGCCTTCATTTATTTATTTTTTCCTTCTTATTATTGTATTGCTATTTTCATACTTCTGATATATTTATATACAATTACACCTTTGAAATATATTTTATGTATTATTATCATTTACATTTTATGTAATCGAATATTTATAATATTTATAATATTGATCTCCAACTGCATCCGCATATATTGTAATATAGCGCACATGCGCATATAGTACAAGGGCTCATGGATGCACAAGAGAAATGCCAGAGGAAGCAGAGGAGGATCATTTTCAAAGGTACATTTAAAGTTTGTCTGCCGGCTCCTGTTTCATTAATTGAAGAATGGAAAGATAAGACTTTAAATGGAGTTTACTGTATGTAGCCAGGCAATGCTCTTCAACTAATCTTGTAGTTTTATTCTATACATTTTAAATTCTTAGTTAAAAACACACACAGTTTAACTGTAAGGTGTGTAATAGCTGTTTTGTACACCTTACATTATACTGACATTGATTATTGGTGTTTTTTAATATGTCCCATTTGTTAGCCCATGGTGTGCCCACGGAAAACTCTGGAGCTGGAGCCGCCACTGTCTGTATAAGCAGTGTTAGCAATGTCTTTGGTAAAGGTAAGTATAGGTAAAATGGATTATGTGGGTGTGCTTTACCTATAGACAGATTATTATTTAGAGACTGGACCTGCCCTTTAACAATTAGAGATCTCCCATCCTCCCCCCATCTCCTCCCTGCTGCTCCATTTTATGCTTATTACAACAGTCAGTATAAAGTGTGGGTTTTGGATCCCTGTTAAAACAATATATTTTAGAAACACCCCCCCAAGGTGGAATTTATAAAAATTGCTATTCAAAACTGACACAAAAGGTCAAAAATAGACTTTATTAAATAGTATAAGATCCAAAATGGCTGCTGGAACACAAACAGTCATCAAATGGAACACAAATGTCATTTCCTGTTACAGAAAACAGGATGTGCTGTGGATCTCGGTTTTAAAGGGCAGAGGGACATTTAACACTTTATCCCTGATGACGCTGTAAGGATTTAAACAGCGAAACACATATGAACTACCACACATAGCCACCACAAAGTGGATTATACCTCACCACACAATTTTAAGGGGCCGCACCACAGTGGAGAGGTGCAACTACAACAAGCTGCTAACGGACTGTTTCTAAAGGTTTTTAGTAAATTTTTTTTAATTGCTGTAATCATGTTTGGGAAAAACTTTATTCTTGTGTGCTGAGGTTTTTGAAATCTATATAGACCAAGCATCATATAGCCGCCGGCAATACCAATAGTAGTGGATAGGCAAAAGTGAATGTTTTAAGGTTTTCAATATATGAAAGTGTCATTTAAATATTTATTTTTTTTACAAGTATATTGACCTTAACCTATTTTATTGTTATTTTTATTTTATCTCTACTCCTTTCCCCCAACCCATAACCCAGAATGCAAGCAAGAAACTTTATAGGACTTTAGGGGCTATGTACCGAGAGTCGCTATCGCTCTCTATTGCCCCCTTTAGGCAATGCACTAAGCTGATAGTGGCTCTCAGTGCGTTGCAAATGGAGTTTGCCTTCAGCTATCTGTTGGCATTAAAGATTACGTCTTAAAGAGCCTTGAACGGGTCAGTACATTGGTTGAGGCAGTTGTGCAAGTCAAATTTTGCGTAACCTCGCAACTGCCGCTAGTTGTGTCTTAAAGTTAGGTTAACGCTTAGTACATGGGTTAACGTGATTCCAAGACACAAATAGGCGATAACGACTCTCTGTACATAGCCCAGTTAATGTGCGATTCAGTGGACAACTTGCAGTGCAGCCATCCCCACCTGACTTAATAACATTCCTTATGACACAAGAGCAGGGGAGTAACCCCATCTACTAAACCTTAAATGTGTTTCACCCTAAATGTGAAAATGTTTCTCCCCAGAACAACTATACATTGTAAGATAAGTTGATAAAAATATATAGTGGGGAGCTATCACTATAGCCCAATACATAGTTCAGAAGTCAATATGGCACTACCCAGTTCTGCTTTAATAGTCGGTTCAGTTAGCTTACCCTTTGATAATGCATATCATTTGGGTAGTGTTCAGGGGTGCACCTATGTCTCTTTCAGCACATTATCATCATCCTGACGTTTTATCATAATTGTGACCAGAAATAACTCTGCTATTAATCCCTATCTCCTAGTCCTTTAATTACCATATTCAATCATAAAAAACCTCCCTTACTACCAACCAACACATGAAAGCATAAAAAAACCCTACAAAAAACAGGCTCACCATTCACACCACAGGCCGCTCTTTCATAGCTAACAATAGTCAATTGGTTATGTTTACATATAGTATAAAAAATGACAATAAAGTGATCTATCTCAGCATTTCAGACCACACTGCAAAGGCCCTGTTTCTCTATATAAACAAAATTACTGGATAGTGTGCATATGCCCTCACGTAGTTGCTAATCTCGGGATGCAGCACTTATGATTATGAAGATTACAGTTCACATACAATAAGCGATCTGGCATATATATTGATATGAGATTCATTCCATCAGATTAACTTCCAAAAAAGTGATCATTGCTTCCTCGTGGTGACGTCTGCATAGGCATGCCAACGTACTTTTTGTCACTTCTCGCGTGACTTCTTTAGGGCATTATGCTTTATGCACTACCCAAATAATATGCATTATCAAAGGGTAAGCTATCTGAACTATTAAAGTAGAAATGAGTATTGACTTCCATTTTGCCAGCACGGATGGATTTTTACTTTTTTTTTTCTCCCCTAGGCCAGCTTGACTCCTATCTAGTTTCACAAGAGCTATATAGTTTTTGCTCAGGTAGCATTTTCTTATTGTTTGCCAGGCATTTTGTGAGGTGGTCATCAATGATAAAAAGGTCCACAGTGTTTCTGACACTAAACACCTGGATCTACAATAACATTTACGTAAAAATAATGTAAAATATACAGCAAGGGTGGCTTTCAAGAAATGCAAATCAGTCCAACTGCACTGCTGCTGGGGCTTTATCATTACGTTTGTTAAGCTGCTCCTTTGCTTTTTTCTCAGTACAGTCTAAGGCTGGGTACACACGGGTGAGTTTTTAATCCCGACCGTTCGCCAAGCGAGCGGTCATCCAGAAGAATCGCCGTCCATAGGAGACTGCACGATCACCTGTGATTTACTGACTCGCCCGACCATCATCGGATGCCAGCGATGGAGTTTCGTCTGCGTTTTTCCCCCGGCCTGACCGATCTACAAAAACAACTGCTGGTTTGCCAAAAAAAAAAGTCCCCTTGTGTGTACTCAGAGAAATGGTGTGAGGGGGCAATCTCACCTCTAGTGTAATTGGCCAATAGCTGTTCTTTCTGAATTGTGATTTGCTGTAAAATATTTGCATGACCATAAAGCCATCTATAAGTTAAAAGGCTTCTGTTATGTTTTTGAGATACCTGTGCAGCCAAGGCAAACCCCTAGCTTAAAGTCACATACTTTTTTATTTTTTAAAAATAGTATTTAGCAAAGGAGTCAGCAGTGCATTGTCCTGTAAGTACCTTAGGCTTTTGTATAGTGCAGTTTATATAGGATTGGGACCTCATGTCTGAAGGTCAAGCTTGGTATAAGGTGCATTCAATGGCACACATGGCAACATTTTGTACCTTTTTCTTTTTGTGTTGGAATACATATAGATTATATTAAATAGTGATCACAACATCCCTAGAACAATAAATAGGTGTAATATTTATGCAAAATGGATTTTTATAGTTTAGACCAAATAAATTTACCATGTCCCAATGTAATAAATAAGTCCCCACCATAAAGTGCTATAACAGTGAGGTACAAAGCAGGTCCAATTACTACTTTTCTCCTCCCTACTTTAGGAGGTAACAGTGTAACCAGTTGAAAGATTAGTTTTGTTTCTTTTTTGAGCCCATGGCAGGTTCAACTTTTACTAGTTGTTACATTTTACCCCTCTGTTTTTTATTTGCTGGGTTTAGTGTATACATTTCAAGGATATGTTCGCCCCCCCAAAAAAAACTTTTGTATTAATTGCCCCCCAAAACCTTATCAAATCTGCTCCTAAATGTACTTACCAGCCCTTGCTCTCTCCGCTACCTTCTGTCTGCCTTCCATGCCTTCTTTTGTGCACAGAAGCAGCAGAAGGAGCAAGACCAGCAGCAGTATCCGTGATTGGCTGAGACATTGCATTTTAGCCAATTTTTTTTAAATGTACCCGGTACCTGTTTTATTTGTGTTAGCTTTGGTGGATTAGAGGACTTGTGCTTTATTTTTAAAAACTCCGTCTTTGAGGTAACAGGTTTTTATTTATTTTTTTATTACACAGAATACTTTCTGTGTAATAACTATCTCTGTTCTCTGTCTAAGAAGAAGAATCTGCTATAATGGAAAAAGGGAAATGAAAAGGGAGAAAAAGGCATTTAAAACCCTTAAGTCATAGGGAACGGAAAGGGCCTTTAGAGATTATAAAAACTGTAACAAGGAGTTTGAGAAAGCAATCAAGCTAGCTGAAATTAGAATTGAAGTTAGGATAGCTAAACAAAGCATCACTAATCCTACTTTTTTTTTTAAAGTATATTAATAGTAAGAAGATGAGGACTGAGAATGTGGCACCATTAATTAATGGGGATAAGTTAGTTATGGAGGATGGCGATAAAGCAAATGTCTTGAATAATTTTTCCCCTCTGTATACACTATAGATAGTATAGAAGATCAAAGTACAGATATAATAGATTATAGTAGCAATAATGGTATAAAAGATGCAAGTGCACTTTGGTAAACCGAAGATATGGTACAGAAACAATTTAAATAAGGTTAATATAGCCATTTTACAGTAGTCGTTCACAGCCGGGTAATTACAGGCCTGTAAGTTTAACTTTAGTGGTGGGGAAGATACTGGAAAGTTTAATAAGGGAACATATTCTAGAGTACCGTATGTTTCAAAGACTGACAAGTAGTAATCAGCATGGATTTAGGAGGAATAGATCTTGTCAAGGTAACTTTGACTCTGGCATAGCAGTAGATGTAGTATACCTGGGTTTTGCAAAGGCTTTTGATACCGTCTCCCATAGGCGACTAATGTATAAGCTGAGGTTTGTTGGTCTGGGGAGTCACATTTGTATATGGATAGAAAATTGGTTAATGAATAGGATGCAGAGAGTAGTTGTTAATGGGGCTTCATCATTATGGACTAAAGTGCTAAGTGGGGTGCCACAGGGTTCTGTGTTGGGGCTGCTTCTATTTAATCTATTTATTAATGATTTGGAAGTGGGTATTGTCAGAAAGGTTTCAGTGTTTGCTGACGACACAAAACTTTGTTGACCATTAAAAACTTCAGAGGATGTGCAATTGTTGCAGGTGGATCTAGTTCTAGATAGATTGTCACATTGGGCTGCTAAGGTGCATTTGGACTTAAAAATCTTTGTGCTGGTTTTACTATAAATGGCTCTGTGTAAAGTGAATCCCTGTTGGAAAGGTGTCTTGGCGTTTTGGTGGATAAGTTTCTGCAAACAAGGAATTTTGCAAGTTACTGGTATTGATATATAAAGTAAAGTTGATTTAGGGGGTATTTCCAAATGCCACTTGGAGTCAGGAAGGATTTTTTTTCCACTTTTTTGCTTTCCTCTGGATCAACAGTTAGGCAGGAAATGAGGGTATTGCCAAATGAGTTAGACTGGATGGACATATGTCTTTATTCAACTTCAAATACTATACTATAACATGATCTGTGGCTGATTCAGATTTCTGTGCTGAATTATGATGGTCTGTCGGCTTCTAGGGGACAAGGATTTAGCTTCCTTGTTTACATCTGCTGTGCTGTAGAGAGCATGTGAAATGTACTGCTAGATTTCCGCCAAAACAAATAGGCAGTTAATGGGGCCTGACCCATAGTACCCATTGATTAATTTCATTAATCAACTAACAGCCACAACAAAGGTAGAGAATATCATATCATATATATTCTGTCTTTTAAACAGGTTTGTTCACTGTAATGCATTTATGCAACTCGTGAAATGTGGAAGTCCAGGGACCCATTCCTAAAAGGGATACTATGCTTTTCTTTCTACTGTCGTGGTGCTTCACTGCTAATGCAGGTGAGATTTAGTCCTAAATGATAAATTATCATTTGATAGTTGGAAAAATAAACATATCCTTTATATTATATAAATATATTTATAGGAGATTGCATTGAGTTTTTCGGAGCTACCAATGAGTTGAGGGTTACAGGATATTACATATAGGAAAGGTGTATATGTATGTGTGTACAATCTCTCTATTACCATTTAAATGACCATCAATAAATGTATATAAATTAAAGCACTGACTTAGGTACAAGACAAAATATACAACTTGTACAAAATATAAAAAAAAACTTACTTACAGAGCTGAGATTCCTATATTAATATGGCATAGTCAAAATTGGAGGTTAAACCACACCTTCTGTGACTGCTAAGGGGTCTCCATATGAATACTGAAAGGAAGTGGTAATGTCAGTATAACATCCAATGATGTGTTGTTTGTAAAACATGTGACAGTCTGTATGCTATACAGGAAGTGATGTGTATGTAGGAAAGTGGGTATAAAGGATGATACTTTTCATGTTTCTCTAGGTAACCTGAGAGAGAGAAATATGTGTTTTATATGTTAGTAGGGCAATTATATTATAGTAGCATGAGGCCGTAAGGTACCTGTTCTGTTATAAGAAGGCTCTATTTCATTTTATACTCTGTGGGGAGCTTTTAGCTCCTCTAACCACACCTCTCCTTTAACTATAAAGCTAATCAGTATCCTTTGCTGTTCTTACCCCATAGTGACTGTAAATCTGTGTGGTATCTGCAGTGGTAAATACTAATAAGTATGAACCTAGCATGTAAATCTTGATCCTGTATAGGGTTTCAGGTTGTGCAATGGTGCTGTTTAGTTTGAACTGCACATTGTGGCAGGATTGCCTGGGCCTATTCTCAGACCTGCAGGTTAATTCCACTTAGACCATCTAGATTCTAGCTGGCAGGCAGTTGGTATAGGCTAGGGAGGGAAAGTTTAGTAAAGTTTAAAGAATCCCACTGCCTAAAGTGACCTATATAATCTTCCTCTATTCCAATAGTATAATAAGTATGGATGGAAGGGCAGGATCATTTGCATGTTTGAGCCCTTGGATAGGAATGGCTAAAACAGGACCATGAGTTTTTAATGTTTGTATTTCAGAAAAATGGCTTTATTCCAGGATGTATGAGAACTAAATTTTCCAGCATTCTGTGCAGCCAGGAAATGCTGGGAGTTGTAGTTTTTATGTGAAAAGTTAAAAATATCTGCTCTATATGTTTAGGCTGTATTACATCTGTATATATTCATTTACCAATGGACATAAGAAACTAAACTGGTAACAGCTGGGAGTTGTAGCTTTCTAACATGTGAAAGGTCCCACATCCAACACTCCTGCTCTATACCATTAGGCTGTATTACATCTAGATACCTGTATTGGCTACAGGCTATAAATGAGATACTTTTGCATGGGTCCATTTCTCTGGAAGTGGGAAATATGTGTATATATGTTAGATTATTAGGGCAATGCTATTATAACATGAGGCTGTGAAGTACCTTCTGTTATAAGAAGGCTCTATTTCATTTTATACTCTGTGGGGAGCTGTTAGTTTCTTTAACCCACATCTTCCTGACTTTCAGCCAATCAGTATCCCCCCATAGTGACTGTAAATCTGGAACTTGCTGTGGTAAATACTAATAAGTATAAACCTAGCATGTTAATCTGGATACTGTTTAGGGTTTTGGGTTTCCCAATGGTGCTGTTTAGGTTGAACTGCACATTGTGGCAGGATTGCCTGGGTCTATTCTTGGTTTCACCGGAAGTTTCCCTGGAAGCTGATGACTGTTTACTGAATAACAGTTTAGAATATCCCTGGACAACAATATAAAAAAAAATTACATTACCCCCATTACAGGTCCAAGGTAACAAAACTCGCTGGGCACTCCAGTCTTAAGTGTAACACAATTTATTTGTGACGTTTCGAATCCAGTGTGGTTTCTTCCTCAGACAAGCATCTGGATGTATCTGCATCTGATTTTTGTACCAAAAGTTTTTATACCTTCCCCTGCTTAGCTGAGATCATAATCACTAAAGAGAGAGTCAGTGTAGCAGCTGCTGTAGTGAGAGACCTTCACAAACACAGTGACACTGCTTGTTGTCCTGATACATTTCATTTGCTTTAGTCTATATATTTCATAGATTGCACTGTGTGTCTTGTTTGGTATATAGTCTGTATTACTGTATTATATATACTGTATTAGTGTTGACTTGATGTCCATTTAAGTCACTGGTTTTGTATGTATATAAGATTTGTTTGGGGGGGGAGGGGCTGTTTTATAGTGTGTTGTGCTCATATTGCTGGGTTAATGGTTTATTGATTGTGTTTAGCACTACAGCATTTAACTATGTGTTGCACATGGTACTTATAATGTGGGTGAGGGAGTGTGTGACTACTGCATGGGAACTTTGGATTGTGTGGGTCTGTGACTTTGAATGACAGATGAGGTGTGGCAGCTCCTACAAATCACAGCATATTCAAAGGCTTATATCTCAGGAACTATGAAGAATTTAAAGAAACTAAAGGTACCCTGGTGGTTGGGATGACCTATAGGATACATTATTTTTAAAACCATTTTCTCACTATAATTGCCCTTTAAAGATTTTATAGACACTGTATCTGGATCCAGTACACCAAATGTTTGCTAATGGTAATCGAAGTAAAAAAAGGTTAAAAGTTAGGACCTTCCAGACTGGGGTTACCTTGACGTGGTTGGAAGGCTTTTCATTCATGTGATCACAGTAATGTATACTAAAACCCCTTTGTTTATAAAGTATGCCAGTGTGCAGATAATATGATCTTGTATGGGGCCTAGGAATGTGCATTAATTATCTTTTCTGTGTGTGTGTGTGTATATATGTATATGTGTGTGATATATATATATATATATATATATATATATATTAGCAAAAGTGTGCCCGTTGGTGCACAATGAAAATTATGTGTGTGTATGTTTTGCTATGTGTGGATATAGAATCTTTACATGGGTATATTTTAAACTGTTACTCAGACAGTCACCAGTTCTAGAGCAACCAAATAGGATAATCCTGCAGGTCTGAGAGTAGTTCCAGGCAATCCTGCTACACTGTGTGGTTGAAACTAAACATACCACGGCAAGTGGCGATGGTACCTCATATGTTATAACAGAAGGTACCTCACAGCATCATGTTATTATAATAGCATTGCCCTAATAATCTAATGTATAAACAAACATTTCTCATTCCCAGTTTACCTAAAGAAATGGATTTATCCTTTATATACTCTTTTATACAGATCTAATTGAAAAAATTGCTTCAGAGCAATTTTTAATAACTAACTGCTTTTTATTTCAGTATTACAGTAAATCCTTGGTATACCTGCTTGGCTTTACCACTAAGCAAAAGGTTAAGGACTTGCAAGCAAGCACCTTCATTCCAACCATTAATAGTGACTGCCAATTCAAATTGTTCTAGCCAATCAGTCCACACCCTAGTTACCCCTTTAAATGGATCAGGTTTAAAAATAGGTTTGGCAATTGGGACTGGTAAAGCTACTGAGTCTAATTGGAGAATTTCATCTGCAGGTACCAGGACAGGAGGATTTAAATCAATATTATCAGTAGCAGCCTCCATAGCTTAATACAGAGAACAAATATACAAAGAAAACAGGGAGAATGAATTGTATTACCAGCACCGCTGCAACACCAATTTGTACCAGATCACTGCTTTATGGAAGGATTATGGGTAGCATGGCGCACACAGTAGGTTACTCTGGTGGTCTGGCACAAAGCAGACAGTGCACATAAACAGGTTCCCCACATAACATGTGCAGTAATCATCAGGGGTGTCCCTGTCTATGGTGCACCACTTTGAATATTGACCAGGCCTGTATATTGTGTGTCCTTGTAAGTTGGTGTACACTTGGTGTTACCTCAGAGTTTGTATCCAATAAGGTACATTGTCTGTCTAATAATCTGTCCTCCCAACAGGTGATAACTGTATTTTATACACAGGATCTTGTGTTGCAAGTCAATATCTCTCCAAAGCACATACCACATTCTACTTTCACTTTCTGTCCTCCTAGCCATATAGAGCAGGAGTGTCTTGTCTTTCATTACTCACTGATGCCACCTGCAGGCTGGAGATGTTATATAAGGAGCCTTAGTGTATATGTCCATTACAATACACATCACATCATGTGTTTACCAGACAGAAACTTTTTCTGGATTACACTTCCTTTCACATGGAGCAGACACAGGGGTGTGGTTTATACTGCCATTTGACCATTCTATTTTGAAATAGGGATCTCAGCTCTGTAAGTAAGTTAATATCTGTTGTATTCAATTAGATCAACTGGACTTGAAGTTTAGTTCTTGAAGACGTTTCGCTAGTCATCCGACTGGCTTTCTCAATTCAGAATGACTTGTACAAGAATCTGTGGCAATTATGTACCCTGGAAAATCCCAATTAGCATATCACAGCCAGGTGTTAAGGGCGTGATTAGATAGTGGCTAAGAGGTGTTATAGGAACGCCCAGAGTAAGGTGTCAAAACAGCATTGTATATGGCAGACAGATGGTGTCAAACCCCCCCACCTCTATTTAGGCTTGGTTTCTTTATTTTCACATAAATGGCCTCCTTAACACCTCTCTTGAACCAGTCACGTTCCTTTGCCAATATGTTAACATTACAATCTTCAAAGGTATGTCCTTTATCCTTAAGATGCAGGTACACGGCTGAGTACTGACCCGAGGAATTGGCTCTTCTGTGCTGGGCCATACGTTGATGCAGTTGTTGTTTGGTCTCCCCCACATACAAATCAGAGCATTCTTCACTGCACTGCACTGCGTATATGATGTCGCTTTTCTTGTGTTTCGGTATTGGGTCTTTCGGATGTACCAATTGCTGCCTCAGTGTGTTGCTCGGTTTAAAGCAGACAGGGATACAGTGTTTTTTGAAAACTCTTCTTAATTTCTCGGAGACCCCTGCTACATATGGGATGACCATGTTCTTTCTCCTGTCTTGCTCGTCCCCTTCACTGTTTGTATTCGTGTTCTTTTCTTTCCTTCTGCTTCTTTTGACAAAGGCCCAGTCTGGATATCCACAAGTTTTAAGGGCTCCTCTGAGATGTTACATTTCTTTAGCCTTCGCCTCTGTGCTAGTGGGGATGTTCTCAGCTCTGTGTTGCAGGGTTCTGATGACCCCCAGCTTGTGATCTAAAGGGTGGTGGGAGTCAAACATCAAATACTGATCTGTGTGTGTTGGTTTTCTGTAAACCTCTACTTCCAGTTTACCATTCTCCCTGACTTCTTCCAAGCAGTCCAAGAAAGCCAGTTTGTTGTTTTGTACCTCTTCCCTTGTAAATTTGATGTTTTGGTCTACCGCATTAATGTGTTCTGTGAAAGCTTGTACTTCCTTCTGGTGGATTTTAACCCAGGTGTCATCCACATATCTGAACCAGTGGCTGGGTGCTAAGCCCTTAAAGGTATTAAGCGCCAGTTTTTCTACCTCCTCCATGTAAAGGTTGGCTACAATGGGTGAAACTGGAGATCCCATAGCACATCCGTGTTTTTGCTTATAGAACTTATCCCTGTATTTGAAATAGGTGGTATTCAGGCACAAGTCCAGTAAGGCACACACCTGTTCTGGGTTGAGATCAGTTCTGCTGGTGAGAGTGCTGTCTTGGCCTAGCCGTTTTCTCACCATGACAACAGCCTCCTTGGTGGGTATACAGGTGAAGAGAGATGTCACATCATAGGACACCATAGTTTCTTCTGCACCGAGTACTATATCTTCAATCTTGTTGGTGAAATCCTGAGAGTTCTGGATGTGATGCTTAGAACTTCTTCAAGAACTAAACTTCAAGTCCAGTTGATCTAATTGAATACAACAGATATACCATGACCTGGATGAATGAGAACCTTCATAAGCATAAGTAAGTTAATGTATTTTTGTATATTTTGTCATGTACCTAATAAAAGTCAGTGCTATTCTTAATAGTAACATAGTAACATAGTAATTAAGGTTGAATAAAGACATACGTCCATCAAGTCCAACCTATTGACCCTCTTTTTTTTTTTTTTTTAACCGTACCTAACAGCTGATCCAGAGGAAGGGAAAAAAAAACAGCTAAAAAGGGAGGAAAATTCCTCCCTGATACATTTAAATGTTAATAGTGAGAGAGTACACACATACACCTTTCCTTTATATAATATCCTATACCCCCCCACCACATTGGTAGGTCCTAAAAACTCAATGCAATCTCCTGTGGAGATATAAATATATTTATATAATATAAGTGATAAATTCCTAGGCACACTGTTTCTCAAAAATAACAAAAAGGTTTTTATTTCGATGTCTCACAGGGCATCTTTATCAGGACAAAGTTGTCTTTGCCCTGATGAAGGCACCCTGTAAGACGTCAAAACGTTGAAAGAAAGACCTTTTTGATTATTTTTGAGAAACAGTGTGCCCGGAATCTTTTATTTTTTGTTGTTGGAATATACACGGTTAATGGAGCTGTGTTAACTGGAGGCACCTGGAAAATAATACTTAGAACAAGTACACAAACTAAAATGATGTGTTTCCTCTCAATAGGTCGTGTTTAACATCCTCATTCCAGATCATGTTGCGGATGCCTTCTCACCTCCACGAGCCCCACTTTCAGGTTATGGAAACCACCTTGCAGATCTATTACTGGGTGGCCTTGGACGCTGGGATGCAGAGCATTTTCTCTTTATAGCAGAGCATGGTTATCTTTTTGAGCACAATATGGCTTTTTTCCCATTGTTGCCACTTATCTTGTCAGGATTAGCTAGAGGTCTGCTTTCGCCTTTGGGGTTTATTCTTTCCCTGCGCAGTAGGCTGCTGTTGTCAGCCACTCTTTTAAATACTACCTGCTTTGTACTGGCAGCTCTCACTTTGTACCGATTAAGCTGTGTTGTTTTGCAGTCACGCCACACTGCATTCCTTGCTGCTTTACTCTTCTGCATTAATCCAGCTTCTATCTTTATGACAGTAGCATATTCAGAGAGTTTGTTTGCAGTGGCCACCTTTGCTGGCTTGTGGCAGTTAGAGAAGTGTAGAATTGTTAATGGCAGTGTGCTGCTTTCACTTGCCACTGCTGCCCGTGCCAATGGACTGGTTAATACAGGTTTCTTGCTATACTCTGGGGCCCAAGCTATAATTCAAAGGAATGTTTATTGGAGGCAATTAAATAAAACTATATTTGCAGTGGCTGTAATAGTTCTGCCTTATGCTTTGTTCCAGTATTATAGTTTCTGCCATTTTTGTCTGGTGTCTGATTTAGATGGGGAAATTCCCCAAGAGATGAAGCAGCTGGCAACTGAAAAGGGATATCGGTTGTATGGCCAGCCAGTTCCTTCATGGTGCTCAGCCAGCTTTCCGATGGCCTATTCAAACATACAGAGCAACTACTGGGATGTTGGACTCCTTCGCTACTTTCATCTGCGCCAGTTGCCAAATTTTTTCTTGGCTTTACCAGTGACCTTGCTGGGTATTTGTGCAATTTGGGAATATATTTGTTGCAATCAAAAGCTGTGTCTGACCCTAGGACTGTGGGAAGAGCAAAAGAAGCCCTCCAGTGGATACTATGGGCACAGAGTTTTTGTTTATGTAGCACATCTGACTGCTCTAATGGTGTTTGGAGTCTTCTGCATGCATGTGCAGGTAAAATGAATGCATTGCAAA
Organism: Hymenochirus boettgeri; assembly: GCA_019447015.1. Taxonomy (NCBI): domain Eukaryota; kingdom Metazoa; phylum Chordata; class Amphibia; order Anura; family Pipidae; genus Hymenochirus; species Hymenochirus boettgeri. The sequence goes on along the minus strand of CM033470.1, from coordinate 142,757,580 downwards.
CTAGTTTTATAATTAATGTAAATGTCGCTGAGTTTAAAATGATGTTAAAGGGTAACTGTAGTCTCCATGCAAGCACCCTCTACTGAAAAGAGCTGTCTCATACCCTAGAGTGATGTCTTTACAAGCCTATAAATTAAGATCCAGAAAAGGTAAAGTTACACTTCCTAGCCTGCCCTGTCTCTCAGTTTCTGTGACAGGCACATAATGAGCTGTGTAGAGGCTCACAGCTCATCATGCTAGTTACAGAGCTGCAACCGTTCTCTGTTCTTTCCTCTGCCTATGATGCAGCTGATGATGCTCTATTCCAGCAGTAGTGGGCATGCTCAAACCTGAGACTTAGGGCCAAAGCAATGGTGCTGGTTATGTCACAGTGCTAGCAGCAAAAAGCACCCTTTATACTGTTGTTAGTTAGACTGCAGCCAGAAGCATGATATTAAAGGTAGGAGTGTGCTCTTTAATAAAGGGCACTTGTTTGGAGACCACAGTTCCCCTTTGATGAATGTAAAATTCAACACAAATCATTTGATTTGCATTCTTATGTTTTTACATTTTTTTTGTTTTTAATTTTTTTTTTTTTTTTGCCCTTAGGTTATGACTCGTCTACTTTTTTCTTCTTCTCCTCTACTTTTCTGGTTCTCTTCTCTACTACTTCAAAAGAATGAACCCTGGTTATTAGAACTTCAGCGGAGCCACCCAGCCTCCAACCCTGTTTTCGTTTTGCTCCGTGCTTGGACCACTCTTCAGCATTCTTCCCGTTTCTTACTGGGGTATTTTTTGGGTTACTGGGTTCTTGGCACAGTTATGCATGTTAATTTCCTTCCCTGGACATAAGAGGCACTGCTTGGGTTAAAAGCATTTCATTGAACATTATAATACAAACAACATTTAGCATATTGTAGACAAAGCCCAGAAAAATTTAATTCAGCATCCACCTCTGTGAACTCTGTAAAACTCCCAAAACAATGCTGCATAATCTGTTTGGGGGTATGGCTTATTGACAGTGAGGGGATTACTACTTAGTGAGGATATAATGGATTAAAGGAATAATAATTATAGGAAATTTAGAGACCAAACTGTGCGAGCAAAATAAACCATAGATAAACCCCTAAAGCTGTTTTTCATTAACATATATAGCCACAAAATGACTGATCGAAAACTGTTGGTATGGACCCTGGAAAGTCCCAATTAGCATATGACAGCCAGGTGTTAGGGACCTTCTGAATGCAAGGCGTGATTGCATTGTGGCTAAGAGATGTTATAGGAACCGCCCAGAGTAAGGTGTCAAAACAGCATTGTACATAGCAGACAGTTGGTGTCGAACCCCCCACCTCTATTTAGCCTTGGTTTATTTATTTTCACATAAATGGCCTCCTTGACACCTCTCTTGAATGAGTCCTTTTCCAATATGTTGACATTACGATCTTCAAAGGTATGTCCTTTTTCCTTAAGATGCAGGTACACGGCTGAGTCCTGACCTGAAGAATTGGCTCTTCTGTGCTGGGCCATACGTTGGTGCAGTTGCTGTTTGGTCTCCCCCCACATGCAAATCAGAACACTCTTCACTGCACTGCGTATATGATGTCGCTTTTCTTGTGATTCTGTGCTGGGTCTTTCGGGTGTACCAATTGCTGCCTCAGTGTGTTGTTTGGTTTAAAGCAGACAGGGAAACCGTTTTTTAAAAAATGTTCTTATTTTCTCAGAGACCCCTGCTACATATGGGATGACCATGTTCTTTCCCCTTCACTGTTGGTATTTGTGTTCTTTTCTTTCCTTCTACTTCTTTTGACAAAGGCCCAGTCTAGATATCCACAAGTTTTAAGGGATCCTCTGAGATGTTGCATTTCTTTAGCCTTCGCCTCTGTGCTAGTGGGGATGTTCTCTGCTCTGTATTGCAGGTTTCTGATGACACCCAGCTTGTGATCTAAAGGGTGGTGGAAGTCAAACCTCAAATACTGATCTGTGTGGGTTTGTTTTCTGTAAACCTCTACTTCCAGTTCACCATTCTGCCTTGACTTCTGCCAAGAAAGCCAGTGTGTTGTTTTGCATCTCTTCCCTTGTAAATTTGATGTTCTGTGAAGCTTTTACTTCCTTCTGGTGGATTTTAACTCAGGTGTAATCCACATATCTGAACCAGTGACTGGGTGCTATTCCCTTAAAGGTATTAAGTGCCTGTTTTTCCACTTTTCTCCATGTAAAGGTTTAACACAGTGTGTGAAACTGGAGATCCCATAGCACATCCATGTGTTTGCTTATAGAACTTATCCCTGTAATTGAAATAGGCTGTCATAAGCTAATTCAGACTTTCCATGGTACATAATTGCCAACAGATTCTTGTACAAGTCCTTCTGAAATTGAGAAAGCCAGTCTTAGCGAAACTAAACTAAGGCCAGTTGATCTAACCGAATACAACATATATAGTATGACCTGGATGAATGAGAACCTTCACAAGCAGTAATGCAGGTAATAAAGTGCAAAATATCTGTTGGGGGCAGGTAACGGACCTTTTTTAAAAAATTTTATTGGTGGACCTTACCTTTAAGGCTGTTTACACACCAGATCATTTTCAAATCCGACAGGTCTGATTGGTGTGGATTAAAGTCGCACTAGTGGTGTTTTGGTGTGACCAATGGGGTGGCTAATTTAATACCATTTGCAAAATTTCTTACATGGGGGGAATTTTTTTTTTCTTTCTGTTTTTATTACTTAAATTTAGTTAAGGGAGTTTCATATATTTAGTTACATTTTCCCAATTGAGCATGCTGTAAAAAAAAAAAAAAAAAAGAAAAATGTGCTTGCTAACCCAGGAATGATTATACATTTTTTGATGGGCATGAACTTGTTATGTATGAAGTGATGCAAAGAAGAAACAAATAATTTAACCTCTTTACAAATCGCTGTTGAGGGTTCATCTAGTTTTTAAATTTTTTTTTTTTTTTATACCAAAAACAAAACATGAAGACATAAGTAAAGTTATTTTCTTAATAAGCCAATAGTAAGCATTATTTATGCACTTAATGCCCAGGGAGTCTGTTAATCAATAGATCATTTTGAAAGACATGTATATCCATAAAGATAGTGATGACCTCATACAAACAAAGAAAAGATGATCAATGCACATTCGTAGGCCCCATAGAATATCATATTTTCAGCAAACTGGCATACATAGTATACGTTCCTGTGATCACAGTGATGTTTATCCTAAAACCCCTTTGTTTAGAATGTATGCCAGTGTGCAAATAATAATAGTGAATGGAGCTCAGGAATGAGCATTGATTTTTTTTTTTCTTCGTTTGTATTAAAAAAAAAAATGTAATGTAGTCTGAGTGCTTCCACAGTCTTTTTATTGTTGATGACTTCATGTGTGGAAAGAGTCCTTTCTATTTAGAACAGTGAAATGCAGCGTTTTTCAAATCATTCCAAGAGAGGACTAGATACCTTTTTAGAATCAAATAATCTGTTAATGGTAATTATCATGCAAAGTTCCAAGATGGTCTAGGGATTAATCTTGGAATCAGGGAGAAAAAAATCTCCTTGCCAACATTTTTTCTTCATTCAACCTTAACAACTAGATTGACTTTTATGTTTGTACGGTTTTATTGTAAATAAAGGTTTATCTATAGATATATTTAATATTTTATCTCAATGTATCTCAACAATATATATTTTTAAAATAAATGCGTTAAAATCTGTTGACATGTCTACTATAAATGTTGTGGGCATTTAATTCCATTTTTATTCCTTATCCATTCACCCCTTTAGACATAGTAATGCAGAGACCATGTTAGCTAGCACAAAAACCATCATAAAACAGTATCACAAATCTCTAAATATGCAAATAAGGAACTGAGACTTATGGGTAATTTATCATGGCAGCCCTTAGGAAATGCTACACCTATTAAAAGGTTTTTACAGCATTCCACAAGCTAAATGCAAAACCAGAGAGCCAACCATGATTTTGGCTTTACTGAGCAATCATCAGTGTAATGCAGGCCTCTAGTTTTGCAATGTGAAGCACCTATAGACAGACCTTCTTCGATTTTACGGCCTTGATTGTACAAATACAATCGCAGACCTTAAATTAAGATTGCGATCATAATTGTACAATTGCCTATAGAATACCATTGTGGTAGTTTACTACCACATGTTATAGTGTGGCCAAGTTATCCCACGGTATTGGGAGTTCCCGATATCGTGGGTTATTGGATATTCTCCAATGTCCTTTTCAGAATATAAAGCCAATGCTCTGGCTGATTTTTCTACTGATTTGACTAATTTGGTTGAATCGGTTGTAGTCCACCCCATACCACCCCCAACCGCCGAGTTAGTTTTGCTAAAAAAAAATCCCCAGACCTTTGATCCCCCAGCACACTGTTCCACTCTTTCTGATAGCCAGAAGCAGCAGAGAGTGGCGGGACTGGCAGCCGTGTCTGTAATTGGCTAGCTGGTAGGCAAACACAGATGCAGTTGCCAGCTATTCAGAGCACCGGGGGAACAAAGTTCTGTAAGTAATTTTCTGGCGATTTTCTTGCAAGGGTGATGCAGCAGACAGAAGGGATCAGGAGGGGGCTTCCATGCACATTTCACAGTCCTTAGTAAGGTTAAGAAAGCAGTAGGGACCAGATGACTCACTGACAGCTCCTACTCTTCCTTTTCCTGGACTTTGAACAAGCACTCTAAGAGAACCATAAGGAGAAGAGGTGTAAGGTAAGGATTTTCTTTTAAACTACACATTGGGGCCAGTAACAGGGTTAAATTAAATTTGGATCTAATAATAGAACTCATAATATAATGGTAAAGCTAAGGAACTGTCTTCCAGGGTCATTGGTCAGTTTAAAAAAAAAAAAGCTGGATGAGTTTCCACAAACAAGGAATGTTGAAAGTTACTGGTATTGATACATAGAGTTGAAAATTTCCAGGGAAATTTCCGATTGCCTTTTTTTTTCCCCCCTTCATAAATTTGGTGGGGTTTTTTTTGTCTTCCTCTGGAACAACAGTTAGGCAGGAAATTAAGATATTGCTAGATGGGTTGGACTGGATGGACGTATGTCTATATTCAACCTCAAATACTATATTATACCCGATGCAGGGTTAAACTTACCTGCCAGCACTTCGGCCTTTTGGTGTGCATTCCAATTAGGCATATCAGGAAAGCTTGTCGATCAGCTGTTTAGAAGCTGCAAGCAAGTGATGGCAGGTAAGTGAGTTATTTTATTTACAGGGTGTTGGTCTATTCTATCTCCCTGTGGATTACAGATCCACCTGGCAGCTACTTAAAATTGTCAGTATAGCATCCCTTTTTAATAAGTGTTACTTAAACTGTGTGCTGTGTCACACTGGTGTGCCTTGAGTGAGCAAGAGGTAAAGCAGGAGTAAGCTATGAGAAAACAATGAAATAGTAAAACTGCAGACCAGGTGGAGATGTACTGCACCCACTTTCCTTTGTGTGAAAATAAAATTAGTATCTTATTTTTTAAAACGTAACCCATGTAAATGTTGTTCATAAATAATAAGGTAAAGAAACAAACTTTATCAAGCAAATTTATATATATATATATGGAAAAAACATACACTACATAAATATGAGTTAGGAATCCTTGTTGAAAAGTTTGATGAGACATCCTTTGGTTTAGGAAAATTCAATACTGTGTCAGGCACTCCCCTAGATCATTCGTCTAGTGCCTCCTCTTCCACTGAATGTGGCTCATTCTCTACATATTTCTCCTGGAACGCCAGTGTTCTGACAAAGCAAGAGTTAAGGAGCAACTTCTAAACTGGAACACAAATTTAAAGCGATGGATGTGAGAAAAATACAATTGAAGCAAAAAAAAAACAACAAAACTGTTGATAAAAACTAGTAATAAAAAATATTTTTGAAGAGGATACGATGCAAAGTGAAAATCAGCCCCTACTGCCACAGACATAAGGTTGCTAAGATTTTGCCCTGTTTCTCCAAAGCAGAATCCAGTGGCTTTATCCACAGAATTCAGAACTTGTTTCAATGTTTCATCATCCTGGGAGGTTAGAAAATACAGCAGTAAAAAATAAATAACACTTTTTCATAGCACCACATTTACAATGTTGCAAAAACCTGTCGCTTTTTTCTTTCGTAATATAGCTAAAATCTGCAGGTTCCTTTCTCTCCCCCACTACTGCTAAGCTTACGAATGCTCTCATCCTATCGCGCCTGGACTATTGTAACCTACCACCTACTGCTCTTCCTGTTTCCCATCTATCTCCCCTTCAGTCGATACTTAAACAACATGTACACTGTAAAAAAAATCATTAGGTTAGTGACAAGCTGTGGCTTTAAAACTAAAGTTGGCAAAAATGTTTTTCTTATGGTAGAGACCTTCTTACCTCTTGTGGCAAGGCTCTAGCACTTATATAGTTATTATATTTATGAACTAAACTATTTTATGTATTTGCCCCCCCTTGTACGGACTTTTTTGTAATTGTACAGTCTTAAATCCCCAAGTGGAGCTTTATAAATAAACTATACATACATGCATAGCTAGGTGTGCCAGGCCTGGCACCTACTATTTTCGTATATACAATTGCTGTCTTACCATACACATCATTCTGTTCTATTTTATTTATTTTTTAACAACCTACATGTCTTACACATCTTACCTTAATACTTAGTGGTATAAAGGTTACCAATCCATAATCCTGGATAACCTCAGCCAGCTTCTCATGAAGACGTCTATGGCGGCGGAAGAAGGGATCAGATGTGAGGTGATCAACTAGATAGGAAAGGTCCATGACCTCTGTATAGAAATCCAAGTTAAAGGCTGTAAATAGAATAAGATTTTGTAAAAAATTATTTTCAACACAAGCAATTTTATTTTTATTCCCTCTATTTTACAATGGAGCCATATGCCATTAAAGGAGAACTAAACCCAAATTGTTACACTTCAGAATCTGAACATATACCCTTTAAAAACCCCAATAAACTGTAAAATAGCAATATAGTAAATGGCAAAGTAAATGTAACAACTTGAAGAACTGGATGAAATAGCTGTGTGTATATACAGTGACTGGCCACACCCCTGACCTCAGTCACATGCTCCTTGCCTATTCAGTCCTGTAATAAGATTGGCTGGAGACCAACTATAAGAAGTTCCTGCAATATATTAGGACTGTGCATGTGTAAAGAACAGAATTGTCAGTGACCACACTGTGATACTGGAACACAGGGAAATAAAACACAAACCTCATGTTAGAAAATTACATTTTTCAACAACCATACCAAAATAAGAGGTGAAACACCTATTACTGTTTTTATAACAAGTATATCTGCCTTCTGATTTAATGTTGTTCTAAGGCTTTAGTTGTCCTTCAACCTCAAAATCCCTTCAGCACTTTTTCTTAATATATTCTTAAACCCTGTTAATAAGCCATATTCTTACCAAGGCGACCATACTGTTCAATGAGATCCATCTTGGATAGGACATTTACATGAGGCAGCTCTACATGGAGCATAGTGCTGAGTGAGGTACATAAAACAGAGATAAATTTGGCTGGATCTGTGCAGTAATGGGAATCCACAAGGTGTACGGCACATAACTAGAAAAAAAAAGCCAAAAACATTAATATAAAGTGCAACATTTTATTAAATATCCTACTCTATTCTCCTATTCAAAAGAAAAGGATTGAAACGAGTTTTAATTGGTTATTGAGAATACAAATATGGGGTTTTAATTTTCAAATAATATGCAGCATCTTCACTGTGTTTGCCAGAAGTGCGCAGGTATAAAAAGGTTTATATTGAAAGATTCTAAAACCTGGGACATGAAGGTTTAATTTTTCTGCCAAATTGGCCAAAATATCTGTCTCTAATCTATCCCATGTGTTGATCCCAATGGGATCAATCTGTAAATAATTTCCTTATAATTGGCGCGCTACTACGTAGTAGCGCGCCGATTATAGTCAGGAAGTCACAAGTACAAACCATGACCCAAACACACAGCACTTTAAAGTGTATTCTGGGAGCTGCACGGTCATTAAAATGAGTGCCACGGACAATTCCTTCCCTCGCCAGAGCTGCTAGAACAGATATACTTCCTTTCCTAGGCGGAAAATGTCATATTGCAGATGTGAACATCCCCTTCTGGAACTCACTCAACAACAGTGTGAGTAACTGACTGTGCTGGGGATCTGTGTCATGTATGTGTGGGGTTTGAGAGTGACAGAATTGTGTGTGTTGTTTGACAGAATTTGTGCTAGAGGGTTGTCTTGACAGGTGGTAGCGACAGAGTAACGGCATGAATTTGTCTAAAGGGGGGGTTGAAATGGAAGAGAGGAGGAAGGGGGGTCATTAAAAGCTGAAGAGGGGATAGCTGGTGCACACATATTGCTCCAGGGTTTGATGCCTTATAATTATTAGGGGGTAGATTATAACAGATAATGTACCCCCTACTGTAATTTATACGGATATGAAAAGTCACCTCGGAGTTCCCTGCCCTTTATATGGTCACAGAACTCCTCTGTAACTTATAATATCCTTATAATTTACAATAGTGGGTACATTATATACTATATAATTTCTGACCCATTTTTCTCCTAACTCATTTTAAGGCAAAACAACTTAGCCTTCAATGGACTGCAAGATCAGTCAGGCCGAGATATCAGCACGGTAACTCTAATTTATGATTGACTGACTACTGCTCAGTTCATCGAGGAGATATGATAACTTAAAGGGGAACTTTGGTCTCCTCCATTAAAAAAAAAAAAAGTATAAAGAGTATACTTCTACCTTTAAATTAGTCCAGGATCAAGCTTCTAGCTTCAGTCTATCCACACTTACAGCAGTATAAAGGGTGGTGCTTCCTTTTTTACTCAGTGGGCCTTGATATCACCAGCACCTCCCTGACTTAAGAATGCTCACTTGAATTCATCATAGCATCATCATCTGTATCATAAGCCCTGTCCCTAAACTTCTTTATTGGTTTTTTAAAGATAGCCTTCAGAAAAGATTGATTTTTGGGGGTGGCACTTATGACACATTCGATATCAACATGCCTGTCAAAGAGAGAGTGCAGAGTAGCAAGAAAGCTTATAACTTTGGATAGCCAAAAGCGAGAGACATCATCCTAGGCATGTTTAAGAAGACCACTATCCCCCTTTAATTACCTGGAAATCTTTTCACTCACATGGGTGAATAAAAAAGGCAACCCCTATAGACTTGTGGAAAAATCAATTTGAGATTAAAGAGGTCTCCTAACAAGTAGGGGTTAAATAGAAAGAAAAACACCTTTAAATAAAATTTGAGCAGCTTGTAGTCATGTGATCAGCCTTTGTCTGCATTAATAGGCCCCCCATTCGTTTTTTGTGTCAGTGCAGGTATTTCCTGTTTTTCCCAGTCCAAAAACTTAAAGGGCATGTCCACCCCCAAAACTATAATCCCCCCCACTACTGGCCCCATTCTGTAGTGTAATAAAATTCTTACCTCACATCCCAGTTCCAAATGGTTCTCCTGCATTCCCCCACCAAAGTCTGAAAAACTGGCCACCAGAAGGATAGCAGAGTCCATATAGGACTCTGCTTCCTGTATCTCCTCCGGGAGAATTTTGTCCTGCGCACTGCAGGCTTCCCCCCCCCCACCTCCCGTTTTGCAAGCCCTCCCCTACCATTAAAACCCTTTCCCCAGTAGTAGGTTGCCTTTCCCCAGCCCCAACCGCATTATTACATTTTACAGAGACTCCCCCGATAGTTACTTACCTTACTTTCCCCCGGCGTTCTGAACTGCCGGCAGCCGCGTCCGTGATTGGCTGCCTCTCAGCCAATGAGGGACGCAGCTGCCGGTCCCGCCCCCCTGCTTGCAGTTCAGTGCAAGCAGAGGGCCGGGATTGTGCGGCGGGGGAAAGAGGTAAGGTAAGTAAGTATCGGGGCTCTTTCTGGAAAATCTAATGATGCGGTTGGGGCTGGGGGAAGGTGCCCTACCGCATCTAAAAATTTTTTTTAAAGGGTGGATATGCCCTTTAAGTGAGTGTGCTCCTCCCCTGGGGACAGAATAGGAGAAGAATTCAGGTGATGTCACTCTCTACTAAACATTCTCCATAATACAATTTCTCAAAGGCTGTATTAATTTTCTTTAATTTTCAGTTGCCCTTTAAACAACATAAATGTTTTTTCAATGTGAGGACAGTACGGTTTCCAATGCTCTGTCTGAAATTGTTGTGGTGTCTGAATCTCAACACATTCAAAGGAGGCTTAAATGTCTTCATGGACAGGCAAAATATATAAGGTTACTGTGTTATCTGTATCCATGTGTGGCTTGTATTGTCCTTGTTCATTTTGGTGTACTGGGGGGCATAGACTAGGTAGGTGGAGAAAGCTGTACTTTTTGTTTGGTTGGTGATGTTGTGCCTGTCACAGGCGCAGTTTCTGGCTATTGAGAAAGCCAAAGGAACGTAGTCTGCTACGTAAGTTTCTGGGCACTTTTTTACAAAAATGGTGGTGGATTCCCCTGCCCATGCCAGAGTCCACCAGGAGGACTGGGAAGGGGAAGAAACCTTTTTACACACAGGAAGTCTCCTATTTTTCTTGCACTTTGAATAGGAACTACAGGACAAACATATGGAGCAGAAGAGAAAGGTAAGGATTTTTTAACACTACACAGTGGTGCCAGCAACGGGATCAATTTTAGTTTTGGAAGTGGACATGCCCTTTACAAAACCTGCCCCTCTCACCATGGATAAATGAAATCAATGAATTTAAAATTATGTATAACTTGCATTTTTGGTAATGATCACATCTAAAAGCCAGTAACTTTTTTTTTTACTGTCACAGAGATATAACATGTTCAGTGTGCATTACCCTGGACAATGGAAATCTACGATATGTAGACCTCTGTTGATTGGGAAGAATGGGATAAACAAAGCCAGTCAGGTGAGTGTATGTGCATGCTGATACAATCAGTTGCTGAAAATAGTGGTATTTGCATATTTAGTGGGGTGGTGACCTCCCCATGCATAAGGATGGGTTAGTCAAGTTAGCACACATGTAACAATCGTATTGGCTCCCTTAAAATATAAATATGAGTTGATATTGATCGTCAGAAATTTACCATACCAACTGATGGCAGAAGTGGTTTTGCGGCTGATAATAGGAAAATTTCATTGGATCAGACGATTTCTGTAAACTGTCAACAAGGTGTAGTAACACCTTATGTAAATGCAGGGCTTGCTGTAGTGAAGGATTTTACTGATTTCCCAAATCTTTAGGGTTAGGCCACTCTTGTCCATTTCATTGTGGGATCCAATGGCGTGAGCAGGGGAGTAACGCAGGAGGGCCCGGGAGTCCCATCTTCCTACTTTTCCTATGACAGATATAGCCTCCTCCCAGAAAAACACTGTGATGAAGCACAGATAGGGGCCCTATCAGTTTTGCTGGGGGCCCCTGTGATTCCTAGCCACTGGGTGTCTGGCCACACTAGCTGCGCTTCTGTCCTTTATGCTGCGATTTTGGGGCTATGGAGCTTACTGTGAACTTCTCATTTGATCTCCAGTTCCCCATTCCAATTTCCCAATCATCTCACCCGTAGCCCCCAGCCCCCCAGCCGTCGCAGTATGTCGGGCAGGGCAGGGTGATGTGTGTAGAGCTCTACTTGCCCTGGGCAGTCCAGCAGGAAATATGTCCCCCTAAGGCTCTGCAGCCTGCCCCGTAGCCAGTCCAGGTTCTCTTGTAGGTACTCCATGCAGTACAGAAGTGCCCCGTTTGGCCCCAGATGTAGTTCGGCCATCACCTCTTCCAGTCCCAACAGCTCCTTCAAGCTCACTGCAGCCCCCTGCTCATCCTCTCCCGCAGGGTCCAGATTGACAATGCAGGCTTTACGACCCAACTTTGCTAGCATGGACTGCATGGCTCGCACGTAAGTGCTTTTGCCTGATCCCGGTGGCCCGATTACCGCTTGTCCGAACCCCAGTAATGGGTACCGCTCGTGAATGTCAGCCATTGCCTCGGAGGTCGCTGAAAACAGAACAACTTCCGTAGAGTTGTCCAACTTCCTGTGGTGCAGGCACAATAATATTCCCCAACAAACTGCGCCAGCATTGTGCGTTCCATGTATAAGACCTGTTTACCTGTCGCAGTAAAGACTATTGTCTGCCGTGCTGGTTTTTAGTGGGTTGTGACAATGGTTCTATTCTATTTGTATAGCTGGCAAGGTTGGTAGGGATGCCACCTATCGCTGAGATTTTATACGATCAATAATTTTTTTTTAATGTAGAGAGCACAAGGATTCCATATCTTATTAGAAACACATAATTGTTACATAGATTGAATGGATGTGTGTCTGTCTGTGTGCATGGTTAGACCGTGATCCCTGGAGTAGGGTTATAAGCGGTGCGTATCTCCCTGAAATGAATCTTTGGCAGGTTTTTGCTTCCTTAAACTGACCTTAACTGACCACATACATCTACATACTGCAAAGCTAACTGTCAGTTCCTTAAATGCATGCACTGAAATTAACTCCACCCCTCGCCCCCTCCCCGTGGGGGTCCCACAAGGCTCAGTACTTGGCCCTCCTTTTCTCCATCTACATCTATGGCCTTGGACAACTCATTAGTTCATTTGGATTTCAGGATCACCTGTATGTGGATGATAACCAAATATACATCCCTGCCCCAGATCTCCCTACACTAACATCCCAGGTCCCCGAGTGCCTTAGTGCCATCTCTGCCTTCATTAATAATTACTATTAATAACACACCTATATCCCCATTTCCTCATGTCCGCTGCTTTTCCTTCAAACCCCATGTCAATTCACTTGTCAACTCCTGACGGCTTCAACACAAAAACATCTCCCGCATTCGTCCCTTCCTCTCAAAAAAAGCTACATAAATCGTAGTCCACACCCTAATCATATCCCGGATAGACTACTGCAACACACTCCTGTGTGGTTCACAAAACAACTGCCTGACAACGCTTCAATCCATCCTCAACTCTGCTTCCCGGCTCATTCATTTCTCTAATGCCTCTCCTCTCTGTCAGTCTCTCCACTGGCTGCCCATCACGCAAAGGATCCAGTTCAAGCTGCTTACCCTATCCTAAAAAGCACTATCCAACACAGCCCCTCCATATATCTCAGAGCTGATCCACCAACACCCAGAAGCAACCTCTGCTCCGCAAATGATATCCTCCTCTCATCCACCCTTGTAACCTCTTCCCATGTTTGTGCTGCCCTTCTGCTCTGGAACTCCCTTCCTCCATCTGTCCATCATTCACAGTCCCTTAATACCTTCAAACGATACCTTAAAACCCACCTCTTCAGGCAAGCATATAACCTGGCCTAGACAATACCCCTCTTATTACCCAATACGATCCAACCCACCTTTCACACTCTACTGCCATTCTATTTACAGCTTACCGATTCCGGGTCATCAAGTGCCTCACCCCCATTTCCTCTAGACTGTAAGCTCTTTGGGCAGGGTCCTCACTCCTATTGTATCAATGTAAGTAACTCATCACTCAGTGTACTTATGTTATACCTGTGGATGCAAAAAATCTTGCAAGGGGCACTTTTAAGTAAATTCAAATTTCTTTATTAAATCACATCAGCACACTACGTTTCAGGGATCGCTATGTCCCCATCATCAGGTATAACCCAAATACCATCCAAACTCTCTTTTAAAGACCACACTGGGAGAGGCCACTCCTACCTTACACAAGGGGGAGTGGTCCAAATTTGCCCAATATTGAAACACTTTAGTGCAAAAAACACAATTCTTATATAATACATTCAGTCCTTAAATAGTATAAGTCCAATCAAAAGTCCATCATGGTTTAATGTCTTTTCAAGTGAAAGTTTATCATAGTTCATGTACTTAATCCGTATTCTCCATTGCAGGTGTTTGGAGAGGATCCTGTGAAGCGAAATAAATGAAAAAACAGAAAGGACTTGTCTTTGGAGAATTTACCTTGAAGAATATAGTGCAATCCCTAAAAGGGGAAGTTCAGTGCAAACACATATGCTTTTCAGAAAAAGGAGCAGTATTTTTTCATCCCAATGACCATAACCTGCCCATTCAGTATTATGTCTGTGTACAAATAAATGCAACCGAAATACTGACTTCCTGTTTGCAGGACCCCTAGTAGAGACCGCTATGGTCTTGCCCTTGACCCAGTCCCCGGGTTGATACAGTTGCTCAGCAGAGATCTGAGCATGTTTGACCCATCCAACAGCCAATCAGTAGAAATTACTGTTAGGAACATTCCAAGGAAGTGGTGCATTCTGGGAAGAAGAAGGACCATTAGAACCTGAAATGTCAGCTCACTAATGTCAACAGCAGGGAATATCTAAGGGTATGAAATCAACTGATTTTTTTCAAAATGGGAGAGAATATGCAGAATACCTAAGAAGGCATTACACAAACTATCAATTTAACAAATGTTGATAATTTCCACTGAACTGTCCCTTTAAACCAATACTAATAAAACCTTTTTATATACATTTAAAAGAAAAAAATGGAGATTTTTATTAAGCACATCCTTGGGTCATTTCTTTCTTTATCACAAGATGGCAGTATTTCTCACTTCATCCTGATCATCGTTGTATCTTAGGTTACTATTCATTAATTACATTTATTTAAATACACATAACTCCATAACACCTGGAGTTAGTACTATTGTAATTCTTAACGTCTCTTATGTTCACTAATTCTCGTTTTTATTTCTCTTTTGGTTTTACCTACATATCCCTTTCCACAGGGGAACTTCCAAGGGTGTATTTCCACAGGGGAACTTCCAAGGGTGTATCTAGGGTCTAAGGAGATCAGGGGCACTCCATGTGCCGCGCATAGCACGGCACAATTTTTTTAGGTCATGCCCCTTTCTCCACCCCAATTAAGCCACACCCACTATGTACTTAAAGGGCATCTATAGTGGGAAAATGAACTTTTTTTTCTTTCTTTCCATGTGTTCTATAATTCCCTACAACCCCCAGAGTGTCATCACTTTTTTCAGATTCCCTCTCTGTCCTGAGATACACCAGTTAGAAGAATACGTGATTGCATTCCTCTACTCCTACTTGGACTGTCAATCAAACCCCTGTGACGGGATCCCCCCTCCCTGCTCTGTAATAAACATAGAGATAACAGCATTAGCAGGGGGAGAAAGGTAGCTTTGATGTTAGATATAAGGCTGCACTTGACCCCCCTTCTTAATAGCTTTCACTGATTGATGATGGGTCACAAAGAGAGAGATCGTAAACTGTACTGATCTCCTTCTTCCGTGTCTCCAGGACAGCTTGCTTTCTATTGGCCACTGTGCGTGGGTGTGTTTTTCAGGATGTTGAACTTTTAACTCCTACTGCACATAAAAAGCTTGTCGGTTAGCCGGAGCTGAGACATGGAGGAGGTAACAGAGGGGAGGGAGAAGGGGGGAATGCTGCACATAGATCTGACACCGTGGTTAAACAGAGTCAGTGACAGATATAGGATTAAGGCAGCACAGAGTACATGAATTTAACTTTGCAAAGGGGCAATGTGTTTTTTTCACTATAGATGCCCTTTAATAGAGACAGCCAAAAAGACACAGACAGACAGGTAGACAACCACAAACTTAGATACACAGCCAGATAGTTATAGACAGAAAGACAGTGAAATTGACAGACATAGAAATCAGAGTTAGACAGAGACACAAATGAATGACACAAAGGCACAGTAAACTGGCAATTTCATGATATACTGGTAGTAATCTGGTCATTTTAAACTTACTGTTGTGTTCAGTTGTAGTCAGACGCTTGCCCACATCTTTGGCCAGGGAGACCTTCTTGTACCTTCTACATCGACCTCTGCCCCTATCTATCTCTATCTGTCCCACTCTCTATCTATATATCTGCCTCTTGTCTATCTATTTTACGCTGTCGTTCTGCCTATTGTCTATCTGTCTCTCTCTATGTCTATCTCTCCGTCTTTCTATCTATTTATCTGTCTGTCTATCTATCTATCATCTTATTTATCTATCTAACTCTACACTGTCAGTGTAGAGGGACTGACAGTACACTGTCAGCGCAGAGGGGAGGGCAGGAGCAGCCTGTGTAGTCAAAGTAGAAGGAAACGCAGGGGCTGCCTGTAACGCAGGGGCGTGCGCATGACTTCACCACGCCTGCTGCGTGACGTGCCAGAAGTTACAGTGCCGGAAGTACGGGGCACTTTTACGATGCAGTCCGTTAAAACATTCGAGGCACTTTGCCAAATATCCGGGGCACGAAAGTTTTGACGTAGATACGCCACTGGGCACTTCAATAGGTATATCACTCCTTTGGTATTACATGTTGCAAAATCTTTCAACTGTATTTTTGTCCCTTTACTTGGATGATGTACAGTCTCCTTTTATTATTGAGTTGCAATTACCACAGTTCAAACAAGGGAATGTACCTTTCTGAGGTGTACCCAAGAACATTTGTTTGTTTTTAGTGGGGGGTATTAAGTCTGCTCATAATTTCCCAGGTTAGCAGTTCTCTTATACGATAGGAGGGGCGGATTTGTGAACAGTTTCTCATACTCCACATCACTTTGAAGGATTTTCCAATGTTTCTTTACTATCTTTCCTATTTGTTTAGAATGTGTGTTATATGTGGTCACAAATGGGATTCTTTCACTTAGTGTTTGGGTTTGCATTGTGTGTTCCGCCAACAGCTCCTGTCTTTCCATCTGCATCACCTTTTTGCATAGATCCTCTAACTGGCGATTGTTATAACCTCTTGATGTAAATCTACCACACATCTCCTTCAACCTTTGGTCATAAAGTTCCTCCTTGCTGACAATTCTTCGTATCCTTAACAATTGACCATAGGGTAAACCCTTAATTGAAAACTGTCAGCGCTTAACATGTTATTACGATCAGTTTCTTTCACATATAGATCTGTGGATAATCTCCCTCCATCTTTTATTACTAACATGTACAGGTAATTCATACACTTCTTATTGTATGCAAGGGTGAATTTTAAAGTGGGGTGAACTTTATTTATGAACATCTCAAACTGCTTAAAGGATAAGTGCACTGTAAAATCAAGTTATGTTCATTTGGAAGCTGCAGCTTTAAAAATACCGTTGCCATATTTTTTTTTTTTTACCTCTGCCCCTCCAGAGCCTAGCTTTGTGCCTTGAAAGTTGCTGACATCTTGTTACTGGTTTGCTGAATGTTAAGCCCCGCCCCTCTGAGATTTCCTCTACTTTCTCCTGCTTGAGCCTCAAACGGTAATGCCTGTGAGTTCCGTGCACTCTCCTGCTTGAGCCTCAAACAGTAATGCCTGTGAGTTCCGTGTGTGCGGGCTCAAGCAGGAGAAAGCAGAGGAAATCTCAGAGGGGCGGAGCTTAACATTCAGCAAACCAGTAACAAGATGTCAGCAACTTCCAAGGCACAAAGCTAGGCTCTGGAGGGGCATAGGTAAAAAAAAATATATATATTATGGCAACGGTATTTTTAAAGAGCAGCTTCCAAATGAACATAACTTGATTTTACAGTGCACTTATCCTTTAAGTGCGGTTAGTTTGCCCTCCCACACAAAGAATGTCATCCACGTAACAAACGTAACCTTTAACCTTATCCTTGAATTTTTTCGTTCTCTTTTTTCACGTGCTCTTTTTCAAACTTAGCTACAAATATATTTGTGTATAAAGGAGAAAAGCAAGTTTTAACACTACACAATGGGGAAATTTTTAGTTTGGTGTGGGGTGGACATGCCCTTAAAATCTTACTGCTTTTAGCCATGTGACCAGTTTCTGTCTGCATTAATAAGCTCCCCTTTTCAACTATCAATTAATTTTTTTTAGGTCTAGGCAAGTATTTCCTGTTTTTCCCTGCATAAGTCTTAAGTGAGCTTGCTTCTCCCCTGGGGAAGAGGGGAGGAGCAGAGAATCAGGTGATGTCACTCAACCTACTGGAATTAAATTTAAAAAGATCGTACCCAAGTCTTATGTGCTGGAATTAAATTTAACCCTAACTTGTTCAGAGATCACAGTTGCCCTTTAAATTCCAAAGTTTATGTTATATACGGTATCAATTTGGAATACAAGTCACCCTGCTCTACAGAGACAGACGTACTTTAAAAATAAAGAAAAGAGTAAGAGAGCCGAGTCTCTAGGTTTTACATTTCTCTCCCCATGTACCCGTAATACATTTTTAGATATATGTTATGATCATGTTTAATAAACAGTTAAAACACTATGGTGTGATCCATTCCTTCTTTCGACAATATACTTTCAATAGAAGAGCCATCTGCTTCCTAGAAAAACCTGAATTTGTTGCGAAATCTTGAACCGTGCAAGGCCTTGCACCCCTGAAGGGACAGCAGGGTCCTAGAGACCAGCAACATAACGTGAGGCAGCCGCCAATGAAGTCTGAAATAAAAGTCTGAATAAAAAGTCACTGATAAGTCCTTTTAGGTGCCATCTCATCAGATCTTGTTTTGTGTTAAGCTTCATTCACCTTAAACTTTTTTCCATATCCCATCACTATTTTCTCTGTATTTCATTGCAGTGCAAGGTTGCAGTCTTAACAGTGTATCCCCCAAGTCTGTAGCACGTGGCTGGTCATATACAGTAGAGATAAAATGCTTTGTTTTGTTCTTTACAGGGCAAAATGTCTGCAGCTTTTCCCCATGGTAACTGTAAAAAGAAAAGACATGGTTAGAAAAACTGATTATTCACAAACCTCAGGCCATAATATAAGGGATAATACGCCCCTTACAGAGCAATATAAGTACCGTATATAAAGTCACCAAGGAGTTTCCTGACCATATAAAAGCATGTGTTTTTATACAGGGCAGGGATGTCCAAGTAGGCCTTTCTGTAGAACATAAGGATTTAATAAGTTCCTGAGCAGTTTATATAAAATGGCAAAACTTTTTCTTATTTTATTTTGCTAAATACTATGACAATTGACTATTTTTAGGATTTAACCCACAATTCACATTCAACTCTATGAAGGAGATCTGTAATTAAAAGGAAACCATTTGTGTATGTTATGGCCTTGCCCTTTACTCGGTCCCGGTGTTAATTCAGTTGCTCAGTAGAGAGCATGTTTGACCAATTCAACAGGCAGCAGAATTTACTTGGGAACATCCCAAGGAAGTGTGCATCCTGGGAAAAAGAAGGATCACTACAGAATCTTAAATGGCAGCTTACTTATGACAAAAGAAATGCATTGCAAAGTGTATGAATTCAACCAATATTTCAAAATAGAAGTAGAATATACCTAAATATCTATCTATAAGCCAATGTATGTAGGTTTACAGGAAAACCTCCTAATGGCTGGGCCAATTTTGATGAGACTTGGTATACATATGTTTTAGGACCCAGGAAAAAAAACAGGATACTTTACAGCTTTTACAAACCAGCCCTTTTTTGGCCCCTCTTCATTGTTGTTTAATGGGGGGGGGTGTGATCCAATATGTTTGCTGCCATCAGGTGGTAAATCGAGGGATTGTCCACAATCTAACCAGAGATACGCAATGCAGCCAGCAAATCACAGAGCAGATTGCATTGAAGAGCAGCGTCAATAGCCAGTCAGATGCCCAAATTCCACTAGCCAATTGGATAGGATAGAATGACAAAACTACACAGAGGCAGAAATTCATATCTTTAGAGGAGCCCTGAGACAGTCTAGGCTGCAGTCAGTTAGTGCTGAATTTCAGAAGACACACACAGGATAAGAACAACAACTAACTCAGGGCAGCGGCAAGCAATTGTTATTTATTTACCTGCTAGATACAGGCATCCCATCCTATTACTGTTGATTGTTGATATCCAGGACCCCCTGGACACCTCTCCCCCCTCATCACTCTGCTCAGTGTTACAGTAAGCCCTCCAGTTCACATATCACCTAGCCCTTTCCAGTAGTAAATGTGATTTTTAGGGCTGCACTTTTTGCATTTAACATTACGCACACTGAATGCTGTCAGTTTTAATGATTTTGTAATTAGTGAAAAGCTGTGACTGTCTGGTCCATATTTTAATTATAACCTAAAAATTTATTGGTACAGCGTTTCTTAACCAGGGGTCCGCAAGCATGTCCGCCAGGGTCCACGACTCACCAACACTGTGGTCCACAGGAAATTTTGGTCCAGTCCAGCGGAATGTGCGTCTGACGTCACCACGCTCGCATCACCACCAATTCCCGTCGGCTGTTTTTTGTGTATATCTAATAAATGTAATTAACAGGTCTGCACTGATTGTAAATTAGTTATATGTATACTTTACTTCTGGCTGCTAGTTAGTATTTGAATGTGTGTTTGGGTTTAAAGGGACACACCATTTGCAAAGTTATTGTCAGCTCACTAATGTCAACAGCAGGGAACAGCAAAGGGTATGAAATCAACTGATTTTTCAAAATGGGAGAGAATATGTAGAATAACTAGGAAGGCATTACACAAAATAACAATTTAACAAATATTGATAATTTCCACTGAACTGTCCCTTTAAATTATAAGACTGTTTCACTGATCGGACTACCCTGTTTGCTGTAGATGTAAGGGCTGATGCAATAAGATGCAACATTTTCCACAAGCTTATTTGTAGCAACCAATCAAATATTATTGTTTTAATTACATTTAGGATAATGTATAATTTGGTTCAGGTTAGCACGAGGCAAACTTAGTACCTTATATTGCATCAGGCAATAAAAATTGGTTGCATTTAAACTGCATTTAAACAGCACTGACAGCCTTGCTGGATGGGATTTAATAGGTGTCCTGATTAACTGATCTGGAAAGCTTAGCCAGAGGCAGACTGCACGGATTACTAACTTATTGTATTTAAAATTCATTAATGCTGACTCAGACTTTAGGTTCATACACAAGTGCGATTGCGGGTCCCGACATGCGAAGCACAATGTGTACGAACGTTTATTTCGGCCGATAATCGCCCAGTGTATGGACCCTTTATCGGCCGAAACGGCAGTTCGGTCGGGGAACGTTGCCCGACCGACTGAGCGGATCTCCGAGCGACTGGCCGTTTCTGCCGATAAAGGGCCCATACAACGTTCGTCAGGATCCGCGATCGCACGTGTGTACAAACCTTTTCTGTGGTTGCACCTGAATCAAACAGAATGCTGTGTGGAAGTTAGACAAATATGTAGTTAAACATTCATTTTTCAATTTTTGTTTTAGTTTTGTTAGCTATGTAGTCTTTGATGGGGGCACCCAGGGGGTAATGTTTTACAGAACATAATTGCCCTCCATGTGGAGATTTTTGAAAAGCTTTTCTCAGCCAGACAATAGTGATAAGGCTTCTAATGAGGAATCTCAATCTTAATGGAAGAAGGGATACAAAAACAGTGTTCTCTCTATGGTCTTTTAGCCGGGTTGCCCGCCTGGCTACTTTATCACGCCACCCTGCTGGAAAAAGTTTCTTGAGAATACACTGTTGTGATTAAATAAAGAATTCAGCTGTAGGTTTAATAGGCATTCCAATTGGATAGTAAAAACTCTCACCAAAACTGCCCAGTCAAGACCCCCCTTTTAAACAGCAAGATTATTTTAACATGTGTTAACTAGGTTTTGCAAGATCTCCAAGGCCACACACTCTGTATGTTGGTCACATGTACTTGTGCTGCCATTTTACATCTGGGTTACCATCAGATGTTCTAAAACTACAACTCCCTGCATTCTGCAACCAAGAAATGCTGGGAGTTTGTTATCGAACATCTAGTGGGACAAAAAAAAGACATCCCTGAGCATGACACAAGGCTGATCAGTATTTCCATCATAATATGAAAGAAGGCTGTATTGTTTTAATGTAGTTGTACTGCACAAGTTTAAAGGGCATGTCAAACCTTAAAAGTATTAGAAAATAATTAATAATAATTAGTTAACTAGTAAAAATAGAGAACATTTAATTTCCCCCACCGCTAAATTTCCCTTTCCTGCCACAACGGGCTAATTTTTTATGCCACCCGGCTGGAGAAAATTCTGGGGATAACACTGAAAAAAGTCCATTTTTATAAACATAGCTACTTGTTAATTGGCTTTACATGGACTAGTGATCTAGGTTGTCCTATTCTATTGTGTGTTGTCTGTGGTAAACAGCTTTCAAATGCTATGATGGTTCCGGTAAAAAGACACTTCCTAACAAATCACAGTCATTTAAGGAAAAAAAAGTGCTGATTATTTTAAAAGGCCGTCTAAATCACAAAATAAAAGTAAAGCTTTTGTAAGTAAATTAAGCATTAGTGAGAAGGATCAAGAAGCAAGTTATTTGGTTGCAAAGCTTACTGCACAGAAAAGAAAGTCACACAGTGGAGAAACTCTAATATCATCATGTAAAATTATTGTGGGCAAAAGGCTAGGACCAGATGCAGTATGAGAAATGGAAAATGTTCCACTTCCAAACAGTACAATAAGCAACGTATTGATGAAATGTCATGCGATTCCGAGGAGGTTTTGTGCGATAAACTGAAAAATAGCAGTTTTTCTATCCAGGTTGATGAGTCAACAGATATTATGAATAAATACCATGTTGTTGCTTTTGTATGATTTGTTAATAATGATGCAATACAGGAAAACTTCTGTTGCAAAGAACTGCCTGAAACAAGCAGAGGAATAGATTTACTATTTTGTCTTCCTATCTAAAAACAAGAGGTCTTACATGGAAAAACAGTGTTGGAATCTGTACAGATGGTGCTCTGTCAATGGTTGGCTCCATAAGAGCAGTTTGCTGCTCTTGTAAAACAAGAAAATGCTAAAGTTAAGACCACACACTGCTTTTTTCATAGAGAGGTACTGGTTTCAAAATCGCTTGGAGAAGAACTTAAAGTTTTTAACAATGTTACAAAAACAGTCAATTTTATTAAACAAAGGCCAGTTCACTGTAGAATGTTTTAAAAAACGGTGTAAAAACATAGAAAGAAAGCACGTTAATCTATTACTACACACTGACAGCCGTTGGTTGAGCAAAGGAAGGAATACTTTCAAGAAAAAAAAACAGTAAGTCTGAATTTGCCAATTGTTTTAAAGATAAAGATGCAGAGGCGCAACCTGGAAGAACTATTGATGAAAATTGAACATTATTTTCCCTCCCTGTCAGTACAAGCATTAGGATTGGGTCAGAGATCCATATTCTAAATCTTCCACTCATTCTGAAAGCAGAACTTTAGGAGAAGAGGAGGAACTATGTGATCTGCAATCTGATCGCACACTATGTTATTTTCTAATGTATCCTTGGACAATTCCTGGATTACGGTGAAAGAAGAGTATCCTGCCATTCACAGTAAAGTAATAAATGTATTGCTTCAATTTTCCAAAAGGCAAGGGCAGGTTTTACATTAGCAGTGTTGTTTCCCAAAGATTGTCATATTTCCTTCATTTCTCCTTTTGAAGTTGTAAATAAACGTTTAAGAACGTATTTTAGTAGTAGTTATCTTTTATCGTCTGTGTTCTGTGCTTCTAAACAATTTTATTTGGGGGTCCCCAGGGCATGAACCTTTTTAGAAGGGGTCCTCAAGGGTAAAAAGGTTGAGAAATACTGTATTGGTAGGTCAGAGGCCACACATCAACCCCTTGAGATCAAGTGGGTTGGACATCCCTGGCCCAAGTTAATTGAGGAAGAGATTTGACCACAAGTTCTGCATCAGGTCGGGTACCCATGGTTTACCAAATTTGCAGGCTGGGTTTGTATAAACCACAGTGAGTTTGAATGGATTGCAGCACAAGTTTCTGCTAGAAAGCTGTGGGTGCTGCTTAGGACAGGTAGCGTGTGCAATTAGCGGTCTGGTAAATTTTTGTGTAGGTCCACTTGCAGATCTGTTTAATTTTGTTTATGGGTAAGGTTGTGGGTCTGGCTGTTTGTAGGTTGGGCTGGGTGCTATGATTGAACCCACCAGCAAAGCGGGTTTTGTAGGTGCAGGTTGGGTGTCTAAAGTTAGATGAGGGTAATTGTTTTGCGGTTGCCCACAGGAACTTTGTGCTGCCATTTTCTGGTGAATCGAGTGATCACCCCCTCTGAAAAATGACTACCGTAAGCCCAACAACATTTTAATAGGAAGAACCCAGGCAAAGCTGGGTACTCTACAAGTGTGTACCGTATATTCCGTCGTATAAGACGACTTTTTAACCCCTTATAAATGTTCTGAAAAGTCGGGGGTCATCTTATACGCCGGGTGTCACTGCCTTAAGCCACAATTACCTGCAGTTGAGCAAACACATGCTGCGGCAGGGCAGCTTCCTGGTTCGGCGGTCAGCTGACTGATGACGCGCGGGGAGCGTAGTGACGTAGTGACGTTTGCTGGAGGAAACTGTGGGACTGGCTGGAGGTGGATTGCCGGAATATATCATCAGGAACCAGGGCTGGAGGTGGACTGCCGGGAACCAGGAGGCTGCGTTTGGCTGCTACTCATGCGAGCGGCTGGATACAGGGGTGGGCCAGATGGATGGAGGAGGCATGATTTCTGTGTTTACCAATGTCAGAGAAGGAGGTGTTGGGATGCGTAGAAAGAGGGGTAGTATTATACAGTGAGTATATCCCAAACTCTATATTTTAACTGGAAAAGTTGGGGGGTCGTCTTATACGCCCAGTCGTCTTATACGCCGGCATATATGGTAATATAAACTTAGAATTTTAAAAACAATTTAAAAACTTTCACTGAACTTCCCCTATAATATTTATTATAATCAGCACATTAATACGTAGTAATTAATTAAATAGAAACCTAGAAGCACTTTTCTCAAAATCCATGCTTCAAGGTCCAAACACAGCAGACTACATTTGTTGAGGCACCTTAGCTGTACAAAGTAAAAGAAGGAAAAAGTCTCACACTTCAAGATATTTGGAACAAAGCGGACAATCACACAATACATACTAATGGGAAAATGTCTGTCATATCTGTCCGTTCATCGATTGTATTCACCTGGCCCTAAATTGTGTTTCCTCATGATATTCTACTGTATGATGGGTACACACATTTGCGATATAGGGTCAATCCCGTCAGTACCGTCGGGATTGGCCCTTTATCGCCAATGCGCGTAAGGGTGAAAGAACAGTTTCCGATGCCGAGGAATGTTCCGCATTGGCCGTTCCAGACAGTAAATTTTCCTCAGTCACGGTCGGCCCCCTACACTAAAATAGAGAGTAACCAACAATTGTAGTTGACAGTCCCAAACAATCTCCCTGTACTTTATATAGGGAGAATGATTGTGACTGTGTATAAGGTGACAGACAGAATCTTTGGAAAATAGGTACACAAGTACAGTATTTAGACCCAATCATTTTTTTGCCCGATTTGTCAAAATTAAGATATATGGATAATACGTGTCTATAATTTTGGTCCGATTGCGTGCCCTTTTATAGGACAATTGGTTGTGCAGAAATATAGGTTTATAAGTTTAATACACAACAAATTACATTAAAAAAATTGCAGATCATAACGAATAATGTACCCTCCTCTAATTCCCCTCACTTTCAATTCTAATTTTCCATGACCTTTATATAAGCACTTACTTGGCCTTCAGCCTAAAGCTTTTATATGGTTACACATTATATACTTAAAATGTACAGTTTTGTACAGACAGTTACAAAAGTGCACATTATAATACATTATATAACATTGGAAACATCAATGTATTTTATAAATTCTTAGAATAGCTCACTCACCCCAGACCTCGCTTGCATTTTGGGTTTTGTCCTTCATTTTCCAGTGCATCTGGTACACCTTCTCCATTTGCACCAAGTCCTTTACCTTCTGTCCAGCCTTGACGCTTCATAACTCTGTGACCAATTCCCTGAATAAACAAAAGAAAAAAACAGTTGTTAACAGGCACATACACAACCATTTATGGCAATATTAGAGGAAAACTTCCTATTAACATGCCTCAATAGACCCATAGCTTACTATCGCTATATAGATGAAATCCTGATCATACAGTCTCATACACACACATACACTCTCTAAAAACACTATAATGCAAATAATTTACACACTTAATTCTCTCTCTCACACATACACTACCATTTATGTGCTATTGGGCATGTGCACACACACACACACACACACACACACACACACACCTCACTTATTTTATCAAGACACAAAACAACTCTCAAATGGCCCTGGTGATTTCTTAAGATATAAGGGTTGCCTCAAAGGTAAAATTATAATGCAAAAACTACAAAAAGACCCTGAATGAACCAAAATAATGAGCCTATAATAAAATGGTGAATCCCACCTCCAATAAAAATTAAGCTTATTCCGGAAACATACCTTCAAAAAAGAAACACACCACACCCCAATGTTAAAAATATAAAGCCCATATTGGTTATGAAATATCAGAGCTTCATATAGTCTTTAAAAGAAAATAAACCAAAGCAAAAAAAATTGGCTAGATATGTCATAATTCACAAAAAAACCAATAAATCGCTAAAGATTTTAGTATTGGTTTACGAGAAAGTTAGGAACCAATTTTTCTGTGTTTTTGGAGGGTGAAATCTGGCAATGACACGCTACAAGCCCCCCTTATTAGAAACTGAATGTTACTATGAGATGCACAAGTTTTTGTACACAAGCGCATTTCTCTCGTGTTTTGCAATTTCTTTGTGCGAGAGAACGCATGCCAATGTAACAGTGGGTGGCCACACTGTGTGCGCTGCCATCTGTTTTTGGAGCGCATTTGATTGTGCACATTGCAGCATGGCCTCACCTTTTTTGATCCTAGAAATTTAATTCGGTCTCTTTTTGGTACCTGTGCAAGCTTAGTTTCCTTTGAAATCAGTGAAATAATAAATCGGCATTTATTTTGCTGATTCCCCGGAGAGCTTGGAGAGGACCATTTGTTTCACTAATTATGGTTAGTAACTCGTGTAGTGCCCTCCTTGCCCAGATCATAACTGTTACGATCTGTGGCATGGAAAAGGTTTAAAACTTACATGAAAAAGTCTTGCAAATCCAGATAGGAGAGACTCTGGAGCCACGTTACTCGCCCTAGGCCCGCAATAATCCTAATATGAAATACACAGTGTACTCGAAGCTGGATTCCCTCACCCTTCTTGCTCCAGATAACAGCCCAATTTTCACCAAATGGCATAGGTGCTATAAGAACCCCTGGGCTGGCGCCCCTTATTGTGCTAACTATGAGGAAATCTCAGTAAAAGTTCTCAGTTGCCAGCACAGATTTTTTTAGTCACCATAGCAACCGGGTTTTGCTCTATACACTTAGAAAAATGAGAAACCAGACTTTCTCTGTTTCCGCAGACAGATTCATATTACATAAACTCAATCATTATTCTATTTGGAATTATGGGGGGGTAATATGGAATTAAGGAGCATCGATGGCACACACGATGGCAACAAATAAGAAGGCGATTAAAAGGCGTTTCAGTCTGACAATCTCACAAGTGTGGCCGTTCATTCAGGTGTTGGTGGTATGACCTAGCGGATCAACAAGCAGCAAACCAAATACACTCATGATTAATGTCCAAAACAGGTGTTAATAGCCCACTCAGCATAGTGCACCATCATGCATGTGTATAGAACTTTATAGAATTAACCTGGAGATAATCTCAAAATGGTGGGCTCAAGAATTAAACTTAACTATTTAAACTACAAGAAAAAAAAACACTCTGGCTCAAACCAATAACTCAACTAAAAGTTTGTTCTCTTACCCTCAAAACTAGTATTGGCAGTTAGAATTTATAATGCAGCAAAGGATTATGTTTTCTGCTTCAAACAGGGTTACTGAATGTCATTCACACCCTCTGCCCCTCTCCTCGCAGTGTAAGCCTGTGAACACCAGAGCTACTACCAGTTATAGCATGCTATTAGTTTCTACCCGTTTAATTTCTGTACAGAGAAACAGAAGCCTTAAAATCACAATTTATCTCGGTTTACAAGAAATACAAACAACATTTTTAGGCTTTTTTCACCTCTGCACAAACTAAAGAGTGAAAGGGTGTGAACTGATGAAGAAGCAATGATCCAGTCAACTTCTCTTCCTTCATGACAGTAGCCATGCAGAAGCAGTAAATAAACTGAAAACAGAATGGTTCAAGAATAATAAATCCTTGCCTACTGTTTTCAGTTTATTTACTGCTTCTGCATGGCTACTGTCATGAAGGAAGAGAAGTTTACTGGATCATTGCTTCTTCATCAGTAACCCATTAAACTCCCATAATGGGAGGCACTCCCACAGTTTAGCTTAGGGAAATTAAGATCTCAAAAGGTACAAGAAAGAGTAATTATCAAATATACCCCAACTATTCACATATTAAAAATCATGCAATCTTTATTGTAACAAAAAAGATAAGAGAACATATATAATTCAATACCTAATTTAAGAAACACATAGAAATGTAACTTATAAAAATTAACTGGACCTCCCCAGAATAATTAGTGTGTAAGGTATGTAGCATAACTGTGATCATCTTTTAGATGTCTCTACTTAAAATATACATCAAAGGCACATCTGCGCAACTCCTCAACAGAGTCGGGGTAACCTTGGTTTCTATTTGATTTACAACAAAACGTCACACAGCTGAGAGTGCGTGTTGGAGAAAATACAACTACCATAAACAGACATAACGAGGAGGTTAAATGTACAATTGGCAAGTTATTTTAGATAATTATTATGTATTGGCCGTGTCGTTCCGGTCTTGATTTTCTATTCTCGAATACACACTAGGCTGATTATTTATAAGATGTGTGAATAGGTGGTTTTATATTTGATAAAATAATCTATCTTGTTCCTTTTGAAATTTTAATTTCCCTATACTGGTGGAGTGCCTCCCATTATAGTAGTATAATGGGTTACCTTGGGATCATTCTAGAACCACTCTTGTGTTTTCAGTATATTAATTGCTCAAAGGTGTGTGATTACCGTTTATAGGGTTTTGATAATCCTTGCCTACTATGTTTTGGGAAGCAGTAAGAAAACATTAAAAATATACATTGTAAGCAGCAACCCTTACACTGCTGTAACTTTTCATATATTGCAGCGAAAAGCATGATCCTGGACTCATTTTAAAAGCTCTTTTGTGCTCTTTTTAATGAAGATTCCCCTTAAAAGAAGCGAGACAACAGGCTTTTATTTAACACTTTGGTTAAACTTGCTTTTACTTAACGTGTCTGAGCTTTATGGTTCTATTGTAATATATTAATACCATACTCTTACCTTGGTATGTTTTTCAAATGCTCCCAGGCTATACTCTATGGTATCCAAGCCATCACGGCGCTTAGTTTCAATTCGCATCTTTAAGTAGTCTCTGGCATCTTTATCTCCACCACCATCCTCATAATAGCCCATCATATCTACATCCCAATCATCGGCAGTCTGCTCATCAAAATCTAAAAATTTTAAACAACAGAGAGGAGTTATTAAAAGGATAGAAAAGCTTAAAAAAAATGCAAAATTAACCAGATGAACGTGTTAAATAAACAGACACTACTAATTGGCAGAATAGTACAGCAAAATAAGCAGAAGAGAATGATAAAACAGATTATAAAAGAAGAAAAATACATAATAAATTTAGTAGAATTAGATCCTACATGTCAAACAGGCTAAAAGAAAGAGGCCACACATCTTCAAATATGACAAAACTTCCACAATACCATACAGGTAAGTTTGACCAATAATGGTCAACATATGTCCATGTTGGATTGGAACAAAACACAAAAAGGAAAGGAAATCGAAAAAAAGCAAATTGGACATAATGTCACACAAAACTCCAAAAATGGGCTGGAAAAAATATTGGCACCCGTAACTTAATATTTGGTTGAACCCTTTGAAAAAAAAAAAATAACTTAAATCAGTCGCTTCCTATAACCATCAATAAGCTTTTTACACCTCTCACCCAGAAATACTTGATTTTCTGGAAAAAATTTTTTGGGTGCCAACAATTTCAGCCATGATTGTAAATGGCTATGGGAATGAATTATGCCTCAAATGTTGCCAGTGAAAGAATGTGGCCATTTACCAGCTGCACAGATTTGGGGATAGAAAGAACAAAGTAAGGAGATTTTCAGTCTATAATGGCTAAAGAAAAGTTTTCAATACAGTTCTAAGGTACTAATGCAAATAAAGAGTGTCCTCTGAGCCAGAGGGCAGTTGACTAGTCTGAGTGACTTTTACACCTCTGCCGGCCTTCTTGGGCCTGTATCTTCCTTTCTGGTGGCAGCTGCCGGTAACATCCAATGACTTACAGCTGCTTATCATGGTCTCCGTGTTAAAAGGCAGGTCTTTAAAGATATGCACACTGGTAAATTTGTTTTTTAATTGCCCATAGTTGAAAACTAATTTCTTACCAACTATCGCTGTACTATTTTTTGTTGCTCTGTCCCCTATTTCTTTATATATCCAGTCTGAAACATCTTACATTTTAGCCATCAATCAAGTGCCTATACATAACTCATACTGTTATGTATAGTTTTGCTGAATCTAGAATGGTGACAGTTAGTGTATGGGAACTGCATGGTGGAAAATTCCCTCTTCCAACATTGCCTTATAGGGATTATGGAGCATGCCTCCCCTCACAGAGTCAGATAGTTTGTCAGGGGGTTGGGAGACCAAGCTTGAGCAAGAACTGTATATTTGTACTTAAAGGACAATTATACTCACCTTCCCTCCACTCCAGATCTTCATGTAGTAGCTTTTACCCAGGGTGAGGACCTGAACCGCTAGGTCCTCACCCCGGGATTCACGAAACCTACAGCAGCGTGTTGCAGCAATGCTGCTCTTGTAGGCTCCATCCCCTCCTCCCCATCGGCGACGAGGCCAATAGGAAGGCACGCTTGTTGCAGAGCGTGCCTTTCTATTGGCCTCGTCGCCCTGGTCACCCTGGGTAAAAGCTACTACATGAAGATCTGGAGCGGAGGGAAGGTGAGTATAATTGTCCTTTAACTCATGCAGCAACACAAACACATTAGAATAAGTGCAGCTTAAATGCATTCATTTATAGTAACAAGTAATTGAGGTTGAATAAAGACATCTATCCATCAAGTCCAACCTCAAGTTCATCCTCATTTTTAACCCTACCAAACCGCTGATCCAGAGGAAGGCAAAAAAACCCAGCTGTAAAGGGAGAAAAAAAAAAAGCCTGACTCCAAACCGCCATCGGAAAGTATCCAACCAGAACTACTGTATATGTATTAATACCAGTACTTCTCAATATTTTTCAGTTGTATAAACGTATATAGGCCATTTTTAAAGCCATTTAATAAACTTGCCATTACCACATCTGCTGGTTCCACAGTTTCACCGTTCTCACTGTAAAGAAACCTTTCCTAACCTTATTTTTTCACCAATCTTAAAGGATGCCCACATTTCCTTACATAGGACCTATTAGTGAACAATGCACCAGAGAGTTTATTGTATGGCCCATTAATATATTTGTATAAAGTGATCATATCTCCATGCAAATGTCGCTTCTCCAATGTAAACAGCCCTAACTTGTCTAATCTGCCTGCATAGTCAAGCCCCTCCATTCCCTTTATTATTTTAGGTGCCCTTCTCTGAACTGCATCCATCTCCAAGATGTTCCTTTTGTATATGGGATTCCAAAACTGCACCGCATATTCCAAATGAGGCCTTACCAGTGCCTTGTTAAGTGGGAGAATAATATATTTCTCTCTTGAATCTATTTCCCTCTTTATACAAGACAATATCTTGCTAGCTCTAACCGTTGCTACCTGGCATTGTTTGCTACAGCTAAGTCTATTATCTACCAGAACCCTGCCACCTGCTATTCTGGTGCCCATTTTGATAATCAATCTAGGCCTGCTTGAAGCAATTGCACATCGTTTGAAGTTTCTAAAGCTCTGCATATTTAGTGTCATCAGCAAAGACAGAGCTCTCAATGCCCCCTTCCAAGTAATTTATAAACAGATAAAAAAAAAAAAAAAGAAGTGGCCCCAGTACAGAACCCTGAGGCACTCCACTTTAGCCCACTTAGATATAGCTCCATTTACCACCACTCTCTGCGATCCAATAACCAATTCCCTATCTATGTACAAATGTATGTTTCTAGGTCACCTATTTTAGTATAGTATAGTATAGTATTTGAGGTTGAATAAAGACATACGTCCATCCAGCCCAACCGATCTTAGCAAAACTTCAAGTCCAGTTGATCTAATTGAATACAACAGATACTTTCCTCCCTTGAATCCATACCTCTCTTTATACAAGACAATACCATGCTGGCTCTGGCTGGTGCCACCTGGCACTGCTTGCTACCTTTAAGTTTGTTATCCACCAAAACTCCAAGATCCCTTGTGACTCCCCAGACCAACAGACCTCAGCTTAAACATTAGTCGCCTATGGGGGACTGTATCAAAAGCCTTTGCAAAATCCAAGTAAACTACATCTAGTGCCATGCCTTTTAAATCCATGCTGGTTACTACTTATAATGTCAGTCCTTGAAACATACTCCAGTATCTTCACCACCACTGAAGTTAAACTTACAGGCCTGTAATTACCCGGCTGTGAACGAATACCATTTTTGAATATTGGAATAATATCAGCCTTTTTCCAATCCAGAGGCACACCTCCGGATATGAGGGAATCTGTAAAAATAAGAAACAATGGCCTAGATAAAACTGAACTTAGCTCCCTAAGTACCTGAGGATGTATTTTATCCGGTCCAGGAGATTTATTAATATTAACCTTAGTTAGTTCTTTCTGTACCATATCCTCGGTTAACCAAAGTGCATTTAAATCTTTTATACCATTATTGGTACTATACTCTATGATAACTGTACTTGGATCTTCTATAGTGTATACAGAGGGAAAAATAGTATTCAAGACATTTGCTTTATCGCCATCCTCCGCAACCAACGTATCCCAGTTAATTAATGGTGCCACATTCTCAGTCCTCATCATCTTACTATTAATATACCGTATATACTCGAGTATAAGCGGAGGTTTTCAGGCTTTAAAAATAACCTGAAAACCTTAACTCAGCTTATACTCGAGTCAAGCAGAAAACTCACCTTCAATCCGTTGGCCGCTCTGCAAGTACTGAACTATCGGCGTCTGTCTTGCTGCCTGGCGCCGATTAGTGACATCGGCAGGCCGCCAGGCAGATCAGTACCGGTACTTACAGAGCAGAAGAGAGCATGCAGCAGACGGATTGCAGACCAAGAGGCAGCTGAGGGTGCTGCTTGTCACTGCAGATGTTTGGAAACTACAACTCCCAGCAAATAAAGCATGCTGGAAGCTGTAGTTTCCAAAACATCTGGAGTGCCAAGGAATGGTGGGTCACTGTATGAGATTACCACTGTCCATTTAAAGGGCAACTAATGCCTCAAATAATACAGAATCAGAAGGAGGATGGTATCTATTGTTGCCTTCTGATTCTGTATTGTTTTGAGGCTTTAGTTGCCCTTTAAATGGACAGCAGAATTCCCATACAGTAATAACCTAATCCAGTATGGGAATTACTGTATGGGACTACTGTGTGGGATTCTGCTGTCCATTTAAAGGGCAACTAAAGCCTCAATACAATACAGAATCAGAAGGCAGTAGTGGTCATATTTTACCCTCGACTTATACTCGAGTCAATCAGTTTTTACTCATTTTTTAGGTAAAATAGGTACCTCGGATCGGCTTATATTCGAGTATATACGGTACTTTAAAAATGTTTAGGCTTAGTGAGGTTTTGTTCAGCTATCCTAACTTCATTATTAATTTTAGCTAGTTTGGTTGCTTTCTTACACTCCTTGTTACAGTTTTTATAATCCCTAAAAGGCCCTTTCCGTTCCCTCTGCCTTAAAGGTTTTAAATGCCTTTTTCTTTCTTTCCATTTGCCGCTTTACATCAAAATTCAGCCACAGTATCAAAAGCTACATCAACTGCTATGCCTGAATCTAAATTCTTACTCACTTCTTTATAAAAAAAAAACAAGTAAATGTTACTTGTTTTTTGATACTTTTTTTGAATATTGGTATTACATTGGCTTTTTTCCAATCCAGCAGCGCATGACCAGACAAAAGTGAATCTGAAAAGATAAGAAACAGTGGTCTAGATAAAACTGAACTAAGCTCTCTTAAAGGATAAGTATACTGAAAAAACAAATACAGTTTAAATGGTAGCTGAATCCCTAACTAACCTTTCCCCCCCCCTTTTTTTTTTACGTCCCTTCAGAGCCTACCTGAGCCCTTGGAAAGTGCTGGCCATCTTGGAACATAAATGAAGTCCGGTAAGCTCTGCCCCCCGAGAGTTTCTGGACCTCGTTTTCCAACTTGTGTCCAAATATTCTGTGCCAGTTCGACCCATGCATGCGCGCGCCACCCGCTGCACGTGAGTGACGTGACTTTAGCACGCGCACGGCGTAGTGCACACGTGATGTCATCACTCCGCGAGCGCTAATACAAAGCCAAATGATGTCACTCGCATGTGCGGCGGGTGGCGCGTGCATGCACGGATCGAACTGGCACAGAATATTTGAACACAAGTTGGAAACGAGGTCCAGAAACTCTCGGGGGGGGCGGAGCTTACTGGACTTCATTCACGTTCCAAGATGGCCAGCACTTTCCAAGGGCTCAGGTAGGCTCTGAAGGGACCTAAAAAAAAGACTTATTATTTAAATTGTCCCTCATTCTCAGTCCTCATCTTACTATTGATATACTTAAAAAACCTTTTTGGGTTGGAATTGCTTTATTCTGCTATCCGTATTTAATTTTTTGTTAATTTTTGCTAGTTTAATTGCTTTCTTGCACGCCTTATTACAGCTTTTATACTCCATGTAAGCCTGCTCTGTCCCCTCTGATTTTAACATTTTAAAAGCCTTTTTCTTTTTTCCCCATTTTTCTTTTTACCTGAGCATTAAGTCATGCAGGAATGTAAACTAATTTTTTTTTTATAGTAAAAAGGTATAACTTTAGAAATGTAATAGTTTAATATCACTTTAAAAACAGTCCACTTCTGTTCAATATCTTTACCTAGGACAAATTCTCCCAGTTTATGAGCAGGAGAGACTCTTAACAACATAAAATTACCTGTCCTAAAGTTAAAAGTTTGTTAACCCAGAGCAGTTTTGTTTTTAGCAACTTAAAATAATAATTAAATAATATATTAAATGACACTATATCATGATCACTATTTCCATCTCCAAAATGCGCTTAGGGTTATTAGACATCACCAGATCCAACAATGCATCTTGTCTAGTTGGAACTTCTACAATCTGTAAAAGAAAATGCTCATATAGAAATTTTAAGAACTTGATACCGTTCGAGGTGCTGGCAGTTCCCTTCCAATCTATGTCAGGGTATTTGAAACCTCCCATAACCAGAACATACCCCATACCAGCAGCCTTTGCCAATTGCATATGGAGATTAATTTCTACCTTCTCACTGGCCCCAACTGGGGCAGAGCCTAACCTTCAATGGAGCTGGATGCACACTAGGCAACCTCTAACACGTGGAGACCTAGACGAATTATACCACAACCTGGAATCCCTGATTACTATGGCTCACCAAAAGACAGTAGCAGACATCAGAGCAGAGGTATCGTCCCTGGGAGACCGCGTGGGCCCAAACCAATACAACCTTATACCGTCAACAAGTAGATGTGGACATTACGGAACTAAGAGAGCAATTAAAACAACTCCAGGAGTCTCAAGAAGTTGCAGAAAACAGATCTTGTCGAAACAACCTGAGACTAAGAGGTATCACAGAAAGAACAACAGACATACCTCACAAATTTATTTAAAAACACATCAGACACCCCCACAGATCAACTACTAATGGAAAGAGCACACAGAGCTCTAAGACCACCGGCAAACCAACATGGAGCTACAAGGGATGCAATTACCAAGCTACACTATTTTCAAACAAAATAAAAATACTTAAATTAGCCCGCACACAAGCCCCACGAGAAACAGAATAAAAAGAAACGATACATATATACCAGGACCTAACCCAGCAGACTCTCCAAAAACGCAGAGCCATGAAACCATATACGGATGTGCTCTACACACACAAGATAATATACAGATGGGGGGTTTTTCATTCCTTTTATTAGTGACACATAACGGCAGAACAATGTCCGCCACCCCACCTGCAGGGGGACACCTTCTCCACAAAATAGAAATCATGACCAAAAGTCTCACCGAGAGGATGCTAGAAGTGCAACCCTCTACACCTATATAAATTAACCAAATCCGACCCTACAGAAAGAATCAGGACTCACAACCCACAATAACAGACAAGAGAGCTCCAGAATACCCCTGGATGCTCTTTCTAAATGATTTAAAAAAATAACTCTTACCTGCATAATCCCAAAAAAAACTGACATTATATTCCACATGGAACTCCACAGGATATACACAAGCTTGAACCAAGCATCAAAGAAATCTGGACATGGCCTCAAACATTAGCAAGGGAGTACCAAAATAACCATATTATACATTTTAATAACATTTTTCAAAGCAACACCAAATAACTAAGTCTTAACCCTTCTATGATCCGTGACCTTTATCCCCTCATGTTGCTCAAATCCCCACCCCATAGGAAGAAAAAAATAACTTATTTAAATTGCCCGCTCATAATATCTCAGAGCTTTGGAGAACCAAATGAAGAGCTCTTGTGTACCGGTAACCCCTGGTAAAGGCCCCTATCCAGACAGGGATATACCCACTGTCTAATGCTCTACCTATTCTAGACCCACATTGCTCTACTCCCCCCCCCCCCCCCCCCAATCCACTGACTTATCCTATTCTTAAACTAAATAGGTTAGATCTCATGTTTGAACGTTATGCAAAATGTTTTAATTCAGTTATATGTTTATTTAAAGAAACAGCAGCTTGCCAGATGGAAATAACAAGCACAGACCCACCAAACAAGATAGTTTTATTGTATATAAAACTCCTTAGCACACAAAAGAATTTATTAAATGCAAGTCTGCTCGGTGCATTAAAAAAATTCACAGGCCCAACAGATGAACCCCTTCATTTCATATATACACGAGTTAAGAATATACCGTAAGCTCGGATTGTAACTAACACCATTGGCAAAATGTATCTTATTTTCGGGATCATTATATTAACAATCCAGACACCGAGCTACGGAGACCCGGAGCCTCACACAACGTCGAACAACACAAGCAGGAAAACACCACATCTCTCTCAGGTAAAACTTTCACAAACTCCAACACTCTAACCAAATAATATCCACAAATAAACCTCACAAAACCCACATATTAAATCACACAATGTCAAAGGGCTCAACAGTCCCAACAAATGCAGACTAGCCATCAAAAACGTCCTACAAGGGACCGATTTTATCAAAAATCCCAGAAAAACCTAAAATGTAATAAAGACTTTCGCTGATCCCCTCCTCTGCAATATTTTCCACTTTAAATTTGCAGAATTGGGTTTCTCATTAAAAAAAAAAAAATGCTTGCCTACTGGTGTATGACTTTGTTTTCTGGATCATAATTAAGTATTGATGTTTTATGTTCTGTTATTCTAATTTTTATTGCCCTTGATGTTTATCCAACATAGATTTTTCCGCATGGACACTTCAAGGCATATATATCAGTTTCACATGTAAAATATCCTTTTGTAGCTATCTTATGTCCCTTAAAGGGATGTGATATATACTCCCCTTTAACGATAGAACTGCAATTGGCACAATTTAAACAGGGAAAAGTTCCTGATTTAGGTGGTGCCTGGAATCTTTATTGTGTATCCCTTCTATCTGTATACACATCGGATTTTTCCATGTAGTCCAATAATTTTTTTCCTCTTTTAAATGAAAAAAGTGGTACATCCTTATAGATGTTCTGTAGTGCTGGATCTAACTGTAAGATAGACCAGTACTTATTTACAATTTTTAAAATCTGATTGGTATATGTACCGTACATCATTACCAGAGGTATTCTTTCATTCCTCAACTTCACTTTTTGTTTTAACAGGTTCTGTCTTGCCAGACCTAGGACCTCATTTCTTATCTTTTCCAAAGGATCTTTTCTATAATCTCTCTCTGAATTTACTTATTAATTTGTTAGAAGCTTTACTTATATTTCTCTTCATCTGAGGTTAAACTAATCCTCTTGGAATTGACTTCTTGGTATTGATTTAAAGATCTGTTACCAATAATACTAAACATACAGGGTTATTCAATAAAAGTTCTTATCGTTTAAAATGGTGCTAATTTTGCCCCAACCAATCAGATATTAGCTTTCAAATGTTAAATAAGATCTGATTGGTTGGGGCAAAATTAGCACAATTTTAAACGATAAGAACTTTTACTGAATCTCCCTAATAGTACCTTCTGTAAAGATCAATTTCTCTGAGAGCCCTGCTACATAAGGGATGACCATGTTCTTTCTCCTGTCTTGCTTTCTGCTTTCACTTTAATGTCAAAAGAAGAAGGAAAGAAAAGAACACGAATACCAACTGTAAAGGGGGAAAAAACATGGTCATCCCATATGTAGCAGTGGTCTCCGAAAAATTAAGAAGAATTTTTAAAAAACACCATATCCCTGGCAGCTATAAACTAAACAACACACTGAGGCAGCAATTGGTACATACAAGAGACCCAGTACCAAAACACAAGAAAAGTGATATCATATACTCAGTGCAGTGAAGAGTGCTCTGATTTGTATGTGTGGGAGACCAAACAGCAACTGCACCAAACGTATGGCCCAGCACGGAAGAGCCAATTCCTCGGGTCAGAACTCAGCCGTGTACCTGCATCTTAAGGAAAAAGGACATTCCTTTGAAGATTGTAATGTAAACATATTGGCAAAGGAACAGGATTGGTTCAAGAGAGGTGCCAAGGGGGCCATTTATAGAGGTGGGGGGGGGGGGTTCGACACCAACTGTCTGCCATGTACAATGTGCTGTTTTGACAACTTAACAAGGGCAGTTTCAATAACACCTCTCAATGCATCCACACCTTGCATTCAGAAAGTCCCTAACACCTGGCTGTCATATGCTAATTGGGATTTTCCAGGGTACTTATATTGCCAACAGATTCTTGTACAAGTCATTCTGAAGTGAGAAAGCCAGTTGGATGACTAGCGAAACATCTTTAAGAGCTAAACTTTAAGTCCAGTTTATCTGAATACAACATATATGTTTACTGATGGCAAGATGACTCACCTCCCTCTTTTTCCTGCCAAAACTGTGCATCAGTGTAGAAAACAAGCCCAGAACCACCTTTTTCCCACTTCAATTCAATCTCCTCCTCATATAGACGCTCTTTAATTCGTTCCTGTGTGGTTACATCTTCATGCAAAGCCTCATGTCGCTCCCACTCCTCACAAGTGTCGTCATCCTAGACGTGAACAATTTATTAGTTTGTCGTAGGCAACTATACTAAAAAAAAAAAAATTACTTTCTCGTCTTAATCTATTAATAAATAGCACTTAACCTGAGGTGTGTATGTTGCTGCATACCACTCTCCCTTCCATCTGACCAGACACTTTTTTATGAGGGCAAGCATGCTCAGGAATGATCATAATCAATGTTTTCTGCTAAAATTTGTAACCAAAGCTACCCAGTTGTTTATACATATTTTTGTGATATATGGAGTTCTGCTTTGTACAAAATAATTGGTCATTACTTTTTAACAGGCACCTTGCCAAATGGACATTACTAGGACTTTTTTCTTTACACTTGGGCTGTGGATTATCACATTCATATTGTTTTATATTGTTTCATATTACGGACACAGGAATATCAAACTGTTCGCTACAATTTTTGTGCTACAGTATATGGCTATGTTTTCTAGTGGGTGGGTTTGTTTTGTCTACACCTGTGCCATGTTGTGTGAAGGGTGATGGACTTTGTGGTAGGTCACTTCTGGTTACCTTTAAAAGGTAGCATCATTGTAACGTGTTGTGCTTGAGAAAGGACGTTTGGGTCCAAAACATGTAGCATGCATGTTTTTCTCAATAAAAACTTCACTTTCACAGCTATAGTTCAGTGCCTATGTATGCTACACTGCACACTACATTCATTGACATGCTCAGTAATCACTGAGGCAGAACTGGGAGAGGGATTTTCCTGCAAATCTGCACACAGCATACCAACTATCAAAACAGTCATGATTCCATCTACAGCAAAACTGCTCACAGCAGAATAGTTTATGATAATACTATGGCACATGATTGACAGTTGAAATGTAAGATGGTTCAGAATGGATATCTAAAGATATAGGGAACAGATCAACAAAAAATTGTACAGTTGTGGTTAGGAAGAAATATAGTTTCCAGTAAGTCAATTTAATTTTTTTTTTTTCTTCTGGTAAACATGCCCTTTAACTAATAACTTTGCAGTCAAGATTCTTAAAGAATATTTAAACTGAAAAATATAGATTTATTTGGATAAGGAAATCTATACTCTACTTACATCATCCGAATCAGACAGATCTTCCTTTTCCTCTTTTGTTCTGTTTTCAGCATCTGTGATGCTGGCACATTCGGTTAACTCCTGCCCACTGGCAGTGTACACTCCTTCAGTTTTTAATGTTTTTGTTCCTGAATAGCTGAAGGGAACCCTGGAATAGCGTCGTCCATTACTGGGAAAGCGCAAGCCCAACTTTGTGATGATTTTTGGTGGTAGGCTACAGGAACGTATCAGCTGAAGAAAGACTGCCAAAGGAGTGCCGACATTTCCCTGAGGCATCATTGCAGGTGGATTCATCTCAGGCATCTTTTGTAGCTCTGTTGCAGTCACAAGTTGTTCTTCTTTCAACTTTGAATCGCGGGCTTCACAAAGCTCTCTTCTAGTCTTGTAAGGGAAATTATCTTTATCTGTAGGGATTTAAAACATTTCTATACATAAGTGGGTTTAATCAGTTTACAAATTATCAAGCAGAAAGAAAAAATGACTCCAAATAAGCTGCAGTAATAATATTACTGCCCCTTAAGGGTCTTTCCTTAAATGGTATCTCCACCTCTAAATTTTTTTTTGCTGTAGTCCGATGGACCCTATCCCACCCCAACTGCCATGTTCAATTGCAAAAAAAAAAAATACAAAATGTACTTACCAAGCATCTATCCCCCAGCGTTAGGATCCGGCCCTCTGCTTGCAGGAAATTGCAAGCAGGGGGTCAGACTGGCAGCCGTGATTGGCTGAGAGGCAGTGCAGAACACCAGGGGAACGGAGCTCGGCAAGTACATTTCGGATTATTTTTTCTGCAAATGAACATGCCGGTAGGGGTGGGATAGGGTCCGCTACACTATAGCAAAATGTTTTAGAGGAAGGGCGCAGGGCTGCAAATAGGGATCCAGAGGAAGGGAGGGCTTTAATGTATATGCCAGAAACCTCTCAGAGGAAAGCTAAGAGGCGGAAACCTTTTCACTCATAGACAGGCTCCTGGTCTTCACTTTCTGGGAATTTGGACAGACATTGCAGAAGAACCATTTGGAGCAGAGAGGTAAGGTAATGATTTTTTAACACTGCACAGTGGGGCCAGTAGTGGGTTAAATTTTAGTTTTGGTGGTGGACATGCCCTTTAAAAAATGTTTGAATAAAATAGGTGGAGTATTTCATTCTTTTTCCTTCCTTATTATAATACTTTAAGGGGGAGATGCAATTTATTTTCCCATTGCAACTTACTTGCACTAGTTCCTGTATTAAGGATAACGACCATGTATACATAACTGGAGCAAGTGCAGAAAGCTGCAATATTTTGCAGAGCTTTTACACCCCAATTGAAAAGGAACCATGTAAACCTGTACTTACACCCCCAGGGCATCAGTGGCAGTCAGCAACCTCCCCCCCTCCAATAAAACCACAGTAACCCCCTTGGGGCGGATAGTGTTCCCCCCCCCCTATTTGCAAGTACTGGGGACTGGTTAGCTCCCCTGTATGTTTTTTGGAGTGGTCTGCATTGGTGGCGGTGAGGTGGCCACTGCAGATGTTTGGAAACTAAACAAGCAACTAAAGCAAGCTGAGAGTTGAAGTTTCCAAACATCTGGGGTGTCAAGGAATTGGGGGATACTATGTGGGATTTACTCTACATACAAATGGCAACTAACTCAAAACAATACAGAATCAGGAGGATGGCATCTATTGTTAAAGTTTACCTTCTGATTCGTATTGTTTTGAGGCTTTAGTTGCCCTTTAAATGGACAGCAGAATTCCCATACAGTAATAGCCATACTGGATTTGACTATTACTGTATGGGACAACTGTATGAGAATTCTGCTGTCCATTTAAAGGGAAACTAAAGCCTCAAAACAATACAGAATCAGAAGGCAGTAGTGGTAATTTTTTCTACTCTCGGTTTATACTTGAGTCAATCACTTTTATTCCTTTTTTCAGGTAAAATTAGGTACTTCGTTTGGTTTATACTCTAGCATATATGGTAAACGTGTACCGGTGACAGGAAAAGAGAAAAAAAAACATATCCTACAACTGCACACAGGGTTTGTAATTTTCTATGCACTTTAAAGGGCATGTCCACCCCCAAAACTATAATCCCCCCAACTACTGGCCCCACTATGTAGTGTAGTTTAATCCTTACCTCACATCCCAACTCCATCTGGTTCTCCTGTAGTCCCCCCCCAAAGTTCCAAAAACTGACCACCAGGAGGCTAGCAGGTCCATATAGGACACTGCCTGCTACCTGGCCTCCCGGAGATTCCTGCCATGCGTGCTGCAGCCCTTCTCCCCCCTCCCTCCCTCCCGTTCTGCTATCCCTCCCCCTAGCGTTAATCCCCTTCTGCTATCCCTTCCCCCATATCCCCCAGCCCCAACCGCATACTTTTTATTTTTAGAAAGCTCCCCAATGTTTTACTTACCTCTCCGCTTTCCTACGTGGAAGTGAGCTGCCGGCAGCCGCGTCCGTGATTGGCTGCCGCTCAGCCAATCACAGACGCGGCTGCCGGTCCCGCCCCTCTGCTTGCATTTCCTCGCAAGCAGAGGGCCGGGAGCGCAGCGAAGGAAAGAGGGGAGGTAAGTAGAGTTTGGGGGGGCTTTCTGAAATTAAAAATTACGCGGTTGGGGCTGGGGGACCAGGGGGAACAACATATTAAATATTCAATTTTAGGGTGGACATAGCCTTTAAATATATATATAAATAAGTACTAGCAAAAGTGTGCCCGTTGATGCACAATGGAAATTATGTGTATGTTTTACTTATGTGTGGATAAAGTGGATATAGAATCTTTACATAGGTATATTTTAAACTGTTACTCTCACCAGCTTCCAGAGGAACCAAATAGGATAATCCTGCAGGTCTGAGAGTAGACCCAGGCAATCCTGATAGACTGTGTGGTTGAAACTAAACATGCTAGGTTAATACTTATTAGTATTCACCACGGCAAGTGGTGATGGTACCTCATATTATAACAGAAGGTACCTCACAGCATCATGTTATTATAATAGCATTGCCCTAATAATCTAACGTATAAACAAACATTTCTCATTCCCAGTTTACCTAAAGAAATGGATATATCCTTTATATACTCTTTTGTACAGATCTAATTGAAAACAAATTACTTCAGAGCAATTTTTAATAGGCTTTTTATTTCGGTATTACAGTAAATCCTTGGTATACCTGCCTGGGTTTACCACTAAGCAAAAGGCTATGGACTTGCAAGCGATCACCTTCATCCCAACCGTTAATAGTGGCTGCCAATTCAAATTGTTCTAGCCAATCAGTTCACTCCCTAGTTACCCCATCAAATGGATCAGGTTTAAAAATAGGTTTGGCAATTGGGCCTGGTAGAGCTACTGAGTCTAATTGGGGAATTTAATTTGCAGGTACCAGGACAGGAGGATTTAAATCAATACTATCAGTAGAAGCATCCATAGCTTAATACAGAGAACAAATATACAAAAATAGGGAGAATAAATGGTATTACCAGCACAGCTGTAACACCAATTTGTACCAGATCACTGCTTTATGGAATGATTATGGGTAGCATGGCACACAGTGGGTTACTCTGGTGGTCTGGCAAAGCAGACAGTGCACATAAACAGGTTCCCCACATAACATAGTATAGTATTTGAGGTTGAATAAAAACATACGTCCATCCAGTCCAACCCATCTAGCAATATCCTCATTTCCTGCCTAACTGTTGATCCAGAGGAAGGCAAAAAAACCCCACCAAATTTATGAAGGGGGAAAAAATTCCTTCCTGACTCCAAGTGGCAATCGGAAATTTCCCTGGATCAACTCTACTTTATGTATCAATACCAGTAAATTGCAACATTCCTTGTTTGCAGAAACTCATCCAGCTTTTTTTTGAAACTGACCAATGAACCTGCCATTACAACGTCCACTGGAAGACAGTTCCATAGCTTTACCGTTCTCACAGTGAAAAACCCTTTCCGAGCTTGAAGCCTAAACCTTTTTTCTTCAAGTCTTAAGGGATGTCCTTGTGTCCTTTGACATGTTCTATTGGTGAACAATGCCCCAGATAGTTTATTGTATGGCCCGTTAATGTATTTATACACAGTAATCATATCCCCACGCAAGCGCCTTTTCTCCAGCGTATCCAATAAGGTAAATTATCTGTCCAATAATCTGTCCTCCCAACAGGTGGTAACAGGATCTTATACACAGGATCTTGTGTTGCAGTCAATATCTCTCCAAAGCACACACCACAATCTACTTTCACGTTCTGTTCTCCT
Organism: Hymenochirus boettgeri; assembly: GCA_019447015.1. Classification (NCBI taxonomy): domain Eukaryota; kingdom Metazoa; phylum Chordata; class Amphibia; order Anura; family Pipidae; genus Hymenochirus; species Hymenochirus boettgeri. The sequence goes on along the minus strand of CM033470.1, from coordinate 142,713,067 downwards.
AGCCATATAGAGCAGGGGTGTCTTGTCTTTCATTACTCACTGATGAGACCTGCAGGCTGGAGAGGTTATATAAGGAGCCTTGGTGTATATGTCCATTACAATACACATCACATCCTGTGTAGCAGACAGAAACTTTTTCTGGATAACATTTCCTTTTACATGGAGCAGACACAGGGGTGTGGTTTAAGCTGCCATTTGACCATTACATTTTGAAATAGGGATCTCAGCTCTGTGAGTAAGTTTATGTATTTTGTATATTTTGTGTTGTACCTAATATAAGTCGGTGCTATACTTTATATACATGTGTACAAAAAGGATATCTTTGAAATGGAAAGGGTTCAGAGAAGGGCAATCAAGGGGATTGGGGGAGCTTGAATATGAAGAGAGACTGGAAAAGTTATAATTATGTACTCTGGGGAAAAGGCGCTTGCGTGGGGATATGATTACTGTGTATAAATACATTAACGGGCCATACAATAAACTATCTGGGGCATTGTTCACCAATAGAACATGTCAAAGGACACGAGGACATCCCATAAGACTTGAAGAAAAAAGGTTTAGGCTTCAAGCTCGGAAAGGGTTTTTCACTGTGAGAACGGTAAAGCTATGGAACGGGCTTCCAGTGGACGTTGTTATGGCAGGTTCATTGGTCAGTTTCAAAAAACAGCTGGATGAGTTTCTGTTGATCCAGGGAAATTTCCGATTGCCACTTGGAGTCAGGAAGGAATTTATTCCCCCTTCATAAATTTAGTGGGGTTTTTTTTGCCTTCCTCTGGATCAACAGTTAGGCAGGAAATAAGGATATTGCTAGATGGGTTGGACGTATATGTCTTTATTCAACCTCAAATACTAAAATACTATATTAAATATACATTTACTGATGGTCATTTAAATGGTAATAGTGAGATAGTACACTTATACATATACACCTTTCCTATATGCAATATCATATGCCCCCACCACATTGGTAGCTCCTACAAAACAATGCTATCTCCAATGAAGATATAAATATATTTATATAATATAAAGGGAAGGGATATGCATCAAAAATCCAGGGAAAGGTAGAAGTGCCAGAGTTAAGTGCCGGGGGGGGGGGGGGGGGGGGGGGTGTCTGTGAGAAATGATAGTTCCATTTTTAAGGTTTCGTTCAAGGCAACGGTGCGCCATCCATGTGGAAACAGCATGGAGACAGTCAGAGATTCGTGATTGGGTGCCTGGAGTTAGCGTGGGGTTGGAAAAGTAAACTGGAGCATCATTGGCATACAGATGATAATTAAAGCCAAAGTGATTGGATGTGTCTCAGCCAATCACAGACGTGGTTGCCAGTCCAGCCCCCTGCTTGCAAGTTACAGCAAGCAGGGAGCCGGATCAATGCGCCACAGGAGCGAAGGGGCTGTAAGTAACGCTCTGGTAATTGTTTTAAAGAATAAACATGGTGGTTTAATGTGTCAAACGCAGATGAGAGATTGAGAATAGAAAAGTAGCCTGAAGGTCATGCACAACTTTGCACAGATCTCTGTGGATTGCGCTGGACAAAATCCTGACTACAAGGGGTCCAATATGAGCATTAAAGGGAAAGTCAAAATTTTTAAAATTGTTGGTTTGTATTATACATACCTAGTTTTTCTACATATTCTCTCCCATTTTAAAAAAATCAGTTGATTTTATACCCTTTGCTGTTACCCGCTGTTGAAATTAGTGAGCTGCCATTTTAGGTTCTAACGGTCATTCTTCTTCTCAGGATGCACCACTCCCTTGGAATGTTCCCAACAGTAATTTCTACTGATTGGCTGTTAGATGGATCAAACATGCTCAGATCTCTACTGAGCAACCAAATCAACCCAGGCACTGGGTCAAGGGAAAGACCATAACGGTCTCTATTAGGGGTCCTGCAAACAGTCAGCATTTTGGAAGCATTTATTTATACACAGACAAAATACAGAATGGGCAGGTTAAGTTAATTGGGATTGAAAAATCCTGCTCTTTTTTCTTAAAAGCATATGTATTTGCACTGAACTTCCCCTTTAAGGTAATTAGTGCTATTGGTAAAAGAGATTGGGCAAAAGTTAGCAAGACAATAGGGGTCAAGGGAGGATTTTTTGATTATGGGTTTCATAAAGACATGTTTAAAGGAGGATGGGAAAATACCAGATGACAAAGAGGCATTGAATGTTTGTTTTGGTTTGTATAGGGGAGACTGCCTGCTTACAGTGCTTCAGTAGGAAAGAGGGCATGGGTTCAAAGGGACATGTAGTGAGCAAACAGGACCAAAACAGGTAAGAGAACTCTGACTGGGTCACGGATTAAAAGATTCAAGAGAAGAGGGAGGTGTGTGTAAAAGAATCTTGAGAGCTATCTTGAAGACTAGGGATCTGTGTACGGATGGATGATTTTATTTAGTCAGCAAAGTCTTGGGGAGTATGAGGAGGCAAGGTACGAGTTAAAGATGGAGAATTTGTCATTGGATTTGATTTGTTATTATTTCTTAGTGTTCCATTAATAGAAAGTGCAGTGTCGAGGCATTGTAAACTTGTCAGCCTGCGTACAAGACTTTCTCCACATCCACAGGCAGGAGGGGGCGGAGCCTACCGGAGCAGCGTTGCTGTAAGACGCTGCTGTAGGTTACGCAAACCCAGGGGTGAGGACCTAGCGGTTCAGGTCCTCACCCTGGGTAAAAGCTACTGCACAAAGTTGTGGAGCGGAGGGAAGGTGATTATAATTGTCCTTTAAGGAACACCGGTTGCGGGATTGCAAGTGTATCAATAGCATTAGTAAGGACAAAGTTATAGGACTTAAAGGGAATGTCCACCCCTTTCTTCAAAAATGTATATATAGTAGAATACCCCCCAAAACCTAGAGATCGTTTTATCCTAAAGCTGTAAATCCGCTCCCAGACTGAGCTATTATACTTACATGCTCCTCCTCGCTCCACCATCGCGCTATCCACTTCCGGGTAAGGCAGTCAGTGTCGGCCGTGACCGTGATGTCACGGCCAATCACTGACTGCCATTCCCGGAGCAGTCTCCACTGCTGCTGCTCGGTAACACAAAAAGAACAGAGCAGTTACAGTGGAGACTGACTGAGGAACCCGGAAGCAGCGGTGGAGCGAGGAGCATGTAAGTATAATAATTCAATGTGGGAGCAGATTTAAAGCTTTAGGATAAAACAGTCTCTAGGTTTTCGGGGGTAATCTACAATATATTAATTTTTGAAAAGAGGGGTGGACAGTTCCTTTAACAAGCAAGTCAGGGTAAGAGTTAAACATAAGTGTAGAGACACTAGAGGAGAGATGAAGCCAGTACCGAAAGTTCTATGGCTCAGCTATTATGGACATACAAAAAAGAAGGGTCAAGGAAAAGGAGTGTTGGGCAAGAAAGTAAAAGATGAGACAAAGAGTGAAGACAATATCAGAGAAGTGGCCATCTGTATGCATACCGGTATTTTTCCACTGCTGAAGATCAAATGAGAATGTAAAGTGTAGAAAACGAGAGGGCCAGGATAGTGAATGTGATAAATATAATCGCCTTAAAGGGTATGTCCACCCTTAAATCTTACTTTTAATATAGGCTTCCCCTGGTCCCCAGCCCCAACCGCATTATTTTTATTTAAGAAAGCTCCCCAAACTCTTACTTACCTCCCCTCTTTCCTCGCCGCGCTCCCGGCCCTCTGCTTGCGAGAAATGCAAGCAGAGGGCGGGACGGCAGCGCGTCTGTGATTGGCTGAGCTGCAGCCAACCAGGACGCGGCTGCCGGCAGCTAACTTCAGAGGAGGAAGAGGAGAGGTAAGTAAGAGTTTGGGGAGCTTTCTTAAAATAAAAATGATGCGGTTGGGGCTGGGGACCAGTGGGAAGCCTATAATAAAAGGGTTTAAACGCTAGGGGGAGGGAATCGGGAGCGGGAGGGGGAGAAGGGCTGCAGTACGCATGGCAAAATCTACCTGAGGCCAGGTAGGAGGCAGGTCCTATATGGACTCTGCTAGCCTCCTGGTGGGCAGTTTTTGGGACTTTGGGGGGGGACTACAGGAGAACCTATGGAGCTGGCATGTTAGGTAAGGATAACTACACTACATGGTGGGGCCAGTAGTTGGGGGGATTATAGTTTGGGGGTGGACATGCCCTTTAATGTATACAATGATCCAGCCAGGGTACGTGTGCAAATAATAATGCTGCTATGGTTGATTGTTGAGTTTATGTTATTTTGACCTAATAGTTTATGGTCAGCAACTCAGCAAAAAGGTTGCCACCTTTTCATTCTAAAACAGAACACCAAAAAAATATCACTTTGCTGATATACTGGCCATTACATACATTAGAAGCACGGTGGCTCAGTGGTTAGCACAGAGGTCCCGAGTTCAAATCCACCCTTGGACACATCTGCAAGGAGTTTGTATGTTATCCCCATGCTTGCGTGGGTTTTCTCCGGGCACTCCGGTTTCCCCCACATTTACAAAAACATGGGTTGTATGTGTCAAATAAATGTGCTTAGATTGTAAGCTCTTAGGGGCAGGGCCTGATGTGAATGCATACATGTAATTGTAAAGCGCTACGGAAAGATGTTGGCACTTTATAAATCCACAATAATAATAATAATGCAGGCTGCATCAGTTTTAGTGTAGCATATAGATCACTATGGTACACACATACACATTTAATAAAAAAAAAAAAAAAACCTGCACCATCTCACCCCTCTCCCCCTGGACTATCACTGTTATAAGGCAAATCCCCCCATATTCACTCCTGAAATGCTCAAATTGAATGCACTCCCCAATGGTAAGTATCCAGGAGCACATTTAAGATGAGTACACATGGAGGGACTTTTGTCTTGACTGATCGTTCATTACTAGCGTGCGCTCGGCCGGGACAAAAGACTGTTGGGTTGCGACAATATGGAAATAATTGCCATAACCGATTGAGTAGTCGCGTAAGGTACCACACAATCGGCTGTGATTTACCAACAGGTCCAATCAGGGCAAACGACATTGGTCGTGGCTAAAACCAGAAGAGTTTATAAATTATATAAATAGAAGTGCTAGAGCTTTGCCACAAGAGGAAAGGAGGTCCCTGCCCTGTAGAGCTTACAACCTAGTTAGGTTGGTAACATACAGATACAATCGAAGGGGTATAAGTGCTGGAGTAAGACCAATGCAGTGCAAATTAAACAATCATATACTGTGCTGGTTACCAGATAGGTAGGATGTAAGGGTAGATTTATCATATATAGATATCATATACTGTGCTGGTTACCAGATAGGTAGGATGTAAGGCTAGCTTTAAACCTGCTAATTGAGGTTTCATGACGTAGAGAGAGGGGAACAGAATTCCAGAGGATGGGAGCCACAAGAGAGAAAGGTTTATAGTGAGAGGAAGCAGTAGTGGGAGGTCTGTACAGGAGCTGGTTCTGCGAAGAGCGAAGGGTACGGGCAGGAACATATGGGAACACTAGAGAGGAAACAAAAGGAGGAGCAGCAGAGCTAAGGGATTTAAATGTTAGGAGAATGCTTTTGTATACAATGTGCTTTTTAACGGGGAGACAAGTTGTTGTCCGGTACAGAGGAGATATGGGATTCTGTTTATTAGAGAGCAAAACAATACGTGTGGCAGTTAAGTATGGACTGAAAGGGAGAGAGGTGTGAAGCAGGAAGACAAGTAAGTAGTAGGTTGTAATAGTCCAGATGCAATAGGATGAGAGCATGCATAAGCCTAGCGGGGGTCGGGGGAGAAAGGAACCCTTTTGCTATATTGCAAAGGAAAAAGCGGCAGGTTTTCGCAACATAGTTAATGTTGTTAGAAAAGGAGAGAAATCAGTCAATAATTTCCCCTAGGCAGCGTGATGATTGGATAGGGAAAAGGGGGGTATTGTCAAAAGAGATAGATAGAGAAAGATGGGACAGGACCAGGTTTAGGTGGAAAAACGATCAGTTCAGTTTTAGAAAGATTTAATTTGAGGTAGCGTTGAGACATCCAGGAGATGACAAGGAGTTAGTTGGAGACACGTGATTGAATGTCAGGAGTTAACAGCTAAGAGCAGCATGTCGACCAGCAGTATCATCTGCATATAAATGATACATGGAGCCAAAAGAGCGAATGACATCTCCCAAGGAAATAGTGAGAACAATAAGGGTCCAAGAACAGACCCCTGTGGCACACCCACACTAAGAGGAACTGGAGAAGATGTGTTGTAAGCACAAGATACATATTAACAGGGAGATTCAAAAAAAAAAAAAGTTCTTATCGTTTAAAATGGTGCTAATTTTGCCCCAACCAATCAGAACTTATGTAACTTTTGAAAGCTAACATCTGATTGGTTGGGGCAAAATTAGCACCATTTTAAACGATAAGAACTTTTATTCAATAACCCTGTAAGTCCGAATAGAAAGATAGGATAGAAACCAGAATGCCACTTCATTCCCAAAGCCCAAAGAGTGAAGTATTTACATTATGAGGGAATGATCGACTGTGTTGAAAGCAGAGGAAAGGCCAAGATGGATAAGAATAGAAAAGTGACCATTGGCCTTAGCAACCCGCAGATCATTCACAACCAATCACAGAGCCATCTCAGTGGAATGCACAGTATGGAATCCAGACTGCAAACTATCCAATAGGTTATGAACATGAAAGTTAGTTAGTGATAGGGGGAAGACTAATCATTCACTCATTGGGCACTGTGATAATAATAAATATAACAGGGGCCCCGACCAGGCCAAAAATGATTCGGGACAGGAAACCCGTCATCCGAGTGTCATGACCGCAATGTTCCCCGTACCTTCCAACGGCCCTTTACGAACTCTCCGTATCAGGCACCTCCCAGGAAGCTGGTTACCGGCACAGTCAATCCAAGGTTTCATGTGGTACATCCGTAGGAAACTTCCGGCTCGCTCTGGTTTGACGGTGACCGGACAGCAGCGTGTCCCGGTGGCCCCAGACCGTGTCTCCGGACGGTGCCTATAGTGAAAACAAACGAAGCCATCGCTTTCTGTAAATTGACTGAAGTAGTTACGGAGCTGAGCGGAACGAAATGTTGAAGGGATCCCACCAACGACGAATAAAACCGGGGCACAACCAGCCTCCGACATTTTAGATGCGTTTATCGACTTTTTTTTCTCTATAACGCCATCTTAGTGTAGGCGATCACGTCCCTTAGCAAGCCGCCATCTTAGTTGAGGCATTATCCATTTCTACTACAATCAGTCATGGGGCGTCGGGATTAAATTTCCCAAGACCCTTTTCAGTATTGATGTGCAAATAGAGAATTGGACACATGACAAGTATCCAGCCACCCTCGTAACACACAGAGCCAAGCCCACTGGGTTCCGCAACCTTGTCCGCTTCTGTTAGGTCGCTATGGCGACGGCTTTACTCTTGAGTATAACTTTCTTTTCATTGGCTGTAAGCGACCGGAAGAGGCGCGGTTAGTAGAAGACCCGGTAGCAGTGCAGAGTGTGACTAAGAGCAGCATGGCGACCAGCAGTGAGGATGAGCGTTTTGATGCGATGTTGTTGGCAATGGCTCAGCAGCATGAAGGGGGGGTGCAAGAGGTGAGAGACCATGTAAAATGAGTTATACCGAGTGTATTTCGCACCGGGGTTAGGAACAATGGGCGTGTTCAATAAGAAGTGCAAAAATGTGCCTGTGTTCTTAAGGTAGCCATACAGATGGCAAATACTCAATCCAACGGGATATGGCGAGTATTGCAAGGCGTGGGGACGAAAATGGCTAATGATTTAAAAATCACTGCTGTTGGCATTGTTGCTGATCATTCCTGATGGATAATATGTTAACCAGAGGGAGCTGATCCTATTTTCCCGTGTATGGGTGAAGAAATAATTGGATAAAGTATACAGGGAGGTTCAATAAAAGTTCCTATCATTTAAAATGGTGCTAATTTTGCCCCAACCAATCAGATCTTATTTAACATTTGAAAGCTAACATCTGATTGGTTGGAGCAAAATTACCACCATTTTTAACAATAAGAACTTTTATTGAATCTTTCTTTTGTATTTGTGCATCAGGATCTGGCTTTGCAGTATGGGATTTGACTTGAATTTGCAACTGACTTAAAGGACAATTATACATGCCTCCTCCTCGCTCCTCTTCTTATATGCACGCTCTCTGCCAAGGGTGAAGACTTAAAGGGTCACTAAACTCACTCAAACAACTTTACAATATCTGAAACTACAATTTGAGTGAAGTAAAATAGTGGTACTCACATATGTATCTGTGCTTGCTTTGTTATTAAATTATTGATGTTAAGTGAGTGCTCCTAATTGCCCCCCACTTACTCACTGCCTTCTTTTAGTGTCTGTGACACAGCCTCACCATGGACACTGCTCTGCTTACACATCTCCCTCCCCCTTCCACCTGCCTTCTTTTCTCTGCTGATTCTCATAATTGTTACAGAAAGTGTGCTGTCAGACAGCTAAAGATCCTAGTTAGAGGTCATTAATGGGCCACATATTACAATTTCTGTTCCTTGAGTGACAGGTCTTTCCCTGTAAATACAGGAATATATAATAATAATATATATATATATATATATATATATATATATAATAAATATTAAAATGATGGTTTCTCAGGATCTACAGCCCAGATTTTTAAATCTGAAAACAGTTTTGAAGCAATGGGATCTTGCTGTATTTAAAGGTATAATTTTTGAAAATTATAGATACCCTTTAAGTCGCTAAGTTGGTGGAGCATACGAGCATTTAGGATGGTAACTATGTGTCACTATATCTGGATCAATTGTGGCATAAAGATGTACATTTAATATACGTTTTCAAGGATACTGTTTCATCTATGTGGGAAGGACTCTGCGGGGGAGTTGGATACAGTGTTGTTTTGTGCAAACACAATTGAGACTTGCCAGTATTGGAAAGACTTTTTATCCTCTTCTGCTACCGATAGTATGGGTGACTGTAGGTTGTTTTATGGGGTATATGTTAATTGTATTTTTAGAGTTCTTTGCATAATATAAATACACCTGGTGTTTTGGTATTCCTGTTAGTGTGATTATTTTACGTGCTGAAGTAGCACATTGAATTAGTGTCTAATTACTGATGCAGTGCTGAATGAATTTCTTCATTTTAGGGGAGATGACACCTGTGTCATTGGCCCTTAAATAAGGTTTTTTCATATTTGTCTTTCTCATAGCACCACCTGAATAACTTAGGTGAGACATCGACATGGTTATAATATTACGGGAGGTGCTAGCCTCTTATCATTATATGGCAAATGCACCATGACAACATTGTAGGTAGGCTTTATCGTTGGTCATGGCAAAAGTACCCGTGGGCAAGAGTTAGCTGCGACCAATCATGTGGTCCATAGTGGACTGCACAATTGCCCGTGATGTACCAGACTACATGTTTGTTACGGCCACCCGCAATAATGCAGCCGTTTTTTCAGGGGTGACTGTTAAACGTAAATATCTGTGAGTTGGAACAAAAAAATGTGAAAATGTGTACCCAGCTTAAAGGGCATGTCCACCCCCAAAACTAAAATTTAACCCCATACTGGCCCCACTGTTGGAAAAACGAAACACCCAAGGACTTCACAGGAACTGGAAAACAAATAGCAAGGGAACAAAAGCACAATTAAACAATTACAGAAAATTACAATGAACAAGACGGGTACGTGTGGGAGCCTGACACCTGTATATTTACCTCTTGTTCCAGTACCAACATACTTACCTGTTGCTGGAACAACAGATAAGTATGCTGGTACTGGTATGCAGTTAGCTGGAACCACGGGTAGGCATGCAGTTAGCTGGAACCACGGGTAGGCATGCAGTTAGCTGAAACCACGGGTAGGCATGCCAGTAGCTGGAACCACAGGTAGGCATGCCGGTAGCTGGAACCACAGGTAGGCATGCCGGTAGCTGGAACCACAGGTAGGCATGCCGGTAGCTGGAACCACAGGTAGGCATGCCGGTAGCTGGAGCCACAGGTAGGCATGCCGGTAGCTGGAGCCACAGGTAGGCATGCCGGTAGCTGGAGCCACAGGTAGGCATGCCGGTAGCTGGAGCCACAGGTAGGCATGCCGGTAAATAGAATGGCAGGAAAGGTTTGCTCAAGACAGGAACAACAGGTAAGTATGAAAGAAGCTGAAAACAAGGACACTTGGAACCAGGGAGCTAATCGTTAAAGCAGAGTAAAAATGGTCAGCACTTACCTGCTCAAAGTCCCCGATTTAAGAAGGCTCTTTCCAGAGTGACATCGCCACGCACGAACGTCTGAGAGAGTCGGTCAGACTACAAAAAAGAGGGTGCCTTCCAAAAGTCTCCCCCTTGGCTTTTACCTTTTTTTTGTTAAATTTCAACCTGTAATTTAAATGTTTCTTATTTTATATAATGGATCTGTACTAAATAGTCTTATTTGGTGAAGTAAAATGAGAAATGTATATATTAAAAAAAATCAAAAAAAAAATCTGAAAATTGCCATGTGCATATGTCCTGGAGCAACAAATTACCTTCACAAGGCACATAATGAAGTCCACCTGTTTGCAATCTGATCTGTGACACGTATAAGCACACATTTTTATGGAAGGCCCCAGAGGTTTCACACCACTGCAAAATGCATCACACCATGAAGACCAAGGAGCTCTCCAAAGAAGTCAGACAAAAGTTGTTGAGATGTACAAGTCGATTGGCTAATAAAAAAAAAAAAAAGAATCTTTGACAACCCAGACCGTCATCAAATCCATCATTTTCACATGGAAAGAAAATGATACCACAATAAACGGGCCGCCCACCAAAATTCACTGGAAAGGTGAGGCAGCACAGAGACCAAAGCGCTGAAAGAATTGAAAGAGTTCCACAGCAGACACTGGAAGATCTGTTCATAGAATCAAAATAAGCAGTACACTACGTAGAGCTGGGCTTTATGGCCAGAAAAAAGCTGTTCCTTAACATTAAAAATAAGAATGCAAGTTTTGCTCTGGTCAGATGAGATTAAAACTTTTAGAAAGGGCCTGACTGACAGTTGTGTCAGTGAGTGGCTGAGAGGCGTGCACAGAAAAGGCATGGAGCAGCAGCAGAAGACTGCCTAAGGAACAAGGGCTGATAATTTTACTTTACAAGCCTCACAGGAACATTTAAACCTTACGATCTCAAGCTCTGGGGGTTGAAAAGCCTATATACAAATTTTAGTTTAAGCGTTAGTCATTGGACTGTATGTTCTCACTGTGCCTGTGGGGGTTTGATTGTAAAGCGATACAGAGGATGGTGCTGTATAAATCCACAATAATAATAGTATGTGCGTCCTCAGGACAAGCTGTCAGATGTAGTCTTATTGCCTTAATCCAAATGTATTGCCTTTAACCCTTTCAGCTGCCAGCCGATATACTGCATGCACCTGCTTTCCATGTCTCCTCCATTTAATTGTTCACTCCACACCCACTCGAAGTTCAAAGAGTTGGGTGGAAGGAAGAGAGGGATCGTGATCTCATGGCTGCTAGTCACAGAGGCCACAGTTATAAAGTCTGAGCTCATTCTCCCTCTTCCTTCCTTTACTTCTAGTACATTAATTTGCAACTATGTGGCCAATTAGTGAGCTGAGTTCAGGCTCATTACTCACTACAATGTTGCAAATCTGAAGCTGAGCTAGGAGAGAAGTTCTAAAACAGCAAATAAAAGCTGAAAGGGGGATGCTGGAGGGAACACTGGGTGCCCTAGTTCTTAGCCTAAGTAGCCTATGCCTAGAAACGGCCCTGCTCAGAGCCCTGTCTGTGGGCACTTGTGCACAGCAGAATTCACCAGATTTGTTACCAGAAAACCAGAGACACAGCATGCTCCCCCCTTTATGCAATCCAGAGCTTGAGAAACTAGCAGCTGTCACGTGAACAGCGGTCTCCCCCAGATTTGTGCTCCTTTATTTTTCATGATTTATGCCTTGTCCAAACTAATTTTTTTATCACCATCAATAGTTTTCCTACATTTAAAATATTCACTTTTTGTGCTGCATTATAGTTTTAATACAAAACACTTTAACGTGTGAAAATAGAAAAACTATTAGGGCTATCTACCGAGAGACGTTATCGGCTATTTGTGTCTTGAAGTCACGTTAACCAACATATCAAGCGTTCACGTGACTTTAAGACACAACTAACGGCACTTGCAAAGTTGCGCAAAATTTGTGTCACGTACCTAACGCAACCAATGTACTGAGTCATTAACGGCACTTTAAGACATAATCTCTAACGCCAGCAGATAGCTGGTGTTTTAAATTCGCAAAAGGCAAACCCCAGTCACAATGCACTGAGAGCCACTATCGGCTCAGTGCATTGCCTAAAGGGGGCAATAGAGCGTAATAGCGACTCTCGGTACATAGCCCCTTATATTCTTTATTTTCCATTTTTAATTTAACAACCCTTTTTCTTTTTTTCTAGCTGATAAACACATTCTTCAGTTTTTTGAGGCGAAAGACTGACTTTTTTGTTGGTGGTGATAGTGGTGCAGCCGAAAAGGTAAGAATGGCATAAACACAAGCATTTTAATACTCACTTTAGAGTTCAAAGGAATAAAAATATTCAGACTGTGGGTTTTGTGTTTGTTTTTCCTGAAAGTGGAGGTTCAGCATTAGGACCCCCCCAAATGTGGAAACCGCAATACTTTCTTGAGAACCAACGCTCCTGAACTTACTTTCAAAGACCAATCATCCACCATGACTTTGCTCTGTTAAGCTTTTTCCGGATCTCAGACTCCAGTCGAGGCTTTGGCTATGATGTGACCGATGGCTGATACCGAATCTGCCTCCTCTATTACTGCAGCTTGTAACAAGATCATAACCATAGCAGAGGAGGCATGAACCTGCCAGGGGTTATAAGTCTTTGAAAGTAAGTTCAGGAGCATCAGCTCTTAAAGGGGAAATAAAGTTTCCAGACAACATTGTCCCAGAGCACATCCACAAACATGTCTCACCTCTCCCTTTGCTGTGGCTGCTGTGAGATTTATGAAATTAGCCTGTGGGTACTAGTGGTCAGCTCCGATAATCCACCTAAGATGGGTTAAGTGGCTCTGTACACGTCACATGCTCTGTAGTGATCAACAGATCTAAACAAGGAAGCTGCAGCCTTGACTCCTATAAACTGCCAATAATAAAACAGCAAAGAATACTCCCTGACACTGAACAGGGAATTGAATGTGTTTAAATTCTCCTTTCCCTAGTACGGGACAGGAGAATTTCTTATCTAGCATGAATGTAAGAAACGGAAAATTAACATTTCACAAAAAAACCTTTGTATACTTGCTAAAAGCAAAGCTTTATACCTCTAAACCAACATGGATATGAACATATTGGAAACAAAAAATAAAATTAAGTCTGAGGATTGAATCCGTGTGTATTTCTAAAACAAGTGCTTTAACAGGTAAGCCACCACAACATATGCAAAGAATACAATTACATTAGAAACTATATATTCAATAAAATTTAAAATGGTGCTATTTTGCCCCAACCAAACAGATGTAAGCTTTCAAATGTTAAATAAGATCTGATTGGTTGGGGAAAAATTAGCACCATTTTAAACCATCAGAACTTTTATTCATGTAGCTAGTATGCAGAATGAAAAAAAAAGTGTTAGTAAAACTAGTTGAATATTTTGTTTTGCCCAAGAAGGCTGTATGCAATTCTAGTAAATAAACCTTAGAGTAACAAGCAGCTTTCAACGTCTTATCAGGGACTTCTATATTGGTGCGAAAAAAAAAAACTTTGTGCATACAGACAGTGAATATTGGGATCAGGGGGCATGGCAAAAGGTGCACATACAAGTATGTGCAGTGATGGTGAACCTTTTAGAGACCAAGTATCCAAACTGCAACCCAATACCCACTTATTTATTGCACTATGCCAATACGACAATTTAACTTGAATGCTGAGATTTTATGAAACAGATAGACACAGGCAGATACAGTAGATAGATTACCTACTAATACCACATTACCAAACAAGAGTTTGAGATCCAAAACTGTGACTCAGGAAGAGCTAAATCTTCAAACTATGCAGAGCAGATGGAGACACCAGTACAGTAAACTGGGTAAATTGACATTCCTCACCTCCATTGCATGCTGTGGCAGCCAAGGGACAGAGAGCAAATGCACAGCAGTTTCTCACTTACTGCACTCCCCGTCCTTGTTGTGCAATGTGCAGAAGCAGAGAGTGACTGATGTTAGCTTCACCTCTCTCTGCTACGGACAGCCGCTTCACTTTCTCAAAGGCTAGATTTTAAAAAGGGGAGCAGACCGGGCTGTTTCTGGTATAAAAACTCTAGTGAACTCTGCTGTGCATGAGTGCCCACAGAGAGGCACACACCCGAGCCGTAGGTTCGCCACCACTGTTCTGAAGACTACTTGGACTGATTCTTTTACTGGCAACAACCTGGAAGCATTCTTGGTTACATAATCTATTTCTACTATGTAAATACAACTAACTACTGAAGAAACTTATAATGTATAGGTGTTTTGGGAGAAAAGCTTTCATATTAGGCTTAAAACTGCCAGAAGAATTTTCAGGATTTTGCCCTCAATCGCTTTAGACTAATTTTACAGTAGGAAACCTTGCAGTAAATCAGGAATATTATACATTGTTTTTTTCAGCACAAAGTGTACTTTAACATGGTAACAGAATTTTGTAACTTTTCTGGAAATTTTACTGGAATTATGGGTAGAATATGTAAAAAAAATGAAAAATTTGCAAATTTTCATGGATTTTTCCCATTTTTACGTATAGTTATCTTAAGGTTACACACAAAAATCTTACTGTTTCTGAAAGCTCTGATACTCCCGAGTACAACGATACCAGATATATGTAGGTACTCGACTTTTCCTGTACAGGAGACCCCCCCAAACTAAAACTGCACCTTCAAGAATATTACACCAAATTAAAATGTATAACCACTACTGGCAGCTAACATAGAATATCTACCAAATTAACTAAAATATCCCCACAAATGAGATATTTTTAGAAACTACACGCCCGCAGGATTTTATGAGTGAGGTTAGTTTTGATCAAAATGCAGATACCCGGACGCAGCTCTTCGTCCAATTGTAAGTTATTTTCTCACATTTTCCTTTTTTTCCTCAACTGTAAAATCAGAGACAAAATCAAATGCGAATTTCAGCTAAAAACTGTGGAGGAAAGTTCAAACGCATCTCAAATATGAAAGCCTAACCCCTCCCGAATAAAACGGTATGCCACATTCATGGGTGTACCTAGAGACATGGCTACCAACTAACCCAGAGCGTGACCAGTGCCAAATGTCAGTAGCAGCAAAAAAAAAAATAGCCAGTTTTGTATTTGAACAGTCTGCAGTTTTTCCACAAAACACCCCCCAACTAAGAAATACCCCCCACAAACTATATATTCCTGAAATCTACACACCTTCAGCTATGTAGCACTGTAGTTCGTTCATTCATACCATCAATGGTGTGGGCGCAGTTCTTCGTAGAACTTCGCATTTATCTGAAAAAATTAACAAAAAACAACTTCAAAAGGTAGAAATCATGCCAAAACCTCATGGAATCTAAAAAAAAGTTACTAAATATCAATCTCCCAAATGTCCTGAATCAAACGGTATGCCATATGTGTGGTTACACACTCAGACGTGGAAGCGAAAAAGCCACAAAGTGAGACAATGCACGATGGCTCAGAAACAGCGAAAATATTTAGCCAACTCCGAATTTGGACAGTCTGCAGTTTTTACCACAAAACACCCCCCAACTCAGAAATAACCCCCACAAACTATATATTTCTGAAATCTACAAACCTTCAGATATATAACGCTGTACTTTGTTCATTCATACCATCAATGGTGTGGGCGCAGTTCTGCGTAGAATTTCAAAAAGTAAAACAATGCGCAGTGAGCCAATAACAGCATTTTCCCAGATTTTTCAAACTGAACACCCCTCTAACTTGGAAATACCCCCGCAAAACTATATATTCTCATAATCTACATACCTTCAGCTACGTAACGCTGTCCTTTGTTCATTCATACCATCAATGGTGTGGGTGCAGTTCTTTGTAGAAATTCGCATTTGTCTGAAAAAATTAACGAAAAACAACTTCAAAAGGTAGAAATCATGCCAAAACCTGACGGAATATAAAAAAAAGTTACTAAATATCAATCTCCCAAATGTCCTGAATCAAGTGGTTACACACGCGGACGTGGAAGCCAAAAGACACAAAGTGAAACAACAGTCTGCAATTTTTCCCCACAAAACAACCCCCACAAACCATATATTTCTCGAATCAACACACCTTTATCTACCAAATTCTGTAGTTTGTTCATTTGTATCATCAATGGTGTGGGCGCAGTTCTTCGTAGAAGTTCGCAGTTTTAGCAGATTTTCTAAAAAATTTGAAAAAAAACACTCTCAAAGGTAGAAATCATGCCAAAATCCCAAGTAATGTAAAAAAAAGTTACAAAATATCATTCTCCTAAATGTCCTGAATCAAACGGTATGCCCTATGTATGGTTACACACGCAAAAGTGGAATCAACTAGCCACAAAGTGAGCCAATGAACAATGGCCCAATTACAGCAACTTTTCAGATTTATCAGACTAAACACCCCTCTATATTAGAAATACCCCCCAAAACTATATATTCTTGGAATCTACACACCTTCAGCTACGTTACGGTGCCATGCTTTCATACATACATGAAGAATTCCAGACCCAGTAATCCAAGAACTCCGTGTTTATAGGAGGTTTTGTGAAAAATAAAGTAAGATGATTCAAGGGTTGAAATCCTACCAAAAAAACCCACTAAATGTCAATCTCCCACATGTTCTGAATCAAACGGTATGCTATATGTGTGGGTGCACACAGAGACGTGGCCACCAACTATCTCAAATGGGACGCGTGCACAAATGCAATTACAAGAAAAAATCAAAGTGCTCTGTAATTTGAACAGCCTACCCTTTTTCTAAGGAAACAGTCCCGAAACATGGAAATTCCCCCCCCACAAACTATATATTTTTGGAATCTACACACCTTCAGCTACACAATGGAGTGATTCCTTTATGCATACCACCAATGGTGTGGGCGCAGTTTCATGTAAAATTTTGCTTTTTTACCAGATTTTCAGGAAATTTTTTTTAAAAATACAATTCAAAGTTAAAAATCATGGCAAATTTCCATGTCATGTAAAAAAAACTTCACAATTATCAATCTTCCAAATGCCCTGAATCAAACAGTATGCCATATGCGTGGATGCACACATGGACGTGGCCACCAACTAGCTCAAATTGGACGCATGCACAAGTGTAATTACAAGAAAAAAATCAAAGTGCTCTGTAATTTCAAACAGCCCCAAAACTTTGAAATGCCCCCCACAAATAAACCAACCCACTAAATATCAATCTCCCACATGTTCTGAATCAAACGTTATGCCATATGCGTGGATGCACACAGAGACCAACTAGCTCAAATGGGACGCATGCACAAATGCATGAAGAATCAAAGTGCTCTGTAATTTGAACAGCGTAACTTTTTCTAAGGAAACAGTCCCGAAACATGGAAATTCCCCCCACAAACTATATATTTTTGGAATCTACACACCTTCAGCTATGTTACGATGCCATGCTTTCATACATACATGAAGAATTCCAGACCCAGTGATCCAAAGAACTCCGTGTTTTTAGGAGGTTTTGTGAAAAATAAAATAAGATGATTCAAGGGTTGAAATCCTACCTATAAACCCTTTTGTCAAGAAAAAAACCCACTAAATGTCAATCTCCCACATATCCTGCATCAAACGGTATGCCATATGTGTGGGTGCACACAGACACGTGGCCACTAACTAGCTCAAATGGGACGCATGCGCAAGTCCAATTACAAGAAAAAAATCAAAGTGTTCTGTAATTTGAACAGCCTAATCAACTTGGAAATACCTCCCACAAACTATATATTTTTGGAAGCTACACACCTTCAGCTACATGATGGTATCATGCTTTCGTATAAACATGAAGAATTCCAGACGCTGTTATTCATAGAACTCCGTGCTTTTAGGAGATTTTGTGAAAAAATAGAGGACTCAATGGTTGAAATCCTACCTAAACCCACTTGGCAAGTAAAAAACCCCACTAAATGGCAATCTCCCACATGTCCTGAATCAAACGGTATGCCATAAGGGTGGGTGCAAACAGTGACGGGGCCACCAACTAGCTAAAATGGGATCCATGCGCAATTGCAATTACAAGAAAAAATTTAAAAACGCCACAACCCACCCCTATCCCCACTCCCCCTTTTAGTGGTATTTTAGTGAAAACCAGTTAGTACGGAGAGTCACACATGTTTTTGCACACTTTACTGATCCTAAAAATTCAATACGGTCTTTTTTTGGTACCTCTGCAAAATTCCCTACTAAAATAGGCTTAGTTTCCCTTGAAATCGAAGAAACAATGATCCGCGTTTACTTTAGCGATATCACCGGGGACATTGGGAAGCTTGGAGAAGACAGTTTTTTTTTTTTTGCTAATTTATAGTTTCTAGGTAAAAAAAAAAAAAAAAAGGTGTGTGTATCACTTTAAGATTTTTTTGCGTGCATTTCCCCTTTTTTTTTTTGGATCATTCCCAAAGATGATCATCAAATCATCTCAGGGAATGATACCGAACCCGTTTTCCAATTCGAAATCCGATCGGAAAAATCACTTCCAGGAAATCATTTTCCAGGAAGTGATTTTTCATTCATTGGCAAAGATCAATAATTTGGTGATCAGAAGTGATCACCAAATTTTGATCTCTGTCCCCATTTTTTTTCTAAGTCTTCGCTAAGTAGCAAAGACTTAGAAAAAATCCTATTTGTGAATGGAACTTTGAGTTCCATTCACAAAATGTATAGTACAGCTGTCAGCATGACAGCTTGTGCTATACAGTTACTGCAGAATGATCTATATGGAGATCAGACTGCAGTACCTCCACTGGACCACCAGGGGCAGCATAATACCTCCATATGGGAAGACCCCGGTGAAGGAGGAAGTTCTGTGATGTCACCGGGGTCTCCCATGCAGCTTCCTCCTCCAACTCCACGTGGGACCAGCAGCTCCTATGCGGTCACGGCAATCCAGGTATGAAATCTCCCGATCCCCCCCCCTCGGATTTGGACGAAACAGAGGGGGGTAGGGGGGCAGTCGAATGCTGCCCCCCGATCGCGCCTAGCGGGGGGCAAATTTTTTTGGGGAGGGGGGAAGCCACAGATCGTATATTCACGATCTGTGGCAGTTTGGACATTCACTGCACAGATCGTGAATATACGATCTGTGGCAGGGAAAGGGTTAAGAGTGAAAGAGTGAGGTTTTAGAGTGAAAAAACTGATTTTCAAAAATGAATACCTAGATATGTGTTTATAAACTATATATATATATATATATAGAGATATATATTAGAGATAGTATATATAATATATATTATAGATGTATATATATATAAAATTTTTTTTTTTTTTTTTTTTTTTTTTAAATCCTACTTAATTTTAAAACGGGGGCTATTTAATGCATTGAGCAGGTGTTCTACAGGAAGTGCATGTTTCTTGTAAACAAATCAAATTAATCATGAAAATACATGCTAAGCAAGTTGCACAGAGCGTAAACTCAAGTGATGCTCGGACTGCTATACTTTAGATTCTGTGGAGATACAGATTTTAGCATCCCACAACAGCTATATTCTAAAACTAGTTTATCAACCACTTGACATGAATATTTTGGGCATGATGAAATATGACCTGTGTTTTCATCAGACTTTTGGCTTTACCATGAAACTTGCCACTAAAATGAAAAAACATTTGTATACAAAAAATGCACGGATTAGAAAAGAATTGTGCTGTAATTATTAAATACATTGCTTTCGTATCTATATAGGATTTCTAATTTATATTGCAAAAGTAAATTTGGAAATTGTTTCCTCTGTAGCTCATCAACCAGGCCTTTAACCACCAAAACAAACTTGCTACAGCAGCTCGTGA
Organism: Hymenochirus boettgeri; assembly: GCA_019447015.1. Classification (NCBI taxonomy): domain Eukaryota; kingdom Metazoa; phylum Chordata; class Amphibia; order Anura; family Pipidae; genus Hymenochirus; species Hymenochirus boettgeri. The sequence continues at coordinate 142,693,118 of CM033470.1, read as the reverse complement.
ACAGAAAGAAGCAGAACGTCAGGAGCGCGAAGCTGCAAGGAAAGATCGGGAAGCCAAGAGAAAACCATTGGAGCCTGGAGAGTCCAGGATAACAGAACTCACTGATGAAGAAGCAGAGAAACTACAAAAAGAGCTTGATAAGGTTAGAAAAAAAGGAAAAAAATGCTATAGGATATGTTATTAATTTGTCAGGGGGAACTGTGGTCCTGTTGTTGAAACTCCCTTTTTGCCCTTTGCTATTTGTACCTGACACTTCTACAGTGCTTTTAGACACTTTAAATACATTCAAAATTCACTACTCTGTGCTTAAATCCATCGCCACCATGTTGATAAACCACACATCTGTTTTCTGCTGTAAGCTTCACAACTGTGCGTTGGGACTGTAGTTATCAGAGACGTGTCAGCATTTTTTTAAAGGGGTGTGGCTTATCTAAGAGGCGCTCCTTGTAGAGTAGAGGTGTGCCGTTTAGTGTTTGCACTTGTTCTAGCATATCCTTTTCTTTCTAATGTGTCCACAGGGGTGCGCCTATTTTCCTGTACTGCAATATGAGTGGCACGATTGTCTGACGAAATAGCAGTGTATACAAATCGTGCATTGCGAGTTGGCCCCTGCGATTGCACGTGTATGAAGCTTTACTTAAAAAGCAACATTTATTTGAGCTTTTTTTTATGTATATAGTTATATAGTGGATAATGTACTCCTCTATTTGTACTGTAAATACAAAATAAATATGTGAAAGCGAGTCTTCAGAGAAGTAGAGGATACATTATAATCTACATCTAAATGAAACTAGAAGAAACAAAATAATCCCCTTATAGCACTCATTGCTATTATGTCCCCATATATAAATAAATGCTATAACCTAGTGTCTGAAATCACATCCTGTTTATTGGCATAGTTGAACATATATTCAATAAAGTGCATCCTACATAAAGTGCATATTTCAAAGTGCAACAAACATGTATAAAAACATTAAAATCATGTACACATATATAGAGGGAGAATGGAAAAATGTTGCTCCAATGGTCGGTGACCATCTTTTGAGGGAGTTGGAGACTGGAGTGCTCATCCACATACCTAGTACCCGACCATTGGAGCAACCCGGTGCCCGGGTGAAGGTAAGAAGCAGTAGCGCTTGGCTGTAAGTCCCGGTGCAATTCTTACTGGTCCTCCTTAGTTGTGCCTCAGCTCGATGTGAGTTTGGGAAGTTGGGAATGGTGAATACTGAACTCTGAATGTGGTGTGACATTGTATCTACTCTACCGTGATTATAATGGTTTTGACTTTACAGCGGCACGGTTCATATTTTGGATGTCTCCTGATTAGTATATCCATTCATGGTTGCTGGGGGATATATGCCTGGGCCCTATGGACATAGAAAGGAGACTTCCATGTACTCTAGTTTTTCCATTCTCCCTCTATATATGTGTACATGATTTTAATGTTTTTATACATGTTTGTTGCACTTTGTTTGCACTTTGGGATATGCACAACGGCACGTGCATCAGAAATCACAGGAATTTTTGCATTCCCATGTTATTTATAATTGCTTGTGAAATCGAGTGCACATGAAAGACAAATGGTTGCTTTGGACAACAATGTGTATGGTTGTTCAGTCGATCCACATTTGTCAATTTAGCAGAATGGGTGCCTAACAACATTAGTTCTGTATGTACAGTAAGCAAGAAGAATGGCATCTACCATAACAGATAGTTGTCTAGATCATGTCAACCACTTTAATAATACCTGTATATACTTGAGTATAAACAGACTCAAGTTGAGAAAAGCAGTATCTTGTACACATTACTTTTGTGGAATTTCAGGAGTATATTTAAGGCAATATATATGTATATTTGATTCCTGGCTATGTTTGGTTACTGGGGTTGATTTAGCTGTATTGTTTCTTTAACATGTGTTACTAACTTCTAAAGCTACATTTGCCATTTACACTTGTATTTTTTTTGAGGCTTTTCTTTTTCTTTCAGAGTAAAGAGAGAGAGACCCAGAAATCACCCAGTGACACAGAAAATAAAACTGAGAAACAGAAGGTAAGGCCTCTAAAGGACAAATCGAACAAAACAGGTGCACGCTTCGCAGTTGTGATTACGAAGTAAAACTGCTTCTCCTTTTGAATTTTCTAGGATGGAGATGAGGATGAGGAAGAGGATGAAAAAGACAAGGGGAAGCTCAAACCAAACTTGGGAAATGGAGCTGATCTTCCCAATTATCGATGGACGCAGACCTTATCTGAGGTTGATGTAAGTGCTTTATATATTTCATAGCTAAACTTTATTGATTTTAAAAATGTTATTGTTGTTTGGAATTTAATAGAACATTTTTTAAAAATATGTTCTATACTGATGCAAATCTAAAATGCTATGTAAATACAAATTTGTTATTGGTTTGGGTTTATTGGAATTATATCATCAATTGTGGTGCTCTCGCAAATTCCAGCCTTTTCGTTTCTTGCTACAATGTAATAGTGGTAAAGAGAAGTGTAAAAATAATGTAACCTGTATGCCGCAGACATTGTTAATCAGTCTTTTAGCAAAATTAACTGCTGCAGTATCTAAGATAATGCCCAGTGCTCTAGAAGCTCACCAGTATTAACTGCCGGGCAGCAAACACAATCTAATGTCGGACCTATCTAAAATCTTAATAGTGTATATCGAGCAATAAGATGACACTACATGCAGATCTTCCTACAGGATTTTCACCTGGAAACAATTACAGTTCAGGCATACACAGGTGATTTACATAGGGTTGGTTATTCTGGTAAACATTAAATATTACCCAAAACTAACCAATGAGAATGTTCCACCCAAAAATACTAAACGTGCAACTAATAGAGCAGCAGTTCCTTAGACCATGGCAGTGCAATCAGTGGGATCACTGGGCTCCCCAGCAAAATTAGATGGGGCCCCTCTCCCTGATTCCTCTACAGCGGTACAGGGGTGTTCTGGAAGGAGGCTGTATCTGTCATAGGCGAAATAAGAAGATGGGGCCACCCCTGGCTCCCGGGACCTCCCTATTGTGGCAGGGTCTGCTCCCTGGGGAGTTAAGCCCCTAATTGCAATTTTCTCACAGCACACCTGTGTTTGAGTTGGACATAACCTTGTAATTACCCATATTTTTGCACTTTTACAGGGCATATTGTAAACCATAGGTGCCTCAGCCCATTCGGAAAAAATAATGGGTATGTTGGGTGCGTATGCCAGGGGGCGGAGCCACTAAAGCAGCCAAGTCACTGTCTGTGGCACAGCTAGTGTTGCCCCAGTCCGTTTATGCCAATGGTTGTTTCACGTTAGGGGTGCTCGGTTGGCTGAAATGGCTGTTTGGTCAGGGCTCGCTAATAATCATCACCCGAAACGGAAGTTCATTACACATCTTGCGTAGTGGTTCATCCCCTGCATTCACATGTGTGTATGAAACTTAACAGGTTGAGCACCCCTGTGGTCAACAAATTTGATTATGATCAAGTATCACTTCATGAACTTTTCTAAGTTTACCACCTTATTAATCTGCTTTAGTTCACTTTCTAGATCAAACGACCATGGTCAGTAAGTCTGGGAGCTTTATTGATTTAGGGACTGATGCAGACAATAGTTGATTTTGCATTCAGTTTCAAGTGTCACTAAATTGTCAAATTTAACAGTGTTTTAATGTATTTGATAAGCTTATGTTGCTTAAGTAATTCTGTAAATTTGCAGCCTAATTCTGTGTGAGGGGTGAGAATGCAAGGCGTGTAATACATGATTGGGAACGTGTTGTCCTAACTAATTTTTAAGACCCATGTTTGCACTTTTTTGTGCCGCATGGGGGAATAAATGTAAATTTCTTACATTTTTTACACTGGGAGTCCTTGTTGGCTTTCTGTTCACCAACCACAGCTGGTTGGTGAACAGAAATGAATGCTGTCATTATTGTTAAGATGAATAATTTGATTTTTTTAATATGTATGAAGTTTAAAAATGTATGCCAATGTCCCCATGACAATTATGTAAAGGACCACTGCAAATCCCAAAGACTGTTATATTCCCCTTTTTTTCCTCTGGGTCTAATATAACACCAGAAATGAAGACCTATGACAGTGGTAATTGCAGCGATCAGAGCAGATTTATTTTCTCAATTGCACCTCTCTGTAAATTGGCTATGTTTGCAAAAGTTTAACACCAGCTATGTGGCTGTGTTAATTTTTTGCAAAAATGTTTAGCAAGCTGCATTGTTCCGCTCTCACAAAACACAGCAGCCAGTGGCTAATCGTGAATTTACATACAAAAATTACTCCTCTTTGTCTATAAATAAATATGATTTAAGCTGGGAATACACAGGACAGATTTTTGAAAATTTACAGACAGGATCTGCAAGATCCTGTCTGTCATTTTTCAAAGATCTAGATACGATCCTGTCTGTCATTTTTCAAAGATCTAGATACTGTGTGTTTCCCTTGACCACAGCAGACTCCCCTATAGAGAGACTACCACGGCCGAGGGAAATTTTACCGACTTCCCGAAACAAGCGCTTGGCCGACCTGAACATTCGGCGGCCGCACGCTTGTTCAGCAAATGCCCACACACAGTGCCGATAAAGCCTTAATACCATCGGATCCGACGGTATCTAGGCTTTATCAGTACTGTGTGTACTACAACTATACTGTAAAAATTTACTTTTTAAAAATGAAGAGCACCTGGGACAAGGAGATAGGATTGATTATTCCCACCTCCCAAGATTGTTTGGTTGAGGAGCTATAGCACATACAGTTTTCATCTGCCAGGTTATGGCCCTGGGCCATTCTATATTAAAGACAGTGCTAAAGCATTTAGGAAGACTGGAAGAAGCAGTTTTCTTCGTCCTGCAGCTCCTCATAAAGGATATTGGGAGGTAAAAAGTACCAATCCTACCTCCCTGCTTCAGGTACTTTTTATTTTAACTGTTTTTGAAAATACTTAATATGCACTATAGTTTCCCTTTAAGTAAGCACTTACTCTGAGCTGTGTGCATTGCTGCATGCCTTCAATCCAGTACTTATTTTTCTTAGGCTTAGTAAGTAATAGAGCATGCATCACATGAAGAGCTGCCTGGCCTCCATGGTCAGTAACGAGTGTTTGACATTACTTTTTGTTTCAATGTACAAAATGTCTTTAGTAATCAATATGATATGAAAAAAAAAAATATTTTTTTTTTTTTCAAAGCTGGCAATACCATTCCCAGTTTCATTTCGGCTAAAAGGAAAGGATGTGCAAGTGGATATCAAAAGACGAAAATTAACAGTAGGGCTGAGAGGACAAAAGCCAATAATAGATGGTGAGCTCTTCAACGAGATTAAAGTGGAGGAATGCTCTTGGCTAATAGAGGATGGAAAAATCGTAACTGTGCATCTGGAAAAGGTGAGAAAATAGTGAACCAGAATGTGTAAACTGCAAAGCATTTACTTTCCTATACATGACCTCTTAACTGTGTTTGTGCAGATCAATACGATGGAGTGGTGGAGCCGAATTGTATCGACAGATGCAGAAATTAACACTAAGAAAATTAACCCTGAAAACTCCAAGGTTTGTCATGTAGATAAAAAAAAACCCCAAAAAACATTAAATTGACCATGAATTATGCAATGGTTTTGGAACCTGCACACAAAAAAGTGCTTTAATTGGAAGCTGCAAATTTATTAAAAATAATTGCCAGATACTCTAAGCATGTAAGAAAAAATGCTCCATTTTCTACTGGGAAATTGAACATACATCTGTAAATCACCCCAAAAATTTAATTTTGAAAACTGAGTGGTAAAACTAACCTGAAATGCTACCAGAACAAACAGGTAGGATCTGCACATCTTTTTATGAATAGGTACTGGGTGCGTAGTGCTGTTTGCTGCTGAGTAGGCAATGTAAACTGCTATATAGTAGTGGATTCCATCGCACACTAGGTTTTAGTCACAAAATTCTTTTATTAAGTCATCTTAATTAAAGAATTTTGTGACTAAATCCTGGTGTACATTGGAATCCACTGCTATATAACCTGCAATGCTGTCCTTTGTTCAGTTGCCTCTCTTTCTGCTTCCAGGTTCTTTCAGTTAGCAGCTGTCAGTCATTGATGTAACAAATGGCATCACAGCCAATGACTGAATGCCTTTCTCCTTGCTAGTATAGTATTTGAGGTTGAATAAAGACATACGTCCACCAAGTCCAATCCATCTAGCAATATTCTCATTTCCTGCCTAACTGTTGATCCAGAGGAAGGCAAAAAAAAAACTCCACCAAATTTATAAAGGGAAAAAGATTCCTTCCTGATTCCAAGTGGCAATCGGAAATTTCTGTGGATCAACTCTACTTTATGTATCAATACCAGTATCTTGCAACATTCCTTGTTTGCAGAAACTCATCCAGCTTTTTTTTTTAAACTGACCAGTGAACCTGCCATAACAATGTCCGCTGGAAGACCGTTCCAAAGCTTTGCCGTTCGCACAGTAAAAAACCCTTTCCGAACTTGAAGCCTAAACCTTTTTTCTTCAAGTCTTAAGGGATGTCCACGTGTCCTCTGACATGCTCTATTGGTGAACAATGCGCCAGATAGTTTATTGTATGGCCCGTTAATGTATTTATACACAGTAATCATATCCCCACGCAAGCGCCTTTTCTCCAGCGTACATAATTGTAACTTTTCCAGTCTCATCATATTCAAGTTCCCCCAATTCCCTTATTAATTTAGTTGCCCTTCTCTGAACCCTTTCCATTTCAAAGATGTCCTTTTTGTACATAGGATTCCAAAATTGCACTGCATATTCCAAATGAGGCCTTACCAATGCTTTGTAAAGAGGGAGAATAACATTTTTCTCCCTTGAATCCATACCTCTCTTTATACAAGACAATACCATGCTGGCTCTGGCTGTTGCTACCTGGCACTGCTTCCTTCCTTTTAAGTTTATCCACCAAAACTCCAAGATCCCTTTCCAACAGGGATTCACTAAACACAGAGACATTTATAGTATAAGCAGCACAGGTCCAAAATGCATCACCTTACATTTATCAACACTGAATCTCATCTGCCACTTAGCAGCCCAAAGTGACAATCTATCTAGATCCCCCTGCAACGATTGCACATCCTCTGAAGTTTTTAATGGTTTTGTGTCATCAGCAAACACAGAAACCTTGCTGACAATACCCACTTCCAAATCATTAATAAATAGATTAAATAGAAGCGGCCCCAACACAGAACCCTGTGGCACCCCACTTAGCACTTTAGTCCATAATGATGAAGCCCCATTAACAACTACTCTCTGCATCCTATTCATTAACCAATTTTCTATCCATGTACAAATGTGTCTCCCAAGACCAACAGATCTTAGCTTATACATTAGTCACCTATGGGGGACTGTATGAAAAGCCTACATCTACTGCTATGCCAGAGTCTAAATTTCTACTTACTTCCTCATAAAAGCCAAGCAAGTTAGTTTGACAATATCTTTTTCTCCTATCCATACTGGTTACTACTTATGTCAGTCCTTGAAACATACTCTAGAACATGTTCCCTTATTAAACTTTCCAGTATCTTCCCCACCACTGAAGTTAGACTTACAGGCCTGTAATTACCCGGCTGTGAACGAATACTCTTTTTGAATATTGGAATAACATCAGCCTTTTTCCAATCCAGCGGCACACGGGAATCTGCAAAAATAAGAAACAATGGCCAAGATAAAACTGAACTTAGCTCCCTAAGTACCCGAGGATGTATTTTATTCTGTCCAGGAGATTTATTAATATCAACCTTATCTAGTTCTTTCTGTACCATATCCTCAGTTAACCAATGTGCACTTGAATCTTTTATACCATTATTGCTACTATACTCTATATGTACTTGGATCTTCTATAATGTATACAGAGGGGAAAAAATATTCAAGACATTTGCTGCCTCCTATGAGCATGTGAAAGCTTGGAAAAAAAAAAAAAAAAAGCAGGGAAAGCTTGAAGTGGATTTGGAAACCTTTTAAGAGGCAGAGTCAGGGGAGGACTGGGACCTTTTGGCCTAGGGGGCAAATACAACCAAGTGGCCACGGTAGAAGTCTTGAGGAGGGGAAAAAAACTAGTGGGGCAAAGAGGGGGGCACAGCAACGAGATGATGAGGGCGGCAACGGCCCAAGGATAGGCCAAGCAACAGTGAGGGGCGGAAACCACACACAACACACACAAAACGCAGCGAAAGAGAAGATGATGAAAGAAGAACGAAAAAAAAATGAGAAAGAGCGAAAGGGGAGAAAATGTAAAAGAGAGAGAGAACAGATAGAAGGAAATAGAGAGCAGAAGCGAAGAAAGAGAGAGAAGAAGAGACCTAAGAGAGAAGAGAGAGAGAGATGAAACAAAAGGAAAAGAGAGAGGAAGAGAAACGAATGGCGAGAGAAAAGAAGAGAAAAAGAAAAATGAGAGAGACGCAAAAAGAAGAAAACAGAGGAGAAAAGCGAGAGAGAGAGGGGAGAGACGAAAAGCAAACAACAAAGAGAGAAATAAAAGAAAAGTATGGAGAGAGCGAAGAGAAAAAAAGAGTAGCGAGAAAAATGAAAAAAAAAACAGAATGAGAGAGAAGGAGGAAGAGAACGAGAGGAGAAGTGGAGAAGAGAATAGTACAGACAAAGTGAAGAAGACAGCAAAGGAGAGGCAGAAAGGAAAAGAGAGGAAAGAAAAGAGAGAGAGAGAGGAAAAAGAAGAGAGAGAGAGGAGAGAGTATAAAAGGGAAGAGGAAGAAGGAAGCAGAAAAAGAGAAATAACGAAGGAGAGAGAGAAAAACAGAGAGAGAGAAGAGAGAGAAAGAAGAGAAAGAGAGAAGAGAGAGAGGCAGAGAGAAGAAGAGAGAACGAAAGCAACGGTAGAGAGGAGAGGAGATAGAGAGAGAAAAGAATAGAGAACGAGAGACGATGAGAGAGTAGAAAGAAGGAGAGAGTAGAGAGCAGGGAGAGAGAGAGAACAAAGAGAAAAAAGCGAGAGAGGGAGAGAAAAAAAAAAAGAGGGAAGAAGTGAGGGACGAAGAGAGAAGAAAGAAAGAAAGAAGAAAACAGCAAAGAAGAGAGAGAGAGGAAGAGAGAAAGAAAGAGAAAAAGAGAAAGAGAGAGAGAGAGAGAGCGAGAGAGATAAAAAGACAGCGCGAGCGCGTTCCCCCTCTCTTCCCCCTCTCTTCTCTCTCTCTCTCTCTCTCTCTCTCTCTCTCTCTCCAGGTCACCATGGCAGCAGAGTCCCCAAAATGGGTTTAACCCCCAAAGTTCCCTGGACAGGAAGTTAAAAAGACTAAGGTATAAAAGTACCCTCCCCCCACACATACCTTGTCTTTTTTTCTTCCTGCCCATGGACGTGTTAGGAGGTTCATCTGTACAGCTCACATGCGGGCAGTGGGGCCGTTCCGTGCCTTAGGCACGCTGTCCCCATCCAAGATGGTGGAGGTTCCGGCGAGCTGATGTCACTTCCGGCGCGCCGGATCTCGTGGGTTGCCGGCTCCTCTTAGCTTCTGTCGCGCGATTGGCCGGTTTGTCCTGCAGGGGGCGGAGCTTCTATTTTAAAGCAGGTTCGGGCGCGAATCTTTCCGGCTCTGTTTGCTGTTGTCCAGCTGCTCCGGTTTTTGTACCAGGGATCAGTATTTGGTCACTTTTGCTGTAAAAAGGTTGTCTGCCTGTGGAAGGCGAGTCTCTTGCTTTCAGGTAGTGTGTTTACCTAAGCAAGTCTCTGATGGTGTATATTTTGCTTTGCAGCTTGGCTTATGTCCTCCAGCATGGAAGCTGGTAGCGCTGCCAGAGGTCACCCAAAGGGATCTAGGTGAGCTGGGGTGAGTATATAAAAGAGTGGGAACTTTTTGCTAAATAGTGGCTGATATCAATAAATTTCTTTTTCAGCCTCTCATCTAAAGCCTCCCCTAAGACGCAACCAGAAATGGTCAAGGCTGTGGAAATAGAGGATGTGTCAGCTATTCCATCCACATCAGAGAAGTCTTTTGACATGCTAATGAAGTGCATCCAACAAGCAGTTGCAAAAGGCATGGAAGGTTCAGAGTCTAAGAAAAGAACAAGATACCAGGAAACCAGGTCTGTAGAATCAGACTGGGAGTGTTCAGAGGAAGAAAGATCCGAGGAACAATCCTTTCTCTCTGAGGAGGAAGAAGTAGAAATAGAAACAAACTGATGTTTCGATAATTGAGCCCTTAATTAAGGCAGTGAGAAACTCTCTTTCTTTGTCAGCGGAAACCCTGAAATCGTCAAGGGCGGATAAATTGTTTCCATCCATTAAGAAAAAGTCAGCGACTTTCCCATTACATTTTTCCATGAAGGAAATCATGGATTCAGAGTGGAAGAAAACTGACAAAAAATTTATGCTGACGGGAAAATTTCTAAAGAAATATCCCTACTTGGAGGAAGAAGCGAGAAATTGGGATTATCCTCCCAGAGTAGATGCAGCTGTTTCTCGTTTGGCCCGAAGAACTACCCTTCCAGTAGAGGATGCAGCAGGGTTTAAAGACCCTATGGATAAAAGAATGGAGTTTTCCTTAAGGAAAGAGCAGCTGGCGCTTCTTGTAGGCCAGCCATGGCCATGACGTCAGTTTCCAGAGCCATGAAGCTCTGGATCCAGAAAATGGAGGAGGCAATAAGTGCGAATGTAAAACGCCCTAAACTTGTGGAGATGTTAGCAGAGATGAAAATGTCAACCGATTTTTTCGCAGAGGCGTCGGTGGACATGGTCTGACTGTCAGCCAGGTCTATGGCATTATCAGTATCAGCACGCAGAGCATTGTGGCTAAGATCATGGCTGGCAGATAACACGTCAAAAACAAATTTGTGCATGTTACCCTTTGAAGGAGAAATGTTGTTTGGGCAAAGATTAGACTCTATTATTGGTAAAGCCTCTGGTGGTAAAGAGCACGTTTCTTCCTCAAGAACGCAGAAATAAAAAATCTAGATTCGAACCAATGTTCAATAGGGATAAGTCCTTTCGAGATTCAAAATTTTATAGGCCCGGAAAGGAGACTTATAGATCAGCCGGCTGGAAAACTGGAAGACAATCGGCAGTTACGCAGCGAAAAAGCACCTTTCCTGCAGCCCAGTCCTCCCTACAATAGGGAGACGCCGGCCCAGTTGGAGAAAGTAGGAGGGAGGTTGAGGTTCTTTTCCGATGTCTGGGCCACAAGCATATTGGACTCCTGGGTGCTGACGATTATACAGCAGGGATACAAGATTCAGTTCCAGGAGTTACCGAAAAAAGACAAATTTCTTCCATTTATGAGGCCAGCCACCCAGGAAGGGATGGAAGTAATGAGAAATTACATCTGCCAGTTGCAAGCAAAGGAGGCAATCGAGCCGGTGCCTCTGCCGGAAAGGCGAAAGGGTTTCTATTCGAGACTGTTCCTAGTAAAAAAAGCCTCAGGGGATATGAGGCCTGTGCTAGACCTAAGAGTTCTGAACAGATTCGTCAAGAACCAGAAATTCAAAATGGAGTCACTAGCCTCAATCATTCGGGCGGTATTTCCCAAGGCTTGGCTGGTGAGCATCGATTTGAAGGACGCCTATCTACATGTTCCAATTCACCCAGACTACAGAAAATTTCTGAGGTTCTCCATCGAAGGGGAACATTTTCAGTTCGCAAGCCTGCCTTTTGGTCTTTCCCAGTCACCGAGAGTATTCATGAAGGTTCTGGTAGCTCTGGTGGCGGAGATCCGAAAAAGGGGTATTCAAATATATCACTATTTGGACGATATTCTGATCGTGGCCGAGTCAAGTCAGAAGGCAGCAGAGCAAACCCAGATGGTGATGCGGATACTTCAGGATCACGGATGGATAATCAATATGGAAAAAAGCAATCTTCTTCCCGTGCAAGAGATAGTATACCTGGGAGCCCTGTTCCGTACCAGTTTGAACGAAGTAAAGTTACCATTAGTAAGACAACAAAAGATAAAAGAGGCAATTCTAGGTCTAACACAGCAGGTACAGGTAACAGTGCGTTCAATTATGCAGGTTTTGGGACTGATGGCGGCAACAGTCTTAGTCAAATGGTCCAGGTGACATATGAGATCTCTTCAGAGATTTCTGTTAACCAGGGTAAGCATACCACATCTCAGTATGAACAGGAAACTGATCCTTTCGGAAGGTGTGTTACAGGATCTAGAATGGTGGTCCATCCAAGAAAATCTAGACAGGGGTTTTCCGTTGAAACAGCCGCAACCCCTTGTGATCACGACGGATGCCTCAACAACAGGTTGGGGGGCTCTTCTTCAGGGCTCGGTAGCCCAGGGTCAATGGAAAAGCAAGGGCGAATCCTCAAACCTTCTAGAATTAAGGGCAGTATTTATGGCCCTAATGAGCGACAATACTACCACGGTTACGTACATCCGCAAGCAAGGAGGAACAAAGAGCAAAACTCTTTTCGAAGAGGTCAGAAAGATTTGTGAATGGTCAGAACACAACCTCCAGTATCTGACAGCTGTTCATGTTCCGGGAAAGGACAATCTGGAGGCAGACTACCTCAGTCGCCAAGAGATTCGGCCAGGGGAATGGAGTTTGAATCCCCAGGTCTTCAGAGAGTTAGTATTCAAGTGGGGGCAGCCAGTATTAGACCTCATGGCAACAAACAACAACAGAAAGTGTCAAAACTTCTTCAGCCGGTTACCATGTCAGGGAGCAACGGCAATAGACGCTCTGCAACAGGACTGGAGCAGGGGTCTTTTGTACATTTTTCCACCTATTCCCCTAATATGGAGGGTTCTGCAGAGAATAAAAGCGCACAGAGCAGAAGTAATAGCAATCATACCAAATTGGCCGAGGAGGCCATGGTACCCTCTTCTTCTGGCAATGGCAACCGAGCCTCCCATGGATCTAGGCAAAATTCCCCACCTGCTGACCCAGGGTCCGATAGTCTGCCAAGACATCAGCAAATTGAGACTAGCGGCCTGGAGGTTGAGAGGCAGAGATTAAGTCATGCAGGGTTTCAGGATAACATGGTGGCATTTTTGCTAAAGTCAAGAAAAATGTCAACTTCAAATATACTATATAAGACATGGAGAATCTTTTCAGAGTACGCCATTGAGAAGAATTTCGTACCACTGCAGGCCTCATCGAAGAATATGGTAGAGTTCTTGTTCCTTGGGTTTGAAAAACAATTAAGTATAAATACTCTCAGTCCAAGTGTCAGCTTTGTCAGCAATATCAGGAAAGAATTGGGCGGCGGATTCCCTTATCCAAAGATTTTTTGCTGCAATGAGTAGAGTGAGACCAAGAACCTTTCCCAAGCCTCCTCCATGGAATCTACCATTAGTCTTGCAAGTCCTGACAGAGTCACCTTTTGAAACTATGGAGAAGATCTCCCTGTGGCTGCTAACTCTGAAGGTGGTCTTCTTAACAGCAATAACATAGGCTTGTCGAGTGGGAGAAATTGGGGCTTTATCCATCAAAAAGCCACACTTACAATTCTATGGGGATAAAGTTAAGTTAAAACCATCTTTCCAGTTCTTACCTAAAGTCATATCAGAGTTCCATCTAGACTTGGAGATCGTCCTACCTTCATTTTTTCCGAATCCAAAGTTGGAGGAAGAAAAGAAATGGCACTGCTTGGATTTAGTACGAGCTCTAAAAGTATGCATAGAAAGAACAAAGTCTTTCAGAAGGACTGACCACCTGTTCGTGGTACCAGGAGGCTATCGAAAAGGTTATGCTCCTAGTAAGAAAACCATAAGTGGATGGATAGTCTCGTGCAGTTCAAAATCCTATCAAACCAGAGGCATAAAGATCCCGGAGGGATTAAAAGCGCACTCTACCAGAGCGATAGCGTGTTCCCGGGCGGCCGAGGCAAGGGCGCCTAAAGAATTAATTTGCAAAACGGCAAAGTGGTCGTCGATGAAGACGTTTGTCCGTCATTATAAATTGGACGTGGTGGCGGAGGAGGAGATAAAGTTCGGACGTAAAGTCCTTCAGACTGTATTTTTAGGGTCTGAATAAAAAATGGTGTGTTTAAGCATATTTTGGTTGCCCGCCCATTATTGTAGCTTTGGTATATCCCATTTTGGGGACTCTGCTGCCATGGTGACCTGGGGAAAACAGGAAATCAAATCATACTCACCGAGATTTCTGTTTCCCAGTCACCAAAATGCCCTTCCCCTTGTTGATGAGATTTGTAGAGAACAGCATGTAAGCTTGAAAAGAAGACAAGGTATGTGTGGGGGGAGGGTACTTTTATACCTTAGTCTTTTTAACTTCCTGTCCAGGGAACTTTGGGGGTTAAACCCATTTTGGTGACTGCTGCGATGAAAGTGACTGGGAAACAGAAATCTCGGTGAGTATGATTTGATTTCCTGTTTTCTATCTGGACTGCCTTAAAGGGGCAGGAAATAAATTTACACAGGGAGCAAAGCATACACTAGAGCTTAGCCTAGGGGTAGTGGACAGGAATCATGTTTTTTTGCCTCACAACCTGAAATTAAAATCTATTGTTTGAATGTTTGCACCATTTCATTTAGAGAACATGCCTTCAACTTTGAAGATGTATTTTTTTTTATTGTGAAGCAAACAACAAAACTAAAGTCAGTACTTTGTAGCTTGCCACTTGGATTTTTGCCCATTCTTTAAAGTGACTCTGAACAGATTTCATGAACTCAACTTTTTTTTTTTTTTTTTTTTTTTTTACTTTCCCAGTCCCAGATTCTGAAAAACTTTCCCACAGCATGCCACCATATTTTACTGTGGTGATTATGTTCTTAGGGTGATGGAATTTGAGCCAAACATAGCATTTTCCTTGGTGGGCGTAAAGTTAAATTTCTCATCAGACATCTTGGCAAACTCAAAACATGCCTTCTTATTTTTAAAGCTAATTAACGGCATAATGCCCACCTTGCCCGGTCTTAGTTTTGGAGGGCTGCCCACTCTTATCAGGTTTGTTGTGTTACCATGCTCTTACCATTAGAAGATGATTGATTTGATGGTGCTCCCAACCCTGATTTGCACTTCTCAAAAACTTTGTCTCTTGACTTGTTTGGAGAGCTCCTTGGTCCTCATGGTGTGATACCTCTTTGGTGTTGAAGCCTCTGGGGCCTTTCAGAAAAGGTGGGTTTATACCGGCAAATCACATAACACTTAGATTTCACACAGGTAGACTTTATTTCACTAATGAAAGTAATTGGTTGCACAAGGAATTTTTAGGAGCTTCATGGCAGAGGGTGAATACATATCCATATGCCAATTTCCTAGGTTTTTTTCTATATCCTTTACCAACTTAGACTAGAAACCTTAAAGTTACAGGTTGAAATGTAACAAAATAGGTAAAAAGCCATGTTGGGTAAATATTTTACAGTAAGGAAGCACATGGTATGTTGATTTATGCACCTGAGGAAGGGAAAAAACCCAAAACGTTGTGCACTGCAAGTCACAAAGAAATAGTTCACAATTGAGTGTATCCCCTGCTAATTTGTTCCTAATGTATGGAGTCCACTGCTAGTGGTTAAGCAGATTGGGGAGGCAGCACCGTTGGTGATTAACAGTGGTGTGCGGGGAGAAACTAAGGTTTGTATAAAACACTTCTAGGGCTATGTACCGTATCGCAAAGATGGTGTATAGTGAACGAGCGTTACTTGTACTCAATAAACCATTTGCGATTAATAGTACATAACGTGACTTTCTAACGCAAACACTTAGGAGCTTAACGTGTATTTTAGTACTACAGTTGCGTAAGTCTTGATACATAGCGGTAAAGTCACGTTAAGAGCTTAGCGTGTTTTAGTAGTGGTACATTGCGTTACATAGAATTAACATTTCTCACACCATTTATTGCCAAATTAAAAGCTATATATATTAACCAAATTATTTTTAACTAACGGTTTATGTTGGTAAGTAGTGGCTAGGTAAGTAGGAAACTAATTGGCTTACCAACACAAACGATCATTCAAAATGAACATACATACAGCAACCCTGATGACGGCCCATTGATTTCGGGCTGAAACGCGTAGGTAGCTTTGGCCTACCTATTTTATTCAATAAATGATTTATTAGTCCGTGGAGTGCGCCTGTTATACCTTACTGTGAGATACCTTCCAGGCAGCACCCAGGCATTCTACGAAGTTACGGTGTGCATCGGATTCTCACGTTCCTACATGCATAAATATATATGCAGCAAAAATTATTTGCGTTGCATATATACAGTAACAAAGAAAAGCTTTCTTGCTGCACGCATGCATGCTTTGTGACTGGTCTTTGTCAACCAATTACACATTACAAAATGGGCCAATCGTGAAGGTGAAAGCACATGAGAGCAATGCCCACATAAGCCGCCTCTCTGTACATAGGATTTTTCCTTTTAACGTCCGATTTAAGACCATCATTGTGGTGGCATTACAAACGCTCTAAAATATTGTGTTACATTCACACATTGATGGTGTTAAAATTTGGTACATTAACTTGCGTTGTCTAGACACGCAAAGTTAACGAGAATAATGCACGCATTGTACGTTACATCTAAAAGTCATGTAAAGTGTAGATAAATCCCTGTTAAGACATTAACAGAACTTTAAGGCCCAATTTTACGATAGCGGCTCTCGGTACATAGCCCTATTAGTTTGTTTATAGTCATGCCAGATGAGGGTTTTTTCATTTGATTTCTTTCCTATTTAAAGTCCATGCTACCCCAAAACAATATTTTAGTGTCCTGTAGGATACTGACTCAATAAGTGTTACTCCCATACCTCAGATCAGTTCCTAAACAGAGATTTTAAAATACAGATACTGGGAAGCTCAAGGGTTTGTTCCCAGTAGCCATGCTGTCACTGCACATGACTAGCGTGTCTGCACAGGGCAGTCGCCTTTAAGTGCAGTGAAAGCTCAATAGAGAATGCGCTAAATCTCTATGCTTTCACTGCACTAAATGAAACCAGGAGATTGCCAGTGTCTGTCTTTTAGAATATCATAATTTAGGAACTTGATCTGAGGTCTTCAAGTAAAATTTTTCTGGGTTTGGAGAGGTTTCCTACAGGATATAAAAATCTTGTTTTGGGGGTGGACATGTTGAGATTCCACATTCCATTGTCAAATTTAAAGTTAGATTCTACTGAGATGGTTTTACCTCCCCATTCATTTGCAACCAAAAGTCCGGCTGACCTTTCTCCCAACGTTCATTAAGCATTGCATGGACGTCGGAAAGTAAAAAATGCTAGTACTTTATTCACTGAATGTTAAGGCACTGCGCCGCAATTGCGCATGCGTTTTTTCATTAAGTATTGGAAAAGGCATGCAATTAAAAATGCGGTACTCAAATCACACATGCAATCAAAAACGAGTGTTTTCGGTGCATTACCGCATTTTTAGTGATCTGGAAAAAGCGCAAGTGTGGCCTAGACCTTACCCTCTTTTTAATTTTATGATTGGGGCAGCATCTGCCTGGATCCTATCAACTCCTAAATGAGTTTTCTCCTTTAAAGGAATAACTAATATAGTGTCCGTGTATCTGTCTTTCTCTAGCTGTCTGATCTTGATGGAGAAACACGCAGTATGGTGGAAAAGATGATGTATGACCAAAGACAAAAATCTATGGGCCTTCCCACCTCAGAGGAACAAAAAAAACAAGATATACTAAAAAAGTAAGTATAAAATAGTGGGGGGGGGGGGGGGGGGGGGGGGGGGGCAGGAGAAGGGGGCAGTATTAACAGTAAAATCTGCATCATCATTGCAATTGGAGGGGATTTTGAGTATGGCTTTTTATTTTAAGTAAATGTTTAGGCCATTTTTCTGCTGATCTATAACCCAAAAGTTGCTAATTTAAATGTCTGCCACTTTCTTTCTGGTGCCTGCCCCTTTTCGGTTTAATGGCCCAGAGATGCAGAATTGAGACTGCAATCCACTCTGAAGAATGCAAGGGCCTCCTAGCCTATTTTTATTGGAACACACAAAAAAAGGATGTTTCCTTTTCAACCTTTTTTCAGTTGTATCAAATTTTTATTGGAACACACAAAAAAAATTGTGTAATATTTTGGGGAAAGCATTACACTTTTTTTGTGTGTTCTATTTAAAATGGTCTAGTGGCCCTTGCATTCTACAGGGTGGATTTTAGTGCTCCAATCCGCCACTTTATATCCCTCTATATGGAAGAGAGGTGTTTTAACAGTGAAACATTTCATGTCTAATATATCCAGGGCTGGCGCTACGATCAGATGCTTTAAAGAGCTGATGGTCTGTACATGCATGGGGGGACCTGGGCCCCGTAGTTACGCTACTGATAATACCATATTGGCCATTTAGAAAGACAAGTGATGCCTTATTGAAAGAGAAATGTAATAAGAATTTTGTTATTAGTTCTTTATACACATTTGGAGATGTTACCGTGCACGGATATGAATTTTTTTTTGGTGTTTATAAACCAGATTTAAACTAAGAGCCACAGTACCAAGACTGCTATCTTAGCCCCCCAGCAAACAAACGGATTACAGAATTAGCTTGGGTAGATGCATGGAAAGTTTGCTATCTATATACTTAAGAGTACACGTGTCACTCTAAAACAAATAACTCAATCTCTAGATTAGAATATGTATTTGTAAGTAAACATACCAACCTTCAAATTACAAATTTTCCATATTTACCCATAGGTATATAGGATCACTCCATGTTCTTTACATTACAAAACTCACAACCCACCCAACTTCGGCAACCATGGTAGCTTTCACCCCTTTTTGCTGACCCTATTCCCTGAACAAGTCCCTCTTTCTGACCATATCGAAATATATTAATAGGTCAAGATCCAATATCCCTGTAAGTCCAAAGGGGTGCTTTCAAAGCTGGGTATCACTCTTTTCTCACTTAATCCAAGACAATAAATTAGTTCCTTTTAAAGAACTGACTGGCTCATTTAGGTTCTTCTACCTTCAGCTAAGATGCAGAGTTTTAGGGGGATGTGGTCCCACCCTATCATTAAAGTTCTCAAAACTGAGTGGGAGAGATGCTGGGTATCCAGACTTTATACCAGCTTGCTTCATGCAAAAAGAGCTTATCCCTTCACTGACAAATCAAGATTGGTATCCCTTTTGGCACCAAACAAACTGCACCCGGCCTACCTTTCACTGCATAGGCTTTCCAGAATGTCCCAAGTGTCACTTTATGTGAAACTTACATGATTTTAAAATGAACACTTCTATTTCAATGTAGTGCAATAATAATTTCCAATATCCTATGCTTTCTTTATCACTACTTTTTTTCTGGCATACTTTTTTATAAATAAAACCAGTTTAAAATAAGTTTACTATCTTAAAGTCGCAGCAACATTTGCAACTGGTTGGTGTAACTTTTAAGAAGGAATCACATTGCCTGTACATGTCACTTGCCGTAAGACCTTTAATATAGCACTTGTGGTACCTGGTTCTTTTTACAATAGACTTCTCACCACAAATGAATGAGCCAGGACATGGATTCAAAGAAGGTAAAACATCCCATAAAGTCAGTCTTTAAACATTTGATAGAAATAGACTATGGGAGGTTGAATCAAATAATGCTGGACATACTTATAAGACATTTGATAGTATTCCCAGGTGCATATATCCACATATACATGCCACAATTTATTTAAAGGACATGTCCACCCAAACAATAGATAACCCTTGTTAGCTTAATTAACCCCCAAAAGTGGGTTAACCTTACCTTGATCTGACTGACCTATACTTAAGCAGGCCCACATATATATATGATTTTACTTACCTGGCCGAGACCGTTCCTGCTGGAACTGCCTTTCCCGTTCTTCTATGCGACCGATATGCGAATCCCATTCATTTTGCGATCGCACGCCGGTCACATAGAAGAACGGGAAATGCGGTTCTGGCAGGATCGGTCTGTCGCAGGAGCGCTCGGTCAGGTAAGTAAAATTGGATATATATGGCCACCTTTACACATCAGCTGATCCCTCGCCGGAAGTCCTGACTGCTCCTGTGCACTCATAACAGGCAGGAGGTGGGTGAGAGATTGGCTGATGTGAGAGAAAAGCTCAGCGTGGGAGCATCTGATCAAGGTAAGGCTAAAACGAAAGTCCACTTTTGGGGGGGTAATTAAGCTAGAAAGGGTTAATTATTTTTTGGATGGACATGCCCTTTTAAAGAACAGCACACTAAAAACTATCCTCACATTAATCAAACAAATGTGATATGCACAACAGTTCAAAGGGTCAATTTAGAGCTGCCAAAATGCAACTACACGTATGAAACTATATAGGCATCCTGAGTCATCATGATGACTATCCCATTTTCTGCTGTTAGGATAATGCAACTGGTTTTACATTAATTAACCAAATTTGTCTTGAATACCATCTAACATTTGAGACCATTGCAAATAAGAAAATTCACTTGCTATTTAAAAGAACTTTCAATTAACTTTTAATAATGGTCTGATTTATTGCATGCAGGTTCATGGAACAGCACCCAGAAATGGACTTCTCCAAAGCAAAATTTAGTTGAAACTAGTTTAATACTTGTTTCCTTCTCTTCCAGACAATGTTTATTACAACTGTATCTGTATATTTAATTATTCTGCTTCTCCAATCCATGTTAGGTTTTCTGCAGACAATGTAATAAAGCTTTATCATATTCCATGTGATGTTTTCACTGTACCCTGTTCTGAAATACCAAACCCAGTATTGTAGCAAGTGAGATGTAGTCACTCATTTCATAGAAAAGTCATATTAATCCCCGACAGTTTGTTTTCATATGTACACTTTTGTTCCATGTCTATATTCCAACAACTTTTCAGTCATACATACTATATATTGAAAGCCCCGTTTGAAGTTACCAGTCAAAGCCTGCTGCCCACACAGGTGGGTGTAACAGGAATAGAAATTCAGATTCATCTGTAAGTCCAAGGAATTGTCTATGAAATATCTTCAGCTCAATCTTACTGTCTAATAAAGTTCCAGAAAATGCCCCCCTCCCTCTTTTTACATTGTAGTAATGTGAATGTAGACAGCTGATTTAGAACTTAATTTGAAGCAAGGCTGTACCCTTCATATACAAAAGGAGCTTTCCGCCTGTGCTTTATATTGCACTCTTTACCAATAGTCTGGTTTTGTACATCCCAGGGTTCTACTATGTTTGTATCAACACCAGCTTTTAAATGATCTGTTACAGTCTTGAGAAATGGTTAACAGTAAACTTTGAGCAACGGTGTTCCTGACGAATCTGTCTCTGTTTCATGGAGAGAATCATCTTTCAATAAAGAAGTCCCTAAAAAACAAACAAAAAAATTATGAAACTCACTCTGATAATTAATGGGCTGCAAAACCGGTAACCAAGGAAAATAGACTGTTGCAATTGTTTTTGTCGAATAAATAACAACCACCAGCACACCTAAATGAATGACAACTCCTTTCTGCCTTCCAGATCATAGGCCTTTGGAAGATTACATTTTGGCCATTCCTATGGTGTGCACACTCAATGAGCTTATTCAATAGCACAGTGTTTATTTTGTGTAGCAAGCAGTTAAAAAGGTTTCCAGGATCTAAAGAAACTATTCAAACAGAAAAATAAAACCTGCACAGTAAAAAAAAAAACTGTTCGTGGCAATATAGGAATTCTATTTTTGGGGAGAACCATCTTTCTGGGAGGTAGCCAATTTATTTAATCATTACTTTACACTTTGGTGGCTACATAACCATTATGGTGAAAAAAATAGCCACAGAATACTACAGTGGTCTTTAAGACCAAGGCCATAAAGTAAAGCCATATCTGTACTGTTATTGGCCATTATTAACCCAGAGAGAATCCATTATGCTTAAAAGAAAAATGTTAGCAGTAATCTTGAGGATTACTTTTGGTTACAGTAAGAACAGTTAAAATGCTACTATCTGGTTCTTTGGACAGTTTCAAAAGAGTGGATGCCTTTTAGGATCCATAAAATTAAATGTTACTGGTACATAAAGTTGATCATGGGATTCTTCAATTGCCACTTTTCCCTATCTTTTACAAATTGATGGGACTTTTTTTAGGTGGGGTTTTGGTCTTCATGATTAACTGTTTAGTGGGTATAATAAATAGACTGATAGTAACATAACATTGGATAGATTTACATTTATTTTACCCTTTCTACAGATCTACTAATACTTACCTCTCTGCTTTTTCTCTATTAATTGTATTGTACAGGTTGAAACTTGTTTCCCCCCCTCATAACTAATCGATATCTATAATAATGTAATAAGTGCAGAAACACTCCCATCACCTTGTGCTCATAGTAATAGCTGTGAACCCACCGACAACGCGTGAACATGCAGTTTTTTATCACCTGTTTCTGTATACAGCATAGTCACTGAGGTCGGTCAGGAGACAAATGCCTGACCCTTTCTTTGAGAAAATGAGAGAAGACAAAATCAGAGTGAACAGTCTCCATACTATAGCATCATGTGATACCATGGAAGCCGAAACATGAATTCTACTGCAGAAGTCAAAAGACTAAAAGGTCAATATAAATGTTTAAATCATGTTAAAAGACGTGTAGATTCCTCCCCCTACTCCATTTTTTTGGATTGGGGACTTGTCCACAAATACATTGGTTAACCCAATTTCTATGCGGCTTCTTATGCTAGCCATATACTTAAGACAAATGAAAAGTCATACCTATCAAATGACCAGTTTCTGAATGTCATAAGGTAACTTTTTGGAGTGTATAAACTAGCTTAAATTGCTTACCACAAGTAATAGGACAGAGTTTTAGGACGTCATCCTTGGTGGGCTGCAGTACACCCACATGTTAATCTATTGGCCCTAGAAGACCTGAAATACATTACAGTACCTGAAGAGGCCCATCCAGAAAACACAATAAAGAAACTCATTTTAGGTACATTTAAACCTTACATATTGTGGTTTAAGTGCACAGGGGATAAAGGAATATGTCCCTACAGCACATTTTCTCATTGCCTTGGATGATGGTTGCACTACAACCATTGCTTAATGGACAAAAAAAAAAAAAAACTGGATTACAAAAATTGCATCTTTCAGAGTAGCAAATATGTTGCAACACTTTGTCTAGTGAGGAATGTTGGGAAGTGTAGTTTAACATCAACCAAGATCATTTTAACCATTTGTTATTGTGACAGTAATTTCCACAGTTTTTAAATTACTTCAGTAAGGGATAAGGGTAATTTTAACCATGCATTGTTGTGCCATTCATTGCTGCCCAGAATAATGCAGTTTTATGTTGTATTTTTATTTTTTTATGGATGATAATATCTCAGTCGGGTAGCTGATTTAAAGAATAACTGTATTGCCTCAATGCATTTTTTTTTAAACAATTGCTTTAGAAAGAGTAAAAGGTATGCAGAACTCCCCATACATTTTTTTCCTGATTGAGCCTCTCTCTGCATTCAATTAGCCATACTGTGAAGGGGGTGTAACAATTCTGTCTGCCTCTAACTGCTCAAAGTGAGCATGCGAGAAAAAACTCCATCTATCCTTGATCTGCTTAATTATGTAGGCTGTATCCTAGCAACAGGACATTTCAAGTTTGTTTGACTGGAAGAGGAGGAGGAGAGAGGTTGTAACAGATTCCCACCAGCCAATGACAAGTGTTATGTTAACCATGGCCATCTAGGAGGCGGGCTTTTAGAACTCACATTTGCTGTGTGATATCTAAGGGAGGGCAGCACGGCTGTAAATGTGAGTACGTGATTTCAGCTGCTGGAAGTATGGACATGTAATGAGGGTGATGTTATTTTTTTGATATTGTTGTCCTTTAAAGCTTTTCTATAAAACGATCTCCAGCTTTTGTGGCGTATTCTACAATATATAGATTTTTGTAGAGAGGGGTGGACAGTCCCTTTAAGTTCACTTCAGAGGGAGGAAACATTTTACTTTTGTTACTTGTCCTCTCCTTTGAAGTATATTGCCTTCTACTTTACTGTTCCTTAACAATATCCCAATTAATTCAGGACAAGTGGCCGATTTTAAGGGTTCTCGGAGGGATTGTGTGTTGTGTAATTTTACAATATTTTTATGGCCCAAAGATCTAAAGCTATTTGAACTATTCATTATTAAATGGATGACTATTTGCTTTACGGTCAACTGGATAGCTCGTACACACAGATGAAGAGTCATTGGATAACCACATTTACAACCAACACAATCAAAAAGTGTCAAATCCATCTTAACGTTACTAGATAGCTTAGGCTTTAGATGTAAAGTGATATTCTTTTTGTTCTAGCCCCCTCCCATACCATTCCTCCTACAAAGTTTCTGTATTCCTCCTCCTGTCTCCTTGCGTTTTAGCTCTGCCCCCACGAGATGTGAAAATCCTTTTGCCAAGCCAATACTTTTTTCCTGTCGCAGAGAGTGTGACATGTCAGTGCGCACATTGTGGCGCCATAGATGCAAGAGCATGTGGCGTCATCCCCCCGCTTGGTCACCGTGTGGTGTTACGTGCGAGACAGGAGGAGGAATATAAACTTTAAAGGAAGAAAGGAAGGGTATGGGAGGGGGCTAGAAGAAAAAAAAAATCACTTAACATCTAAAGCCTAAGATATCTAGTAACATTGAGATGGATTTACAGTGTGCATACCCTTTAACGATTTATCATTTTACAGAATAAAGATTAGATAGATTTTCAGAGCCGACAAAAACATACCTATTAACTGTAGGCACAGAGGCATGTGTGGAACTATACTTATAATCATTAGAAAACAAGCAAACTGGCCAATCAATTTAAATACTTTTACATCTTCAAACAATGGTCATTTAAGGGTTAGGTTAAGCTAGAAAAAAATAATCCTGTACTAGTATAAAATGGTACATGACAAATAATCTAAAAGCACTAATTCCCTCTTAACCTCTACCCCTATATTACATATCCTAAAAGGAGAACTAAAGCTAAAACACAGATGAGCCTTCAAGAATGCCAACGCTGCATTGTTCACTTCTGTTATCAGCTGTACTGTGGAGAACCTCTTTTCTACATTGCATCTCTGAAAAATAATGAGCAATTGGAAAATTACTAATAACCAGGAAAAGGCCTGCAGAAACTGGGAAAAAAACCTGAAGAATAACTGACAATTTACCCACTACTGCAGATTTCAAAGATGGGAGCTACAGATATTCTGGGATTTATAAAATACATTCAGCCTTGTTTGCATTTTAGCTTTAGCTCTGCTTACAACAATGATGCCTAAATAGACAAATGCACAGCATTTATTGATGCTTATATTATAAACATACCTTGTGTACTGTATTTCCTCATGTTTCGTGCTATGAGGTCCGTACTTGTCTCTTCTGAAATCTGTACTTCCATATCTGTGGGTGTGGAAAGAGGGAAAGAAATTTAAAAGTAAGAAGTATTTGTGTCCTTGAAAAGGTTTTTTAACCTTCAAGCTGTTTAATTATTTTCAGGTTCTATGAAGGCTTAAAAAATTGTAGTTTGCATGGATAGGTGACCTCCCAAGAAGAGGGGGGGGGGGGTGTCAAGCATATATGGTTAATTAATTTTACCATCACCATCATAATCCAGCAGACACAATAATTAGGAACATCTACTATTGGTACATTTTTCTTTTTACACATGATTATTACTTAATACTTGAAATATAAAAATGTTTTCCAGACATATTTTCAAACAATTTGTTCTCTGTCTTCTGGACTCAATAATTGTTTTATTTTTTTAAAGGTTTACTGTTAAACATATTATTAATCTATACTTTTGCATGCACAGTATATTGCCTCCACCATAATATCCCTTTTTTCGCACCATCTTGGCTGGTCAATCCAGACTCATGCATGGTATCGTTGCCACTATCCGGAAGCTTTCCACCATTCCGACTAGGCTGCTGTGACCCTCCATGCCCTTTTTCTCCCCCACGTGGACGAACTTTGCGGGTGCTGATGCGAATAATACCCCGAACAAGCCGACATTCAGCATCCTGCTCCTCTAACTGGTAATCCTGTGTCAAACTGTTGATCAGGTCGGTTATCATGCTGCTCTTTTCCAGAAAGACTGTCTCTGATGTACACCTTGCTAGTTCATCAATTTGATGGAGGCTAAAGAGTTCAGTTAGCTTTTGCCAAATTAAGACATCTATTTCTGCACTAGACATGGAACTACTCCACCTTGAAATCTCTGGATCAGATTCTTGCAATGAGTAATAGTCACCAGCAGAGCTACGGGGGGCAAGCTGTGGCACAGGAGCAGGGTTATCTTTTATAGTCTCTGTATCTGAATTAAGAGAACAGGGCTGCTTGTTGTAAACTGGAACACCCCGTAGTTTAACATCTGGGTAACTAAAGCTATTACCATGCCCAACTTTCTTGCTCCGTTCTATAACACGAGGAGGATTTGGACTGCCAGCAAGATGACCATTGTGAGATCCAATTTCATCAGTTACTTCCACTGGGTATGCTGTATATATCTCAGTGTCCTTTTGAAGGCAGTGACTGCAAGATATCACATAGCATAAAACAGCCTTGTAAGTAGCCCATGCACGAGAAACTGAGGGGCAGCAGGGAGGCTCCTCGGGAGGTGTCTCAGCAGAACCTGAAATGAAGGTTATGTCCTCTGGGGGGCTCCTTCTACCTGATGTAGACATGCTTGGCTGAGGTGGAGAGGTTCTACGGGCTGTAGCATGACCATGGGGAATGCTCCGGCCACGGGGGGCAACCGCAGAATGGGGTTGGGGCATTGCTTCACATACAAGACCTGGAGAAACAGAAAAAAAAAGAAAGAAATGGAAAGTATTAAAAAAAAAGACCAGCCAAGGCAAATAATTACATATTAAAGGGCATGGCCCCCCCCACCACCCCAACCCCCCAGTAATGGCCCCACCATGTAGTGTAGTGTAATCCTTACCTCACATCCCAGCTCCACACGGTTCTCCTGTAGACCCCCCCTAAAGTCCCAAAAACAGTCCACCAGGAGGCTAGCAGGGCTCTGCCTGCTACCTTGCCTCCGGTAGATATTTGTCATGCGTACTGCAGGCTTCTCCCCCCTCCCTCCCCCTTCCTCTCCCTCCCTCTAGCATAAAATCCTTTTAATATGCTGCTCCCCCATGTCTGGTAGCCCCAACCGCATGATTAGTATTTTGCAAAAGCTCCCCAAACTCTTACTTACCTCTCCTCTTTCCTCCGCTGCACTGAATGACCGGCAGCCGCGTCCGTGATTGGCTGCCGCTCAGCCAATCACAGACGCGACTGCTGGTCCCGCCCCTCTGCTTGCATTCTCGCAAGCAGAGGACCGGCAGTGCAGCAGAGGAACGAGGGGAGGTAGAAGTAAGAGTTTGGGGGCTTTTGCAAAATACTAATCATGCGGTTGGGGCTACCAGACATGGGGGAGCAGCATATCAAAAGTTATTTTTAGGGTGGACTGCCCTTTAAAATACCCAGTTCTCGTTACATAATGGGAACATCAATGTACCACAAACATATGCACACCAATTTACCAATTCCTAACCTCTAAATTCCCTCTAAATTGACAGTATATATTTATCAATCAATTGAATTTGCCACGTTTCTCTAAAAAATTAATATTGTAACAGAATTTAAATTGTGCACAGTAACAAATATTGGTGCACATTCAAATCAAATTGCATGTATTCTATATAAACCATGTACTGAAATATACACATTTTCTATATATAAATTGAAAGCAATAGGTGAATAATAAACTCAGTCACTACATCATTTTTTCTTTCTTTAGCAGAGTTTGTAAACTGGCCATACACATGCCCTATAATATGCAAATCCTGCTGGATTTGCAGATTGTAGGGCACTGGTCCAAATGCTGTAAAAGTATACATCTTGGCTGTGGATCGATAGTTCGAGTGACAAAATAACTGTTGGTTGTTATAGGCTATTTATTAAAAACCATAAAGCTAGGTACACACAGTACAGATTTCTGAAAGATGACAGACAGGATCTGCAAGATCCTGTCTGCCATCTTTCAAAGATCTGCATACACACAGTCCCGAGCGTTCTCCCTATGAACTTAATAAGGAGAATGCTCGGGACTAGACTCCCTATAGAGGAGTCTAGCGCGGCCGATGGAAATTTTCGGACTTTCCCGAACGAGCGTACGGCCGACCCGATCGTTCGGCGGCCGAGCACTCGTTCGGGAAACGAACGTACACACAGTAACGATAAAGCCCCAATACCGTTGGATCCGACGGTATCGGGGCTTTATCGTTAATGTGTGTACCCAGCTTAAGGCTTGACAAAACACTTTAGCAAAGTCTGGCAGAGCCTTGTAGGTCTTTGGAAGGCATAATAGGAGGATGTACAGAACCTTATTATGTATACTGGATGATAACAATGTACCCTTATTAATGGACAATCATCAAACCTAAAGCAATTTTACTATCTAAATAAAACAATCTTTTGTTCACTCATTTACATCCCCTTGTGCTACATTTATCCAAGACCCCTAACACATGATCCAGAGGAAAGCAAAAAAAAAAAAAAAAAAAAAAAAAACAGCTGAAAAGGGGTAATAATTCCTTTCAGAAACCAATTGGCAATCGGAAATGATCCCTGGATCAATAAAAACTATCAGGGTTTTTCAATAAAAGTTCTTATTCCCCAACCAATCAGAGGTTAGCTTTCAAATGTTAAATAATATCTGATTGGTTGGTGCAAAATTAGCACCGTTTTAAACAACAAGAACTTTTATTAATTTGGCTTGAGAAAGCCAAATTCCTGTTCTTTCTATTTGTTCTTCTTCCGTTTTATTCTTCCGCTTTTTTGGAATGTATCTGCTCCCACAGTTTTTGAGCTAGAGACATGAAATTCGGTACAGATGTGCGGGGCATATAGGAGAAGTGTGCTTTCTTCTAGCTAAGGAATCCGCGGAAGCATTACGGCGAATTTCGGGACATTTTTCCCCATTGACTATACCAATCCTCAACAATGCAACAATCTTCAAATGTGGATATTTCAAAACAGTTTGTTTCATAAATGCAAACAGTGATACCCCCAACCCCCCACACAGAGATAAAAGACAGTTTTATGGTTGTAAACACACACAAAAAAAAAAAAAAAAAAAAAAAAAGACATACCCCTCAACCAGACCCAGGTACACACACCTACTGATCTACTTATCCATTACTGTGGCAGCCATAATTAAAGGATAACTAAAGTCAAAAAAACTAATTTAGATTTATCCTCAATAAAAGATAGTTTTATGGTTGTAAACACAGATGAGATTCAATATTGATAAATGTAAGGTGATGCATTTGGGATTTAATAATCCCTGTGCCACCTACACTATAAATAACTCTGTGTTATCTGTAGTGAATCTGTAATGGAAAAAAGATTTGGGGGTTCTGGTAGATAACAGATTTAGCTGTGGCAAACAATGCCAGGTAGCAATTGTTAGAGCTAGCAAGATATTGTCTTGTATAAATGTGGCACAGGTACACACACCTACTGACCTACCCCTCCATTACTGTTGCAGCCATACTTAAAGGGTAACTAGAGTAAAAAAAACTAAAAATTTTGACCAATCATCAAAAAAGTTTTTTTTTAACCCCCAACCCGACACAAGTACACACACCTACTGATCTACTTATCTATTACTATGGCAGCCATACATAAAGGGTAACTTAAGTCAAAAAAACTAATTTTGATCAATAATCAAGTTTGTTTTTTTAACTTCCTGATCCAGGTACACACACCTACTGACCCACCCTTCCATTTCCATGGCAGCCATATTTAAAGGGTAACTATAGTCAAAAAAATACATTTTGACCAATCATCAAAAAAGTTAGTATTTTATCCCCCAACCGGATATGAGTACACACACACCAACTGACCTACCTTTAATGCATGTGACATATTTAAAGGGTAATTAAAAAACAACAATGTCCTCATCATTGGCATTATTGAGATTTAAATTCTGCAGCACAAACAAAAATTCCCTTCCAAAATGCAGTCTTTCAAGCTAAATTCAAAATTTATACTTAAACGTTCCCTTTCTAGTTAAATCTCCCTTTATATGTAATACCAGTAATTTTCAATATTTTTGAATTTAAGACAATTATCCAACCCACTCTAAAAACAAACAGAAAAATTAGCTGCCTCCCAACCAATATATTCTGCGCTTTATTACTTGCATTGCTAACCAGATATTTAAAGGGTAAGTCCAGTTTAGCTATAAACGTTAATCACTCCCCCAAACCTAATATGTTCTAAAGATGCCCCTAAAGTCTCTTAACTGACACAGTCAATTGCTGCCTAGGCGCTGCCCCCTGCTCCTGTTTCAAGCAAAAACAGGAGCAGAGGACTTCTGCACTGATAGCCGCTGTTCTTAATAGTCGCTGAGAAAATTCAAAAGGACCCAGGAGGCACAGCGGCAGTGATGTTACACGCACAGAGCATGAGCCAGCACATACAGGGGAGAAAGTCTGTGTGTGTGAACGGTCCTCTTGTGGAGACTAGTACGTACAGTCAATAAAGGTTTGTATACACATGAGATGCCGACCCGCAACACACGATGTGTACGAACGGCCGTTTCGGCCGATAATTGGCCCATGTATGGGTGCTTCATCGGCCAAAACGGATGTTCGTTCGGAGATAGTTACCCGATCCGCCGGGCGGATCTCCGAACGAGCGGGCGTTAAAGTGTCCAAACACAGGCCGATTGTCACCCAAAACGGCCATTCGTACACATTGTGCACCTCGGGTCAGCACCCGCAATCGCACATGTGTACGAACCTTAAGACATTGTATTATATATATATTAAAAACAACAACACCAGCTGTGTTAAAAAAAAACAGCACAAGAGACAGCTTGAATATGGCCTACTGGCTACTGCTGGGCCCTGGGGTCTTCATGGGCCTCTGTATAGGGAGGGGTATGTGGTCATGGGGGGTGCTGGGAGATATATTGGTGATGGGTCTCTGTATAGGGAGGGATTAGGGGTATGTAGTCATGGGGGGTGCTGGGAGTGGGAGATATTGGTGATGTTTCTGATGGCCTATGTATAGGGAGGGGTTAGGGGTATGTGAACCTGAAGGGAGCAATATGGTAGTGGCAACACAAGCTGTTTGAGAAAGAGATGTAATATCAGTTTCTAGTAATTTACATTATTGCTAATTGATTGTCTAAGGCACTGTTTAAATACCTATGTGCTAAGATGCTCAAAATGGTAACATTTTAGCCATGCCCACTTTAATGCAGCTGACGGAAATGATCAAGGGCGGCATTCAAAAGTTTGGCTCAGGCAATTGTCCCCAATTTGCCAGTGTAAGATGGACCCTCTCTCAATGCAGTCAATCAAGGCTTTGCCAACTGAAATCACAGCCAATTATTGACTGCTGTTTCACCTGCTCAAGCTTATAAAAAGCTTGTTGAGCAGAATGAAGAGGCAGATACGGTACCTTTACAAGAAAGGAATATAACGCCTATCTGTTTATAAATGTATACAATACACTGGTAAAATTAGTAGTTAGGGTTACAGGAATAAAACTGACAATTCACCAATTTTTTTTTTTTTTTTTAAAGGGCATATCCACCCCTAAAACCAAATTCTCCCCCACTGTGTAGTCTTTAGTAGTCTTTAAAAATCCTTACCTTACCTCTCTGCTACAAATGGTTCTCCTTTAATGTCTGCCCAAAGTCCTAGAATGTAAAGAGTAGGAGCCTGGCTGGAGAGAAAATGTTTCCGCATCTGAGAGGTTTCTGGCTTGCTCAGTACAGCCGCCCTACCCCCCCCTCCCGATCCCTGTTCCCTAGTGTAAAATCCCTTTGCTGTAGTGTAGGGCTCCCTCTCCCACCCCCAACCGCTATATTAGCTTGTAAAAAAAATACCCAAACTGATTGGCTGCCTCTCAGCCAATCACGGACATGGCTGCCAGTTGGGCCCCCTGCTTGCAGTTTCATGCAAGCAGAGGGCCGTGTCTGAACGCCACGGGAAAGAGGCAGTGTAAGAGTTCTGTTAAGTTTTTTACATGCTAAGTTAGTGGTTGGGGGTGGGAGAGGGAGCCCTACACTACAGCAAATTTTCGAAAATGAGGTGGACAAGCCATTTTAAGCCATTTAATGAATGCACCTATCTGCTTGAAAGACAGTTCCACAGTTTCACGGTAAAGAAACCTTTCCTAACCTGAAAATGAAAGTCTAATCTTAAAGGATATCCACATGTCAAATTAAATATTTGCGAACAATACACTAGTTAAATTTATATGGCCCATTAAAAGGCATGTACAGTGTAATACAAACTAATACTATGTTAAAGCAAAGCTGGAACTTTAAAATGCAAATTACTCTCTCTCTTTCCTTTTCTTAAATTTATTCCTTTCTCTTTTTCTTTTCCTTTCTCTCTTCACTATCTTACTTGATACCAAAGATAACAATGTGGGATTCGGAACTAGAAAACGGAAATTAGAGACTATATATATGACAATAACTCCCTCCCACCCTAAAACATTATTGTATCAGAATTGTTTATAATGTAATTTATTTATTACAGCCCGAGATATCTGAAGAGACACCGGTTTCCTTTTTTTATTACGCTTGTACTGTAATATACCAAAACGCTTGTCTCTTTCTGTTATCAACAAAATAAAAATATATAGTTGGGGGAAAAATGCAAATTACTTAACTCTTCTCTTGCAAATACATTTCAAAAGCTTATTTTTTACCTGTTGTAGTGCTGCCCCTTGCTCCTCCACTGTATTCACAATGAAGGCACTGCTCCTGCAAGACGAGATGTATGGTGACAGAATGAGAATCTCCTTCTGCAAATCTCAAAGGTCCAGCTTTGCTTTACACAGTACTTTAAATTACACTTTACATGTGAATATACACAAAACCTCCAGGCAGCAGGTCTTATCAAGCAGTTTCAAGGCTCAATTAATTGTGTGTAAAGGCCCACCAATCCCTTTAAAAATATTATAGAATCCAAAGTAAAAAGAGAGAGCACAAAATGTTTCAAATCTCGCTGGGTTCTTCTTCAGTTGAAAGTTACAGACAAATACCTTCAAGACCCTTACAACCACACAAAACATATTACATAATAACAGCTTCATCTAGTGGCAAAATAAGGAATGCTTTTGAAGGGAAAATACATGCTTCTGCAAACAGAATTATGATGGATTGACCTACTCTGCACTATGCACCCTTGCTTTAATCTCCTTTTGCAAATTTGGACTTTCCCCAACCTTTTTTTTCAGTGGAGATACCCTTTAAAAAGAAGTGGCCCCAAGATCTGAGGATGAATTTATCTGATCCTTGATATTAACTTTGTCTAATTATTTTTGTATCACATCCTCTGTCAGCCAGAGAGAATATTCCTCATTTATACCCTTCATATTATTACAGTCCGTGCTTCAGGGACTAGGACTCTCTATATTGAATACAGGTGGTGGGGGGGAAAACCGGTTTACAAAACAGTCCGATTCACTATAAGTGGATAAACACAAACCCTTCTTAATAATTTACAACAGAAATGCCATAATTACTTTGGAATATGCCAGAGATTCCAAACGATTATTATAACCAGTTGCGACTGGCAAGTTATCTTTTTAGTTGTTTCTTACCAAATTTCTACCATGTGTCAACAATGGAAACTCCCTATTAGAAATTCCTACAGGGTTATTTAATAAAAGTTCTTATCATTTAAAATGGTGTAAATTTTGCCCCAACCAATCAGATCTTATGTAACATTTGAAAGCTTACATCTGATTGGTTGAGGCAAAATTAGCACCATTTTAAATGATAAGAGCTTTTATTGAATCACCCTCCTAGTATGTAAAAGAAAAAAAAATCCCACCCACACAGTCCAGTATTTTTGTTACCTGCCTGGCTGTTGAAAACAGTGGTACATTTGAGATAGCCAAAAATGCAAAAAAATGTTAATTGCCAACTTCCCTTGTTATACAGGTTTGGCCAGGGTCAGACTGGTTCACCGAGGTCTCCATTGGGCCCACTTAACATTTAAAACAAGGTAATTTAGAGAAAGAAAATGAAGGATAGTAACAGTTGCATAACTAGTAATCACCTGCCCCCCGCTGCAAAACTGTGATGGGGCCCCTATCCGTGGAGGAGGCTGTATCTTTCATAGGAAAAATAAAATTGGGCCCCTATCCGTGGAGGAGGCTGTATCTGTCATAGGAAAAATAAGAAGATCCCCCCCCCCCCCCCTGTGGTTGCTCCCTTGGTAATTTTGCCCCTAGATAATAACCTTGTCTTATGGAGTGAGGCAGATTTGAATGAAGGGTACATTAAAGTATTGTTTCCTGGTGAGTACCAACATTCCAGTCTGGCAATAGTTTCCATTTAACCTTGTTTTTACATGTCCAGGACAACTGGACAGCAGATTCTGGTCCAAATCCCCAAGTGTTCGGACTTTCTAAGACTTAACCCGCTTAAATGCATTGAAAACAAGTCAGGGAGGAAATGCAGCCATGGGTAACATGATTGTATCATAACTAAGGTTACCCAACTGGGCCAAAGTAATTACTAAAGCTCCCAGAAGAAGGAACTCCACCTAGTCGGGTCTATACACAGCAGCCAGACATTTACCTGATCATCCTCCTTCTATTGCCCGCCTAGTTAACGTTTCATTCCTCTACAACACTTACATTTGATGTTTGGTTGGTAGGGTCCACTGGGGGGAAGTTGATTCCAGACCTCCCTAGTCCTATTGTTTCCGGTTCCGGCCAGGTCCGCCTCTACCTGGCCGACAGGTAAGGACCAGCCCATAATTATGCATGTGTTACGTCATCATCCAACTCCACCCAAATCTTCCACCTGAACTAAATGCAGTGCGGGGTTAGGCTGGTGTAATAGTCCCTGGCAGAGAGGGTTTTACTGCTACGTACAGGGAACCTGTTCTTACCCTCCCGTGAAATCACCCAATCCTCTGGAGCTATAACCGAACCGCCCATATATATTTTTCCTCTTTGAGATAATGGGTGAACTACCTGTGTTGTTGGGTTTTTGCTCCTCCCAGGGGCGGGGACAGTGCGGTGACGTCACACACCGGTCCTCGGACTCTGCAGAGAGAAAGGAGGAGAACGGGGATGCGGAGCTGACAGTGAGAAGGACAAGGACTGACCTTCTCC
The DNA here is from genome assembly GCA_019447015.1 of Hymenochirus boettgeri. Classification (NCBI taxonomy): domain Eukaryota; kingdom Metazoa; phylum Chordata; class Amphibia; order Anura; family Pipidae; genus Hymenochirus; species Hymenochirus boettgeri. Next base: position 142,658,119 of record CM033470.1, on the reverse strand, counting down.
TGTACCTGGCTTGGGCCTACGGAATAGCGTGTTAGTGTGTGGTACAGAGGTTTGCAGCCATCGTACAGCCCAGGAATGCAGCATATGGCCTAATTGACACACACAATTGAAAAAGCTTGAAGGGCTGATACATCAACAATTAAAACTCTTCATCCATTTTCTGCAGCAGAGAGACATCGTGGGAGTAGAAGCGTCTCCTGTCAGCTCTCCCGGTCCGTCACTAGTTACCTCCCGCCTAGTAAAGGTGTACCCTCTGCCTGGACTCGGTCTCATCAGCAATGTGTTCCCTGGTCGTGTGAAGGGAATTTAATGAGTGATATTGGGAGCCATCATATAGCAATTCCCCATCATCACACCCCACTGCTCGCCATTCCAATGCCCCTATCTCAGGGAAGTGCCTTGTGGAATTTGCAGAAGGTCTTTACCAATCCGAGATCTGCCAGAGCAGCACAGAGTACAGAACACAGAACTGTCTCCCCTAACAATGCTACTTCCTTCTGGAGATCCACTCATGTTTCTCACTTTTTTTCTAGAAAAAGATCTAATGTTCAATATCCTTCCCCTAGAAGATCAACTTCAGCTCCCAATGAAATCCCTTTAAAGTCATGTCCTGAGCCATGCACATCATCAGCTACTGATCCCTCCGCAATAAAAAAATTGCCTTCAAGAATTCTCAACAAGTCCTCTTCTGTTCCCCACACATTCACTTTGAATTTGGATTCTTTTCTGTCTTCCCCCCCTTGCAATTTCTTACCTAATTCTAATAGTACTCACAGCAAACCAAACCAGACTGGTGACAATATTACTGGAAAGCTTTCTTCTTCTTCTGATTTTCCTTGTGTTTCCCAAAATTCTAAAGCAAAACCTGTAACGCGATTAGTAAAAACTGGGAAAAAGGCAGCTACGTCACCCTCTGTTAAAGCTATTTCTGTTCTAAGCACTGTTTCATCTGGGTCTAAAAACTTCTCTGCTCAGAAGTTGACTTCAGTAACTTCCTTACCAACTAGTCCCATACTTGTCCACATAAAATCCTCAACTATGCAATCTACTTCATGGAAATCCTCCCCAGAATCATCTCAAAAGTCCTCTCCAGCCAATTCACCATCAAAATCTCTGTCTTTACCCCAAACCCCTAGAAAAGCCTCAACCCAAGAAGAACAGTTTCCAGTATCTTCACGGCCACCTTGGTCAGAACTAGTAGAGGCTCGAAAAAGACTTATGGCAGTGGAGGGGCGTCGTCAGGCTCTCTGTGCATTGGAGTTGCATGTGCAAAAGATTCACTATGTCTTCCTTCAAGCAGAGTTGCGCGTAGCACGACAGAGAGAGGGACTTGCACGTTTGGTTGAGGCAGCTGGACGAGCTGAGGTGCAAACTGCAGTTCATGGTCAGAGAATACGTAGAACTATGCGTCGACACAAACCACGTCTTCTGGCTTGTGCCCTTTGTGTTCCATGGTCCTGCAAAGCTGAGCGGCGTGTGGTACAGCACCCACGTCGTGCACGTTGTGCCATATTTCAAGGTAGAAGTCAAATACTGAAAGAATGTGTGACAAGTGACGAATCAGGTTTCAGGGAATGAGAGTTAATGCATTTTAAAGGGCATGTCCACCCCCAAAACTATAATCCCCCCCACTACTGGCCCCATTGTAGTGTAGTTTAATCCTTACCTTGCATCCCAGCTCCATCTGGTTCTTCTGCTATCCCCCCTTAAAGTCAAAAAAAACGCCCACCAGGAGTACTGCAGAGTCCATATAGGACTCTGCCTTCTGTCTCCCCTCCGGGAGAAGTTTGGCATGCGCACTGCAGCCCTTCTCCCCCTCCCTCTCCCTCCCGATTAGGATTCCCTCCCCCTAGCATAAAATCAGTTATATATAATATTCTCCCTGTCCCCCCATCCCCAACCGCTATAATTTTAAGTTCAGAAAGTGCCCCAAATATTACTTACCTTCCCTCTTTCCTCCGCCGCACTGAACTCCCGGCAGCCGCATCCGTGATTGGCTGCCGCTCAGCCAATCACAGACGCGACTGCTGGTCGCGCCCCTCTGCTTGCATTTTCTCGCAAGCAGAGGGCCTGGCAGTGCGGTGGAGGAAAGAGGGAAGGTAAGTAATATTTGGAGCACTTTCTGAACTTAAAACTATAGTGGTTGGAGCTGGGGGGACAGGGAGAATATTATATAAAAAAAATTTAGAAGGGTGGACATGCCCTTTAAATTAAAATATTTCTCCAAACTCTCTAATGTACGTAATTTCACTTCAAGATCCAAAAATAGAAGAAGAAAAAAAAATAATCATTGGGATTGGTCCTCTAGAATCTATTTTCTGATTACTACTGCTCAGGACTGTGCACACCTCACCCAATTGTAATTTGATAACTACAACATTTTAAGCTGCTGCTGGACTGGAGACCTTGCATTATCATATTGTTTATAGCAATTCTTATACTGATGCCTCATTATAAATTTGGATGAATGCATTTAAAGCTATGAATACCACCTTGGCATGCTGTGTTGCTTTTACCATGGTAACCAAGTAAAATAAGAAAAAACTATTTTATTGAACAAAAAAAAGAAAAAACTACATTCTTTAATTTGTGTTAACATGGAACAGATGTCAAACAGAGCCTAGGTAGTAGCTGCTTTTTTTTTTTAGATTTTTCAAGACCATAAGCCAACAAATAAGGTTATAGTCAAGTAAAACCTTTGCACGTTGTCCAATTGTACTCTGGATATTAGTAAAGCAATTAGACAGTAACCCAAATCTCACCCTTATTGAATCTTTATTGTTATCACTTCTTTTTCACTACCCTTAACTGTAGTGGATTGGGTTCAGCACCACAAGTTGGAAACATAAGCTAAATGGTAAAAGAGGAAATTATATTGACTGTCATTTTGTGGACTTTGAAGCAGGCCATGTGGTTTTTTACTTTTCTAATCAAGACACAAAATAAATTTCCAGTTCCAGATATCGGCCACAAAATTTGCAAGATTTGTGCCTAATTGGTCATTTGTTCAGAAAGAAAATGGACTTAAAATGGGTCTGTTATTACAATTTTTACAACACATTTACATAGCCTTTTTCGTTTGGCGGGGAACTTCATTTTCATTTACCTAGGTAAAATAGATAATGTTTTCCACAGATCGGTCAACATTATTACATAGTTTTTTAGGGTTGGCAAAAGACCCTTGACAGGATTCAAGCTCAACAAGTCACGAACTATGCTATCAAGAACATGCCAAGTTGCGTATTTTATTTTTTTTCATGAATCAAATGACATTCCTTGTCTGGACTCTTGGTATCATGTAACACAGGATGAAAATGAAAGCTTCCATAGAATCACGGAAGGGAATGTACCTAACACACAATCAATGATGCATGTCAGAATAAGTGATATGTCAGATTAGGAGTGCACTAATAGGTCTAGGTCTTTTAAGCATAGAACTGCTTATCACAATGTATACCTCTGCTCTGTCGTGTTATTTGTGTTCTTACTGTGTTCAGTTTACTGTTTTTGTTTCTTGTTTGGTCTCTCCTGCTTCATTTCTTCTACCAACCACTCTTTATTAGTTTTTCTCTCTGCCCCTTACCAATCCATATTAATTGCAAACTGAAAACATTATATGAATTATTGAAAATCACCATTATTTTAATTGTACTAATTTGAGATTGCTGTACTTCAGTAGTCTCACATTCAGGCCTTAATAATTCTGTGTCTATGCAGAGGTATTTAAGTCTCTGCCATACATGCACTCATGCACTTAATAGTTAATCCTACCCTACCCTTGAATTAGTTGTACCCAGGAAGACACGCAAAAACTCTATTTTTACCTCCTGGGTGAACACCCAAAAGGAGTTAAATGTTTTATTACGTTCTGCTTTGGTCATGTGTGGATGACAACTCCCACCATACTCTTATCCAGGTATCCAACCAGGTAGCTAGGGGTCCCTCCAGGTAGTGAATATGATTTTGAGTGCATTTTTAATAGAAACATATTTCATAATATATTTCTTATATTTGCATGAATTATTATGTATTTTGATGACTAAGAGTCCATCAAGTAAGGAGGACTGTACTAAACTGATGAAGGATTTTTGTAAAGCTGATAATTTCAGGGGTAAGAATTATGTCTCTTTGCCTGCATGCCTGAGTACAACTAACAGGATTGGGGGGTACCATCCCTTTAGTTTCCCGTTACAATGCCTACTTGCAGTTCTTTCATTACCATTTTTTTTAATGTAATGGCCAGATTATTTACCTTTAGCATTTTAGGTAAATAACTCTCTCCTAAATCTATAATGCCACAGTAGGTAACAGCAAGTATTCCTACCTCCTGTTTTTAAATCTTGCTTGCATTAGAAATGTTGCCACAATTACTTGCAGCTCTCAGTTTACCTGTCCTCTGTTAGGCTGGGTACACACGGCCGGACTATTTGTCCCGACCGAGCGCTCGCTAGGTGCTGCTATTTTTCCCCAGTAAGGACTGAGACATGAGCAGGGGAGCGCCCCCGCTTCCCTTCGGATTCCTTCTGTCTGCTGCATCCCCCACCTCTTTACTGTGTGTAGGGCACCTCAGCCCAACTGCCAATTTACTTTTGTAAAACAAGCCCCAGAAAAATACTTTCAGACCTTCGTTCCCCAGGCTGTGTGCATAGCCGACAGCCGCGTCTGTGATTGGCTGCTGGCTAGCCAATCAAAGACGCAGCTGCCGGTCCCGTCCATCTCTGCTATTTCTGGGTAGCAGAGAGCTGGGAACAGAGCGCCAAAGGAATGAAGGACTCTAAGTATCATTCTGGGGCTTTTTTTTTACAAAAGTAAATCGGCGGTTGGGGGTGGCATGGGATGCCCTTAAACAATGTAGAAAGTTTATTTTAGGGGTGGAGATACCCTTTAAATAATTCCAACATAAAATTCAAAACTCCCGCAAAATTGTGTATTAAGTACACACCTGTATACATTAAAAGTGCCTTATTTATCATACCACACAGTAAATGGAACATAAAATATATATAAAACAGTATATAAACTGCACAGTACAGCAATGTGCATTAGATATATTTTACCTTATTTCTACAAACATAAGACCAACTGATCGCAAGGAGGATAGAATTGGGCCTCATACTTGTATAAAAAGTCTGGAATGTGAATATGCAATTGTCAGAGGATTTAATCCCGAGTATCGATTTATGAGGGCTAGTAAAGAACTGGTGTCACCAAGTTGAGTTACCGGTAGAGTTCTGGACTAGTTCCAAAGGGCAATCATCTGTATATTCCAATATTGTTGATAGCTATGGGCCGAAAGAAGGAAAAATTGTTGCAGTATGCACAAAAGTTAAAATATTGCAATATTAAAATATATCCATTCACAAAGTTAATTGATCCAGCTATGAATTGTTTTTACTTTATGAACTGATATATTTTAATATTGCAATATGTATTTCAACATCTTTTGTGCGTAATGCAACTCAACTCATTGGAGACACCACTTCTTCACTAGCCCTCAGGCTTAACACCTCTACCAATTGCTTATTCACATTCCAGACTTTTTAAATAGGTATCATGCTTGATCTTATATTACTCAAGATCAGCTGGTCTCATGTTTGTTATATATCGTATGCACTTAGGCCGTAGGTTATACAATTAAAGTAAATAGTGTGTATATGTACTGAGATTCAGTATTGTATTTACTGTTTGTTTTATATATATATTGTACTTTATGCTCTATTTAGTATGTCCGATAATAAATAAGGCACTTTTAATGTATACAAGTGTGTACTAAATATACAATTGGGTGTGCATATAACCTTATAGTTAGCGTGGGAGTTTTGAATTTAAAATTTGACTTTTACTTTTAAATTTAAGCAAAATGGGAGGTAGAAATGCTTGCTCTTACCTCCCATTTATAGACTATAGTTAGGTTTTAGTGGTCCTTTTAATTATCATTTGAAATAAATATCCTTTTTACAGTACAAAATATCTTTTTGCAATACAGATATTGCTGTATGAACTCCATGTAACCATTATCAGGAATTTCATAATAACAAATAATATAATTTACAGTGTTTTATGTGCCTTGATTTAATGACTAAGATGTTGTAGACAATCCTTAGACCATAAGAGTTTGAATATACACTTGAGATTTAAGGTCATATTCTAAGATTTTCCAACTGTGTCTTTAGCTCTATTTCATAGAGTAAAACAAGATAAAAGTTTGATAAATCTATAATTAATGATATTTAATGAACAGATCTGCTTTAGGATTGCTATTGTTGTTAATGTTGCTAGTCACCTGATTGTAGCTTTAATTAGCCATTAAAGGGAACTAAATAAGCTTTACTCTATAACCTAGGGATTTTCTTGATTTTTGCAAGAGAGAATTTTATTTTATGTTCTGGTTTGTTAGGGTTATTCGTAACAGAAGAAATTTATATAATATGGTTCGTTTATGCAGCACAAATTTAAACTTAATTTGTGCTGTGCCAGAAAATGGAAACTCACAGGTCCTTCATGGAGGGAGGCATTTTATGATAAATCATAATAAAAGCAGAGCTTTTGCTTCACCACTTTTTCATATTCACTTTTACTGTGAAACTTTAAACACATTTAAAACCACGAGTTTTCCAGGAAAATGCTCTGCTTTTCTCTAGGAGTATGCCAATGCATGTTTATGTATGAATGTAAATCTTACACCCCAGATTACCAGAGTGTAGCAATAGCACCTGGAATTGTTTACAGGCTTCAGAGCTTCTAGGAAAAAGGGATAGTTGTAGAGTCCAACTCCTATAAGCTTATTACTGCCCAACAGGAAAGTTCAGAGCAAATACAAATGCTTTCAGGAATAATATATTGGTATATTTCTAATCTGCCTATCTAGTGTTTTTAATTGTGCATGGAAACACTTAATAGTGTCCATTGAGGTCTTGCCCTTGACTTAGCTCTCAGTGGCACAGTAGGAATCTGAGCAGATACAGTATAACCCATCCAACAGCCATTGAGGTAAAAAATACTCTTAGGAACATTTTAAGGTGAGCATCCTGGAAAGAATGATTATTGCTGGTCCTGAAATAGCAACTCTGACTACAGCAGGGCATAGCAAGGAGAATGAAATCGATTTGATTTTTTTAAAAAAATCCACAGAAAAGTGATATTGTATCTCATTTTTCAGTGAATGTTATTTTGTAACACTCTTTAGACAGTAGAGTTAGACACCTAATAGCATACTCTCAATCCAGGGCAAAAATATTATTCCCCTGCTAACAGTGCAATGATGACACAAATGTTAATTTCCATAGCTGGTAATATAAATTTATTTTTTTTTTTTAAACAATCAAATTTAAAAAAAAAAAAAAAAAAATTATATTACCAGCTATGGAAATTAACTTTTGTGTCATCATTGCACTGTTAGCAGGGGAATAATATAAAAACAACAACTAAATTTTGTTCACAATTTGTTTTTCTATCTATTTGTTTTTTTATTCCAGTATACTTAGTGGTCCAAAAAAGTTCCCATACAGGGTAAACCGTCTAGAGATACAGGATTAAAAGCTCTATCACTCGACAGTAGGCACAATTAGAACTCCCTAAAGGGCATGTCTACCCCCAAAGCTATAATCCCCTAAACTACTGGCCCCATCATGTAGTGTAGTTTAATTCTTACCTCACATCCCAGCTCCATAAGGTTTTCCTGTAGTCCCCCCCCCAAAGTCCCAAAAACTGCCCACCAGGAGGATAGCAGAGTCCATATAGGACTCTGCCTCCTACCTGGCCTCCGGGAGAAGTTTGGCATGCGTACTGCAGCCCTTCTCCCCCTCCCTCCCTTTCCCTCCCGTTTTGCTATCCCTCCCCCTACCGTAAAACCCTTTATATGTAATAATCCCCCCGTCCCCCCAGCCCCAACCGCTCTATTTTTAATATTAGAAAGTGCCCCAAACTTGACTTACCTTCCCTCTTTCCCCCGCCGCAATGTACTCCCGGCAGCCGCGTCCATGATTGGCTGCCACTCAGCCAATCACAGACGCGACTGCCGGTCCCGCCTCTCGCAAGCAGAGGGCCTGGCAGCGCGGCGGAGGAAAGAGGGGAAGTAAGTAAAGTTTGGGGAACTTTCTAAGAATAAAAATAGAGCGGTTGGGGCTGGGGGGACAGGGGAAATGATATATGGAAAAATGTTTTTAAGGGTGGACATACCCTTTAAGTTGTGTTCAATAATGATGGCTATATTTTTATTTCTGGCTTCTCCTCCTTAGCAGATGCATACCAGATAAGAATACAGGTTATTCGCTTTTACCAATTTATTTGACAGATGTAAAACCATTTTTTTTGTATGCATGTGTGATAGGGCATTTAGATTGTAATTTCTTCGGAAAAAGCCTCATGCGAATGGAAAAACTAACTGTAAAGCGTTGCAAAAATGCCCAGTGCTGTATAAGAAAATAAATACAATACAACACTTGTAATGTCTCTTATAACTACATTGATAATGTCTGCAATAACTACATTTTATTCTTAGATTGTCTTCTCTTTTAAGGGCTATTGAAAGTGTTTCTCAACTGATTATATTACCGTATATACTCGAGTATAAACCGACCCGAGTATAAACCGAGGTACCCAATTTCACCTAAAAAATCTAATAAAAGTTGTTGACTTGAGTATAAACCGAGGGTAGAAACTTGGCATTCAAGATGTTTGGAAACTACAACTCCCAGCTAATAAAGCATGCTGGGACTTGTAGTTTCCAAAACATCTTGAATGCTGTTATTAGGTAGATGTGTTTATCTGTGCGGTTTTAGGGATTATAAAACCGCACAGAGTAAAAGAGTGATGTTTTTGTGGCCCTGCAGGTGTAGAAAACTACAACTCTCAGCATTCACCAACAGCAAATAGCAGGCAGAGAATGGTATGGAAGACCACTGGATGGACATCCAAGACTTAAAACTAAATTTCATACTTTATTCTTATAGATAAAACACACATTGTGTTTTACTTATGTTAAAGGGCACATACAGTCAACTTTTACCTATAGGTTTAACACTCCCCTTCTCTAAAGATGCATCTGAAGATACTTTAAAACCTGGTCCCTTGCTGCCTCTTGTTGTTGCGAGCTGGTTTCTCCTATGTGTCCTCCATGTCTGTTATGAATTTCATGTCTGTAGCTTGAAAACTTTGGGATGCAATACAGTCCAAAAATTAGGAAGAGTAAAAGAGAAGAAATCAAAAGCATAGTAATTTTGCTTTTTTAAGCTACATTAATAGATATAACAGTAATTTAGCTGTTTCAATACAAATTAATTAAAGGGCATCTTTTGAAGGCATGCAACAACACATCTTAGTGCTACTTACGTATTTATGTATAGATTAATACTAGCAAAAGTGTGACCATTGGTGCACAGTGGAAATTATGTGTGTATGTTTTGCTATGTGTTGATGCAGTGCTCACAGGAACCACCAGGAAACACCCAGGGGGCCCAAATAAAATTAGCCTGAATGTCCTGAAAAAACCCAAGCAATATATCATATTAAATGAACAAACACACTTATACCCTTCTTACCTATACTACCTGCCACTAGCTAGAATATAGAGGGTCTATGTGGAATAAACCTGCAGTTCTGAGAACAGACCCAGGCAATCTAAACAGCACCTTTGGGCAATCAAAGCAGCCCATACATATATCCGATTTTACTTTCTCAACCGAGCGCTCCTGTGACATTAGACCGATCCTGCAAGAACCTACTCTCGGTGGCATAGAAGAATGGGAAAGGCGGTTCCGGCAGGATCGATATATCACAGGAGCACTTGGGTAAGTAAAATCGGATATATGTATGGCCACCTTAAATCCTATACAGTATCCTTATTAACATGCAAGGTTCATACTTATTAGTATTTACCACAAGTTCCAGATTTACAGTCACTATGGGGTTAGGACTTGGAAGCATAAATACTGATTGAATATACATATTAAGGAGAGGTGTGGATAGAGGAGCTAAAAGCTCTCACAGAGTATAAAATGAAATAGATCCTAATAGAAGGTACCTCATAGAATCATGTTATTATAAGAGCATTGCCCTTATAATCTAACATATAAACATATATTTCTCACTTAAAGAAATGGGTGGGGACATGCAAAGTATCTGATTTATAGCCTGTGGCAAAGGCATGTGTCTAGATATAATACAGCCTAATGGTATAGAGCAGGTGTGTTTAACTTGTGACCTTTCACGTGTTTGAAAACCACAATTCCCAGCATTCTCTGTTTGCAGTAAGTTTTTTCTTAATATACTGTAGCTAAGGCATCTTGTCTAGATCTAATACAGCTTAAGCTTGTGACCTTTCACATGTTTAAAACTACAACTTCCAGCATTCCCTGACTGAACAGAATTCTGGAAAATGTAGTTTTCGTACATCCTGGAATAAAGACATTTTCCTGACTTACAAACATTAAAAGCCCATGGTCATGCTTTAGCCCTTCCTACCCAAGGGTTTGAACATGCAAGTGATTCATCTGCCCTTCTCTTACATCCATAGCTATTAGACTATTGGATTAGGGAAGCATTATATGGGTTGATCAGTTGGCACAACGTTAAGGCTTGCTTTGTGGCGGCAGCGCGAGTACTGGAAGGGGCACTTGTGCGTCCGTTGCAAAGTAATTTACCAGAGGTTGCATGCCTCTTTACGCGTAAGTATTTAATGCCAGCTAATGGCGGGTGAGATTCACCCAAAATCGCACAGCCTCAGGTAAATCCCATACAGGAGATTTGCCCAGAGAGCTTGTGCCTCTGGGTGAATCTCCCTGTTAGAATCCTAAACCTTACCATATTTGCCCTCACTTTCAAAATATCACCTACCTGGCAGTTGTAATCCATGAAGTCTAAAGGTTCGTACACACTTGCGATCGGGGGTGCCAACGCAAGACGTGTAAGAACGGCCGATAATTGTGGCGTGTATCCGGCCATTTCGGCTGATAAATGCCCATACATGGCACAATTATTGGCCGTTCGTACACATCATGTATCATGGGTTGGCACCTGCGATCGCCCGTGTGTATGAACCTTAAGGCTAGGTAAACACCAGTAGTCAAATGATAGTGCCATGGATCAGTTGTCTGGAAATATCTGATGGTGTGGGGCGGCCAGCCGTGAATTGAGTTCGGTCGCCCATATCAGACAAACGCGTCAGTTAGTAAATCACGGCCAATCATGCAGTTCCCTATGGGACCACATGCACTGCTGGCCACAACCACTGTTACTGTGACCAACAGTCATTTGTCCTGGCAGAGCTCTCACTCAAAGCAGATGCTCAGTTGGGACACATGATAGTGTTATATGTATCCAGCCTAAATGGTATTAACCTGCAGATCTGAAAACAGATCTAGGCAATCCTGCCACAATGTGCAATTCAATCTGAACAGCACCATTGGAAATCCTGAGACCCTATACAGGATCCAGAATAACATGCTAGGTTCATACTTATTGGTATTTACCACAGCAAGTTCCAAATGTACACTCATTATGAGGTTAGGACTTGAAAACACAGGATACCGATTAGCTTTACAAGTTATGGATAGAGGAGCTGAAAGCTCCCCACAGAGTATAAAATGAAGTAGAGCCTTTTTTTATAACAGAAGGTACCCCACAGCTTCACAGTTATTATTATATCAATAGTGGAAGAAAGGGGAAAACTGTCCATTTCTCTAAGAATGCTGGGTAGTTTCAAAGACATGCAAAGTCATTTACAGGCATCACTTCCTTTCTAGCAAACAAACTGGATTGTCTCATTACTTTCTATTTAGGGGAGGGGGGGGGAGTAAATGTGTGAGTCTGAAGATTTTTTTAATTGGCTAAGACTGTCCCATGTTTTACAAACAGCACATAACTGGGTGTAACTGGGAAATTCCTTACACTTCCTGTCTTGTCATGTTTTTTGATTTGCTAACAGTGTAAGATCAGAACCTTATTGGATGTTAGTAAAGTTCCACTTCCTTTTAATGTCTACATCGAGACCCATGTAGAAATCCTAGAGGTGTGGCTAAACCTATAATTTTGAGTTCTCCATTCAAACTTAGGGGTGTCAAGTAAAGTAAGTATACTTTATTAATTGTATATCATTTGTTTTGTAATTAAGTAGTAGGTAGTAGTAGTACTATACTTTGTATAGTGTTATTTGTTATGGTGATTTTAATTAAATAGTGCTAATTACACTCCTACATATAGACCTTTCCTATGTGTAGTAGTGTTATATACCCCCCACCTAGTTAGTTGCTCCTAAAAACTCAATGCAATCTCCGTAAAAATATAAATTTATTTATATAATATAAGGGATGAGGAAAATTATTTTTTTTTATTATAGTTGCCCTGTAAACTAGCAGTATTTGACAATTTTCAAGCTTCTCCCCTCCTTCATTAACATATTCTCCAATATCAGAGATGAGAGACGAGTCAGTTTCTGCCAGAGTATAATTTTGCTTAAACCTTTCTGTGTCAGCAGATTTCCCAACTTATGTTTTGTTAATTGCAAGATTTTTTTAAAAATAATTTTGCCCTCAATTGGTTTAGAGAAAGTAAAATAAGTTAACATTTCATCAAGGGCATAACTGCAGGGGCCCGGGCTCCCCTGCAAGATTGGTGGCTGTGCCCCTGACCCACCCATGTTTCATTTATACACACCATCCTCCGCTGTTTAAAAACAGTTGATTGCGGCAGAGTGGGCCCTACTACCGTCCAGGCTCCCCCAGGAGTGGAAGGGGCTGTAGTAACATCAGTGCATTTCATGTTATTTTGGTTGTCTTGCTAAATGTGATTGTTTTTAATTGTAGAAAACGCAAGTTTTTGCACAGAAATGCTATTGTTTGTACAAGCTCAGGATCTTCTGAGTATGATACACGACATATGTAGGTACCCCACTTTTCCTGTCCAGAGGCCTCCAACTAAAAAAACAGCACACCACCTGGTTGTTTGTTACCTGGTGCAGGTGTAAGGAATGTATCTGGATTTATTCCTAGTAGACAATTTCTAGAACGACACAGCACTCAGGATTAGCTTTTTCGTGATTTATTCAAACATCTGCATCAACGTACAATCAGCGACGTTTCGGGGAAATAGACTCCCCTTCTTCAGGCAATAGATGATGACAAACAATAACCATAATATGTACTCAACACAGAATATAAAGCCTACTACAGGAAGTGACATCATATTAGTCCCTCCCCCTTCATTCAATTACCAATAGGCCATAAAGACCGCATTGAAACCTGTATATACCAAATACAACGGTGTTCGGTTAACAAAAAAACAACCCCGGAATAGTATCAAATGAATAAATAGAGATCAAAGTCTCTATTTAATCCATTTGGATACAAGGAATTCAATTTATGAACCCATCACACCTCTCTTTGTCGCAATTTAAGGCCTCTGTCCCCCCCTCTCACGGAGGGCTTAACTAACTCCAACACCATATACTTTAAATCGTTTTCATTATGCCCTGCTTCCCCATAGTGTTTTGGTACCGGAAGTTTATCCTCACGGTGTTTTATATATATATAATATATATAAGTTCACAACAGGGTTGCAGCACCTCTACTATACATGTCTTCGTGCAAATCTGTATATAACAAAATGTATTTTTCCTTCCAATATTACAGCAGCACAAGTGTTGCAGATAAAAACTTTTTATTCAGTAATAGACATCTGTGTCAAAATCTGTGATGCTTCGGGCACATGAGGAGATATACCACAAAGCGTGATTCACAAGTGGAAATTGTTGTTTGGTAATAGGGTGTATGAACGTGTCCCCCTTAATAATTTTGGAACACCAGATGCAATTCATGCAAGGATATGTGCCCTCTTTTCTGTTTGATAGCCAATTGGAAGTACCAGTGTGTCTATCTTTAGATTTCCCACCTTTAATCATGGCCCCAATCATTTTACCAGGTTTGTAGGAAATAATGGGTGGATTTTGAAACATGTGGATTTTGAAACATTTTCAACATCAGGAAGTGACTGGGAGAGTAATGGCCAATGCTTACAAAGTATCCTAGTAACCTCTTGGCTATAATGATCATAGGAGGTGACAAAAGTTAGCCTATCACTCCTGTCCTTCCCCAATCGACCCGCTTCCCTTTGTCCAGTTATTTTGTCCCGAGCCTTCTTAATTACAGCATCAGGGTAACCTCTTGTTTTGAATTTCTTACACATATTATCCATTTGAATGGTTTTAACATTGGCCTCATCAACCAAAGATAGACACACATACTTAAAGGATAAGTATGCTGTAAAACAAAGTTAAGTTTAGTTGCTGACATCTTGTATCTGTATTGTATAATGTTTAGCTCCACCCCTCTGAGATTTCCTGGATCTTCTTCTTCTTTGGCTGCAAAATGCACACTCCGTTGGGTCTGTGCGTGCACATGATGTTGCTGTGCACGTGACGTGATGTCAATGCGTTCACGGACGTGTGTGCGCGTGATGTCATCTAGCCGTGCCATGCATTATTTTACAAGACTGGGAAATAATGGGGAAAGAGGGCATCCCTGCCCCGCGCCATTGTGTATGTCCTGGGATGGGTATCCCATATTATAAACTTTTGCTTTTGGTGTGTTATATAGGCTAAAGACAGCATTAATAAAGATTTCTGGGAGGCCAAAGTTTTTAAGTGTCTCTATTACGTTTTGCTGATCAACCCTATCAAATGCCTTTTCTACACCTAATGACAAAAGCATGGATGAATCTAATCTAGATTGGGCCTGTTGTAGAAGATTCAGTGCAGTCTGTATGTTGTCGGTTGACGATTCATTATAAATCCTGTTTGATCATAATAGATCAGTTTGGGTAGGATTGGTTTTAATCTAATGGCTAAAAGTTTTGCAAATATGTTTACGTCCATATTTATTAGAGATCTTGGCCTATAGTTTGTAATTTGGGTTGTATCCCTGTCTGGTTTGGGGAGTACTTGTGGAGGATCTTTTATTGAGGATAGTAATTGTGGTACTACTAAAGCATAGTCCAGTCTTGTGAAAAGATTGTGGACTGGTGAATAAAATGTATACTCATGTTGGTATATTAGTACCTTACAGGGAGATGCACCCTCTTGTTTTGAACTTTGTGTGGACCTATGTATTTATGGTTGTAAAGTAGCATTTAGGTCACCCATCAATATGAGGGTGCCTGTGGTGTGTAATAATATTTTGTTCTTTAAGTCTGAATTAGAATGTATTCTGAGCTTTGTTTTGGGCATACACATTCACTAGTGTTATTTTTTGACAGGATATTATGTTTGATTGGATATGTCCATTGCAGGCATCCCACCTCTCCTGGGAGACGCGAGAGTCTACTGGATTTTGGGATGGTCTCCCGCACACCCACGAGACCACCCCAAACTCCCGCGACCCAAACTTACCTGGCAGCTCCGCCTCCGGAACGGCTTCTTTTCTTCGGCACGCCTCTTCTGTCACGCTCCCCCTAACCACGCCTCTTATGTATTATTATGTATGTACTTTCCCCCCCAATATCTTGGTTCATGTCCTGTTTTAAAAGTCTCTTGTAGCATAATAATACCTGGATTTGGTTTACGGTATGATTGTATGGCCATTGTGTGCTTTTGTGGAGCATTAAGGCCTTTCACATTGTGACTATGAATATTAAAAGAGCTTGACATGGTGGGTCTCGATTGCAAGGCCAATCTTAACATATATCTGGTACTTACCCAGCTGGAGCCTCTTAAAGGTTTAACTTGAAGATAAACTGGATTTGTTTGTATGTTGCAGTGGCTTGAGACCCACCAGTGCTCCCCCCAGCGTAGCAATTTATCACGTTAGCTATTCCCGGATCTTTATATAGTACGCCCTTAGATAGAAAACATGAACAAAAAAATAAATTGTTTATTAAGAATATAAAATACATAAATAAACTTGAGACCCCACTTTCTCTCAGTGGGATCTGGGAGTGGAGACAAATTAGGCTTCTCTCAATAATTTGTGACACTTTTAGTTTCCCCTTTCTTTGGGGGGTTTGTCTGCTCATAGTGTAGGTTATGCTTTCCATTATGGGCCCCTTGCCTACTGTTCTTATTTATTGGGGACTTAAAGGGCATCTATACCAAAAAATGGGCTATTTTAAATTGACCATAACTGGAAACTATAATTCTTCCCAACCACCACTGTATCATTTTTTTGTTGATCTGCACCCTATTTCTTTAGATATACAATCTAAAACTTCTTATATTTCAGCTGTCAATCAAGTTCCTTTCTCTCAAAAACTATTCTTCTGTGAGCAGTTTTACTGTAGCTGGAATGGTGAAAGACTTTTGACAGTTGGAATGCTGTGTGCAGGCTCGACAGTTGGTTTGTGGGGAAAAAAAAGTCAGGTCGGATGGAAGTGGGAGTGGTTAAAAGAGGGAGGGGGGATAATACTCCTAAACAAAATGTGCGCTGGATTGAAGGCATGCAGCAACACACGCAAATCAGAGTAAGTGCTACTTACATGTATTTAATTATAGATTAATATTAAGTCATTTTTTCAGTATAGTGTCCCTTTAAGTAATCCTTAGTAGGGTTTGGGTAGTCAAAGGGAGTTTCCACTATTTACTCTATTTACCCCTTTCTTTCTTAACTTAATTTCTAGAGAGGGGGTACGAGGGGTAGATGGTTTTTAAGGTATAGGGGAATCTCTGGCCTCTGATATGTTTTTTAGCATGAGGTTGTTTACTCAGAGTGGAAAGGAAATGTGATTAAAGGAGCAATAGTGCTAATACCCCAGGGGTATTAGCACTATCAGTTGAATGATTTAAATTATACATCGAAATAATAATAAAGTGTTCATACATCTATATAATAAAACCTATTGGTAAATTGTATAATACATAAGTATAGGATGTTTGGGAGTATAGTATCCCCATATAAGAATTGTTCTATGAAATGCTTTATACATTTTTTTTGAGCTCTTGTTTTTCATCTAATTCTAAAGCATTGGATAAATTCCCAAGGGGATAGGGTATGGATAAGGTATATAAAGTTGGGGAGAGATATATGGATATTGATCACTGGGCACCTTTTGTTAATGCGAAAATTGTAATCCCTACATCTGCTGGATTCAAAGATTGTCCCTCTCTCCCATTTTTAAAGTGGTTAGGTTTGACCCCTGTCAGTTTTTCGCTAGTGCTAGTTCTCCTTAGGCATGGGAGGGGGGTGGGATGAAAGAAGTGAATTACCTTAGGGGTATTGGCACTATCATTTGATAGAATTACCATATACATCAGAATAAGGTACAATACAGTGCTAGGACATTTACATATTTATATGGCTTAAAGGGGAACTGTGGTCCAAAAATTACTTTAGGTAAATTGATAGGAATTTTTTTATTTCCATTGTTTATTTTGCATAGTTTTGAAGATATTTAAATTTTTGTGTGTGATATGGCAGCAGCATCACCAGGTCCCCTGCACTTCCTGCTCTAAAACTGTCAGTCAATCTGTCCTGTGTCTCCTCCTCCCCTTTGCAGCCCCCCTGGTCACTCCCACTCATGGACCCCATGGTCCCTACAGTTACAGCCCCATGTAGCCCCGCCCACTCACAGGTGCAGTGGCCCCGCACGACTCACGGGTGCAGTGGCCCCGCCCACTCATGGGTGCCTAAGCCCCGCCCACTCACGGGTGCCGTGGGTTACTCAGACCCCCCTACAGAAAACTCTGTGGAAACTGCCTTTTCAGGCAGAGTGAGAACTCTGCCTGAAAGGGCTGTTTTCACACAGTGAAAGAGAAGGGCTGTAGATTCCATTACTTTCTCTGTCAGGACTTCACACAGCAGAGAGGAGGAGGGACTTCCTGTCTCCCTCACACACTGAGGGAGTCTGAGGCTGTGCTCGCCCAAGGCACTGTGCAGGAGAAGCCTCAGGAATGTCACAAGTCAGCCTCCCACCCATTAACTTTCTGGTCAGTCATTTCTGTATATCTTGGGCTGTGGAGCACATAGAGAGGTGGTTGATGGCTCGTTTTAAAGGTAGGAAACTGGCCTTTGGAAAGTTCCCCTTTAATACAACAATAAACATAGGAGAGATGTGGGTTTACCACTCCTCTCTCTAATAATCCCAAACACAGAATTAGAAGTATCATTATATTTTTGTATTAGACTTAATGAGATTGCATTGTAAGCATACAGGAGGTTTATGCTTCTCATTTATCCATTTGTGTCATGGATTAAGCCCATGTTAGTCTGTGTGAAGGTGTCAGAAGGCTTATATGTGAGTTCTTATTATGTCAATAGTTTTGTTTCATTCGTTCTGGTTGAAACATTCACTAGTCTTCATCTACGTTATGTTTGTATTTTTGTCTTTTATTGGAAATAGGAATAGAAACCATGTGGCCCACTCATGGGCCCAAATATTTGTGTTTTTATGGGTTTCATATCTGTTGTATTGAGGGTGTTGGTCCTTGTTGTGGTTCCTCTGATGTTTGGCTCCTACTTGGGTCCATGTTGGGTGTGGTGGGGTCACTAGTTCAGGGTGTTGAGGGGATTTGTCATCAGTTATATCCAGTCGGTGGATAAAGGATTCCTTGTCTTCCATTGACAAAGAGATTGGCCTACTGTTTCTTAGGACGGTAAGTTTAAATGGGAATCCATATTTGATCCGGTGTTTGTTTAAAATGTCCAATATCGGTTTCATTTCACATCTGCATAGGACAGTGGTAAATGAAAAGTCATGGAACAGCTTCATTTTATGTCCCTCAAAGTCTATGTGATCCAATGTTCGTGCTGCTCTCATTATTGCCTCCTTGGATTTGAAGTAATGAAGTCTCCAAATGATGTCTCGTGGGGGTTCTCCTTCAGTAGGTTTTGCTCATAAAGCTTTGTGGGCTCTGTCTAATAGTAGATCCATTGAGGCCTCCCCCAGAGGTATCTTTATGAATAGGCGGCTCACACACGTCTTCTGGTGTCCCGCGTATCCTAATATTGAATCTTCTGGACCTGTTTTCTGTGTCTTCCTGTTGGTCTCATAGTAATTGTATATTGTAGCAGATTTCTTTGATCTCTATGTCAGCTTGTTGACAGTATAGTGATAATTGGTCTGTTGAAGTCTGTTGAAGTTTTACTTCCCAAATTATCCGGGATTGGGAAGCATGAATTATTTTTTCGAAGTTGGACTAGAGGGTTTCCAAGTCTTTTTTGTGCATATATTGAGGTCTGTGAGAAAGTAAGGTCTGGTTTCATGCCTGCCGTTTTTTTAGGGGGCATGGTGGGGTTGCTGCTTGTATTAGGACCTAAGATGAGGCCCCTTTGGTTTAAATATGCATTAAATTTTGTCCCCAGGCTAAAGATTGCGTTCTATTTGGCAGGAGCTCACTCTAGATGCGACCTCTCACATGTTCAGTCAGACTCTGCCCCCCATGAAAATGTTTTTATAGGGATAGTTTTTTTTTTTTAATTGGGATTATACCTGTTACATGGCAGTCTGCATTAATGATTGTTCCTGTGCAGCTTTCATATGGTTAGGCTAGTTTTGGTTAGGTTAGTTATGGCCCTACTGTAAGGTGGCAGGCTTACAACCCTTTTTATTCTAGAGAAAGTATGGTAGGGATTTTTAATGTAATCTACCAGTTGCACCATCACATGTTTTTATGTTATAACAATGTAGAACTGTATAAATAAGTATTTTCAAATACAAAATTATCAAAAGTTTTGCCACACCAAGCAAAGAAACCACGCCCACACAAAGCCACTTTGCCACATTGTGTCAAACTTTTTAATGCCTAGGGGCAGCATTTAAAAGTTTTTTCAGGTGGCAAAAATCCGTAGGGACACTCATGTTACTATAATGAGGATTGTGCATAGAATAAATTTTAAATGATATATATATATATATATATATATATATATATATATATATAGTCTGTGGTTGAAAGTATTGGCACACACATCAAGCAGTTAACTCGCCCGGTTGCAGCAACTAGGAACTGTCCCAATATCCAATTAAATAAAGTCCTACGCACTCCTGGGTCTTGTTGAAGCAAAAACAAATTTTATTCCAATATAGGCAACATTTTGGTCCGGGATTTAAGACGTTTATCAAGCCTTGATAAGGTCCTAGATCCCGGACCGAAACGTTGCCTATATTGGAATAAAATTTATAAAATATATACTACAGTATGTATATAAAAACGTTTTGTTGGCACAGTGATTGTTATACTGCTCATGAAACCCATTTTAGGAATCCTACACTTGACCCTGTCTGGAGTTGGGGTATGTTAACATACGGTAGTCATTGCTTCTCTGGCTAAAAATGTTAAATATTAGAAATTGAATTGTGTACATAAATATACACATGTAGATTAATTTCAGCGGCTGTTAAATTCTGCTGATTGGCAGTTTATGTGAGAATTTAAGAGCTAAAAATATTCCTTGCATCAGGAGAAGAATAAGGTAGAATGAAGGGTTTGAAGTGGTTGCTAGGATGGCTCTGGTACTTAGACTTTCATGGGGTTCTAGAAGTTAAAGTAGTTCATTTTTCTTTTTCTTTTTTTTTTTTAAACTTGTGCATTAATTCCATTCCTTGTCTCTGCCTTCCACTACTGTAGATATCATGTACATTTACTGGACAATACCTATCATTAATGGTTTAGTCTCCCACCAGAAAAATATAATCTGATATAATTGATGATGTCATGTGTAACAACATAGAAAGCAAAAGGCCACGTAAACACAAGTAGATTTTTCAGGGCCAACTGATCGATATTTCCATGTATTGTGGTGCTGAAAATCTGAGGTGTTTAAGCTGGCAGCAGTGGCCAACGATGTAGGCCGATCTGACCGAACAGGCGATTAGACATGTTGGTA
Source organism: Hymenochirus boettgeri (assembly GCA_019447015.1). NCBI lineage: Eukaryota > Metazoa > Chordata > Amphibia > Anura > Pipidae > Hymenochirus > Hymenochirus boettgeri. Next base: position 142,637,312 of record CM033470.1, on the reverse strand, counting down.
AATCACTGGTGATCGTGCAGGCTCCTATTGACCGCACAATCAGTCACAGTGACTTTCACCACGACCAACGGGGATTCGTCTCATCTGACAGCTTGCTAGTGGCGAATGGTCAGTCAGGACAAAAAATCCAGCCGTGTTTACCCAGACAAAACTAATGGAAATCAATAACAATGGTCAAAATATTTTGTGAAAAATGTACAATGGGTTAAAGTAGACTCCTGACACCCTAAAATATACACACAATTTAGAATATCAAAGAGTATATGCAGAATATAAAATATACAAAAATGACACCCTAAAATATACACACAATTTGGAATATTAAAGAGTATACATTTACAGAATATAAAATGTATAAAAATGACAACCAAAAACATACACACAATTTGGAATATCAAAGAGTATATACAGGGTGTCAGGCTAGATATTAATTATGTGGAATGAAATATGGGGGGAAACACAATACAGACATAAAAATTTAAGAACATATATGAGCATGTATAAGAAGGGGAGTCCTTGGAAATAGCATAGTGAAACATATATGTATATATTTGTCAATGAATATATCATTGTCATGAAGGAAGTTACAAAATAATTACCATTGTAGTACTTGAGTCAGTGAAGTTAGGAGAGGGAACTGGTGATATAGAAAACAAACTTCTTGAAAAATAATTACTATGGATTTACAGATTGCAAACCAAAAGACCAAAGGGTTTTAATAATGATATCCTTAAAACATGAACATTCAAAGGGTTCAATGACACGTAATCAAAGCCAGGCTGACATTTTTTTAAAATAAAATGCACTTGGATATAAGACATACTCAAACACTGTCTTTCTGACAAAAATACTTGACCAAAACACAGGCAGACAATTTCAAAATGAAAGTCCTAAAATTACACAATAAATGCACAATAATAAAAGTATATAGTATAGTATAGTATTTGAGGTTGAATAAAGACATACGTCCATCCAGTCCAACCCATCTAGCAATATCCTCATTTCCTGCCTAACTGTTGATCCAGAGGAAGGCAAAAAAAACCCACCAAATTTATGAAGGGGGAAAAAATTCCTTCCTGACTCCAAGTGGCAATCGGAAATTTCCCTGGATCAACTCTACTTTATGTATCAATACCAGTTACTTGCAACATTCCTTGTTTGCAGAAATATATGTATTTACTTAGATTGCAGTTAGAAATTTAGTTTTGTGATCATAAACCCAAACTTTATAATGATTAAAATTTTTTTAATTTTAATCATTAAAAAGAGTTTTAAGGTCATATACCCCTTTAAGGTCATATACCCCCCAACACAGAAATGGGTAGCACACTTGCCTCACCCCCTTCATTTCCCTGTTTTATAGTCAAACAATCATATACCTATAGGAGGATAGTCCTCTTGCATTGTTCTGGTATGGGTGATATGGAAAATAGGTTGTTACAGGAGTGAAGGGGTGGTGGTGGATTTACTGAACTGGTTTTGTAGCTCCTGGTTTAGTAATAATTCATATCTCCACTGGAGGGTGTTGCACAGCCATATAGAGTTTAGTTATAGAGACATTAATAGGGGGTGGGCAGAGCATATCCAATGCAAAAATCTTTGCCTATTGTCATAATCACGGCTTAGTAAAAGAATTGCTACAATAATAATCCTATTGCTGCTGTCAGTTACCTCTACTGGTTTATTTCTAACTGTTGTGCAGCCATATAAGGAGGGTTCTCTAAAATATAAACATACAGTCTCTGGCTGTGACATTTTTTGTTAGTCACTAACATACTACGCATGGAATCCTGACGAGGAGGGGCACTAGTAAATGAGGTCTTTCCTTTCCAGAGTTGTGTTTGTTATAGACATGCTGACTTAAAGCTGATTTGGGTTATAAAAATGAGTTGTCGCAGCTGTCTCTGAGCTGTATATAGTGGTTGACAAATTTTGCAATTAACCAGAATTTCTTAAACTCACACCAATTAGCTGTAAGGTGGTTCTGTGTCCTATAGTTTATCAAGAGTGCTGATGGTTACAGGAATACCTTGATCTACTTGTATTTCTGTATGATTCTGATAACAGAATATGGCGCCCCCTTAAAAGGAGTTTTGGATCAGAAAGACTGTATTTTTCTTCCACACTTACAGGGAGATTAAATAAAAGTTCTTACCGTTAAAAATGGAGCTAATTTTGCCCCAAACAATCAGATCTTATGTAACATTTGAAAGCTAACATCTGATTGGTTGGGGCAAAATTAGCTCTATTTTTAACGATAAGAACTTTTATTGAATAACCCTTCTATATTTTAAAAGCAAGTCATAAAACATACTGAGGTTGATTCAATAAGAAGTGCCCATGCTATACATTTGCAGCAACCAAATCATGTGTTGTTTTTTTTATCAGGTTACAACAATTACATAACATCTAAATGGTATAACGGGCAAACTTTTGCACCTTTTTGCAGCCCCCCTGTGTGGCAGCTCTTTTGATTTAAACTTCACAAAATACTGAAAAAGCAAAATAGCCTAAATAGTTTACAAAATCCTCTACTGGTTATCCCTCTTTTGCTTTCCCACTACTCTTTCCAGATGTCCATGCCCATTCCCCTCGCCCTGCCGTAATCATCTAAAAGAACCAAAGTAACATTGTCTTTTTCTATCAAAGCCTATCTGACCAAATACTGCAGATATCTTATTTATTTTTGTCGTTTTTTGGTAAAAACTGATGGAATGCCAAAATAAAATGGCATATCCACCACTCTGACAAACTTTACCCCCCAAAATTTCTTATCTGGCTTCCTTGTGTTCCTGAAATAAGAAGTCTGAAGTCTGCTGGTCCCTTTTTGGGTTTTGTTTGCCTCCTTTATTGGCTTTACAAGCTCTTCACAAGCTGGTGCAGTCATAAAGTAGGTTATTGTATGGAACCTGCAGATTTCATGGTGAATATCTTCTTTCAGGAACACCTCCAGAACTCCCACAACGTGAGAGAATGATAGTATCACTAACCAACTTCATTAAGTGGTTTGAATGGACAGATCACTCAACGATGTCGGTATGATGTCGGTACAAGCATGTTCACGTAGAAAAGGTCTTTATCATCCCGCTTTGCCTAACAATGTACATTAATAATACATTAACAGTTGTACATTAACAATCTAACATCAGTACATTAATAAAGATAAACAAGCCATGTCTCACCCCTCCCTTTGCTGAGGCTGAGAGTTAAACAGTAAGTCTAGGTAACTGAACCAAAAACATCATGTAGTTTGCCTTTCTAAAAGCAGAGCATTAGTCAACAAGAGCTAATATGTATAGAAAGTCAGCACATTTAGAAACTTTATCTTATCCTAGGAACAGAATGGAAGTAAAACCAACTGACTATTTAGTATTATTCCTCACTGGCTGTTTTTTAGGTCACTCCTGCTGTCTGGAAAATAAACTACAGGGGCTTTCATACTGGTGTGAAGAGACATTTGTCTGTGCATACAGACAGTAAATACTGGGGTCAGAGTGCATGGCTAATCGGCTTACATAATCACAAGGCTGAAGACAACATGGACAGAGACATGTAATTGCAATAACATAGAAGCCTTCTTTGTTATTAAATCTAATTCTCACATGTACGTCAACATGTGACTTACTGCAATCGTATTCTACAATACATTGCTGATGCATGGGTTTTCTAGGGAAGAAAGATTTCATATTAAAGGTAAAAAAAATTGTGTTAATTTGGGTGCACATTGGTGTATATATTCAGGGTTTGAATAAACAATATAAAGTATCAGGGGACTCTAACCAGGGTGTCAAGATTTTTGTGAATTTATTCCCACAACCTCTGTGAGTAACCTTTATATTTAGGCTTTTATGGGTGAGCCAGCGAAGCACAATTGTTTTTTGGGTAGAATAGTGCTGCCTGCAGGAAATGAAGTTTGTAACTAGACCTTAGGTCTGCTTTCACCACTCCAAACAGGCAATAGGGAGGGCTGCAGGGGAGGACTGGGACCTTTTGGTCTGGGGGCAAATACAATTTAGTGGCCATTGGTGAATCTCAGGGATGCCTCTCCAATGAGGCAATGTGAGGCAAAAACCTCAGGTGGCATATAAAGAGAAGCATCAGCCAGGCCATTAAAAAAGAAAAATTTTTTTAAAAAAGTTATGGTTGGGGCATAATTTGCCCCATTTATAACGATAAGATCTTTTATTGGATAACCCTGATAGACTGCAGGAGAGAGAGAAAGTGTGAGAGATAGAAGATAGAGAATGCAGGAAAGAGTTTGAGGGAGATAGAGGACAGAGACTGCAGGAGAGAGAGAGCAAAAAGGTGTGAAATAGAGGATAGAGACTGTAGGAGAAAGAGTGTCTGTTCTCACTGTTTGAAACCTTTACTGTCTGTTGTCACTGTTTGGGACCTTTACTGTCTGTTCTCACCATGTAGTTCCTTTACTGTCTGTCCTCACTGTATGGGACCTTTACTGTCTGTCCTCACTGTATGGGACCTTTACTGTCTGTCCTCACTGTATGGGACCTTTACTGTCTGTCCTCACTGTATGGGACCTTTTCTGTCTGTCCTCACTGTATGGGAACTTTACTGTCTGTTCTCATTGTATGGGACCATTACTGTCTGTGCACACTGTATGGGACCATTACTGTCTGTCCTCACTGTATGGGACCTTTACCGTCTGTTCTCACTGTATGGGACATTTACTGGCTTTTCTCACTGTGTGGGACATTTACTGGCTTTTCTCACTGTGTGGGACCTTTACTGTCTGTTCTCACTGTATGGGACATTTACTGGCTTTTCTCACTGTGTGGGACATTTACTGGCTTTTCTCACTGTGTGGGACCTTTACTGTCTGTTTTCACTGTGTGGGACCTTTACTGTATGTTTTCATTGTGTGGGACCATCACTGTCTGTCCTCACTGTATGGGACCTTTACCGTCTATTCTCACTGTATGGAACCTTTACTGTCTGTTCACACTGTATGGGACCATTACTGTCTGTCCTCACTGTATGGGACCTTTACCGTCTGTTCTCACTGTATGGGACATTTACTGGCTTTTCTCACTGTGTAGGACATTTACTGGCTTTTCTCACTGTGTGGGACATTTACTGGCTTTTCTCACTGTGTAGGACCTTTACTGTCTGTTCTCACTGTGAGGGACCTTTACTGTCTGTTCTCACTGTATTGGACACTTACTGTCTGTCCTCACTGTATGGGACAATTACTGTCTGTCCTCACTGTATAGGACCTTTACCGTCTGTTTTCACTGTTTGAGAGATTAACTGTCTGTTCTCACTGTGTGGGGCATTTACTGTCTGTTCTCACTGTGTGGGACCTTTACTGTCTGTTCTCACTGTGTGGGACCTTTACTGTCTGTTCTCACTGTGTGGGACCTTTACTGCCTGTTCTCACTGTGTGGGACCTTTACTGCCTGTTCTCACTGTATTGGACACTTACTGTCTGTCCTCACTGTATGGGACCTTTACTGTTTGTTCTCACTGATTGCACTAGATTGCTCAACCAAACATATACTTTGCTGCAGATGTTATTTTTTCATATTTCCTTTACTAAATGTGAAATTGTTAAAAGGCATTTCATACAGTTAGATTAGCTTTCGAAGAGTCTACCTTGACGTGGTGGCAGGTTCTTTTGGGCTAAATTGATTTTAAGACCATTATTTGTCTATTCCCATTTTATAATGTTGCCGGCACAATTTTCAAGTGTATGATGTGGTTAAAGGAATAGTTCACTCTTAAATTGAACAATCCCTTTAATGTATTGATTGAAGCCTGTGAGGTTAAGGAGCTATGCCTTACCTCCCCTTCTTCAATAGCTCAGGGTCCGGGAACGAAGATAAGAAGACACTTACCTTTTTCGCGATCCACTGCGGCCACACTGAAATCTCTGACCACTTCCCTGTTCTGTTCAGCTATAGCGTGCATGCCTATTCCTTTATCTATTCCTTTAAGATAACAATAACAGATCAATGCACAAATTTCCAACTGCACTTATCCAGTTATCTCCCAGGTGCCTCCAGATTAACATAATAATTAATTGTCTGGGCACACTGAATTTATTATTAACAATTGATATTTATTTTGTTTCGGTAGTACTCTTATTGTTGAGTATAGGATGTACTCAGGTATATTGACTCATTTTTACCAATCTTATTCGTTCGACATAACAATTAGTGGTTTACAATTATTGCGGTTCACACAGAGTAGTCAATCCTGAAGTTGGGCTTAGACGCAAATTCAACAGTATGGATTCTATATATCCAGAGATAATCCCATGCGCTCCAATTTTCTTTCTCAGTGACCTGTGGCTATCCAGCATCCCCCCAGATTATTTCTATGCCCAAATGGTTAAGCAGTGGATTCGTGGGGTTGCATTCTAAGATCCCATATGTCCCATATTTTGGACCAGTTTTTTAAATTGTTGGTAAGCATATTGGCTGTGTACTCGCCACCGTACACCCACCATATCCTATTTATTAATTCTGTCTTTGTTATGTTTCCTCCTTTCCATGTTTTAGCTATTAGGCTTCCTGTTACCCCGCAAATAATTGCTATTAGTTTATTAGCATGGCTATTGTAACCTGTTACTGGGTGATTAAATAATGCTGTCAGCGGTGTTAGTGTGAAGGGTTGTGTGAAAACTTCCCCAATTATTTGTTCACATATAATCCATATTTTAGTGGCTGTCTTTTATGCCATATTATTTTATATAAAAAGGAAATTGCTCCCTTTTGTGGTCCTGTGCTGGTACTAAAAATCTCAAAAGAGGTAGGTCTTTGGTCTGTGCATTTTGATAGTGTTTTCTCACAAAAGATAGTACCGGGTATTCTCATGTATGGGAACCATAATGAGTGAGTTAGTTTAAGTTTCTTTTGTGCATCTCTCCATGGTATCAGCTGGCCCGCGGGGGTCACAACATCTGACGCCCTCTTTAAACCCGAGCTCATCCATATATCATCATCAACCCAAGGCTTTTCCACCAAAATATGGGGTGAAGAATAATGGCATTTGTATTGAGGGGAATGGTTATGTGTGATGTTACATTGATCCCATATGCGTAGTGAGGATCGGATAATATATTCTTGTTTTGGTAGGAATAGTTTTCTGTCAGTTGGTTTTATACACAATATAGAGTATGAGTGAAATGGGGCTAATTGTGTGTTTTCCAGGTCAATCCATCTAGCCTGGTTCTCCCCATGGACCCACTGGGTTGTCTGGGCTAATCTAGCGGCTAGGTAGTATGAGTAAATATCCGTCAGGGCAAAACCCCCCTTATCTTTCGATCTGGCCAAGTATGAATATTTAATTCTAGGTCTCCTGCCCTGCCAAACAAACTTTCTTATCTCCCTTTGTAGGGGAGCAAGATCCCTTTTCCCGAGGTGCATGGGGAGAGCCCGAAACAAATATAGGATTTTTGGAAGTATGGTCATCTTGACCGCTGTTATTCCTCCTACCATCGATAATTGGTAAGGTGACCATTCTTTTAGTAGTTTAGTTAACTGAGAGATGAGACTTGTGTAGTTCTGAGTATGTAGTATTTTTTGGTCCGCGTACAGTTGTATGCCTAGATATTGGAAGGATTTGTTTGCCCATTTGAAATGAAATAGGGTTTGTAGTTTTGATTGATCGGTATTGGGTAACGCTATACCATAGGCTACTGATTTGGAGTGGTTGGTATTGAAGCCTTATATGTCCCTGAACCTGTTTAATTCTGTGTACACATTTGGAAGGGAGCTGAGGGGATTCGTAAGGTATAACAGAGTGTCATCCGCAAAGAGCGATATTTTTGTTTCTATTTTCTCTATCCCGATGCCTTTGATGTTTGCATTATCCCTTATTTTTTGAGTCAGTGGTTCATTGCTCATGGCAAAAAGTAGTGGAGAAAGCGGACAACCTTGCCTAGTTCCGTTGCGGATATGAATTTCTTGTGAGGTGTAGCCCATATTCCTAACCTTTGCCCTTGGATCGCGGTATAGGCTGAATATAGCTTGGGGAAAAAATTCTGGGAGGCCAAACTGGGTTAGGACTTCCTGTAGGTATTGCCAGTCTACCCTGTCAAACGCTTTTTCCACGTCTAGTGACAAAAGCATTGCAGGGATGTTATTAATTAGGGTGGATTGCATGAGATTTAGTGCAGTTCTAACATTATCTGTAGGTTGACGGTGCATGATGAAGCCTGTCTGGTCGTAGTGGATGATTGAGGGGAGGATTATTTTCAGTCTATTCGCTAATATTTTTGCAAAAAGCTTCACTTCTGTATTTATTAGTGATATTGGTCTGTAATTTTGTATTTGCGTTGTGTCTCTATCTGGTTTGGGGATGACGATGATGTGGGCTTCTAGCATCTCTTTCGGGAATAGGTCAGATCCCAGCAGGACATTATTAAAGAGCTTAAGTAGGTGTGGTATTAATAACTTTGAGAATGATTTATAATATAGATTTGTAAACCCGTCGGTGCCAGGTGCTTTCCCTTGTTTTGGAGTCTTATAGTATTTCTGTCACTTCTTGTATTGTGATTGGGGATGTTAGGGAGATGCTTTGTTCTGTTGTGATTCGTGGGAGATTAATCTCCTCAAAGAATTTTCTCATTCTATTCTTAACATCCGTGTTTCTTTGTGGGGTTTGGCCGTTGTATAGAGTTTGAAAGTATTGTGCGAACTGGTTAGTGATCCATTGTGGATCGTATTGTAAATTGCTTTTGTGGTCCCTAATCGGTAAGAACTTGTTGGTGGTCATTTTGTTTTTTAATTTATTTGCAAGCATGGTATCGGGTTTATTATATTTGCTATAAAGGTATAGGTTTGTGAACCTAAGGGCTTTTTCCTCTTTCATGTTCAGTAATTAGGTTAATTCTCGTTTATAGGTGGACGCAGTTCTGCTTAAATCTTCATCCCATTTCTTAATTATTTGGTAGTCTGAGGTTTTAATAAGTGAGACAAGATCCAATATTCTTTTTTCCCTAGTTTTTTTGAGCTTTGCTGTTAATTGAATGCATTTACCCCTAACCACTGCTTACTGGGCTGTCCATAATATAGATGTTGATATCTCTGGGTTTTCATTATCCTGAAAATAATGTTGAATAGTGAGAGAAATCTCTTTCTGATTCTGTTCTGTGGCCAAGTGTGACTAGTTAAGTCTCCATAAGGGAGGGGATCTGTTCTGTAGTAAATTTCATAAGGTGATACTGACATAGGCATGGTCCGACCACGAAATCTCCGATATATAAGTGTTCGATGTGGGGGGTAACAATCGTGGGTTCGTAAATATATAGTCAAGTCTGGAAAAAGTTTTATGCACAGGGGAATAGTATGAATATTCTTTTTGGTGTGGGTGGTGGAGTCGCCAAGTATCCACTAAGTTATTGGATTTCAGAAAGGATGTGAAGCATTGTGGGGTCTGAGGGGTCTTGCCGCTTCCCCGCGGTGCTGATCTATCCAGAGACGGATGCATTGTGGCGTTGAAATCGCCTCCGGCAATTATCAGGCATGTTGTGAAGTGTGATAATTGTATCCCCAGTGAGTGAAAAAAGGATTTTTGTGATTTGTTAGGGGTATATATGTTGGTGAGTGTAATTTTTGTTGATTATATACATCCATTGAGTATGATATAGTGAACATGTGGGTCACATATGGAGGAATCCACAGTAAAGCCCAGTGATCCTTTGATTAGAATGGCCACCCTGGCCTTCTTTGTATGTGCTGAAGCAAAGAAAGTTTGAGTATATTTTTTACCCCAGTATTTGGGTTTGTGTCCCTTTTTGAAGTGTGTTTCTTGTAGGAGTATGATGTCTGGGTTTGGTTTATTGTAATATTGCAGGGCCAATTTCCTTTTTTGTGGGGTGTTTATGCCTTTCACATTGTGTGTTATTATGTTTATGTTATTGGACATGGTGGAGCACGATCATGTTTCGGTTCAGCATCTTTGAAGATATACTTACAGGTTGCTGTTTTTTCGGATGGGAGTTTCATAGGATATTTACTATTGTTGAGTCGTGGGGTGGGAGTACTGCTGGGCCGCCACAGGTCTCCGCTTCTCATTGTATGGTTACAGCATATTCCATTATGAGTTTGGAGCTTATAATCTTCCTGAGAAAACATTAAGTAAGCATTCCTTGAATAAAAATAAAATAAAAAAATCTAAGGTCATAACTATATACAGTAGAAGATTTAGTGTTGGGGATGCCATTCTATTTCAATGGCTTCCGGGAGGGAGAGTTTTTAGATGTCTCTCTCTCTCGAGTTAGTGTGGTTGTGAGAGTTCTGTAGAGCTTTCCTTTAAGTGGGGGTAGTGTCTATACACGTACAGGATAAGTGTTTTTAAGTAGTGCCAGGAGGTGTCCGGTTCCTGAGGGTGATAAGTTCCAGGGAAGTGGGTTATGGGGGAGAAGTAGGTCCTAGTTTGGGACAAGAACATAATACGTGGTGGGTTTCCCTTTTTGTCCAGGTAGCGAGTAGTCTCCTTATCATATCGTGCTATTATTTATAAATAGGGGATTATGCAACCTATGTTTTAGTATTCTGTTAGCTTTATTCAGATTTGGCACATAAACTGTTATTTGTATTTTATTTATGGCTAGACTATTTTGAAAAGTACCTTTACATATCATATTACTTGTATTGTATTCTCTTTTTTTTTTTTCTCCCTTGGGGGGGGTAACCTCTTGTTAACTGTACCAAGCAATATTACCTGGGACAATTTTGGCATAGCCATTTGTCTAATGGTATTGATATACTCTTACAAACTCTTCATTATTTGGTTTATAATACTGAAGTCTCAGTATACGATATACGGTAGGACTCTCCCAGTACTTGGCTAAGAAGAGGGTTTTTACTGCTCGGGGTAGAGGAGGGGGAGGGGAAAAAAGGGGGGGTAGGGGTTGCCCAGAGATATGGGATAGGGTTTGGTAATGCCCCCCAGTTGAGACTTCACAGACCAATCCGACTTATTTTATCTCTGGGGACAGGAGAGCCAGCCCTGCTGCCCCATATATTGTGTTTATAGGCTTGTAACATTTGACCAGTTGCTGTGGGAATTGGGTGTATTATACAAAATCACTCATAAATATTAACATTTTGTAAGCATCCATACATAAGTTTGTATAGACTAACCCTTATAGTCTAATATATAAAAATTTGGTTTTGGTGTGCTCTTTTTCAGGTGTTATTATTTACGGTAGGTTCTTGTGACCCTTTTATGCTATCCTGTGAGCCACCAAATATATATGTATGTAGTATAAAGGTATACTTGCTTGCTTGCTTGCAAACAACCGGGAATTAATAACTGAAAATCATATTGTATAGCATAATGGGTTTTTTGCTATTTGCTATTCGGGCGGTACTTCAAGAGATAGCCCTATCGGGCCCCTATTGAGAATTGAGGGGGCTTGATGATATTGTCCCAGGGCGTTTGTTTTTGGTTATGAGACTCTTCGGGATCCAGGTGGTATAGTGGTTATAAGGGCTTTTGTGCTGTCAAGGTGATTAGGGAGTTGGTAGCTTACCCGTTCCGTGACACAAAGACCCGCCCATCCCATGATACATATACTGTGAACTAATACCAACATATTAACACCACAGAGTACGGGAACATATTTTTAGGATCACTTAACAATAAATTAGACCCAAGCTATACACCTTATTGTATATATAAGAACGGCCCCATGGTACTTTCTAATTTTGCATATACTATAGTAAAGTCTCGATGATTTGGGCAAAGAGTGATTTCCGGGCGTGAGTTATTTAAGTTATAATATTGTCTAGGGGAGGTATAACGATTGTAGCTGTAAATGGTACAAGGTTCATTGTGTAAAATAGCCGTTTAAGGTAGACCACGTAGATTTGTTATGGAATGGTTTTAGTAAGTTTCAAGCTAATAGGGTGGCATAGATACCTCTTAGGACGATGATTGTTTCTTTTACTTTGTAATAGTGCATCTTACATATTATGTCTCTGGGAGGTTCTCCGGTTTGTGGTTTGGGCCTGAGGGCTCTGTGTACACGGTCCATGTATAAGTCAAAGTCAGCGTCTTTTTGAAGTATATGTCGGAAGTGGCGTATAAGGAAGGCCTCAACCTCTTCTATATCTTCTGGTGTTCCTTGGACCCTGATATTACTCCTGCGGGCCCTATTTTCAGGCATCCTCCTGTTGGTCTCTCAGCAGGTAGATGTTGTGCTGTATTTCAGTGATTTCAGACTCCACCTGCTGGCAGTAGGAGGAGAGTTGTTCCGAGGAGGCCTCCAAGGTAGCCACTCTTTCGCCCAGTGAGGCTATTTCTAGTTTCACCTCCTGGATGATTTGTGTCTGGGATGTTTGGATGATCTTCTCTATATTGATATATAGTGCGTCCAGGTCCTTTCTCGTGCAAGGAGTTTCCTGTCCTTCCTCCACGAGTCCAGCTCCATCTTGGGTGCCACGTGGAGTGGAAGGGGGAAAGAACTCCGTTAAGTCCGATTTAGCTCCCGTTTGTTTCTTGGGAGGCATGGGTTTGGTCCCCTTGAGGTAAGGGAGTGGGTTAGGGTTTTAATGTAATCCAAATATATCATAAATAGTCCATATGCACACTAATCCCCAGGTGGGTTCAGCAAGTCCAATTCCCCTACTTCGCAGGGAACAAGGCAATCAGAAGAATACAGGGTGGACTGCACTCCAAAAGTGGGGTTACCCTCGAAACATTGTACTACTGTTTGATGTTTGGCTTGTAATAAATATTCTATTTTGGAGTGCAGTCCACCCTGTTTTCTTAGGGTTTTAATGTCCCTTTTCAGGCTGTTCCCTTGTGCTTAAGATTTTGGGCTGGAGCTCCTGGGAGATGCGACTGCTTACGATAACGGTCAGACTCCGCCCCCCCCAAAATCAATTTTTTAATAATATTGACAATGATCTTCAGGATAACAGTAACTGAATTGTAAATTTGAGGGCTGACCAACAATGGCTAGTGAACTGGGGGGCTGACTAACACCGGCTAATGATTTGGAGGACTGAAATCACTGGCTAATAATCTGAAGGACTGATTGCATTGGCTAATGAACTTGAGGGCTGATGTAAGACTTGTTAATGAACTGGAGGGCTGACAACACTAGCTAATGAACTGGAGGGCTGACAACACTACCTAATGAACTGGAGGGCTGACAATACTGGGTAACAAACGGAGGAATGACAAAACCGGCTAAAGATCCGGAGGGCTGACAATACTGGCTATTGAACTGGGGGTCTGACAACACTAACTAATGAACTGGAGGGCTGACAACACTGGCTAATTAACTGGAGGTCTTACACTACTGGTGTATGAACTGGAGGCCTAACTAACACTGATGAATGAACTGAAGGGCTGACTACACTGAATAATGAACTGGAGGGCTGATGTTACACAGGCTAATGCAATTGAGGGCTGAGTACACTGTGTAATGAAATGGAGGGCTGACAACACTGACTAATGAACGGAGGGCTGACAACACTGGCTAACTAACTGGAGGACTGACAACACTGGCTTATGAACTGGAGTCACCACCCCCCCGGGGTTTTCGAACTGGACCTAACACTGATGAATGACTGAAGGGCTGACTACACTGAATAATGAACCGGGGGCTGACGTTAACAGGCTATAACTTGAGGGCTGAGTACACCGGGTAATGAAGGAGGGCTGACAAACAGGCTAATTAACTGGAGGACTGTCAAACACTGGCTTATGAACTGGAGGGTGACACACTGATGAATGAACTGAAGGGCTAAGTACACTGAATAATGAACTGGAGGGCTGACGTTACACAGGCTAATGCACTTGAGGGTGAGTACAACTGTGTAATGAAATGGGGGTGGCTGACAACACTGGCTAATGAACTGAGGGGCTGACAACACTGGCTTATGAACTGGAGGGCTGACTAACACTGATGAATGAACTGAAGGGCTGACTACACTGAATAATGAACCGGAGGGCTGACGTTACACAGGCTAATACACTTGAGGGCTGAGTACACCGGGTAATGAACTGGAGGGCTGACAACACTGGCTAATTAACTGGAGGACTGTCAACACTGGCTTATGAACTGGAGGGCTGACACACTGATGAATGAACTGAAGGGCTAAGTACACTGAATAATGAACTGGAGGGCTGACGTTACACAGGCTAATGCACTTGAGGGCTGAGTACACTGTGTAATGAAATGGGGGGCTGACAACACTGGCTAATGAACTGGAGGGCTGACAACACTGGCTAATGAACTGGAGGTCTTACAACACTGGTGTATGAACTGGAGTGCTGACTAGCACTGGTTAATAAACTGGAGGGCTGACAATACTGGCTAATGAACTTGAGGACCGACAGCACTGAATAATTAAGTTGAAGGATGATGTAACACATGTTAATGAACTGGAGGGCTGATAACACTGGCTAATGAACTGGAGGACTGACAACACTGGCTAACTAACTGGAGGACTGACAACACTGGCTTATGAACTGGAGGGCTGACTAACACTGATGAATGAACTGAAGGGCTGACTACACTGAATAATGAACCGGAGGGCTGACGTTACACAGGCTAATACACTTGAGGGCTGAGTACACCGGGTAATGAAATGGAGGGCTGACAACATGGCTAATTAACTGGAGGGCTAACAACACTGGCTAATGAACTAGAGGTCTTACAACACTGGTGTATGAACTGGAGGGCTGACAGCACTGGCTAAAAAACTGGAGGACTGACAACACTGGCTTATGAACTGGAGAGCTGACACACTGATGAATGAACTGAAGGGCTAAGTACACTGAATAATGAACTGGAGGGCTGACGTTACACAGGCTAATGCACTTGAGGGCTGAGTACACTGTGTAATGGAATGGAGGGCTGACAACACTGGCTAATGAACTGGAGGGCTGACAACACTGGCTAATGAACTGGAGGTCTTACAACACTGGTGTATGAACTGGAGTGCTGACTAGCACTGGTTAATAAACTGGAGGGCTGACAATACTGGCTAATGAACTTGAGGACCGACAGCACTAAATAATTAAGTTGAAGGATGATGTAACACATGTTAATGAACTGGAGGGCTGATAACACTGGCTAATGAACTGGAGGACTGACAACACTGGCTTATGAACTGGAGGGCTGACTAACACTGATGAATGAACTGAAGGGCTGACTACACTGAATAATGAACCAGAGGGCTGACGTTACACAGGCTAATACACTTGAGGGCTGAGTACACTGGGTAATGAAATGGAGGTCTTACAACACTGGTGTATAAACTGGAGGGCTGACAGCACTGGCTAACAAACTGGAGGACTGACAACACTGGCTTATGAACTGGAGGGCTGACACACTGATGAATGAACTGAAGGGCTAAGTACACTGAATAATGAACTGGAGGGCTGACGTTACACAGGCTAATGCACTTGAGGGCTGACAACACTGGCTAATGAACTTGAGGGCTGACAACACTGGCTAATGAACTGGAGGGCTGACAACACTGGCTAATGAACTGAAGGGCTGACCCATATTGGCTAATAATAAACGTGGTTATACCCCCGAGACCCCATATATTGCACTGCTCTCAGCTTCCTTCAAAGTGCAGAAGTTTGAAGGGAGCCAAGAGCAGAACAATGTAAGGGGGATATAACCACATTTATTATTAGCCAGTGTTTCAGCCCTCCAGTTCATTAGCCAGTGTTACATCAGCCCTCCAGTTCATAAGTCAGTGCCCTCCAGTTCATAGCTAGTGTTGTCAGCCTTCCAGTTCATTAGCCTGTGTAACGTCAGCCCTCCAGTTCTTCAGTTAGCATTGTCAGCCCTTCAGTTCATTAGTTGGTGCCCTCCATTACATTTGCAAGTGTTGTCATCCCTCCAGTTCATTAGCTTAGAAAAGCACAGGCTAGCATCTACCACCAACATATATCCCCATAGACAGTAAAGCCACTTACTATACTGACCAGTAGTTACTGAAAGCCAGGCCTAAGCTGCAAAGGACTCCACTTCAGCAATCTTACCCATCCCTTGCTCTCTCGCACGCGTGCTGAAGAAACGAGAGAGAGAAGCTTGTCAGGTGCTTGCTGCGCCAGGTAAATTTTTTTCCCCTCCCCAGCGGCAGCACTATTGCCACCTTTCTAAAGCATTACAGGCTGACTGAATGGGCAGTGTAAGGAACTTCCATTAAAAAAAAAACCCAAAACATTGTACTTTACACTTGCCCGCTCAGTTTTTACTTTAAACACTGGCCCGGGGGCAGTTGCCTCTCAGCCCACTAGCCCAGTTCACCCCTGGACTGGATTGGGTAGGGAGAGAGAAGACTCAGTTGTTGGGTTACCTCCAGCCAAAAGGTTGCAATTTTTGGGCACAGCCACAAAAGATGTTCAAAGTCTGCATCTATTAGGTGACATTTGGGACATTCTGGAATTCCGCTGGGCCCAAAGTGTTGTGTTTGTTTAGGGGTGTAATATGCTTGGTGGAGAATTTTGAATTGTATTAACTTATTGTTGACAAATGGTGGGGCCCTAGTATGTAATGACTTTAAGCCGTTGTTCTCCATTTAGGTCTCCCAGACAGATGGACCACTTAGACTGTAAATGGAATGTACATTCTCTGTATCAGGCAGTTGTATAGTTTATAAATCAACCCACATGGGTGTTTGGTGAGTGTTAGGTTGGGGTGTCAAAGGTGTGATCATAATGCATCACATAGCTGTAGGTATCTATGCATTGTGTAGGGGAGATGGTGGGAAATTTGTATCTCCGCAAAGGGGATTATGTTTCCATTATGTATCAGTACCCTTAGTGTATTTATTCCATCGTTCTCCCATTTTGATGTTCTGGGGAGTCCCCACATGCCCGGTATCGTTTTGTTATACCATAAAGGTGTGTGGTCACAGTAACTGTTTATGTTAAACAAATTATTTGTGCCATATTTTATATGCTTGCTTATGTAGCTGGGTTCGCGCTCCCATTATGTGTAGTTTGGATGTGTCTGAGTATGCTGTATAGGGGCCAGAGAGGCACATGAACATCATTTTGTTTGATGCAGTGAGGTTGGGTGTGCCCAGCACTCCAGATATTGGTATGTGTCTGATGAAGGCGGAAATTATTTCGCCGAAACGTTACAAGGTTTTTTACTGATGTAATAAACACCTTTTTCTTTATAAGTCTGGTGTGCACAGCATTCCTTGCTATAGACGTGAAGTTTGCCACTACGCTGGAGCACCCAGCACTTTATCAGTGCAAATATTGAATTAGGAGTGTGCAGGATCCTCTCTGTATCCAGCACTCCAGATATGGTACCTGAGTTGTGATGCACAGTAGTATAGTTGAATATTAGGTAGACTGAGGCCCCCATAGATTTGAGTGCTTGCAGTTTGGTAAGACTGAGTCTGGGTTTCTTATTGTTCCATATGAAGACTATTAGACTATTGAGTTTTTTAAAGAACGAGAACAGAAGTGTTGTATAGTGTATAATATTTTGGGGAGTAAAAAGGTTTAAATTAGTTTTATATTGCCCCATAGATTTAAGGGTACATTTCTCCATGCTTGTGTTTTTCGAGTGAAGTCTAGTAGCAGGGAGATATTCAAGAAAAAGAACTGTTGGGGTAGTTTAGTTATAGTGATTTCTAGGTATCTAATATGGGTACTATGGGGATTGGGGTTGAGCGTCTGAAGAAGAGAGGTGTTGGGTTATCCATGAGGTATAGTGCAGATTTGTCCTATTTAATAGTCAAACCTGTGCCGAACGTATTAATTAAACTAGACTAAAGGTTGCTGTAAGTGAGCTGTGTGAGTTATCGAGAAACATGAGGGCCCTGGATTCTGTTATCTGATCGCAATAGGAGCTGGATCAATCTGATGAATTCTGATGAAAAGTTCTCATGATCCATCTGTGTATGTATTAAGTTACAGTGTAAATTAATTGAGGTGGATTTGCCGAACATGATCGGAGTGAAGTATGGATTTAATTACTTTTTTATTCTGTGTGCCAGGGCTTTAGCCAGTGTTTTATAGTTGTTGAGGAGTGAGATTGGCCTATATGATACACACTCCATTGGGTTCTTGCCTGGTTTGGGGATTACCACAATTGTTGCTGTGTAAAGCGATGGTGGGAGAAGTCCCGTATATTAGCATTGGGGGTAATAATTGTGTCTGGTATTTTTTATATGTTTGACATATAAAATAACGAAAACCCACACAATAACGAAAAACCAAACTTGCAATATGGCGGGTAATTAAATATCGCCCCTGTGTGGCCAGTCTTATCGGGACACACAACTGTGCACTTTTAAAAGCACGATCATATCGTAATCGAGTTTGGATCTCGCTTAAAAACGCACTAGTGTGGCCTAGAGGAGAGTCCAGCATTAAAGAGCATTGTGTAGTTTGTATTGTGAGAATAGTATTAGTGAAGGTGTGGTCCTTGATAAGAAAGGTCAGTAATTTAGCCGAATGGCCCCCATGGTCAAAAAAGTTTTTTTTTTTTTTGACTATTAAAGAATTGCTTCGGTTTGGCCTTCTCAGTGATCATGCCAATTTTAAACTTTCAAAGCTAGCATTTAGAGGGGGGTCCCCTACATTATATAATTTATTTTATAAAGCATATGTATTTGCACTAAACTTCTTCTTTAAGTAATTTATTTGGGGGGATTAGTGACCCTATAAAGTAGTAGTTGTGTTATTTATTGCTCCTTATTTACAAATACGAAGCTTTAAGAATATTCCACATAGAGGGGTGCTTATCTCCAGATTTAAGCTATTCTCATGAGCTAAATGTTTTTTTTCTAATTTAGTCATACAAACAAATACGGAACTACAGATACACCCAGTCTATGAATGTAATACATAATAGAATAAAAGAGTCATAAACAGCACAATGATTAGTAATGACATAGTTAATGGCACAAATTGCACTGTGCAGATTGGTGGTTTGTCTAGGTTAATCCCATATTTATTAGGTTAAGTGTGTAAAACAGCACAAAATGACAAATCTTAGAAGCCCATTTTCGGCAGTACAATACCAAACGGTATTACACTAGTGCTATGGTATTGTATAAGACATTGTATAATTATGTTAGAACCTGAAATGGTAGCTCACTAATGTGAACAGCATCAACGGATTTTTCAAAATGGAAGAGAATATGTATAGTAACTGGGTATGCATAATACAAACTAAGAATTTTCAAAAGAATATTTTCCACTTAACTTTCCCTTTTAATACATAACTATCTGCGATCCTGCAGTGCTTCTGACTCTCGTCCAACGCACCATTTTGTCGTGATATGGCACCTATCTTTGGTAAATGTGCATGTGCACATGGGGTGAGGGCACGAGATAAACAGCAATGTTGCAGGATCATGGATAATTAAAGGGTATGTCCACCCTATCACATGGTTTGTTTCTTAAAAAAAAAAAGAGAAAAAAAAGAGAAACCTTACTTACCAGCCAGTTAACGGAGTTGCATTGGGGGCTTGGCCGTGGCACAAACACTGCAGGAGAATGTACGTTTTTTTTTAACACTACACAGTGGGGCCAGTATGGGGTTTAATTTGAATTTGGGGGGTGGACCTGCCCCTTTAAGTATTGAAATCTCAGCTTTGGGTTTAATATGGGAGACGGAGAATTGTACATGTATATTTTAAACTAAAACACAGACATTAAATGTATTTCATTACCGTTTAAATATCTAATACCGAAACAGCATTTGTTAACTAGGAATACCAATCCTCAAATAAGAATACTAGCTTAATAGTTATAAGTATTAGTGATAATACCCCTGCTTTATATGCTTTAAAAGACTAATTTTAGACAAACAGCAAATGCAGTTTGCTTAAAGTTACCGGAGTGGTTCCCTGACAATTGCGGATAGAAAAACACTGCTATGTAGTGCATACATTTTTTAAATTCTTACTTTGTATTATGCATACCTAGTTATTGTACACTAGACATTAAGGGCTAGGCCACACTGCTGCGTTTTTTGTGCATTTGCGCTTTTTTCAGATAATTGAAATCGCGGCGACGCCCTGAAAAACCCGTGTTTTCGGGTGTGTTGCGATTACAATTTGCGTTCCGCATTTTAAATCACAATCGCATGCGTTTTCCAATACTTAATGAAAAAACGCATGCACAAACGCAACAAAATCGCACAGTGTGGCCGTGCCTTAAGCCAGTTACATTAATAGGCACTAGTTCCCCCTTAGTGTCCCAAGGCCATAGCCCCGCTCCTCCATGTCCCAAGGCCAGAGTCCCCCCTCTGTCAAAAGTCCAGAGTTCCCTCTAAGTGTCCCAAGCAACCTTACCTGCAGTCTGTGTCCATGCCTCTGTGTGTGTTTCCTGTGATCTCAAAACAAGTAAGAGTTAAATGAAAGCCTGCAGTATTTCCTTTAAAATGAGCCAACAATCACATCTCTGTGCGGAGCCTGTGAAACATTACATTGGGGTGAATGTTCAAACTTCCTGCTTCCTGTAGGTTCATTGACATCACCAGACCTCTGCCCCACCAGTCCGCCCCGGGGGAAAAGCAAGCACAGTTAAGATTTAATGCTGGGGAAATCAGGAAGTACCTGGGGGGAAAAATTGACAGTTGAGAAGGAGAACCTATTAATGCAGGCAGAGACTGGTCAAGTGGCTGAAAACAGGAAGTGTTCAAGCAGGAAGTAATATTGCTAAACCTTTCCAGCAATAACTTCTCACAAATTTTATCTTGAGACGAGATTTAGGTTGCATTTTGAAGGTGTGATGGAAAATTATAAAATACATACTTTATTATATATATACACTGAGCTTCATAGAAGAAGGGAAAAATAGGTTTATTTCTGTAGGAGAATTACATTTATGCCTAGATTTTTAGGCCTATTGGGTCAGTTTCCAGGTCCTCTTAAAGAACCTGTTATAACACCAATAACAATTAATGGAAAATGTAACATTAATCCTATATACAGTACATACTACAAATAGTCTTCCAATGAATATTGGGTAATCTGAAAGAGATTTCTGGCAAAACTTTTGAGAATGTCCCTTTAAAATTAACTTTTGATTTTTTTGTACTTATACATCTAAACTTAGAAAACCAGTTTGATGAATGTCCATGTCATTAAAAACAGTCCAGATTATTTAGGGTGTAGTAATGCATTTAAAGTCACCAAGTTAATTGGACTGCACACCTGACTAATAATGTGTTTAAATTAGCTATAATTTAAACACAGTTTGCTTTTTTTTTTTTTTAAATTAATGTAGATACAAAAGTAGATATATTATTGCCAGGAAAACCCCTGACTGTAGCACTATGGCTCATCCTTTTAGTTAAAAGTGGCTATACACACAACCATACCGGTTGTGCAATCCCAATCCCATTATGGCAGCTGTGCTGGTGTTGCAGAAGACAACAGTGTGGCTCAAAGGTATGCAATATCAGATTTGCAGCTGTTATTACCACGACTTTCAACGCAACAGGGGAGGACTGGCCCAATAGGCTGAGGGGCAAATGCCTCCTGGGCTGGTCTCCAATTAAAAATTTGGGCTGCCCCAGAAGCTATTAGTAAATTATGTGCTTGAAAGGCACAGCACACACCTATAGCTCTAACATGGGCATAGAACAGGAAACTTTGCCTCCTTCAGATCGTTTACCAGTCAGCCCTCGAGTTCATTAGCAGTGTCAGTCAGCCCTTCAGTTTATTAGCCAGTGTGAGTCAGCCCTCCAGTTCATTAGCCAGCATCATCAGCCCTTGATTATATTAACCAGTGTTGCCAGTCCTTCAGATTATTAGCCAGTGTTAATAAATCAGCCCTCATTAGCAGTGTTGTCATCCCTCATTAGCCAGTGTAAGACAGCCCCCCAGTTTATTATTCAGTGTTTGCCAGCCCTCCAGTTAATTACTTAGTGACTTAGGGATTTGGGTCCTCACCCAGAGTTCTTGGAAGGGGAAAGATTTTAGGACTATAAATTGTCCTTTAACCACATCATACACCTGAAAATGTAAAAATGGGAATAGTGGTCTTAAAAATGGGCGCATCTTAAACAAAGTGTGTGACCTTAGCAAAGTGGGCCTGGTCAAAAATGTTGCGATCTAACGTGAAAGGGTCACTTGGTTATATTTGCCTCCCAGGCCAAAAGGTCCCAGTCCTCCCCTGAACGCCAGCATCCCTTTTGGGATTTATCCAGAGTCGCAAATCTGGTATTAAACACTGGAAGGGACATATATATCTATCATCAGTACACCCAGTAAACAGAGAGCCCAGGTGCCATTCAAAAATATATATTACAAAACAAAAGCAAACGAAGGCTCTCACAGGTCTTGGCATTAAGTTAAAGCTTTTCTTTGAAGCAGTGAAAAATGCTACATCGACGTGTTTCAGTATATATAAGAAAAAAAGAGAACACGGCACTCACTTGCATCAAATAATTGGGTGTGAATCACCAACACATCCACACTGCTCCTCCCCCTTCTTCAGGCGGTACAACAAAATGTTTCTATCACAACATAGGTTATTTATACAAAGAAACAGGAAATGAGGTGCAACCCCACCCCCCACCAAGGGCAAATCAAATATATATATTTTTTTATAGTATCATTTATACATACAGGTAAACATATCTAGATCCATAACAGCTAAGTACGATTAATTACAGGACAACATGCTAGAGATGCTGCAAAAGAAAATCAACCGCTACATCATATCATGTGAGCTTGTGGAAACAATAGAATCATGGGCTGACACTGGCAGAACAAACAAAAGGGTACATTTAGTTTTCACAATCGGGGCATAGTGAGACTGACCTGCGTTTTGTAGTATTAGAGCACATTCAGACCCCGAAACGGGGAGGGGCAGGGAATTTCTTCTTAAATGCCAGGAGGTTAGATCGAACCACTGGGGTTAAACAGGGATTATAATTTGTACTTATTCCTGTAAATGTACTCTTTGGTTGGTTCTGCCAGTGTCAGCCCACCATGATATGGTGTAGGGCTAGATTATTTTGCGTCTCTAGCATGTTGTCCTGTAATAATAGTATTAACCGTACTTACCAGTTATGGATAGAGATATTATCGATATAGGTATGTTTACCTGTATGTAAAAGTGATACTATAAAAATATATTTGCACTATATTTTTTTGATTTGCCCTTGGAGGGGAATTGTTTAAGGTTGCACCTCATATTGTGTAATAGCGACACATATTTTGTTGTAATGCCTGAACCAGCTGGAGAGCAGTTACTTTTTAAATATATATATATATATATATAGTGTGTGACAGTAAAGGTAGCACTCCTTGCCTTTTCCTGTGATCACATCCTGATGACGGCCAAGATGGCGGTCGAAACGCGTTGATGTTGGCGTTTTTGCACTTAATAAATTGAAGTTATTATACTCAAGACCCAGGAGTGCACCCCTAACTTTGAATGGAAAACTCAAAATGATAGGTTAAGACACACCTTCAGGATATCTACAGGGTCTCCATGTAGACACTAAAAGGAAGTGGAATTTTACCAACATCCAATGAGAGGTTCTGATCTTCCACTGTTAGCAAATCAAAACATTCTCTTAGGCACTGTCCATGACAAGACAGGAAGTTCCTGTATTACACCCAGTTATGTGCCGTTTGTAAAACATGTGACAGTCTTAGCCAATTAGAGCATTCTTCAGACTCTCACATTTACTCCCCTCTCCATAGAAAGTAATGAGACAATCCAGTTTCTGGACAGGAAGTGTCTGTTTATGATTAAATGACTTTGCATGTCTCTGAAACTACCCAGCATTCTTAGAGAAATGGGCAGTTTTTACCCCAATATTAATATATTAAAGGACAACTCCACCCTCATAAGAACATCTTTTAGAAAGAAACAGCCTCTTTAAAATATGTTGATATATCATACTTTGTCCTATGAATTCATTACTGTATGCCTGCTATGCTTCTGGATGCCTCATGGAAACTGAGCAACTGAGGGGTTTAACATTTAGTGATTGGCTGCGATGTCAACTGTCAAATCCATAACTGACAGTTGCTAACTGGGAGAACCTGGAAGCAGAAACGGGAAACAGGACATTGTCCAGGATTTCAGGCTAGACTTATATATTTCAGATTTCAAACTATTACCGTTTAGGGTTTTGGGGGGTGATTTACCTGTAAGTTTTCATTTTAGGACTGGACTTGCCCTTTAAACATGAGGCTGTCAGGTACCTTCAGTTATAAGAAGGCTCTACTTCATTTTATACCCTGTGGGGAGCTTTAAGCTGCTTTATCCAAACCTCTCCATTACTTGTCAAGCTAATCAGAATCCTGTGTTTCCTAACCCCATAGTGACTGTAAATCTGGAACTTGCTGTGGTAATTACCAATAAGTATGAAATGTCCAATGGAGCTGTTCAGATTGAATTGCACATTGTGGCAGGATTGCCTGGATCTGTGTTCAGATCTGCAGGTTAATACCATTTTTTCTGGATACATATAATACATGTGTCCCAACTGAGCATCTGCTTTGTGTGAGAGCCCTGCCAGGACAGATGACTGTTGGTCACAGTAACAGTGGCTGCAGCCAGCAGCGCATGTGACAGACTGATCATGTGGTCCCCATAGGGAACTGCATGATTGGCCGTGATTTACTAACTGACCATTTGTCTGATACGGATGACCGAACTTTGTTTTAGCTGGCCGCCCCACACCATCACATATTTCCAGCCAACTAATCCATGGCACTATTGTTTGTTACTGGTGTTTAACCAGCCTTAAGGTTCGTACACACATGCGATCGCGGGTGCCACCCCGTGACGCACGATGTGTACGAACGGCCGATAATCGTGCCATGTATGGGCACTTTATCGGCTAAAATGGCCGTTCTGTCGATACATGGCACAAATATAATCTGAAATGGCTGTTCGCACACGTCATGCATCGGCGATCGCATGTGTGCACGAACCTTTAGACTTTATAGATTATAACTGCCAGGTAGGTGGTACTTGGAAGTGAGTGCAAATATGGTAAAGTTTATGACTAACAGGGAGATTCACCCAGAGGCATAAGCTCTCTAGGCAAATCTCCCGTACGAGATTTACCAGAGGCTGTGCAATTTTGGGTGAAGTCCTACCTTGCCTCTTAATTCAATCTGGTTGCTTAGGATGTCTGCAGTGAACTTCTAAAAAACTGACACTAGGAGGCTTACATAGCCTATTTAGTATCTTCCCCCTCCTCAGCCTCCCGGAGAATTTTGTCCTGCGCAGAAGAGCGCACCTCGCCGAACCCAGAGGCATCCGCTCCCCCCTCCCTTCCAGTGACGCGTCTGTGTGAAAAAAACGGCGGGATTTGGATCTGTAATGCTGGCCGCGAATTGACCAATCGCGGACCAGCACTGTATCAGCCAATGGCAGTAACAGAATAAGCTCTACTGCCTTCCACCAATCCGGTACTTAGAGGTACCATGTGGTAACCGGCCAGCCAATCACGCTCCTGCAAACACGATCCTGCATAAACAGTCTATTTGGATTTCAGCAGGGAAGGAGTACAGACCTGCGGGTAGTCACGTGTATTTATTTACATTTCGGCAGTGACGTATTCATGTGGGCGGAGCCAACTATTGTAATCCGAGGGCCGGCCGGGTAGAAGCGAGAGAGTAGGAGCGCGCACAGCGTGATTGCATAATGAGATTGACAGCAGCTTGGGCAGAGAGACGGCCTTAGGCTGCAGATTTACCACAAGTAAGAACTTTTTATACAAATCGTTTTTTGAAAAACGGACATGGCGTTTCAGCTAGTGCACCACATTACTACATTCTGTGAAAAGTTGATTTTTGGGGTGGACATGCCCTTTAATACTTACTTGTAAAGAGGTATGCAAGCTCTGGTAAATTACTTTGAAACAGCCACACGAGTGTCTCTTCTGGTACTCGCGCTGCTACCGCAAAACGGGCATTAACGTTGCGCCAACCAATCGACCAATATAATGCTTCCCTAATCCAATAGTCTAATAGCTATGGATGTAAGGGAAGGGCAGATGAATCACATGCACGTTCAAACCCTTGGGTAGGAAGCACTAAAGCATGACCGTGGGCTTTTAATGTCTGCAAGTCAGGAAAATGTCTTTATTCCAGGATGTATGAAAACTAAATTTTCCATAATTCTGTGCGGTTAGGGAATTCTGGGAGTTGTAGTTTTAAACATGTGAAAAGTTCATTAAGACGACTAACTGCAAAACAGAGAATGCTGGGATTTGCAGTTTTCAAAACATGTGAAAGGTCACAAGCTTAGGCTGTATTAGATCTAGATAGATGCCTTAGCTACAGGATATTAGGAAAAAAAAAAAAACTTACTGCAAACAGTGTTGGGAATTGTGGTTTTCAAACACGTAAAAGGTGTTGCCTGCTCTATATCATTAGGCTGTATTATATCTATATGCTTTTGCCACAGGCAATAAATCAGATACTTTGCATGTCCCCACCCATTTCTTTAAGTGAGAAATGTGTTTAAATGTTAGATTAAAGCAATGCTATTATAACAACACTGTGTGGAGCTTTTAACTCCTCTATCCACATCTCTCCCTAACATGTATATTCAATCAGTATCCTGTGCTCCCAAGTCCTAACCCCATATGTTAGTTAAACTTGTTGTGGTAAATACTAATAAATATGAACCTTGCATGTTAATCAGGATACTGTATAGGATTTAAGGTGGCTATACATATATCTGATTTTACTTATCCAACCAAGCGCTCATGCAATATCAGTTTGATCTTGCCAGAACCACATTCTTCTATGCCACAGACAGGCGGTTCTTGCATGATTGGTCTAATGTCGCGGGAGCACTTGGTCAGGAAAGTAAAATCAGATTTATGTATGGGCTGTTTTTGATTGCCCATAGGCAAGATTCCTGGGTCAGTTCTCAGACCTGCAGGTTTATTCCACATAGACCCTCTATATTCTAGCCGGCAGGTAGTATAGGTAAGGGAGGATATAAGTGTGTTTGTTCATTTAATATGATGCGATTGTTTTATTTTTAGGACCTTCAGACTAATTTTATTATTGCCCCCCTGGATGTTTCCCGATTGTTCCTGTGAGCACTGCAACTACACATCGCAAAAAACATACACACAATTTCCACTGTGCACCAACGGGCACACTTTTGCTAGTATATACAGACATTTTCCCAGGTGCTTTGAAAATGGATCAAAATGCTGAAAAGCCATAAAAGGGGTAACAGCCATAACACGAATCTTGCAATAAAGAGGACAGTTGTACAAACAAATTGAGAAAATATATTTTATTTTTGATTTGTTAACAACTCTGGTGCAAATTGAAGTGCTGCAGATGTATATGGTTTCTTCCCTTTCAGAAAACATACAAAACACATCATCCATTTGTTCCAAAAGCTCAACAGGGACAGCAGTTAAGTTATATATGGCTGAGAAGGTTCAGCGTGGTCCAGGCTTCAGCCTGTTTGGCACCTATTCACCACTGTGAAGTGAAGTCTAACCAGTGCAAGCCCATCACAGCAATGATAAAATTAAAAAAGGCACATATCGAACCAAACAAAGAGTTTGGGGTCATTGTATTAACATTAAGGTCCCCATTTATAAACCCATGGTATTGTAAAATAACTATACTGCATGCTTTAACAAGTGATATTTTACAATGCAAATATAAAACAATCAGCATTATTTTAACACATGAATATAAAGTAAATGCTATTTTACAATGCAGATGTAAACGATAATTTGTGTAAAGTAGCATATTTGTACATTAATGACCAGTATTGTTAAAGAACATCCGTTCCTATGAAATAATGCCAGGTAGTGTACATAATCGCCAGTCAGGAGCATATTATTTTCTAAGTCTCCAATATTCACCCACTCCCAGGCCAGAAGAAAGCCAGTCTGAATTTAAGCAGTTATAGTGGGCAGCAGTGGTGGTTGTTCGCAATGTCTATTTTAAACAAAATGTTCTTGCAATTGTTACCAAAATCTGGTTAATTGAGAAAATGTTTAAATCCACTGTATGTTGAACTCTTTATTCAACCTCAAATACTATATTAAAAGGAATAGTTCACTTTTTGGAGTATTCCATTAACATACTGAAGACTAGGAGGTTAAGGAGCTATGCCTTGACTCCCATTCTTCAAGCAATTCCCCAGGAGCGATGGATGAAGAAACTTCCCTTACTCACGATCCACTGCAGCAGCGACAGGTCCTGACCAATTCCTGTTTTGGAATTTCCACAGCTGCTGCAGAGGATTACGTGTAAGGTAAGTTTATTTCTTCGTCCATCACTCCTGGGGAATTGATTGAAGCCTGGGAGGTTAAGAAGCTATGCCTTACCTCCTATTCTTCAATCAATACGTTAAAGGATTAGTTAACCGAGTAAACATTTCCTTTAATTCAGCTTATACATTCACATTAAAAACAATGGTTCTCAGTATACCTTTTTTTTTTCTAAAGCAGATTGTTGAAAAATGTGACAATTTAAAATTGTATGAATTCCATACCTTGCTAAACTGGTGTTTTTCCTCATTCATATGTCCTTGAAATTACTTCCCCCTGTTTTAAACCATCTTATTAAATTGCATTTTTGGAGGTCAGACTCCTATATTGGTAAGGCTTGAGCCACTGGCTGTCAATTAGTAAAAACAGTTTGCAGGGGAGAATGAAATAATATGCTTGGCCACATTTTAGGTGCCAAGTTGTTTATGCTTTACTCTGGACACCTGGCCATGTAATTATGCAACACACAAGTGTGATTTACAGCCGTCCACATCTGTAAATTCTGGGGTTAAAGTCACTAACTTATTCAATATCGGTAAGCACGACTAACACCTTACTTGTGGCTGCACAATTATTTAAGACAAACTAATAGATGGTGTTAAATTTGCAAAGGGGTTTAAAGGACAACTATACTGTAAAAATTTACTTTTTAAAAATGAAGAGCACCTGGGACAAGGAGGTAGGATTGATTATTCCCACCTCCCAAGATTGCTTTGTTGAGGAGCTATAGCACATACAGTTTTCATCTGCCAGGTTATGGCCCTATGCCATTCTATATTAAAGACAGGGCTGAAGCATTCAGGAAGACTGGAAGAAGCAGTTTTCATCGTCCTGCAGCTCCTCATAGAAAGGATATTGGGAGGTAAAAAGTACCAATCCTACCTCCAGTACTTTTTATTTTAACTGTTAATACTTAATATGCACTATAGTTTCCCTTTAAATACCTTTCGTGATTTACCCAGAGCAGCAAAGCCAGTATTGAATACCAGAAGGGAAATCTACCAAGGTTATGATGGATAGGAAGTCCTCCCTTGCTTTTGCATACAACTCTGTAGACCTACGCACATTTTAAATAGTGAACTCACAAAAGATCTATGTAATATGTTATGCAGCACATAAAATATAAAATTGTGTTACCACAAATGATTAGAAGAAACACTGTAGCCCATGTAAGTTGTTGTATACAGAATGTTGATGGGGGCAACAAAATACACATACTAGTCCCATATAACAAAGCACTGTGCAGTGCTTTTTTTCCCACCCCTTCAATTTTTTTTTCAAACAAGGCATTGTTAGGTCAAATAACTTCAAAAAGTTTTTGATCTTACAAAAATTGAGATTCAACATCTAACAAGGTGGGGATTACACAATAAAATGTAATTACCACAAGATATAGTTTAGCATTTACTTGGTATGCTTTGGATTGCACAATTGTGTTAGTGTCATTAATGAATGAGTAAAGAGTGTGGTTCAAGCTGACCATACACTACAAACTTACCTGCTGGCATTCCAACAATCATCTGGCCTGATAATTTTGTGATCATTACAATCATATCGATCACAAACTTGATCTGTTCGAGAAACATCACGGTAACATTGGCAGGTGAAACTGCTGCTCTGAATTAACATTCAGGTCAAATCGAATGTCTAAGCAGTGTAATGTAGAGGTAGTTTATAACTAGCTTAAGATTCTATTGCAAATAGCATACCAACAGGCAGTCATCTATACTAGTTGTCAAAGTGGCATTTACATACATTTCTATGAGCAGGTGGATATCGTCTGGCTAAAGACATATATACAAAAGAGGTGTTGCCTCATATTTATAGGCTGTGTGCACAGATATACATCATCTCTGCAGACACAAAATACAATTGTGTATGGTACACGCCACATTACTTTTCATTCAGATTTGTGCATAGTCCTGCAGTTGTCCAGTATTCTCATTTAAATAATGAATATGTCCGCTAAGACAGGGACACTTAATACAAAGTCAGGTTAAAAAGGACAACTATACTCACCTTAGCCACAATCCTCTTGTGTGTCCCTTGGAAACAACCCAGGGGAAGGACCTAAACTGTTAGGTCCCCACCACCATGTTCAGCTTCAAACTCCAGCACTTACCTCTAAGTTCTGATAGTCAGCACACTATTCCTTAACTTCCTCCTTCTGTGCTGAACATTAGGAAGACACACTACCAATAGAAAGACCATGCTTCTTCATCAAAGCCCAGTGCAAAGGGAGGGAGACCGAGAACAACGTGTCTGCAATTGAAACTACAAGGAGGTTATTTCTGGAGTTAGAAGCTGAATTTTGTTTGGGTTCTCCTGGACAATAGTTGCCCTTTAAGAAAATTGCATAAACAGTCTTAAATGGAGCAGGTTTCTTCAACTCAAGTAGGACATGCATATCTTAAATGTAACAGACACCATATAATGTTCGCTAATGAGTCATACTACCAATACAGCTTACTATACATTAGCCATGGTGTATTTTTAATCCTTTTTTGTCCTCAGACTAGGTCATCTGTACAAAAATGTTTTTGTTTTCCCAATTTCTCTCCAACCCACTCATTTGTTTAGATTACTTTTCAGGCCAACTCATTTTCATTTTAATGAGGATTAAAATCTTCTGTATTCTCTTCGCAACTAGACAGCAGTTATTCAAACTAAAGCATGTGTTGCTTCTGCTAAGAGGGGTATTGGGGCTTGCTCACATTATTAAAGTGCTGTAAAATTCATTCTGCCTCTATCATATAACATAACACTCAAACAAGCCTTTAAACCAGCACATGCTCAACCAGTTTTGCAAATCTATCAAAAAACTGCAGCATTTAGATAGTGATTTCAAATAAACACAGCAATGCGCTTCCTGCTAATTATAGAACCCATTCAGACTCGTGTATACCTAACCATTTACAATAGTAAAATAATCGCTTAATGTCAAAGCTAAGATTCAGAAGGCAAAATGGCTAGGTTTGAGCAAGCATGTAAAGAACAGACAATTGCAGGAAAAAAAAATAGAAAGGTTTAAGTTACTGGATGGCAAGCTAAAGCTTTAAAAATATCCTAGTGTTACTCACAAAGGATATGTGCGCGCAGAGTCGCAACGACAAAAACCCCAACCCCCCCACATATTTTAGATCTCCTGTCATGTGGAGCTGCCATTTAAGAAAATAATTTCCCAAAAGTAAATTTAACCCCATTGGCTGTTGTATGGGCCAAAGTCAATTGTCAGTTACCTGCCCCCCCAACAAAATAATTTGCATTTGATTACCTACATTATCAAAAAGATCTTTAGAGATAACTGTGCCCATTCTGGCAGAGTAAGCTGGCCTCTCCCTCCATGCAGTCAATTAAGGCTCTGAAAACCAACATTACAGCCAATGATTGACTGCTGTGTCACCAGCCGACACATCTACACGTGCTCAAGCTTATCAAAAGAGTAAAAGGAGGCAAATGGAAAAAGAAATAGAACGTAATATTTGGTTACAAATGTATCAAACTGGTAAAATAGTTGGGCAGAAAACTAACAAGTCACCAGGGTGGATATGCCCTTTAAGATAGCCCTCAATAGAAGTTCAGTGCAAAATATTTTTCATTGCACCTAAGTCCCACTATCGCGAACAGCGGCGCATGCAGGATAGTCTGTGTGTGATGTGTTCCAGGCCATATGTTATTTGCATGCACGAGATCTGCACGAAAAGTCGTGCACGCATGCAAACCAATAATGGCCCTGACCACAGTGGAAACTACCCGGTAGCAATGCGAACCGGAAGTGAGAACTGAGCGCAAATCCCGCACTGGCACACATTAGTGGGACCTAGCCCTAATTGAATTGTGGTGAAAGTGGCAGTTTGCCAACAGATGCAATCATTTGCACAGCTCATAAGCAACGTACCAAAAATTTAGCAGCAATTTTGCTCTATTTTATGGCTAGTACATAGCAGGCATTAAAGTCATACAAAAAGACTATCACAATATACAAAGACTAGCAATCTCAATGGTAAAACATTATTGCAATAGCAGGGGGAAGCGTTTGCAGCCCTTAACACAACTCTAAGTAGCAATACAAAAAAAAAAAAAAAAAAAAAAACAGCAGAAAAGTCATTTTAATTATGGGCAGAGAGTCTATGATTCACTGGTAAATCCAGATTGATGTACTAAATTCTTACCAGCTAATGTCCCAATAAGTATTTGAAAATTAAAGGGTAACAGTGGTCTCAAATTCTTCCAAACTAGTAGGGATTATATAAAAAGCTTTCAATCACACCTTCAAAATAAAACAAAATCACATCTCTAGATAAAATTTGTGAGAAGTTACTGCTGGAAAGTTTCAGCAATGTAACTTCCTGGTTGAATTCTTCCTGTTCTTAGCCATGTCACCAGCTTGTAGTCACGTGACCAGCCTTTGCCTGCATTAATAAGCTCCCCTTCTCAACAGTCAATTTTTTCCTCAGGTACCCGATTTACCCAGCAATAAGTCTTAACTGAGCTTGCTTTTCCCCCAGAGGAAAATGGCCATCAGAGGTTAGGTGATGTCACTCAACCTACTGGAAGCAGGAATTACACCCCAATGTAATTTCTCACAGGCTCCATTCAATAGCCAAATATTGCAGGCTTCCATTCAATCCCGATGTGTTTTGAGACCACAGTTGCCCTTTAAAGCTTTTCCAATGCTATAAATTTGTCTAGAGATAGAAGATATCTTGCTGCCTACATGGTAGCAGATATATTTTGGGCCGATTGACATGCCCAAAATATCTGCTTGTGTGTACACAGCCATCCACTGTTACATGGAGGCAACATGTTAATTCTGTTAATTTCGCCAAAATTAGGATTTCTGGCTTTGGATAAAGAAGACTGTGGGAGCCATTTCAGTAAAAATATTATGGCAACAACTGGCATTACCCTTAGGTAGGGTTGCCACCCCCCCCTTTTGTCTTACGGAACACACAGCCACCACATTTTTCTAACAGTACACACCAAGCAATAATTTGGCTCGTCATTTCAGTGTATCGATCAGCTAAAACTGAAAACAAGAATTCTGATCTATTAAAGGTTATCCTAAAAAAACAAAACAATATATATTAATTCCCAATTAACTGTAAATCCCATTTATTTTCTCAGATTTGGATCAGTTGGACTTAACACTGAGAGGGGCACATCAAACCACAGATAGTCTAAACAGAGTATAAGTCCTTAAACTCTAAATAACAATTCTAAATGGTTCCTTAAACATCTCTACGCCATTACCAACATTCTCATGGCAAGTTTTAAACAGATTAATAGATACTGGAATGCTAGAATGATTACAGTTTAAATTAATATTCTAAAAAGTCCCAATTAAAGAATTATTTTTGGGTTAATTGGGAGGCTTAAGGAATTCTTAAAGTTTGTACACACGTGCGATCGCACCCACCACGCACGGTGTATGAATGGCCATTTCGGACGATAATTGTGCCGTGTATGGGCACTTTTTCTGTGGAAATGGCCGTTCGGTTGGGGATCACAACCCAACCGGCCAGATCTTTGAACGTGCGGCTGTTTTGACCAAGAAAGTGCCCATACACAGCAAGATTATCAGCCAAAACAGCCGTTCATACACATCATGCTTTGTGGATCGCACGTATGTACAAACCTTTAGTCTTAAAGAAAAATCTCTATAGATTTGCTAAGCAGCCCAAATAGCACCTGGTATGCAATGCAACCATGATAAAAACACAACCAAATAGTACTTGCTTTTATTCACAAAACAATCTATTCAGCTTCCAGTGTCCCAAAGATGTAAATAATGATCTCTTAGCCCATACAATTGTCTGTATACTGCATTTTGATTTGTCTGTGTTCAGAGTTCAGACAGGACTAGATATAGGCCACAAACACCCTTGGATTTCCTGACTGACCAAAATATCAGTCATGGAAGTCAATGGGGCACCATTTATTGACCGGTGTATACCTATCCTAATACTGAAATAGGAAATAAGCAGGAGGTGAAATATTCCATTAGAACACTCCTGAGAGTGAATCCAGGCACTTAATGTTGGTCCAAGGATGGGTAAATGTGGAGTTGAGCCATCTATGCAAACTTTGTAACCTAATGGCAATGCAGTATCTGTACGAAGAAAAAAAAAAAAAATGAGTGCCAGTGCAGCTGAAAACGTATATAGGAGAACGACACCTTTTTACATGTTGACTGCAAAATTTAAGCAAGTCCCGTTCTCCCTGTGGCCAATAACTAGGTATGGACATTATAAAAATTCTGAAGGGCTGGGAACAAGAAAAAAAAAATATATATATGAGCAGAATTTATAAACTCATTATATTGTTCAGTTAATTGTGGATATTATCTGTCCAGTGAAGAACTTCCTTAACCATGTAACTTTGGTATCAGTTGCAGCAAGGAAGCCATGTCTGATAGGAGTGGCTGCAGGACACAATAGGTTGAACAGGAGTAAAGTAGTAGCTATTATAATTGATATCACCAATGTAAGGAGATGGCTGGTAATAACATGTGAAACTGGGGACAGCTTGGACTTGATTCTGCTCAGCCAAAACTTGTACAGCCAAGGAAGCAATAAGTGCTAGTGTCTGCCTACGCTCATGTCCCATTAGGCACACAGTGCTCTCATTTACTATTCGATGAAGGGTCATCAAATAATCATAACGCTTGTCCTCCATCCCTACAAAATGATCTTGCAAGTAACACTGCAGCTTCCTTTGTTGTTCCCTTATGTCTGGAAAGTCAATAAAGTAACGAGAGCACATGTACCTCTGCATAGTTTTCATGTCCACTTCTGACTTGGGCTTAAAGCCTCTCACCAACAAATTACAGTATTTGAGGAGACCACCACCCCTTATCTCCTCCGGGTTGCGCGTGGCAATTGTTCTATTACGCAGATGGTCCATGGCTTCCTCAAAGTCACCATACATGCTTTCACCTGTTACTCTAGGGTGTAAGCTCTGAGACAGAAGGGTCTCGGAACACTGGCTGAACATCAGGATGGAGTCCAATAGGATCTGAAAGGAGTCCACACTAAACTCAAACTGTCGTCTGAGAGAGTCCACAAATTTCAGCTCCATGTTTTTACCATTGTTGTTTGACAAGGAGATAAGGCTCCAGCGATCACTTTCTGTGCAGACCTTAACCAGCTTTTGGACATAGGCCTCTTTTAAAGTCATAGGTGTTATTTTTTGTTTATTGACACCTGATGGCAGAAAGTCTAAGAGGCAATCCAGCACAGCATGCTTTACAATCTGAAAAGCATCTGGCCCTTTTAGATCCACCATGAAGATGAGGTCTAGATCTTTATAACCCAAACCACTGTCATGATGCAGCACATAGCTAGCAGCAGAGCCATTTAATCTTACATTGTGGACAGGAATTCCCTTCTGTTCCAGACTAGACCGAACGACCTAAGAAGATAGAAGAGATTAGATTTAATATGCAGAGCTCACGTAGATAAAATACACACTCCAAATATAGAGCACTCACAGGGACTTGTAACCAACATAATTAGTCAAACCCTTATTTCAATGCATTTTAGTCTGCAGACATGTCCCTTTAAAGGCTCGTACACATGTGCGATCACGGGTCCCGAACTGTGACGCACGAGCGAACGTTTCGGCACGTGTGTGGGCGCTTTATCGGCCGAAACGGTCATTCGTTCAAAGATCGTTGAGTGGCCGACTTGGCGGATCTCCGAACGAGCCTTAAGACAGTTTATCAGTCCAAACAAAATGAATATGGTAGAAGGGATATAATCCTGGCAAAGGGGGGGGGGGGGAAGGATGTGATACACACTTGAGAATTAAATAAAATAACCTGACTAGATGTAGACTGCTGTATCTCTGAAGAATTCACCAGTATTATATACTGTATTTCTAAAGGGTAAAAGCCAATTCTGAAAGTAGCTATTCCAATATTCCATCAATAAACATTACCTGTAAAAAGCAGATAAAAATAGAGCACACAATCCATACACAAAACACATTTCATATATGCACTGAAAATACGATTACGTATCAGAGGGAACATTGCTTTGAAGTAGTAATTAAAAAATATTAGGCATACTGTGTACATTACCATCAGATAAATTATTGCTAGCAGGTTACCTCCCTATTGACTCACTCTGCATTGCACCAGAAAAGGAATACAATCCGCCTGCATAGCAAATGTGATACCATGCTTCAGATGTTAACCCATGTCAGCAACAGTTATCGGTTATACAATGCAAGACCATTAAACATACGAATAGCAGGATGCCAGAATTATTTTTAATAATCACCATGAATTGTTCGCCACAAACTTTCTACATAAATATAACTAGACATTAAGTACTTTTAAAAGTTTTTCCTGCTGTTGGTTTGAATATTAAGTTAGATTACAATAACCCCTTTGACATGTACATTGTGTTTTTATTTCCTATACCAAATAAGTTGATGGTATGCAGCTACAAGAGACAATGGTACTTTTCTAGACTGTTGGTTAAAAAAAGCATTGTGAAATCCTGCATGCACATATCTCCTACAACCCACAATCCATTAATGAAATTAGGCCAGGGATCTTATATAAGGAATGAACAAGTCTAGGTTAATTACACTGTTAACTAAGCTGAAAAACCAGAGAGGGTGGTTTGAAAGGTGACACATAGCACTTATACAGGATGTGTGTATACATTTTTAATAGAATAGTTGCAGATTGCTTGCGGTCCAGTGTAACAGCACTGCATAGTGTTCACACCCATGCACAAATACAATGTAACCATTTCAACACTAGTAGTAGGGGGAATTAACCCACATCAAAACACAAAATATAGGACTATAAACCATAGCTAGGATAAATGGCATAATTCCACCCCCAAATCTAAAAGTTTGCCCCGCTGCTAGCCCTAATTTGTAGTGTTAAAAAAATCCTTACCTTTCTCCTCAGCTCCTTATGGTTGTCCTGGAGGGCCTGATTAAAGTCCAGAAAAGTAAATAGTAGGGCCTGTGTGTGTAATCCAGTGCCTGCCATTTCCATGTTCTCTTAGAGGACTATGGCATGCACAGTGGAGCTCTCCGTCCTCCCTCTAGATTCCCCAGTGCTGCATCTTTCTTAAAAAAACAAAACAAAAAAACTGCATATGGTAGGGGAGGTCTAAATGCCAATCCCCTAGCTGCCTCCACTGATCATGCTCAAACTCATAACCAGCTCAATTGCTGAAGGGGGTGTGAACAATTATAGCCATCAACACACACACACACACACTACCCCCTTTCCACAAGGCATTTAGGAGCATAGCAGGCATTAGCCAACGATTCCAGAGCAAAAGAAAGCATATATCAAACAAGATATACGGGCCATTCTTTTAAAAGATGTAATTATGAGAGCTGCTATTTTTGCCAGTTTATTACATGCATTTGTAACCAGATATTTAATGAAGTTCTCTTCTGTTTTGGAAAAAGGCATCTTACAAAAGTGCTGAATCTATCTATTGGTGGCAGGTAACTGACAATTTTGTTTTATAAGTGGAGATGCCCTTTAAATCCAGAAGTGACAATAAAGCACTTAAAATAGGTATCACCTTGCACTGGTATCAGTAAATTAAAGGGGAACTGGAAATTTAAATTAAAGGAGAGTTTCCTACCTTTAAAACGAGCCATCAACCACCTCTCTACGTGCTCCACAGCCCAAGATATAAAGAAATGACTGACCGACATTCCAAAAGGCTTCTCCTGCACAGTGCCACCAGCGAGCACAGCCTCAGACTCCCTCAGTGTGTGAGGGAGACAGGAAGTCTCTCCATCTCTCTGCTGTGTGAAGTCCTGACAGAGTAGGTGAGGGAATCTACAGCCCTTCTTTCCCACTATGTGAAAAAAGCCTTTTCAGGCAGAGTTCTTATTCTGCCTGAAAAGGCTGTTTCCACAAAGTTTTCTGTAGGGGGGGGGGGTCCTGAGTGGCCCACGGCAGGGCTTGTGCACCCACGAGTAGGCGGGGCCACATGGGGCTGTAAGAGAATGGGCCAAGGGGGGCCTACAACTGGACGAACCATGGGCTCCATGAGTGAGAGGGACTGCAAAGGGGAGGAGGAGACACGGGGCAGATTGACTGACATGGTTTCAGAGCAGAAGTGCAGGGGACCTGGTGATGCTGCTGCCATATCACACAAAAATGTAAATATCTTTAAAACTATGCAAAATAAACAATGAAAATAAATTGCAAAAATTCTCAGGAGAGCAATTCCTATCAATTTACCTAGTCATTTTTGGACCACAATTCCCCCTTTAAGAGTATACACCTATAATGAAGCAGGAGGTGTGAAAATAAAGATGCAGAGTAAAGCTAGGTACACACCTAGCGATTTTTCCTCCTGACCGACCGTTCGATACTTTCGAACGGTCGGCCAGGAGGAAGGACTGTCGGTCGCGGCAAAAGCAGCCGCGTCCGATAGTCACAGCGACCGATCCTCTATGGACCGCACGATCGGACGAGGTTTTCCACCCTGTCCGATCGTCCTTTCGTCCGATTCGGACGAACGGTCGATCGGACATGGGCACATTCGGATTCGATAATTTCGGTCCGATCGACCGATACACAACTATCGGTCGATCGGACCGAAATATCTAATCGTGTGTACCCAGCTTTACAGATTGCTTTAGACAAGTGGCAATCAAGTGCAGATTAAAATGTTCCAGAAGGGGGAAAAGGGGTAGAAGCATGATTGTCGTTTTATTAAAGATCCTAATTAAAAATGAAGACAATTTCAAAATGAGAACACACAACTGGTTTAGGAGATACAGTCGAATCATTTATGTGCTGCAAATTTACTCTGGGATACAACATTGTAAAAACGAAAGAACTATGTGATTGTCAATTATTCTCATTTAACCACAGTCTGCAAAGTGCCATACTTGGAAACAAAATCTCTGGGTCATTTTTCCTCCCACTTTTCAGCCCAAGGTCTGACTTATATGAAGCTAGGCTTCTGACCTTTTAGACAGGTCAGAAGATGGAGGGCGAATCAAGGCAGCCTGGCAATTGCAATGCATTACATTTGGAAGCTGCAGCTTTAAATAAAAAAATATTTTTGCGGGTTTTTTTTTCTAGGACCCTCCTGAGCCTACCTGTGAAGCTCTGAAGTGCCTGACATCTTGGAATGTGCTTGTCCTGCCTTTAGCTCTGCCCCTGAGCTTTTCTGACTCTCCCTTTTCTGATGGTCTATGACAGTGCGGCCCGTTGAGACTGTGCACCCGTCGCGCCAGTGCGTGTGATGTCAGCACATGACGCCAGTGCACCGCGTCTGCAAGCGTGGCACAATGACGTCACGCGTGCACATCCTTTAAACAAGGGTCAAGGAACCCCTAGGGTTCCTCAAGAGGTAGCTAGGGTTTTCTCAAGTGATGCCATGAGCAATACAGATCCAACTTGGAAAAATTAAATATAATTGATTCATTTAACTGCATTTTTAAAAATTAGATTTGTATGTATTTTTCTGAATGATTGAGAAAGATAGATTAGATCTATTTATGTAGGGGTTCCCTGAAACATGAAAATTGCTTTCATGGACCCACAAGAATAAAAAGGATGCAAAACCTGACCTAGCGATTTAGGGCCCCTGGTATTGCATTAGTTAATCAGTAATCCTTACTTCAGTTTCTAGGTCCAGTCCAATTTGCCTTCAGGTAATGTTTGTGGTCTGGCCTAAAAGGTAAGACTCACTCTGCAAGGAGCACAGCTCCCTATTGGCCATGTGCAGAATAAATAAGTGGACAAGTCAATAAAGGGTGCAAGACCATAGAGAATTAACATGGTCTTTTAATCTAGCAATAGCAGATTTATAGATTTGACCTTGTATAATTGATTGCGCATATATCCATGCAACCTACGAGGTCTTAAAACAAATACATATATACTCTAGGTACTTATTTTTAACGGAAACGAGAAAAACTACTTGACTTGAGTATAAACAGAGTGTTGATTTTTCCCCCCCATAGAAAGTCCAATACACAGCCCCAAAGAAAGTCCAATACACCAATGTGCCCTGCATACATTACTGTGCAGCCTGAAAACTTGATTGTCTTTTCCTATTCCCCTGCAGTTTGGGCTGATCTGAGTGAGCAGGACAACTATTGCCTAACCCATTGAAATCAAGAGGATTCTCTGTTACAGGGTACAGATGGTTTTCCCAGGGCTATATGGTTTTTCCAGCAGCAGCCAGATCAGCACAGACTTGAGTATAAACCGAGGAGTGATATTTTAAAGGTAAAATATCCCTGTTTATACCAAATTAAATACAGTGCTATTATTTCAATCAATTATGTAGCTCACTTGCAGGGGAGATTAGTTACTATTATTAGCTACTTGCACGTCTTGCTTTATCATTAAATTTTTGCGATTTGCGCAATATCCAACAATGTTGCAAAATGCTAGCAAGTACCCAGGACTTGCACATATTTGCCTGTGTAATTAATCTTTAGAATCCAATCTTTTTGCAGGTCTACTACAGTTTGAAAACATTTAATATCATCTGGTTTGTTGCTGCAAATTTAAAAGAATGGGTAAATTGTTGCACCTCTTATTGAATAAGCAGTACCGTATATACTTGAACATAAACAGAAATTTTACCTTTAAAATCTAGTCTCCCCCAGGTTTATACTCTGCCTGTGCCGATCTGGATGCTTGTCCAAGCAGTTGGACAAAAACACATAGACCTGGGAAAACAAAAGCTGTACCCTGTAACACAACAATTCTCTTAATTTCGGTGGGTTAGTCCTGCTCACTCAGATTAGCCCAGACTGCAAGAGAAATAGAAAAAAAAACCATGAGAAGTAACAGGATTCAAACTACTCAAAGGAGGGATATTTAAGTATTCAGGCTGCACAGAAAGGTATGCAGGAACATCTGTGTATGAGGCTTTTTATGGGACTGTCTGTGGAACTATCTATGGGAGAAAGCCA
This sequence comes from Hymenochirus boettgeri, assembly GCA_019447015.1. Lineage (NCBI taxonomy): Eukaryota > Metazoa > Chordata > Amphibia > Anura > Pipidae > Hymenochirus > Hymenochirus boettgeri. The sequence goes on along the minus strand of CM033470.1, from coordinate 142,596,169 downwards.
ACCTTATACTAGTCAAGCAGTTTTCCTGGTTTATAAGTAAAATAAGTAAATGAGTACCATATATACTCTACTATAAACAGAGGTACTTTTTTTTTTTTTTTTTTAGAGTATATATGGTACTCATTTAATTCTAGTAATGCCCAATGTTCCCACTAACCCCTAATTAGCTGCGTGCGCAGAAATATATTTTTACTGCACATTCAAAATGAAAATTTGTGTGCTCCATACCGCAGCACTTATATTTCAGAAGATTTGTGTGCGCACCACTTTAATCTGTGTGCGCACACGGTTTAGATGGAACACAGGTTATGCGCCTTGACTTATCTACCTAGAGCGACATTTAGATTTTCGATAAATTAGATGTTCAACTATAGAAGAACATCTAAGAACTGCTTAGCCGGTTCTTTTTTGCAGTCTACTTGAATAGGGCAGACATGAACATCTCAATGTAAGAACCGCTGCTTGTAAAATGCAGTCTTTATACATTAGTTACTTTAGACGTTAGACTATGGGTGAACTTCTAATCTGTCAAAATGTTAATCTCAGTTGAGCAAGTTATGCCTGCCCATACACTAGGCAGACATTAAATAGAGCCAATGGGATAAAAAAAAAAAAAAAAAAAGGAAAAATACTAAACAGCTGGGTACACACATTGAATATTTCAAGCAGATTATTGCTTCCATTCTAAGCAGTATGTCATACACATTCCTGATACATCTCCCTATACGGTATACAGTACTGTTTAGGGATACAATTTAATAGGAACATTCTAAGAAAATGAGCAATGCTGGTATGCAGGGATGACAAGCAGTGCAGTAAAAATCAACAAAAGTCCATATGCACACTAGCCTGGTGGGTGCACACATCCAGTTTTCCCACTTCCAAGGGAACACGTGATAACTCAACAAAGTAGCATAGAGACTTTTGAGTGTGACTATACTACTTTGAGTTATGAGAAGCAGTGCAATCTATATGTAGAATTTTCATTTGAATCTTTAGCTATGGAAAATTAATGCAGGAGAAAAAAAAAATAGGTGCTCAAAATAAGCTTTTCTACTCAATACATAGTTAAAAAACTTAAACTTGTTGGGCTACTTTTTTAGATAAAGGGCAAGTCTAGTCAAAAATAAAGTTAAGCTATACATGATAATCACCCCCAAACCTAGCTTTCACATTAATATGTTCCAAAGATGCCCCTGACCTGGTCCTTCACCATCTAGACGCCGCCCACTGCTCCGGTCATGGCTGTCAGGCAATTGGGCAGGACGTCAAGTTCCACCTTTACGGGCAGCCGCAACCAGGAAGTGGTGTGGCTGTCAGCCTCAGAGCAGAGGAGGAGCAGATAGGGACAGGGTCAGGTAAGAGACTTTAGGGGCATCTTTGGAATATACTAGTAATAAGAAAGCTAGGTTTGGTGGGCGATCAACACTTTAGCTAAACTTTTTTGACTTGACATGCCCTTTAAACAAAGTTTAATTTAGTATGCAATAAAAAAACCCTGTGAGGGCTAGGCCACACTAGCAAGTTTTTCTGCATTTGGCCCACGTTTTTGACCAACACGGAAATCGCGAGAACATTCCTGCGATTTCTGATGCGCACGCATGTCCGTTTAAGCATTTTTGGCGCAATCGCATGCATTCTCTAAAAATATGCACAGTGCACATATGCACTGCTGTCTTAAATTGGGTGTGGCTTTCTTGGTGGCCATGGGTAAAATTGTACAATTTTGAGTTCCTCAGACAGTCAATTAGCAATAATGTAAATTACTAGAAACCGATATTACATCCCCATCTCAAACAGCTTGTGTTACCACTACCATATTGCTCCTTTCAGGTTTTTGTTGCTCAAAATAACTTCTTTTATAGCCTTTGCTATACATGTTGGTTCAACTGTTACAATACATTAGAAATGCCATACTTTTTGTAGTATAGAAGATTTTAGCCTAAAGATTTGTAAGCCTGCCACCATGTCAAGGTAGACTTTCAGCAGGGCCTTAACTAACTAAAGCTAACCAAACCAAACAAAATTATTTTATCATCATATCTGTTACTAGGAAAATTATTTTTTCTTCTTCACTGGTCAAGGAAAAAAACATTTCCCCCCTACTACTGCCCGCCTGCCGCCTTTCTTCTTCAGTGCAGGGGTGCTGTCTGAGTCAAATGTCTCACTCTGCCTAATGGTACATGTGGCCCTGGAAGGTGTATATGTGTGCTATGAAATGTGAGCCGTTTAAGACTTTGCTTGAGTCATACCAAATGTCTGACAGGACAATAAGTTCTATATTGTATTGAAAACTGGTTTGAATAACATCCCCCAGACAGTTCCCCCCTAAACCCAAGTATCAAAATACTTACCTGGCTCCCTGAATAAAGATATTCGCCATGAAGTCTGCTGGTCTTTTGTTGTGTCAGCCTCCTTTTGTGGCGTCAGCCAGTAGACTAATGCGGAGCACGCACCCGCCGGAGCAGGTAGGAGAAGGCAACTGTGGGGAGTCTCGCAAGGGGGGGGGAGTACACTAATTCCTGCAGTGGCAATTCCTTGCCAAATAAAGCATGCTGGGAGTTAGTTTCCAAGCATCTGAAGTGTCAAGGAATGAGGCTTTAGTTGCCTTTTAAAGGCAACTTAAAGAATTCCCATACAGTAATAGCCAAATACAGTATGGCTACTGTATGGGACTTCTGCTGTCCATTTAAAGGGCAACTATAGCCTAAAAACAATACAGAATTCTGTATTGTTTTGAGGCTTTAGTTGCCCTTTAATGGACAGCAGAATTCCCATAAAGTAGTCCCAAACAGTAATAGCCATACTGGATTTGGCAATTAGTGTATGGGACTACTGTATGGAAATTCTGCTGTCCATTTAAAGGGCAACTAAAGCCTCAAAACAGTACAGAATCAGAAGGCCGTTGTGGTGCTATTTTCTACCCTCGGTTTACTTTTACCTTTTTAAAAGGTAAAAGTAGGTGCCTCTGTTTATACGGTAAACAAACATTTTTCATTCCCAGTTTACCTAAAGAATGGATTTATCCTTTATATACTTTTATACAGAGCGAATTGAAAAAAAAAAAAAGCTTCAGAACAATTTTTAACTGCAATTTTATATCAGTATTACAGTAAATCCTTTGTATACCTGCTACGGACTTGCAAGCGAGCACCTTCACCCCAACCATTAATAGTGGCTGTCAATTCAAATTGTACCAGCCAATCAGTCCACTCCCTAGTTACCCTATCAAACAGATCAGGTTTAAAAATAGGTTTGGCAATTGGGCCTGGTAGAGCTACGGAGTCTAATTGGGATATTTCATCTGCAGGTACAAGGACAGGAGGATTTAAATCAATACTATCAGTAGCAGCCTCCATAGCTTAATACAGAGAACAAATATAACAAGAAAAAACAGGGAGAATAAATGGTATTACCAGCACCACTGCCACCAATTCGTTCCAGATCACTGCTTTATAAACAGGTTCCCCACATAACATGTGCAGTAATCAGGGGTGTCCCTATCTATGGTGCACCACTTTCAATATTGACCAGGCCTGTATATATTGTGTGTCCTTGTAAATTGGTTTACACTTATCTGTTGCCTCAGAGTTTGTATCCAATAAGGTAAATTGTCTGTCCAATAATCTGTCCTCCCAACAGGTAGTAATAGCATCTTATACACAGGATCTTGTGTTGCAATCAATATCACTCCAACCAAAGCACACACCACAATCTACTTTCACTTTCTATCCTCCTAGCCATAGAGAGCAGGGATGTCTTGTCTTTTATTACTCACCGACACCACCTGCAGGCTGGAAGTGGTATATAAGGAGCCTTGGTGTATATGTCCATTACAATACACATCACTTGTAGCAGACAAACTTTTTGGATTACACTTCCTTTCACATGGAGCAGACACAGGGGTGTGGTTTTGTATGTATTTTGTATATTTTGTGTTGTACCTAATATAAGTCAGTGCTATACTTTATATACATTTACTGATTATCATTTAAATGGTAATAGTGAGATGGTACACACATACAGATACACCTTTCCTATATGCAATATCCTATATCCCCCACCTCATTGGTAGCTCCTAAGAACTTAATGCAATCTCCTATCGAGATATAAATATATTTATATAATAAGGGCTCTGCACTGTAAAATGAAGTTATGCTCAATTGGAAGCTGCAGCTTTAAAAATGCTTTTGGCTTATTTTTTCCCCCAAAGCCCCCACAGAGCCTACTTTTTTAGATTCAAAGTTGCGGACATTTTTTGTCCTTGGGTGCATGTTTAGGTTCTCCCCTCCTCCAAGATCATCATCTTCCTCCTGATTGGTAAGCATCAATAGGTAAGGCTCTTCTGCTCCGTGCGCATGACATCACAGCGCAGGTGACGTCAGTGCGCGCATGACGAGATTAATGTTACGCACAAGTGGCAGCACAGAGCAGACGAGCCTTACCAAACAGGAGGAAGATGATAATCTTGAGGGGAGGATCTAAACATGCACCCAAGGACAAACAATATGTCAGCAACTTACCATGCCAAGTGTTTAAATTGAATGTTTCGGAGCTACAAGGCATTTTGGTATCAAGTATGCTTTTTCTATCAAATCCGTTTCAAATTATTAACTGCACAGATATTTTGAATTTGGTCATGAAATTGCTGGCCTGATAAGTTTTGAAAACTTTTCTTATAATCAATTTGGTATCAATTTTGGTAGAACTGTAATTTAAAGAATTGTATTGATGCATTAAAAGAAAAACAAAGCCAGTATAAATATGCAAGTTTTACAATTGGATATATGGCCGACTAACTTGCGCCTGAAATTACACGAGAACAAAAAGGTTGTGTTGGTAAGACGGATATTTGCATTACTGTAAACAAACAACAAAGTGCATTTTAGGATATGTTCTATAAAAGGTGTGCCTTTCAAGAAGGTCCAGCAACCTGTTTTCATACCGTGTGTGGTGTAGTCTTATATGCTTGCAGCGTAGCTTCCCCAAACACCCAACAGATGGCACCAAGCCAGAAGAAGCAGAAATCTATGTATCAGCACATTTTATTACAAATATGAAAGACAGCCAAGCTGTTTAAAGGGGGTGGGCAGGTTTTTGTTTTTTTTAACCCACCTATACCACAGCTCCTCTAAAAAAGAATTGAACACATCATCTACAACTTTTGCTGGACACTTCAATATTATCTTGTAAGCAAGTTACAATGTAGCCCAAATGGCACTACACATTTGCATTTTTATTACTACATTAAAAGTCAACAAAAGCCCTTTCAGAAGCAAACCAGAAGCAAAGGCTTTATACACAAGTATTTGGGTGGGTGAGGGAAGACAATACAAATAGTTATTATAGAAGAAAGGAACTTTTTGATCTATTTTAAAAGTTATTTGTAAACTGGCTAAAAATACAAAAACCCAACAACAAGATTTTGGTAATCAACAGAAATGTTGATGCCAATTTTAAAAACCCAAGTTCAAATTCTAAATTCCACTTTCAGCAGAAAGGCTAGAAAAGATAAGCCAGCTTTAATTCTTCTGCTGACTCGTATGTGCTGAAGGTAGTGTGTGTAAGTAGTAGAAATTACCTTTAAAGGACAACTCCACCCTCATAATGACATCTTTTAGAATGCATGGCCTCTTTAAAATATGTTGATATATCATACTTTGTCCTCTGAAGTCATTACTGTATGCCTGCTATGCTTCTGGATGCCTCATGGAAACTGAGCAATTTAGAAACCTGTACTAAGCCTGGGCATGCTCAGAAGAGGCAGACGGAATTAAAATTCAGTCATTGGCTGGGATGTCAACTCCAATTCATAACTGACAGTTACTAACTGGAAGTACCAAGGGCAACAGGACATTGTGCAGGATTTCAGGTTGGACTTATAAATTTCAGGTTTCAAACTATAACCGTTTAGGGTTTTGGGGGGTGATTTATTTACCTGTATGTAAGTTTTCATTTGAGAGCTGGACTTGCCCTTTAAACGGTAAGCACCACTACAGCAGTGGCAGTCAACCAGTTAAAGGTCATATCCAGGCCTGAAAAAAAAAAAAAAAAAAAAAAAAAAGTAGTTAGTAGTTCCCTACCAACTATATTCTCTCCCATTAAAGATGCACAACTAACTGTGTAAAGAGGTACACAAAGTACGGTCCCTGTTCCAAAGCAGGAAGAAGCTGCTTCCTCATTCAGGCAGTTATTCGTGGCCATGACAGTTGACATATAATGGCATATTAACTGCTCTGTCCGTGCCGCTACCTCTGTCCCCAGTAAATAAAACAGGGGCAGTACCCTATAGAATGAAACAGGTCCGTTCTACCCATTCTGTTTCTGCAGTTAATCCAGTAATATTCATATTTCTTAGGATCTCTGAAGGACTTATTTTAGTACCGACATAAAAAATGGCTTCATACATAAAGGTATGCAGCATGTTTTAAAGGAATAGTTCCTGGCTATCCAAACATTGATTGAAGAACGGGAGGTAAGGCATAGCTCCTTAACCTCCCAGGCTTCAATCAATGTAGAAAAGGAATAGTTCATTATTGCAGTGAACTATTCCTTTAAAGGGCATGTCCACCCCCAAAACTATAATCCCCCCCCAACTACTGGCCCCATCATGTAGTGTAGTGTAATCCTTACCTCACATCCCAGCTCCATATGGTTCTCCTGTAGTCCCCCCACACCATAAGTCCAAAAACTGCCCACCAGGAGGATAGCAGTGTCCATATAGGACTGCCTCCTACCTGGCCTCTGGGAGAATTTTGGCATGCGTACTGCAGCCCTTCTCCCCTCCCTCCCCTCTCCCTAGATTAATCCCCTTTGATATAGCCTTCCCCCTGGTCCCCCAGCCGCATCATTTTTATTTTTAGAAAGTGCCCCAAACTTTTACTTACCTCCCCTCTTTCCTCCACTGCACTGAATGACCGGCAGCCGCGTCCGTGATTGGCTGCCGCTCAGCCAATCACAGACGCGACTGCCGGTCCCGCCCCTCTGCTTGCATTCTCGCAAGCAGAGGGCCGGCAGCTCGGCAAAGGAAAGAGGGGAGGTAAGTAAAAGTTTGGGGCACTTTCTAAAAATGAAAATGATGCGGTTGGGGCTGGGGGAAGGCTATATCCAAAAATAGATTTAAGGGTGGACATACCCTTTAAATAAGTCATTGGGTGATAAAGTGCTATAACGCCAGTGCGGTTACCTATTTACTGGTCTACTACAATTAGAAAACATCTGATTGGCTGCTGCAAATAAAAAGCACAGCAGGGGCACAGGACCAAGAACGCAAGCTCAGATAAGTATACAAAGCCAACTATGGTAAACCCATTGACAAGGACCTAGCATTTCAGTCTTCATTCTGAGTACTTCTTAAACAGAAGGGGGGGGGGGTGTTATACCATTTTATAAAACGTATAGCAGGATTTTACCATTACTCTTTTAATCCCACCAGATAACCAGGTCACAAAAACACACACAATGTTAAAGACTATTTGAAATTTGATAATAGTAACTATATTCTTTTATATATACACATATATATAATATATACACACACACACACACCAGGAGACCAATTAAAGTGACACTATATTGAAAAAATGACTGCCTCATCTTAATCTATAATTGAATACATGTAAGTAGCACTTACTCTGATTTGCGTGTGTTGCTGCATGCCTTCAATCCAGCACACGTTTTGTTTAGGTGCAGTATCCCCCCTCCCTCTTTAAACCACTCCCACTTCCATCCGACCTGACTTTCCCCACAAACCAACTGTCAAGACTGTCACCATTCCAGCTACAGTAAAACTACTCACAGAAGAATAGTTTCTTTAAGCTGAAATATAAGAAGTTTTAGATTGGATATCTAAAAAAATAGGGGGCAGATCAAAAAAAAAAAAAAAAATGATACAGCGGGGCGGTTGGGAAGCTTTATGCCCTTTAAAACACATGCAAGTGTGCAACAAGACACTGCTTGTTACAGTACAAATAATTCACACTGACAGTAAGTGTTAAACCACGTGCTGAGTCCTCCTCCACCCACCTCCTCTCCCCTCATACACGTGCACTGGGGTTGGGAAACGCAATACTTCTACTGCGTACAGAATGGGGGGGGGGATAGGACAAGTAGACTTCGCTCCCCAGTGCCCTCTATCACCTTTAAATGTCTAAAACAACAAGTTGATTGGTTAGCCAGGAAAGGTTATGTAACAGCCAGAAGCCAATCCTGTGACAGGACCAGCAGTCGGGATCTGTCAGTTGGGAAGTTCCGGTCCCTACTACACGTGATAAACTTTCCCCCTGTGGGGTTCATTGCAGAATGATTAGACAGCGCTTCTTACCTGCACTAGGTGCCCAGGCTGACAGGACAACGTGGGGAAGTTGCCCCTGCCATGAATGGGCACACTTTCACACAGGATGGCGTCCAGTCGTCGTACCTGAGGCCACGAAAGAAGGCTGAAACGTGGGGAGGCTGGGGTGGTTTGCTGAAGGTCGGAGGACATGTTGGGCCTCCGTGGAGCTTAGAGAGGACGACCGGCTGAGTTCGACAACGCCCACACTCGGACCTCTTCTCTACTCTGCTGGTATACAGGGTCCGCTCGTCTTCCTGCTTTAACGGGCTGTCACCGGGCAGGCTCTGTACAGCACGAGACTTTTTAGGGAAATGCGTATCCTAGCAACTGAATCCGCACAGGGAGGGCACAGGAGAGGCGTCCGAGTTAGTAGCGCGGCGTGCGGGACCCTCAGGTTCTTCGGTAAGACTTTACTTCAAGTTGCACGATATTCAGCGGTTTAGTCGCCGAATAGAAAAAAAAATACTCAAAAAAAGAGGTTTGGTTAAAAACAAGTCGTAAAATAAAACGTCTCGGGTTTTATAAAAAAAAAGTTTAAAACGCCCAATATTCCCTTCAGTCGGTGTGAGGATTAAAGCAGAGCAGTGTGGGAGGAGTGTGATCAGATGAAGAGTACGATCCCAACTGCTAGCTGTGACAGGTCTACAGACTCACCAAGGGACACCGCCTTGCTGTTCTCTAAATATATATAGCTAAGCTAGCTTTGCAACGATTGGTCCTTTGATATGTCTGTCATTCTCCACCTCCTCGATGTCGTGTTTAATTAGTTGAAGACAACCGCGCCTGCCCACTCACATTACAGTCATGTCTGAGCCATTAAATACAGTTAAAGAGAGAGGTAAGGTGTGTTTTGTCTGCTGACAGCTTTGGTGTGTGAGGTGGTTTATAAAACTGGTTGTGCTCGGCCATATGGGAAACTACAGCATATCCTTAACCAGTCTGACCCCACTCTACTGAGCCGCCCACTGTCCGGTCTCTAACTCAAACTGACAGGACTTTCTGAGCTGTTAGTGGATTGGACCAGGAGGCAAGGATGGGTCGTCACTGGTTCTTCACCTATTGCCAAGGCTAAGGGCCGCACGCACATGTTTACAGTTGGTTAATACCACAATTTGTCCCTACATGTAACGGAAAGACTTCTCATTAGGGTTGCCAGGTGATTGAAAAATCGTAAGCATATGTTATAAATGAGGGTTAATGGATAACTCCACTCTCATAATGACATATTTTAGAATGCATGGCCTCTTTAAAATATGTTCATATATCATACTTTGTCCTATGAATTCATTACTGTATGCCTGCTATGCTTCTGGATGCCTTATGGAAACTGAGCAATTTAGTGACCTGTACTGAGCCTGGGCATGCTCAGAAGAGGCAGACAGGAGATTAACATTGTCATTGGTTGTGATGTCAACTGTCAAATCCATAACTGACAGTTGCTAACTGGAAGAATCAGGAAGCAGGACATTGTGCAGGATTTCAGGTTAGACTTATATATTTCAGATTTCAAACTATTACTGTTTTGGGGGGTGATTTTTCTGTATGTAAGTTTTCATTTTAGGGCTGGACTTGCCCTTTAAGGGACGTGTAATAAAGGTTGAACTAGATGGACCCTTGTTAATTCAACCTCCTAATATTGTATATCTATGTATATAAACTATAAAACTAAAACAGACTTGCAGCAAGGCTTCCTAATCATTAATAACACATCTAAACGGAGACGCGCTCCCAAATATTATCACATGGGTATGGGAACCCTATACAGGGTGGTGCTGAAGGAACAAACATAGAAATATAAATAATAATCTAGGGACAGAACCTAAAAGAGCCTTCCCATAGCACTCATTTCCCTTGTAACCCTCAAATCACTGTACCAGCAGTCTTGCATCCCCTTACACTCTAAGACCATACAAACGTATTTTGCAAAAATATATACAATATTACTTTATTAAAAACACCAATATAAATTATATCTATCGAAAAAACCTTGGGTGTCCCTCGGGTATCTCTCAATTTGAGATATTAGAGCTGCTATCGGGGACTCCCGAGTTTTTTTTTTCCGATATATATAATTTATATTGGTGTTTTGAATAAAGTAATATTGTATATATTTTTGCAAAATACGTTTGTATGGTCTTTTTAGAGTGTAAGGAGATGCAAGACTGATGGTACAGTGATTTGAGGGTTACAAGGGAAAGGAGTGCTATGGGAAGGCTCTTTTAGGTTCTGTCCCTAGATTTTATTTATATTCCTAATCATTAATGCAGTTGAAAGGTGAAGTTCAGTGTAATTTATAATTTTTTTTTAAAACTCTTAGTTAAAATTACACATGCCTAGTTATTCTACATATTCGCATCCTTTTTGAAAATTCAATTGATTTCATAACCTTTGCAATGCATTGCTGTGGTCTGGAGTGAGCTGCCATTTCATATTCTTCCCACAATCCACCACTTCCTTGAAATGTTCCTAGCTGTAAATTCTACTGTTGGATGGGCCAAACATACTCAAATCTCTTCTGTGCAACTTGCGGATAGGCTCCGCTAGGAAGAATGCAGTAATCGTGCAACGCAACGTCGCACAATTCATGCACTGCGATGTACCCTTATTGCAGTGCATGCGATGCGCAACAAAAATGGTGATCACGTGCGCTGTGAAAAGGGTTGGCAGCGGAGGTAATGGGGCCACCCCCATCCTCTTCTATTGGTGTGCGCTGCGCTAAAGCAGCACACTGCGCTCACCAAAACAGGCTAGTGGGGCCTAGCCCTGAATCAACCCAGGGACTGATTCTAGGGGAAGCTCAAAATGGATTAGAGGGCCCTGTAAACAGGAAGTCAGTATTTCAGAACCTTTTATTTATGCAGAGACAAAATGTTGGATGAGGAGATTAAGTTCATTAGAATGTGTAAATAATGTGTTTTTTTTCCTTGAAAGCATATGTATTTTAGCTAAACTTCCCATTTAAATGCAATTATTGCAGCCGTGCTAATTGCATTTGTATGTATGGATATTATTATTTTTATAGTGCCACTTGGAGATGCAGCAGTGTACAATATTATAGCATTTATTAAATGTATCCACACATTGGGTGACTTACACAATGTCAGCTTGCTTTACATTTAAATTTGCTTGACAGATACAACTTTAATGAAAAAGCTAAAGTATAAACTTAGTTATAAAATGCCATGTTTGCACAAAGCCCTATTAAAGGGTAGGTCCACCCTTTAATAAAACTTTTAATATATTATAGTTTTTGTTTCCCCAGCCCCGATCGCTATAATGTTAATGTCAGAAAGTGCCCCGATATTTACTTACCTTGCCTCTCTCCTTCGCCGCACTGCCCCGGCCCTCTGTTTGCACGGAACTGCAAGCAGGGGGCCGGACCGGCAGCCGTGTCTGTGATTGGCTGAGAGACAGCCAATCATGGACACGGCTGCCGGCAGTTCACAATGGTGAAGGAGATAGGCATGGTAAGTAACTATCGGGGGACTTTCTGGCAATAACATTATAGCGGTTGGGGCTGGGGTAAGGATTTTATTACACTACACAGTGGGGCCAGTAGTGGGGGAAATTATAGTTTTGGGGGTGGACATGCCCTTTTAAAGAAAATCTGTGTTCTCTGAGCAAGTTAAGGTTAAATAAAATGGGTGGAAAATGTACAGAAGTTTGTGGGGAAAATTTTTTTTTGGGGTTCTATTTGCTAGAAGACAGCACACTTGCTGTATAGTTTGAGTCTTGAGTAAGTGTGTATACCTTAAATGCCTCCGTTTTTTTTTCTTTACCCCATGATGGCATAAAATGCTGTATTTTTAATATGATCGATCAATAAAGGTATGTTTTTTAATTAAATTAAAAGTGTAATTTCAGAGGACTGGAGGGATTGGTGCTGCATTTTTTGTTGTAGCACACTTCTCCTATATGTCTCGTACGTCTGTACCAAATTTCATCTCTCAAGCTCAAAGACTGTGGAAGAAGATAAAGCCTAAATCAATGGGAAGATTAAAACAGAAGAAATGGAAAGGACAGCAATTGGGCTTTTTCAAGCCAAATTAACTGTGTATTGTTGATTTTAAACAATTCAGTTGCAGAGCCACATATAACTATCGTTTTTTTGATCTTTTTCCTTACTGCTGGAAGCATAGAAAAGATAAGTAGAGGCTGGGGCAGACTTTTATAGTGTCCCCACGCAAACTCCTTTTCTCTAGTGTGCATAATAGTAACTTTTCCACCCTCAAACAAAAATTTCAGGTTTGATAGAAAAAAAACCAAAACCTAAACCCCTAGGTCTATACCCTTCAACTCTGCTCCTAAATGTACTTACCAGCCCTTGTTCCTTCAACAACCTTCTGCTGCTGTTCCGTGCCTTCTCCATGCACGCAAGCAGCAGAAGGGGCCAGAACAGAATCCATGTCAGCGATTGGCTGGGATGCGATGGATCTTCCCCACCACTGCAGCTAAACTTACAAGTCTGTAATAACAAGGCTGTGAACAACTACCTTTTTGGAATATTGAAATTACATACGATTTTTTCCAGATATGAGGGAATCCAGAAAATAAGAAACAATGGCCTGACAGCATGATCTCAATGTAGCACATTTACGGATATGGATAGGAGCACAAACAGTGGGGTCTCTCATATTTGAATGCACGGCATGTGATTCACAGGCATGATTGGAGATTGCACCAGTGTGGTCCAGAAGCGTAACTGCAGGGGCCTGCCCCCACCCCTGCGAGATTAGAGGCTGGGCCCCTGACCCACCCCCCTCCATGATCAGCTGTTTTTAAATGGCTGGTCTCGCGTATAAAGAAAGCATGAGCGATCAGCTTTTTAAAAGACTGGACCGAACTGTTAAAAACAACTGGTAGTTATGCCACTGGTGTGGTCGTCTAGCCCTTAATGGCTTTCTAAGAAGTATGAACATTGGTTACACCCAGTGTTCCCTCTAAGCTGTGCATTTGTGTGCACGCACACAAAACCAGGTAGGCTTGCGAACACAGGTTAAAATGGAGCATACACAAAAATGTGGGTGCATATAGATAATAAGGTATGTAGTGCACAAAATGTCCACACAGATGGCATATGAAGAGACTTAACTGACCCGGCCCCTCGCCACCTAGGCACCACCCCCTGCTCCTGTTTTGTGCAAAAAAACGGAGCAGAGAGGCTCTGTGCAGACCGCTGCTCGACTTCCTGGTCGCGGCTGTCAGGCTATTGGGCATGGTGTCATATCGCGCCTTGAGGCGCCCCCTACTGCTCTAAGTACTTCCGCAGAAACTGCACATAGTGCAACCCTCGAAAAACCCAGCAACGCTGGAATTGTTTTTGCTAATTGTTATTGTTAATGTTGTTAAACAGTTTAACATGTAAAATTGTTTTATCTGTGTTTTGAAAATGAATATATGATGTGTGCCTGTTTACAGGCTATCAGAATCAGCCTATCGCCAGGCCTATACCACACTATCTACACACTCCTAAGTTACCCCAATGTCACGACCGCTTAAGATACTCTCATGGAATGTGAGAGGTCTCAATAATCCCAGGAAAAGATTGGAGGTCTTTTCATATATTCGGTCCATTGGCCCAGATATAATATGCTTACAAGAGACCCACCTGCTTCAACCCACTACGCCTTAAGACCCTGGTTGAGCTGGATGGCAAACAGCAATCACTCCTCCTACTCAAACTGTAACCATCCTACTTAACAAATCGCTTAGATATGTTATACAAGATGTAAAGTCGGACAGAATGGGGAAATATATATGTGTAGCTTTATTAATAGAGTCAATACCATTTACCATTTGTGATTATAGGGATATATGACCCACCACCGGCCACATTACAGCCAATTAAAGATATATTACCATTCCTAGCCCAACACACACAAGCGCATATGATGTGCTTGGGCGACTTTAATTCAACCATGAACCCAATACTTGATAAACTGACAAATAACCCCCCAAACAGGTCATCTACCCAACACACACCCCTAGCGCATCTAACAATGGAATTAGGTTGGACGGACGCTTGGCGAAGCCGCCATATGCATACACAGGAATTCTCCTGTCACTCCAAAACACATGGATCTTTATCCAGAATTGACCATGTTTTTACTAACAAGTGGACCGACCAAAAAATAACCGAAATAACATATCTCCCTAGAAGTATTTATGACCATTCTCCTATTTTAGTTAAACTTCATAACTATAATCAACCACCATCCAAGGGAACATGTAGATTTCACCCATTCTGGCTCACACTGACCCCAGAACCCATTCCTGACCATATAGACTTTTACTTCAATCTGGACAATGCCAACAAAAACTAAATGGGAAGCCTTCAAAGCGGTCCTCAGAGGGCACTTACAATCCTCAATAGCCTACACTAAAAAACACTCCCACCAAAAAACACACCATAGAGCAATCCCTCAGAACAGCCAAAACCGCATATATACAACAGCTGACACCAGATAATAAACAAAGCTGGCAATCTGCGCAACTCACATATGATAGTATACTCACAGAAAAATATAACAGGAAAGAATTTTTTAGCAGACAGCGATACTTTGAGCATGGCCACCAATCTGCGAAAATTCTGGCAAGACTTGCACATGGCCCCCCAGACCAAAATATGATTACCTCTATACAAAACCCAATGGGTGTAACCCTCACAGAAACAAAAGATATACTGGAAACACTTGCTAATTTCTATACCAACCTCTATACATCACGACACACAATTCCTGAACGCCCCCTTTCCAGTTACCTTTCAAATATACCATTCTCAAGGCTCTCCCCACAAGAGGCCCAATCAATTGAGAGCGAGATAACAGAACACGAATTGAGGGGAGTGTTGGAGGGAATGGCAAACAATAAATCCCCCCGGCCCCGATGGTATACCTTCAGAAGTGTACAAAAGGTACATAGAGCAAATAACACCAGAGCTCCTACGTGTTTATAACGATGCCTTTACGGAAGGGATACTGCCCCCCTCTATGTATGAGGCACACATAATACTCTTATTAAAATCAGGGAAAGATCCCCAAGACTGCAACTCATACCGCCCCATATCCCTCCTGAACGCAGACTATAAAGTGTTGGCAAAGATCCTAGCCAATAGGCTCCAAAAAGTTATCCTCAAAATCATACATCCGGATCAAACGGGATTTATGCCCGGCAAGTCCACCTCGATAAACATCCGGAAAACTCTAATAGCCAGGTAGACCACGATAATTCCGGAACTAGAGTGATGCTGTCACTTGATGCCCAAAAGGCATTTGTTTCAATCGAATGGCCATTCCTCTGGGCCTGTATGAAACACTTTGGATTTGGCTCCAATTTCTGTAAGTGGACTAAACTCCTTTACGCCTGCCCGGTAGCATCCCTTAAGATAAATGGCTCATGTTCACTCCCGTTTCCACTAACAAAAGGAACTAGACAGGGGTGCCCACTCTCTCCTTACCTTTTCGCCCTTGCTATAGAACCCCTGGCTATTCGTCTCAGATAGCACAGAAATATTACAGGACTGCATCTAGGCCAAAACACAGCATTACTTAGTTTATATGCGGATGATCTGATTTTATATCTGGCAGACCCAGAGCACTCCCTCAAAAACGCACACGACGTGATCACCGAATATGGCCCCCTCTCTGGCCTATATATCAACTGGCGCAAATCATGCTTGTTTCCAATAGACAATCACATCAATCTCTCCCCATTTGCTAGAACACTGGTACCTCTAGTAAATGAATTCAAGTATCTAGGTATAACAATAACTCAAACCCCACAAAATTACTATTCAGCTAACATAGCCCCACTATTAGAACTGACCAAATCTGAAACCCAAATCTGGATAAAAACTACCTGTCGACTTAATTGGTAGGATCAATTTAATTAAGGTTATACAGCTCCCAAAAATACACCTTACAGCACACCATGGCTAAAATCCCAGATTCCTTTTTTCGCAGCGCTACAAAGTATTTTGTTATCTTTTCTTTGGGGCTCGGGCCGGAACAGGGTAAGACAGTGGAAGGTGGACTGGCAATGCCAGATTTTAAGTTATATTATTTAGCCGGGCAACTGAAGTATTTTGGAACCTGGCTACTCCCACCAATAAGCTCCGCAGAAACTCCAACTATAGACCCCAGCGAGGAAGCAGAGAGAATGCTACACTCCTACGTCCCTACCTCCCCAATTGCCTTTCTAAATGGGCAACACAATACAAAATGGAACACCCTTACATACACAGCAAACATATATCTGGAAACCAGTTAATAAAACACTCCGATACACCGGTATCCCAGAAGAAACCACTCTATGGCATAATCCCACCTATCAAGACCTAGCATCCTTTGCAGCTTCACAATAATGGGAGGACAAAGGTATACTATATTTCGGTCAGATCACTGAAAATTGTAAATTACTGCCATTTTCCACTATGCAAGAACGCTTTCACCTTCCACACACTGATGTTTTATTTAGATATTTAGGTATCTCCAGCTCCAATACTGTATAATATCCGAATGGCAAAGTACCACACTTCCCATACAAACACACCCTGTTATTCAGCTACTGGGAACTAATGGTAAAAAGCAACTGATTTCCAGACTATACAATTGTCTGCTTGGAGCCAATAGACTGGAGGAGGCAGACAAACTGCTACACAAATGGCAATCCTATATCCCATCTCTGATACCCTCAGAATTGGAAGACATAGCAGAATCCCACACTACTGCATCGCCCTCGGCTCCTAATAAATTGATGCAGTTTTACATAACTCGCCAATCCTATCTAACCCCGATACGGATGTCCCGTATATCCCCTACGCATTCCTCATCATGCCCAGGGCCGGATTTACACTTTTTTCTCCCCTAGGCCAGCTAACTTGTGCCGCCCCCCTCTTTCTCGTGTCTCCCCCCCAGTACAATGAAGAAAATAAACTGTAGATTCAAAAAAAAAATTACTGAAATAATTGACAATAAAATACAAACATAAATAACATTATACATTTTTTTTTATAAAGATGCAATAATTTAAAATAACTTTAAAAATGAACATGAAACATAACTTAAAAACAAGAAGTGCTCATTTAAAATTGTAAACAAGTGCCAAATTCAATAACATTATAAAGTCAATTAAAAACACTGCTTTCCTTCTCTGATTGAGGCAGTGCAGCTGTCCTTATAATTAAGAACTGCAGCACATTTTTTTTTTATAAATAGTTCCACTTTAAACAATAACTTGTCACAAAAAACAATAACTTAAACTAAAACCTTCGGTATAACCGTATAAACAGATATCAAACAGGATTTGTCTATAATCTCACATGTTATAACCTTCTAGAGCGCACTTTTCTTTTTGCAAACTCATCAATTATGTCATCATACGGAAGTTCTATTACAAGCTGTGGTTCAGTAGACAGCAGAGCAAAACTGTTCAACCTTTCTTCAGTAAGAGAGGATCTTTTTTTTTTTAATTCGTTTTATTTTTTCCAGTTCAGGTTTAGTATATAGCATTAGAGTCGTATTGCAGTAGTATTTTATATCACACTATTACATCATATAATACATTCTTACACAGTGTACCTAGAGAGCATATATAAGTATTTCAAATACAGGAATAGCCGCTATACTACCTTCTGTTTCTGACTTATATTATATTCTGTGTTTTAGATTTTTAACGTTATACAGTGTCATGAATTATTCATTTGAACCGTTATTTAATTTGTTAACATATTGATAACCAAACACACATAAAAAAAGGAGGGAAAAGGAAAAGAGGGGGGGGGGGGGAAATAAATAAACAAAACCAAAAGAAAACTTTTTCTGTTTGTTGTTATTGCTATAGTAAGAATATCATACATTTTCACCTGCATATAAGTTATTTTCATTCAACTTTTACTTCCATATTTGGAGGCCGACAGACAGGCACCGCCCAGGAACGCCCCCACCCCAGGCCAGAGGCACAGAAACAGAAGATAGGGGAATGCCGATTTTCCCCCCCTATTGGAATGATCCCCCACTAGTATTGCAGAGGAGGAGTGCCAGATCTCCCAGATCTTGTCATATTTAGCAGGGCTGCGTCTATGTTGATAAATAATTTTCTGGTAAGGTTGATCTTTGTTGACCAGGTCAATCCATTGTTGCATTGTAGGCACTTCCGGTGTCATCCATTTGATTGTAATTTTTTTCCTAGCATAAAAAAGTATTTGGCTAAGTAGTATAACTTGGTATTTAGGCCACATTTCTTCATCTATACATCCCAACACACAGAGTTCTGGCAGTTGCTCTATATGTATCTTCAGTTGCTGATTAATAAATTTAACAATTAGGCTCCAATAATGTTGCAGAAGGGGGCACATCCATATCAAATGCCAGAAATCCGCATTAGTTGCTTTACATTTGGGGCAGATATCCTGTTGATTTGGTCGGATATGTTTCAGCTGTCTAGGGGTTAGATATAAAATTGGATTAATTTGTTCTGTGCTGCATGTGAGGCTTTATTTTGGCTACTTGGCATCTAATCTATTGTATCCCCATCCATATCGTCTATACACCGCCTCCATTTGTCAACTAGTTTATTTACATTCGGTTGAGTATATGCCTGCAAAAGAATCTTGTATAGCCGAGACACCATTCCTTTTCTTTGTGGTGATTGAAGGGTCGAGTAGATTGGGTGGTCTCCTATTGTGACCGATGATTTTGGTAATTTAAATTGATTTTTAAGCTGGTCAAATGTTTTAAGTTCGTTGTTTACGTATAAATGTCCAAAGTTATATATACCATATTTTGCCCAAATCGCTGCCTCGTGGAATGTAGCTAGGTTATGCTTGTGAAGGTTCTCATTCATCCAGGTCATGGTATATCTGTTGTATTCAATTAGATCAACTGGACTTGAAATGTAGTTCTTGCGTTGATGCAGTTGCTGTTTGGTCTCCCCCACATACAAATCAGAGCATTCTTCACTGCACTGCACTGCATATATGATGTCGCTTTTCTTGTGTTTTGGTATTGGGTCTTTCGGATGTACCAATTGCTGCCTCAGTGTGTTGTTCGGTTTAAAGCAGACAGGGATACGATGTTTTTTGAAAATTCTTCTTAATTTCTCGGAGACCCCTGCTACATATGGGATGACCATGTTCTTCCTCCTGTGAAGAATGCTCTGATTTGTATGTGGGGGAGACCAAACAGCAACCGCATCAACGTATGGCCCAGCACAGAAGAGCCAATTCCTCGGGTCAGGACTCAGCCGTGTATCTGCATCTTAAGGATAAAGGACATACCTTTGAAGATTGTAATGTTAACATACTGGCGAAGGAACGTGACTGGTTCAAGAGAGGTGTTAAGGAGGCCATTTATGTGAAAATAAAGAAACCAAGCCTAAATAGAGGTGGGGGGGTTCGACACCAACTGTCTGCCATGTACAATGCTGTTTTAACACCTTACTCTGGGCGTTCCTATAACACCTCTTAGCCACTATCTAATCACACCCTTAACACCTGGCTGTGATATGCTAATTGGGATTTTCCAGGGTACATAATTGCCACAGATTCTTGTACAAGTCATTCTGAATTGAGAAAGCCAGTCGGATGACTAGCGAAACGTCTTCAAGAACTACATTTCAAGTCCAGTTGATCTAATTGAATACAACAGATATACCATGACCTGGATGAATGAGAACCTTCACAAGCATGACAAATCAAAATATATTAGAAACTGCTAAAATGTAATTTAAATATGAAGAACTGAAGAAACTGAAATATGTAAAATATAGGCATTCTTAAAAAGTCCTATTATTTACAAATTAAAATCCCATCCTGTGGATAAGTCCTTATCCTTTGGACTAACTCTCCCTGATCACATGACCTTAACTTGGGTGGAGTACACAATCCCAGAGGCTTGGTCAAACCCCCATTGTAACACACAAAATATATAAAGATGGGATAGTATACATTCATTATAAAGTGCAACTAGTGACCAATTTAATATAGTATACGTACAAAATAGAAGCCTAGTGCACACAATTTATGCATTCAATTGTTTACATGTTTATTCCCTCTATGATGCTGCTTTAAAGGCCCACCATTCTGTCTGGATAAATAAAAGCAATTAGTTCATTACCTTGGCCAAATTATTTTAAGCACAGCCACCACTTCAAGGTTTGCTTTTTCAGCTGGGTCCTATAATGGATGTATACTATCCCATCTTTATATATTTCGTGTGTTACAATGGGGGTTTGACCAAGCCTCTGGGATTGTGTACTCCACCAAAGTTAAGATCATGTGATTAGGGAGAGTTAGTCCAAAGGAAGTTTGCCCCAGTGCAGCAAGGACTTACTCATAAAAGGCAAGTAAGTACTGATAGAGTAGGACCCAGCTGAAAAAGCAAACCTTGAAGTGGTGGCTGGACTAAAATAATTTGGCCAAGGTTTTGAACTAATTGCTTTTATTTATCCAGAGATAAATCCAGAGTGGCAGGCTTTTAAAGCAGCATCATAGAGGGAATAAACATGTAAGCAAATTGAATGGGGTGTGCACTAGGCTTCTATTTTGTACGTATACTATATTAAATTGGTCACTAGTTGCACTTTATAATGGATGTATACTATCCCATCTTTATATATTTTGAGGGTAAAAAGTTTTAACTAGATAGACTTATAACTTGTCACAAAAAACAATAACTTAAACTAAAACCTTCTGCATAACAGTATAAACAGATATCAAACAGGATTTGTCTATAATCTCACGTTATAACCTTCTAGAGCGCACTTTTCTTTTTGCAAACTCATCAATTATGTCATCATGCGGAAGTTCCATTACAAGCTGTGGTTCAGTAGACAGCAGAGCAAAACTGTTCAACCTTTCTTCAGTAAGAGAGGATCTTAAGTAATTTTTAAGTCTCCTCAAACATGAGAAAGACCTCTCTGCACTGCAGTTGGTTGCCATTGTGCAAAGGAAAATACGCAATGCAACATGTATGTTGGGGTAGATGACCTTTAATGAATCTGTAACAATTGTCTTAAGGAGATGAGAAATAGTAAAATGTACCATACCAGTACTTTTCAAATAGGAAGAAAGGTGCAGACACTCATCTGGAAGATTGTCTTGTAAGTCATTAGCGTATACCTTGCACAGGTTTGTAGCATAAGTAATTATATTATTACTGTCAAGAGTTGTAATTTTCTCAAAGAAGCAGAATTGCTCACTTAATTGTTGATATGCTTCAGCTCTCTTTTGAAGCTCAGATGTAAGTCTATCCAACATCACCAGAAATGTGTTGACTCTAAATTTGTCTTTTGGAGTCTGTATAACTTGTCCTTTGTGGCTCACATCAAATGGCAGTTTGATCTTTCTTTCTCTCTCTGTAGTTCCCTTGTATTCCTCCAGTCCAGACATATCTTTGGCTTCTTTTTCGAACCTGTCATATCCATCCCTGGTTTCTTGCAAAAGTGTTAGTAGACCACCATATAGCCGAACAACTGATGATACTTCAATATCAGTGCTCTGTAAACGTCTGCTGGTAGCATTAACCCTTTCCAGAATGTAGCTCCAAAACACTGTCAAGATGGCAGTTTCAAGGGTCTGTAAGCTCAATCTTATTCCATGAGCCTATGCCCGAACATCAGACTTTTGGAGAGAATCATCTGCTATTTGATCCAAAGCTCCAATGATCTCCTTCCATGATTTTCTAAGGCTGAGGCATGCACCACTCCTTGCTGATCATCTTGTAGTGGACAAACCCTTTAAAACTGTAGCTCCAGACTGCATGTGAGAAACAAGCACCTCCCACCTTGCTGTTGTTCCAGAAAAAAAATTGTACAATTGCTGCACAATGCGGAAAAATGACACTGCATCTCTACAGCTATCAACAGCACATGTTCCAACAAGATTAAGTGAATGGGCAGCACAATGTATAAATACAGCAAGAGGGTTGATCTGTTTGATTCGAGCTTGAAGGCCTGAATATTGCCCAGACATGTTGCTAGCATTATCATAAAATTGCCCCCTGCAATCCATGATGTCAATCTGAAAAGATTGTTTCCAATACTGCATTACATAGGTTTTCTGATTTGTGTCCTACATTGGGAATAAATTTGAGGAATCTTTCTTTGGGGACACCATCTTTGTTCACATATCGAATTATGAATGACAGTTGGTCCTTATGAGCTATATCCGTCAACACTGATTGAGTAATACTTGGCTTCCTTTATTTCTTTTATTATTGCATCTAGCGCTTTAGATGATAGGATATCAATAAACTCATAGCACACTGTTTTTGATAAATAAGATGCTGTGCCTGATCCAACAGTTCCATATTTCTTTATGTGCTCTTCCAAAAATGGATCATGAGCTGAAATTGCTTCCAGCATCATAAGATAATTACCATTTTTCAGTGAGCCAAATTTCTCATTGGAACCTCTAAATGGCAACCCTCGGGTAGAAAGGAATTTTACTACTGTAACAACTCGCTTTAGAACTTCCCTCCAGTACTTTATTCCCTCATTCTGCCTCTGGATTAAATGATGGTCGATTCTTCCATGCATTTTTGCCCTGCTCTGCATTTGCAGATAACAGTCTTTGTGCTGTTTGGAATCCTCATGTTCCATTAATCGGACAGCATTCTTCCAATCATTAAAACCTTCATTTGCCAACATTCCAATACCACCATATAAACGGCAAGCAGCACAAAATATCTTCTTTAATTTAATAGAATATATGAGCCATGGACATGGTATTACTGCTCCATTTCGATGTACACTCGTAAAAAGTTTGTCAGACATGCATCTTGCTCTATCTGCATAGTGTCTCACTGATAGAGAGAAGTCAGCATCTTTGTTTTGTTTGATACCATTCAAAGCAATATCATGAATATCCATGCTTTTAGTATTGGATTGACCCTTAGACACTGCAGGAGGTACAACTTCACATGGACCCTCATGTAATATCGGCAGGTCTGTCAGAGAGATCATTAAATGTTGTCATAAAAGAAGCTGCTTTTTCACATATTTCTTCTTGGACAACATTTAAACTCTGGAAAGTTGAAGGTGAGGTCCCTTGGCTTGAAATTCCTTCTTTGGGAATAACATCAGAGGGGTCTTTTTCTCTCTGTGTTTTACTGAAGAAAGTTTCAAGCCTGTGACTTATTTTTGCTCATTTAATACAGTACATATGTGCTATGAGGGAGCACATCAAAATCTTATAGAGCATAATTATTCCAGATTTGTACCTGTGCCTATAGCAGCAAAGATGCTGAGGAGAGCTGAGCTGAGAAGATCTGTGCTGAGCCGAGCCAAGGAGATCTGCGCTAGGCTGAGCTGAGGAGAGGATACAGTTACAAACCCAGGAGTGCAACCAAATGTTTGTTAGGTCAGTAACACGTGGAATAGGTACGAGTTCGGTGATGTCATCACGCACGGCGCGTACGTCGTGACGTCATCACGCACGGCGCGTACGTCGTGAAGTTTATCGGACGTTGAGATCAGAAGAATATGCCGGGGCAGCTCAGCAGGAATCAAACAAGGGATTTTCGCGGCGCCCCTAGCAATTGTGGCGCCCTAGGCCACGGCCTATGTGGCCTAGTGGGAAATCCGGCCCTGATCATGCCCGAAATGCCAAGCTAACCCTGCTGACTTCTGGCACCTTATTTGGAGTTGCCCACGTGTTAAGAGTGTTGTGACTTTATTCCAAAACCTGCTAACAGACATACTAGATAGGAATGTACCTATTGAACCTAAACTGTGTATTCTGGGAGTATCCGAGGTCGATGTTTGGAGTAGACCCCAATTATTATTTCTTAAGGAATCCCTGTTCTACGCTAGAAGAACGATAATCCTGGCATGGATGGCCCCTACCCCTCCAAAACTTAACGAATGGAAAAGAATGGTTATGAACATGCTACCCTATTTGAGATTAATCTATATTA
This sequence comes from Hymenochirus boettgeri, assembly GCA_019447015.1. Taxonomy (NCBI): domain Eukaryota; kingdom Metazoa; phylum Chordata; class Amphibia; order Anura; family Pipidae; genus Hymenochirus; species Hymenochirus boettgeri. Next base: position 142,571,920 of record CM033470.1, on the reverse strand, counting down.
ATAGAGGATTTACTACAAAATTTGATAAAGTCTGGAATCCCTGGAATAACTATTACAGTATCCACCCTTGAAAAGTTAGAATCGCCATTTAGTGTCCACTAAATATAAAAAGCACTGATAAGCCACATATATCTACTTCAGCCTACAGGCACACCACGGATGTTTTCCAGAATATAGCTGATGTCTGCATAGGTATTATATTGCCGTTACGATAATGTGACTGTTTGTTATTAACCCCCCGTGTTCCAAGTTACCCCTCCTCCATAAAGATATAAATGGTTAATTACCCAATATACAAGCTGAAGTAATTGTATTAATACCTCTTTATTGTAAAAACAAAATGTTTGTATTTCCATTTCCATTGGGTGTGCAAATTAAATACAGTTTAAAAAAGATCATGAATGGCGTACGCATACTAAACCATATACTTAGATATTTGCTATATCAGTCTAGGCTCTGCCATCTTGTGGCCTTTCTTGGATAGGGCATTTCAATATTTGTACAGGGGGCTCAGTGGTTCTTACATGTTTATATTGTGGCAAATTTAAGAATTCGAATTTTGGTTGTGGCACACCTGTGTTCTCATTTCTTTTACAGTTACTCAGAATGTGAACTATTTCAGGGGCTAAAAAATATTCTTCTTAAATCATTTTGATGCCATAAAACTTTATCTTGTTCTTCTCTGCTTTCACCATACTTATTTTTTTTTACCGTTTATGCCTCATTTATTTCTCCTTCTCAGTCTTCCATTTTTATTTTGCTTCCCCTTTGATTTATTTAGTTTTTTTTCCATTTTCTTAGTTTTTTATTCTGTTTCTCTTCTTCCTTCCAGGTCCAATGTTGGATCTTAATCTCCCAATATCCTCCATTATCCCCCAACACTTGTCAGGTGTGAGGGAATATTAAGAATTGTAGATCATCAACAGCCACTATTAAGACACTCCGGACGCTCATATACCTTCCCTCTTTTACCATTTAACCTCCCTACATCTTTTTTTTCTCCCCCTTTCCCTCTAAAACCACGATAACATTAACCTTGTGGCCTGGTAGTTAAATAAAAAAAAAAAAACTGTTTCCTTAACTCACTGTGTACTGCCTTCTTTTCCCCACCACAGCTGGTCCTACACTGGTCCTTTAGTAAGAAGACATACAGATTGTGTTTCCCAGAGACATTACAATAGCAAGGAGGCAGTTAATCTCCTGGGTCTGCATCATACAAGGAGGTCTCAGCCAACCCGTACAGTGAGATAGCGATCTCTTTGAAACTGGATCTTATTTCTTGCTATGCTAGCGTTTAGGAACGGCTTTGGAGGGAAAGAGGAGGCAAAGCACAGAGAGAGAGAGTGCAGGATTTTTCAAAGGGCCCACCGGAGTCTGGACCATCATGGGCACCTAGTGGCTATGTGCCCCATAGCAGTCGCTATGGCTGCTATGATGATTCCTACGCCACTGATTTACTGCATTAATTCAAGAATGTGAGGTAAAGGAGCTATGCCTTACCTCCCATTCTCCAATTAATTTAGATGAAGCCAGGAATGAGGGGAGGGAAATTTACCACCACTGGCTTCACTGACAGGTCCCAACCACTTCCTGTTACAGTTTAAAAATCACTGACTCCAAATGGCAATCAGAAAAGATTACTGCATCAACCAGAACTATCAAGACCAGTGATTTTCAATATTTTAGAATTTTACAAATTTATTCAGGCCACTCTTGAAGCTTAAAACGAACCTGCCATTACCACAGCTACTGCTAGACTGTTTCACAGCTTTACATCTCCCCTTTTTTAACATGAAGATGAAACTACTTTTCTTCTTATTTTAAAGGATGTCCACACGTCTTCTGAAATGACCTATCGGTAAACAATGCACCAGAGTGTTTATTGTATGACCCATTAAAGTAATCTGTCTGCATAGTCAAGCCCCATCATTCCCCTTATAAATGTAGTTGCCCTTCTCTGAACTGTTTCCATTTCCAAGTTGTCTATTTTATATACTGATTCCAAAACTGCACCCATATTCCAAATGAGGCCTTACCAGTGCTTTTAAATAAGAATAGTTTTTATTTTCAGGTTTGAATCCTAATTCAAGATACCTTGTTAGCTCTAGCTGTTTTTCAGGTAGTAGTAGACAGAGATAAAAAGCATCCCCTCTACTGTACTTCTTCTTGCCCTACATTTCTTCTCTCCTGCAGACCACAGAACATCCTGCTAGATGCAGATAGGGGGCAGATCACCCTATGACTTGTTTGCCCCTATAGTAAATAAGTAATAAGATATTTCATTACCCTATAAAAGTACATACAATACAAGGATTGTGGAAGCACTCCAATTTTACAACTACAATTAACAGAAGTGCTACTGATCTGGTCAAACATTTATACAAACATAAGTAGAAATGTGGGGATTTTTTTAATGAAATATTGTGGAGGTTGGGGGTGAGTAAGGGTTACCTACCTTACCCCCAAAGTAAGATTTGGGGATGGACATGACCTTTAACAACATCTCTACCTTCTTTGACACATTTAAGAAAGTCTTTGACACTCCAGGTAGAACAACAGCAGCCTCCTCACATCTGATGCAGCTTCAACAAGGTTCTCAATCAGTGGGACAATATGCTTTTGAGTTCTGTACCCTGGCTACAGAGACTTCTTGGAACAAAGAAGCCTTGTTTGCCCTTTTGTAATATCTCCCTGATCGTATCAAAGACGACTTGACTTTTTAAAGATCTGCCCCACAGCTAGAAGATCTCACCCTTAGTATTCCTGTGGATACACTGTTCTTTAAATGCCAAGCTGAGAAATAGCTTTTTTACTCGGTCTCCTAGCCCACTTCCTCCTATTACTTCATTGGTGCAACCCAATGAAGTTGGGGTACTCATTGGTCTGCCAAAGAAAAGCTTTGTAGACATTAAAATGGCCTCTACTGTGCTGCACAAGGGCACTTGAAAACTCCAGAGTCTAGATATGGAGAAGAAGTCTTATCTAGGAATTATTAAATATCCTTTTCGGAAGAATTCTTTAAAGTTTTTCTGCCTGTAACTCTTTAATACGAAGCATTTTCCCACCTAAGCCATTTTAGACTCAAGAGCAGCTGGTAATTTCATTGACCTCCTTTGCTTCTCTCCTAGGCATCCCTATGTCTATTTGTTGCATACTTTCTCCTCGCACTCCTGTATATGGGAGTGCTGTGTCTCCTTACTGTTAACCACCAAACAGTATTCGGAACATCTCAAAACAAATGGCGAAGAGACGCACTTACTTAATAAAGGTGCTTATTTATTGTGACATACTGTGTGCACAACATGTCGGGGTTTTTCCCTTCCTCAGGTGCGTAATACAACATTCAGTGTGCTGGTTTAAATATAGTGGCCACTCATAACATGTATTCAGACATTCCTTCCTGAGCAATATTAGGAGTTCAAAGATTTGTTCAGCAAGACCTCCAAAGAAATATTACCACCCCATCGCTCCTATGAAAGCCGCATCGATTTTCTTACCACAACTCTTGAGGCCGCACTTATCCACTTATAACCTACCCCTGTAGTGGATTTCTATTGGAGGAACTGTAAGATTATAGCCTTACAATCTAATCTTACAATTCCAGGAGGAGAAGGAAACCAGAAGCCACAACGGGGAAGGTTATAATAACGCACCCGAACTATAAATAATTTATAGTTGGGGGTGCATTATCCACTATATCCACTTTCCCCTGCTGAAGCTACTGCCATGCAAGAGTAAATTTAAGAGAATCTGTCCCATGGGTTTATTAGACCTTCCACTTCACCTGCCAGAGCAGGATTAATTTTTTGTGGAAAAGAAGAACTTTGACCCGCTAAAATAACTATCAAAAATCGGTACCAAATTCAACAAACTGCTGAACTTTTTAATCACCTTAAAGGGGCAAGATCTCAGGGGTGCCTATAACCTAATACAGAATCAAAAAGGTGATGAATAGAAAACTGATTTTAACACACGCAGTTTATTTATCTTTGTTAGTTACCACCTAATATGCGCATTCCTAATGTGCCTTTAAGTACTTATTAAAACCTTTTTCAAGTGAAAAAAGGGAGCACTATAGGACTAGGGGCCACAGCCTCCCTGTCCCCAGGGGGACGACACTTTTTTTGATTTAAACCCTTTAAGTGCCAACCAATTCTTCACTTCTCTTCAATAAAACCTGCAGGAGCCGTGAGAGAAGGTATTGTACTTACTCGATCACCGCGTAGTCTGACAGGTCCCTACGGACAAGTGCGATGCACATAGAATACAGAGTCCGTTGGGACCTGTCACACTACACGGCGTTCAAAGCACTTCCTTTAAAATGCTGCCCAGGCTGTCAGAGTAATAAACTAAAAATCAAAACTTCTGTGCTGCTTCTATTACTCTAAATGTAGGCAGAGTTTTTGAAGGAAGCTGAGAGCAGAAAAATGTATAGGGCTCTCAGATTTAACTGAATTTAACCAGTGGGCCAGCTATCATCCCTTCCACTGGCCAGTGTTAAACCAGCCCCCCAGCCAGAGCAGTGTCTCCCAAACCTATTAACCTCCCATGTATAAATCCATTAAAAATGGTGCTAATTTTGCCCCAACCAATCAGATGTTTGCTTTCAAATGGTAAATAACATTTAATTGTTTGGGGCAAAATTAGCACCTTTATTAACAATAAGAACTTTTATTACATCTCTCTAAATGAATGTAAAACACATAAAACTAATGAGAAGATAAAAGCAAGAGGCACATTCCGTCCCATACATATCCCCTCTCGACTCCTCTCACTCTCTTTATTTAATCCTAAATTTAAATATCCTGTATCTCCATATAAGATATCACTTTGGAATTTGGAAGAATGGTATAGGAGGAACTGGGTACAGAAAATGTTAATGGAGTGGGGGAGGGTCCTATACCTCAGTGTATATATATATATATATATATATATATACACTGAGGTGCAATAGTCCTCCTGAAAGTATTTTTGAATAAAGGTTTGAGCAGCATATCCCTATATTTGTATTTAATTCCTGGAATAGATCATACTAAATAAAGAGAGAAGCAGGTATGGTCTTGTTGCCCCAGGGAACATATATTTTTTTCACTTGGTTAGGACTGATGCTGGGATAATGCCTTGGAGTGGCGCATCAGCTGACGCATGTTTGTACGTACAAACAATGTAACTAAAGGTATCCATTTGAACTACAGTGCAGGTGATTACCCTTCATTGCTTGCATACATGTCTTATTCTTTTACCCCATTCATTTGTAATTGTATGTGTAGTTGAGTGCTGGAGTCTTTTGTGTAATGTATAAATTGCCGGCCCTCCATTGCACCGCACCTGAAAGTATTTTTGAATAAAGTTTTGAGCAACGTATCCCTATATTTGTGTATATATATACTAGCAAAATTGTGCCCGTTGGTGCACAATGGAAAGTATGTGTGTGTATGTTGTGCTATGTATGGATATAGTGGATATAGAATGTTTACACAGGTATATTTTAAACTGTTACTCAGACAGTCACCAGCTTCCAGAGGAACCAAATAATCCTGCAGGTCTGAGAGTAGACCCAGGCAATACACTGTGTGGTTGAAATAAACATGCTAGGTTAATACTTACTAGTATTCACCACGGCAAGTGGTGATGTTACCTCATATATTATAACAGAAGGTACCTCACAGCATCATGTTATTGTAATAGCATTGCCCTAATAATCTAACGTATAAACAAATATTTCTCATTCCTAGTTTACCTAAAGAAATGGATTTATCCTTTATGTACTCTTATACAGATCTAATTGAAAAAAGTTGCTTCAGAGCAATTTTTAATAACTGCTTTTTATTTCAGTATTACTGTAAATCCTTGGTATACCTGTCTGGCTTTACCACAAAGCAAATGGCTAAGGACTTGCAAGCGTGCACCTTTATCCCAACCATTAATAGTGGCTGCCAATTCAAATTGTTCTAGCCAATTAGTCCACTCCCTAGTTACCCCATCAAATGGATCAGGTTTAAAAATAGGTTTGGCTATTGGGCCACAGTGCCTCCACAGTGCATGTCACAGTACCTCCTGGAGGCCAGCGTTGAGGCAGAAACCTTTTCACAGGAAGACAGCTCCTACTCTTCACTTTCCTGGACTTTGGACAAGCACTGAAGAGGAACCATTTGGAGCAGAGGTGTAAGGTAAGGAAAGTTACCCATTATAGAAGCCACAGGAAAATACTAATGAATTAGCAATGTTAACACTATATAAAATTAATTTTTAATATCTAATGGGTAAGTGAACATATATAGTCTTCCTTTAGAATCATTCAGATCTTGTTAAAATAAAACTATAGGATAATAGCACTCTAGAACTTGGTTACACAGAAAGACATAATATTCTAAAACATAAGTAAATATATTAAAGATGAATTGAGAAAATAATTGTAAAGCGCTGCAGAATATGTAGCGCTATATAAGATATAAAATACATACATACATACATACAAAGATTACACAATGTTGCTGTATATGGTCAGTGAGCTCACATTGATACAAATTTCACAAATGAATGTACTTGGGGGTGCTAAATAAATTAAAGGGCATGTCCACCTCCAAACTATAATACCCCCAGTAATGGCCCCATCATGTAGTGTAATAAAATCCTTACCTCACATCCCACCTCCATATGGTTCTCCTGTAGTCCCCCCCCCCAAAGTCCCAAAAACTGCCCACCAGGAGGATAGCAGAGTCCATATAGGACTCTGCCTCCTATCTGGCCTCGGGAGAAGTTTGGCATGCGTACTGCAGCCCTTCTACTCCTCCCTCTCCCCCCAATTAGGATTCCCCCCCCCCTAGCATAAAACCCTTTACATATAACATTCCCCCTGTCCCCCCAGCCCCAACCACTATATTTTTATTATTAGAAAGTGCCCCAAACATTACTTACCTTCCCTCTTTCCTCCGCCGCACTGAACTCCCGGAAGCCTGGCTGACGGCACTATTCGGTGCAGAGTAGTGACGTCAGCCAACAGAGGAATGCAGAGCATGCGGCCGCCGGAACAGAGAAGAGGATCCAGAGCAGGGGCAGGTACTGTAAGAGAAGGCAACTGTGGGGAGTCTCACAAGGGGGGGGTACACTAATTCCTGCAGTGGCAATTCCTTGCCACTGCAGATGTTTGGAAACTACAACTCCCAGCAAATAAAGCATTCTGGGAGTTGTAGTTTCCAAACATAAGGAATGAGGTTTTAGTTGCCTTTTAAATACACAGAAGAAATCACATACAGTAATTGCCAAATACAGTAAGGCATATTTACTTTATTTAGTATTCCCTCCATTGCAGAATTTAAAATGTCTCCCTATTAGGCTTATATCCTCTTGATTTTTATAGGGCTAACGTGTTCATATATCCTAGACTTAACACTTGAAACAAGGCCACTTTAGCACAATATCCAGGGCAACTGCTGCATGTACATAGGTGCCATCCTCCAAATACCCCCTACCCAGGCGTGAACAATATCCAGAAAGAATAGAGATGAGAGGAGCACACTACTTGCAAACAATGATTTATTGAGCAAACAACATTACATGTTTCAGGAGGCCTCTACCCCCTTATCAGCATAACCAGTGCTGATTTGAACATATATATATATCTCCTCATAACCACACCTCTATACCCATGTAAAACGTGATTGATGGGTATAAGGTTCCATAAACCTTTTATAAATTGACATTGACTTTATGTTTCAAAGTATTCATAGTCGATACTAATAAGTCTAGGAATAATTGGTGCAGATATAAAGGAACATTTAGGTGTGGACACGCTAGATGTGTTACATGTAGCACTATTAAAGGGCATGTACACCCTTCTTAAAAAAATTTCATGTAATAGTCTCCCTGCTCCCCCAGCCCCAACCGCTATAGTTTTAATATCAGAAAGTGCCCCAAATATTACTTACCTTCCCTTTTTCCTCTGCCACACTGCCAGGGGCAGTCGCGTCTGTGATTGGCTGAGCGGCAGCCAATCACGGACGCGGCTGCCGGGAGTTCAGTGCGGTGGAGGAAAGAGGGAAGATAAGTAATGTTTGGGGCACTTTCTGATATTAAAACTATAGCGGTTGGGGCTGGGGGAACAGGGAGACTATTATATAAAAAGTTTTTACACTAGGGGGAGGGAATCTAAATCGAAAGGGAGGGGGAGAAGGGCTGCAGTGTGCATGCCAAACTTCTCCCGGAGGGGAGACAGGAGGCAGTCCTATACGGACTCTGCAGTACTCCTGGTGGGCGTTTTTTTGGATTTTGGGGGGGGATAGCAGAAGAACCATATGAAGCTGGGATATAAGGTAAGGATTAAACTACACTACACAATGGGGCCAGCAGTGGGGGGGATTATAGTTTTGGGGTGGACATGCCCTTTAAATCACTATTCTATCATTCTATTACTGACAAAGAATAACATGCAGTAAATGCAACCTGCAGTGTGTAGGCTGGCTTTCTAATTTAAGCAAAATTGATTTTCTATTTCAACATGAAGAATCCATGCGGCTCCATGTTTTGATGTTAATTGTTTTACAAGGTAATATTATCTGAGGGTTTTAATTTTATATACCGTATGTGTAAACACACCTGGACATATTTTATAGTTATATTTCACATAATTTATTTAGTACCTCCAAGTACATTCATATGTGAAATTTGTATAAATGTGAGCTCACTGACCAGCTACATTGTGTAATCTTTAATGTATTTACTTGTGGCTTCTATTCTGGGTAACTTAAGCACCATTAACTAATTTTATACTTAGTATAGTAACATTGCAACATAGTAATTGAGGTTGAATATACACATGTGTATATCAAGTCCAACCCTTTCACCCTCCTTTTTAACCCTCCTTTTTAACAGTTGATCCAGAGGAAGGCAAAAAAACAAGCTAAAAAGGGGGGGAAATTCCTTCTTGACTCCAAATGGCAATCAAAAAGTATCCCTGGATCAAGCAGAACTGCAGTAAACATATTAATACCAGTAATTCTTATTTTTTTTAGTTTTAGAAACTTATCTAGCCCACTTTTAAAGCTATTCAACAAACTTGCCATTACCACATCTGCTGGAAGACAGTTCCACAGTTTCACCGTTCAGGTTAGTAAAGAAACCTTTCCTAACCTGAAGATGAAAGTTCTTTTCTTCCATGTGTCCTCTGATATGACCGATCAGTAAACCGTGCACCAGAAAGTTTATTGTATGGCCATTAATATATTTGTACAAAGTGATCATATCACCATGCAAACATTGCTTCTCTAATCTAAACAGCCCTAACTTGTCTAATCTGCCTGTATAGTCAAGCCCCTCCATTCCCTTTATTATTGTAGTTGCCCTTCTCTGAACTGCTTCCATTTCCAAAATATCCCTTTTGTATATGGGATTCCAAAACTGAACCGCATATTCCAAATGAGGCCTTACCAGTGCCTTGTTAAGAGGACGAATAACCTTTTTCCAGTCGAGATTCAATTAACACAGAGTTATCTATGGTGTAAGTGGCACCGGGATTGCTAAACCCCAAATGCATCATCTTACATTTATCAACATTGAATCTCATCTGCCAATCTGCTGCCCATTTTGATTATCTAGGTCAGCTTGCAGCAATTGCCCATCATTTGAAGTTTCCAAAGCTCTGCATAGTTTAGTGTCATCGGCAAACAATTACCTCTTTTGAATATTGATATTACATTGGCTTTTTTCCAATCCAGTGGCACATCACCAGACAAAAGTGAATCTGAAAAGATAAGAAACAGTGGTGTAGATAAAACTGGACTAAGCTCTCTTAAGATCTGAGGATGTATTCCATCTGGTCCTGGGGCTTTATTGCTATTAGCTTTGTCTTAATTGTTTCCGCACCATATCCTCTTGTAAGCCAGAGTGAATATATACCCTCATTAATACCCTTCGTATTATTACAGTCCCTACTATAAGGACTAGGATTCTCTATAGTTTAATGTTGAATATATCATGAAGGGTGCACACTGGGTGAATAACGAATGGGACACTCTCTCAGCAAATAAGTGAAGATTTATTGAATTGCTTGACGCATTTCAGATTGTTCTGGTCCTTAATTATAAGCAGAATTTCTATTCTATAATTCTATTTCTATATTTCAAAGTAGGCAAGTGACATAACATCCATTCACACTGAGCAATCAACGATCTCACCAATCGGACGTGTAGGTGCTACATGCAAATTCATTAAAAAAACTTACATAAGAACAGGTGCATAATTCCATCATAGTTGAGTACTGAGCATACTAACTACTGGAGGGAACTGAACAGGCTTACAGGGAGTATAAAAGCTGTAATAAGGAGTGCAAGAAAGCAATTAAACTAGCTAAAATAGAAAATGAAATACGGATAGCAGAACAAAGCAAGTTTAACCCCAAAATGTTTTTTAAATATATCAATAGGAAAAAGAAGAGGACTGAGGATGTGGGACCATTAATAATGGGGCTGAGATGGTTATAGAGTATGCCGAGAAGGCTAAACCATTTTCTTCCTCGGTATTAAAGGGCATCTATACTGAAAAATAGGTTATTTTAAATTGACCATAACTGGAAACTATAATTCTTCCCAACCACAACTGTATAATTTCTTTTGTTGATCTGCCCCCTATTTCTTTAAATAACCAATCTAAAACTTCTTATATTTCAGCTGTCAACCAAGTTCCTTGCTCTCAAAAACTATTCTTCTGTGAGTAGTTTTACTGTAGCTGGAATGGTGACAGAGGTTTGACAGTTGGAATGCTGTGTGCAGGCTTGACAGTTGGTTTGTGGGGAAAAAGTCAGGTCGGATGGAAGTGGGAGTGGTTTAAAGAGGGAGGGGGGATACTGCTTCTTAATAAAACGTTTGCTGGATAGAAGGCATGCAGCAACACATGCAAATCAGAGCAAGTGCTACTTACATGTATTCAATTGTAGATTAAGATGAGGCAAAGTAATTTTTTCAGTATAGTGTCCCTTTAAGGCATGTCACTATATCACTATGCCATGTCTAGGATTGACATATGCCACTTAGAGACAGACATTAACTCTAATGCTGGGTACACACAGTAACGATAAAGTGCCAATACTATATATAAAATAGGGCTGTTGAACATCCATTTTAAAGTGCAACTAGAGACCAAAAGTAGAATACAACAGCCCTATTTTATATGGTGTATTATATTGAAGGTTTGACCAAGCCTTCTGGGAATTTGTACTCCACCCATAGTTAGTTTATGTGCTCATTTAGTAATAAACTTTAATCAAGAGAGTCAGCTTCAAGCATACAGGCCACACAGGAGAAGCTGTCAGCTCATGCAGCCAAAAAGGCAAGTATCAGTAGGTTAGGACACAGCTATATAAAGCAAACCTTGAAGTGGTGGCTGGGCTTAAAATAATTTGGCCAACTTATTGAACTAATTGCTTTAATCTAAGCTTTATGGCAGGCTCTTTGTAGCAGCAACCTTATAGAGATATAGCCAATTTGCAATTAGAATTGTATGTGCACTAGAATTCTATTGATTAAAAGTGCCCATATGGTTGGATCCAACAGTATTTGTGATTTATAGTGTATTGTGCATTTTCTGAAGGATTGCGAGGCTGACGAACATTCACTGTTGGCCTCACGGTCATTCGGAAAAGCCCCAAAATTTTCCTCGCCCACGGTTGTCTCCCCCCTGTACTTAAAAGTATAGGGAGTGAGCCTGGGCTGAAGGAAAACTGCAGTCCCGCAAATTCTGTCTGTTATTTTCATCCGATCGTGCAAGTGTGTACCCAGCTTTAGGAACACGTTAATAAAACCATTATGGCACGTCTAAGAGTGGCATATGCCACTTTATTAATGTGCTCCTTAGAGATATATGCATCTATTGCAAAATTGTGACATTGTGAAAATGCTATTGTAAAAAAAGGACAAATAACCAGCAACTATTATATATTGCAGCAGTAACAAAGCAGCTCTGTTAATGGTTATTACAGATACCATCCACATCTTAGTTGGCTGCAATCTGCCCTCTAACAAGTTCATCAATATACCTGTAAATTACTTTAGCATGTTAAACACCCCACAATTGGTCTCAAAACACTAAAACAACCAAGGCATTTTGTGGGAAGCTGCATTCACTTCTATACTACATGGCTGCTGGCCTGGCACAGACTGTGCAGTGGCATGGGGTACCTTTTGCATTACTCAATCTCAGTTGCTAGACAGGAAATGGTTGATGCATGAGAATTGCCTCTGGTGCCAACACACGACTGTCCCCATAACCAACCTTTCTAACTTCTCTGAGACAAGTCTTATCTCAAAAGACTATAGCCAAACCCCTCTTGCTAATCCTACCATGGGTTATTGTGGGAAATGCAGTTTTCTTTTGTAATTTTAGAACTTATTTTAAAATAGTGTTTGTGTCAGAGACACAGTATTGGGTGTATTTAATCAGTTAAGTGGCAGATGGGCTTTAATTACATATCCATTAAGCGCAAAATGCAAATGGATAAAAAAAATCATGACATAAGGGACTTATATAAGAAGCAATTTCATTTTTTTTGTTAAACGTCTTTATCGCAGTTTTAAAATGCCACTAGTGTTTTCAAACAGTGTTGCTATGGAACAGTACCTCTAATATTAAACACCATCCCCATTTTTCTGCTCATTTTAAAATGTAGTATTCTCTAAAAAAGACAAAAAGACTCTAGGACATAAGAGTATAATGGGAGGGGAAAGAAAAAGGGATTTCAATAAACATTTACAAACTGAAATGCCAAAACATGTCCAAAATAGAGTAAAAAGACAACATTTTTAAAAATATGTACATTTATTTTCTGATTCACAAATAAAAAAAAGCAATAGGTTTTTCACAAAGATTTCAGAATACAACTTTAAAATGATAAATTGGGCCACTGCAAGAAAATGTGTAGGAGAAATGCGCACACAAAGGCATCACTACATGCGTTTATAACTAAGCACCTCCTCCTCCTCTTCTATTGACTGTATAACATTCTTGCACATGTAGCGCAAAGGCACATAATTGCATGCCCATAACTTCCTACGCATGTCTGCATAGACCCTGGCACAATTATTGCACAACTGTGTATATTAACAGTGCCTATTAGGAAGCAGTTTTTCCCCCAAGAGGTGGCCAGACGTGCAGTATTAGGTAGGTTTTCCAATGGCCTTGCCACCTTGCCCCAAATACAAAAGAGGAAAGATATATAGTAAATGCTTATTTTAGAGACTCCTCATTAGCTAAGGTTGCCAACAGACTTCACAGAGTCAAATTCCTAGATATTGTCTAATGGTGTGCAAAAGACCCCAACAGTAAATGTCTGGGGAGAAATGCATAGCAAAGAGACAATGACTAAAGCAGCTTTACAACAAATGCAATTAGACGAGTATTTTCCCTGATGGTAAATACACAGAAATTATGAATACAAGAGCAAAGCACCAGCACTTTCTTAGTTGCTTTTCCACTACCTTATGTCCTGAATTAATGTATCTCCAAGCAAGAAGAAGAACGAGGCAGGCTACCGGACTCCCATCAGAATAAAACTTCTCTATATTTCTTTATTTTATTTATTTTTTTAAATAAAGAGAAGTTTTATTCTGATGGGAGTCCAGTAGCCTGCCTTGTTTTTCTTCTTCTTGCTTGGAGATGCATTGTTACTGACCGCCGTGGAGGAGCCGGCCTTACAAGAGGTGTGCGAGCACTGGATTTCCATTCACACGGGACTCCCGGGATGCAGGTGCTGCACATGTGTTTGTTTGGAGACTTATGTCCTGAATTATTTAATTTTTTGAAAAAAACCCACCATAAATTATTTTAATCATCATCCTCTACAAAGACAGAAGATGGTAGTGGTGGTAATGGAAAGCAGAAAAAAATCTACCAATTAGTTTGTTGCAGTTAAAAATATAGTGGTTGTGATCACTGGTGGGTGAAACTAGGTACTATAGTTGTGACGTTGAAAATGGTCCCCATTGTACATTTGTTTTCATTCCCCTATAAACAGACAACTCAGGCACATTATTATATATTTGGTGCTGGTACTTTATTTTGGCTCTGCATCTACACTATTAGTTTGATTCTCCTACTCCTTTAAGAGCAGTCTAGCTAGTAAGGTTTAGGATTCTCTAAACCTTACTAGCTATTCCTGGTCAAATCAAAATTGATTCCTGGTCAAATCAAAAACAGGTTTGGTTATTCTCTAGTTTACTATGGACACTGCCTTAGAGGGGCCCACTTCAGTTTAAGTATGTTGGTACAAACAATTCAAACTAAATAAATTGCAATTTGTGAATAGAGATGAATGAAACGGTCTTGTTTCCTTCCAACATCAGTTCTGTGGAACCTATTAATATTCCAATTTAAAGGATAACTGTGGTCTTGAATTCTTCCAAACTAGTAAGAATTTTATAAAAACTTCCTGTTTTCAGCCTTGTGACCAGCCTCTGCCTGCATTAATAGGATCCCCTTCTCAACTGTAAATTTTCCCCCCAGGTACTTCCGGATTTCCCCAGCATTAAGTCTTAACCGATTATGCTTCTCCCCCAGGGCGAACGGGTGGGGCAGAGGTCAGGTGATGTTACTCAACCTACTGGAAGCAGGAAGTTTGAGCATTCACCCCAATGTAATTTCTCACAGTCTCCAGCCAGAGGTGTGATTTTCAGCTCATTGTAAAAGAAATACTCCAGGCTTTCATTTAACCCTAACTTGTTTTTAGACCAACGTTGCCCTTTAAGACCAGACCAATTGAATTGAAGTTTTGATCAAAAATTTCAGAATTTGATTGCAGTTTTTGATTTTGATAAGAACTTTCAATGAATAGTTGCAAGTTTTGAAAAATTCATCCGATTCAAAGATTTTCAAAACAGGCAGTTCCTTATTGAAACCAGTGTTCATCACTAGTCATGAAAGTATGTATATATTTATATCTTAACGGAAGCTTAAATTAGGAGTTGCCAAATTAGATATAAATGATACAAATTGACAGCACTTTTCGGGAGCAGTGATTTACCCAAAATCATTTTGTCTCTAGGTAAACCTTTTAAATAAACCATAGTAAGTCACAAGAATTCAATGCCATTTGCATTCCATGGATTGTAAATTTATCAGCACTAGAACTTTTTTTTTAACAAATTCTGATCTATGATTACCTTCACATTAGCAAGTTGCAAACATTTTACAAGTTTTTTTTAAATTGTATATATCTTTGTTTTGCCACTCAAACCTGTATAGTTCTGCTATCTGATACCAGTGTCACAATAATGTATAATAAACAGGACAAGATGAGAACAGAAAGATCAACTTTCAAAATTAATATTGATCTGTTTTTAGACAAGGTAAGGGCTAGAACACCAGCATGAAAAAGACATGCTACCTGTATCTAACAAAAAATCTGGTCCACCAATTGTTTCCATCTATTTGTGCAGGTAGGTCATCTGAAAAGAGAAATTTCAGCAGCACCTGCTAGCTCTTAGCCTGAACAATCAGATCTCTTGGAAAGCAGCCAATGTGGCCACTTGAAAGGCACTACAACCATTACATGAACATATTAAAGGGATACTTGTTAAGACTTCTGTGGTTAGGAAAGTAGTTCATTAAAATCTGCTGCAGGTAGAGCTGGAATAGAATTATCAGGGAGATTCAATAAAAGTTCTTAAAAATGGTGCTAATTTTGCCCCAACCAATCAGGTGTTAGCTTTCAAATGTTAAATAAGATCTGATTGGTTGGGGCAAAATTAGCAACAAATTTAACGATAAGAACTTTTACTGAATCTCCCTGTATATGTTTTCCAGTATTTAGAAGCAATTATTTATGCACAGACAAATTACTGGATAGGCAGATAAAGGTTATGTCCACCCCAAACAAAAATTTTTACAATCAATAAAACAACTCCCAAAACCTAGACCTTGTTAGGTTAAAACTTCCTCTTTGGCTCTTAAATATACTTACCAAGACACGTTTCCTCGTCTCTCTAATGCTGCTGTTCCGTGCCCAGCAGAAGGGGGCTGGATCGGTAGCTGCGTCAGTGATTAGCGGAGACAACAAGGAAGATTTTTTTTTGGGGGGGGGGGGTGTTGTTATTAAATGTTACATTTGTTTGGGGGTGGCCATAACCTTTAATGGAATGAGAAAATGTGTATTTTTGATAAACCTCCCCTTTAACTTTAATTCGACAGTGTAGCTGATCTAAAACACAACTATGGCCAAATTGCTATGACATTTCCATTTGAGTGCACAATGAATTAAGGGGAGGAGCAAATACTTTTCTCTTATTAGTGTGGGATCGCTGGCGGACTTCTTTCAACGTGAAGCAAAAGCCCGATGAAAACTTTTTGCATAAAAATATTTGCCCTCCTTATAGTCTGTATATGTATAAAGGTGCTATAGCAAACAAAGCTAAATGTCTTGTTTGAAACTGTAAATCTTAAATTCGTTCTAATAAGCATATATTCCGGTATAAGCTCTAAAGGTATTGGGACCACATATAATATGCAGTTACATGGCTATATTAGTTATTGCTGCTAGCTTTTATTTTTCTTTTAAAGGGCAACTGTGGTCGCTGAACAAGGTAGGGTTAAATAAAAAGCCTGCGGTCTTAACTTTAAAATAAGACCTGGATCATATCTCTGGTTGCAGTCTGTGAGAAATTATATTGCGGTAAATGTTTAAATTTTCTGCTTACAGTAGGTTGAACAACATCACCTGACTCTCTGCTTCTCCCCTGCTACCCAAGGGAGAAGCATGCTCACTTAATGTTATGCAGAGAAAAACAAGAAATACCTGCACAGATATATATAAAAAAATTATATCCGAGGAGGAGAGCCTGTTAATGCATGCTCGCCACATGACTACAAGCTGGTTACGTCGCTAAAAACAGTGTGTTCAAGCAGAAAGTTATATTGCTGAACCTTTATGGCAAAAACGTTTCACAAATTTGAACTAGAGATGTGATTTAGGGTTTATTTTGAAAGTATGATGGAAGGCTTTTATACATACCTAGCTTGAAAAATTGAAGACCACAGTTACCCTTTAAATAAAGGTAGCTGCATTTTGCCTAGTGTATGCATCCAAACACAGCACATGTTCCACTGTATATTCTGAACAGGGCATACCCACCACCATGAGTAAAACGTATATTTCTTTGGTTAAAATGTCAGGAAAAAAAATAGAACTAAATTAAATGGGAAAAGAAAAAAAACTAAGAAAACAATAATTGAAAAGCCTTTTGGAAGGAATGAAAATGTAGGTGCTGTCTGGTTAGAAGACTGGAAATCCCCCCCAATTTTTTTTTGTAACAGTGCTACTTGTGGAGATAAAGGCCTTGCTCCTTCCTTAAATTATGTTTTACACAGTTCAGTCTTAGAGTTAAATCATTCTTTTTTGGTCAAGAAAGGCTGAACCTCCTCTGGGTGTGGCCCAGGGTCACTCAGGCAGCGCTGAAGGCGTTGAGAGTTGGGGCTTTCACTTTGAGTGAATACATCATCAGCACCAGGAGAGGGGGGCTCTCGTACTTTCATGGTAATTCCAGCCTCTTCATCTTCCTCTGTTTCATTTGTCACAGACTCTGGTGATGCAGGGTCTATGGTGATCACAGGGACATTCTCAGAGTCTGACTTGGGTTCATAGGCTAGGGGATCTGAAATAGAAATGCAGGCATATGTGATTAAAAGGGAAAAAAAACCCACAAAAATCAAGAAACCAGAATAGACGGAAGAAAAGAAATCATTAGAGGCAGTGAAAATATTAAAATCAATCTAAAAATAACAATAATATAAAGAAAGATAAGATATCACTACTACTAACATCAACACATCTTCCTAATACCTCTATAGAAATTATTATTCATTACCTGAACCCACTCTGGCTCTTGACATGGTAGGAGAGTCCACCTTGTGTGCAGGAACAGTCAAGTAGTTTGTAACCTATTAGAAAAACATAACCCCATCACTCATTTTGAGTTTTTGTACATATTTACAGTTCTTCAAATACTGAGCAATAATATCTATCCACAATAGATTTATATCTCAACAAAATCTGACTTCACTCACTTTCTGTTCCATTTCATGCACCTTCTGCCTGCGAAGTAGCATCTGGTTCCAGGCCTCCTCATATGGGTCAGCCACTAAAGTGTGGCGGTTATAGGACCTGAGCTTTAAGGCATAAAACAGGAAAGGCATTGTTACTGGAGCAGCTAAGAAATGGAAGATGATCTATGAAGATCAGCGAGAACAGCAAACTTTAGTAAACACAATATTATAAACAGCTTCCACTCACAAAAAAAAAAAAAGCTAAAATATTTCTTCTAAGGAATATAAGCTATTTTGCTGAACACGTACAATGAAAAGATTAGTATAAACCCATCTTATAAATTGAATATATTTTTTATTTTAAAGTCCGTTATCCGAAAATCAAAAAAGCAATTAAGATCATAGTTGATGTTTAATCCTAATAAACAAATTTGTTTACATTTAGGGTTTTTCTTTAGGTAGTCTAGGATTAAAGCATCAAAATAGCAAAACATTTATAAAACATTATGAATAAATGCCAAAGTCTTAATGTGAAATATTTCGTATCAGAGGGTTTGTATAGCAGGCCATTAAAGCAAATGCACTATAAATTTGTTCCAATTAAAAATAAGAAAAAATATTCTACATCACTAATGATAAGTAATTATTGTCCTTACCCTCTGTCGAGTTTTCTGGAGGTTCGTGCGCAGGATCTTGCGGATTTCCTCCTCTTTTACTTTGGAAAGAGTCGGTATTATTCTGTCTGATAGTTTGGGTTTGGGCTGTATATTCCTAACAAAAAGGCACAAGGCTATCATGAACTCCAAAGAATCACTACAGGCACTTCATACTGTATTTGGCTATTACTGTATGTGAATACTGCCGTCCATTTAAAGGCCAACTAAAGCCTCAAAACAATACAGAATCAGAAGGCAATGTTTTTAACAATAGATACCATCTTTCAGATTCTGTATTGTTTTGAGGCATTAGATGCCCTTTAAATGGACAGTAATCCCATACATTAACCTCCAATTCCTTGGCACTCCAGATGTTTGAAAACTAAAACTGCCAGCATGCTTTTGTAGGAACTTACCTGGGCACTCGTCTGCAATCTGGCTGCCACTTGCTCCACATCCACTGATATGCAGCGTGATGTAATTACTCGGCGCTGGGAAGACAGGCGCCGAGTAGTAATGTCAGTGGATGCGGAGCGAGCGGCAGCCGGATTGCAGAGTGAGTGACCTGAGTATAAGCCGAGGTTCGGTTTTCAGGCTATATTTAAAGCCTGAAAACCTTGACTTATACCAGAGTATATATGTTAAGTGTATCATGAGTTATTGTGCAAAAAAAGACCATATAAGTTTTGGGGGGAGCCATCCGCCCCTATTCCTCAGGTTTCCTTCAGCCCCCTACCTGAGGAAGAGAGCGGATGGCTCTGTGAAATGTTGTGTATGTTTTTTGCACAAAAAACATACACTTTTCCCCCACTTTTTTTTAAAACATTTTTTTATTTGTAAACACAGGTCAAGAGCATACAATACATTCAACATTTATATACATTACAATTGGATAGCCAACAGTATTTATGCATGTTCTTGATCTTGAGCTGAATTTTAATATAAACAATATACATTAACATCGGGAAGGGGCAGGGGGGGGGATAGGTTGTACATATAAACATTTACATAAATTGCCTATTACTGGTCAGAATTGTTACCCAATGAATGTCATATCCCAATTGCTCTACTTTGAGTATTATTTATTATTTTAACTCATTTTCAAATATTATTTATATTATCTGTTCCGTTCATGTTTGTTATGTCTATACCCATGTACTCATACCAAGGTGTCCAGATTTTGTTAAATCTATTTATTGTACCTTTGTCTAGATAGGTAAGTCTAATAATTGGGAGATCATTTGTAACCATTGTTTTCCGTACTTTACATTTGGGGGTTTGTTGAGACATCCAGTTTAATATAATAGTACGTCTAGCATAGAATAGGGTATTGCGGAGAAGTGTCAGGTGTACACCCGACCATTCCTCACCATCTCCCACTCCCAGTATGCATAATTTAGGTTCTTGTCTTACTGGGATTTGGAGTATTTGTGTTAGTTACCCTACTCCAGAATTTAGATACATTTGGTTCAGGAGTTCGAGGAGTTGGCCGTATAGATTCTTGACATCCTATATGGGGAGAGATAAACCTGGTGCAAAATGTAGAATTGCATTACCCTGTGGTTAGCTGATTGGGACACTTGGGTGTGTGAGTGTGCCACCTCTTCCCAGTCGGCTTCATTAAGATTGGGTATGCACTTCTTCCACCTCCGCATTAGTGTAGTTTGGAGATCATTACATTACATTGGTTTTGAAACATACATATAATCTTGAAACCAAGTGCCTTTCAGTTCGGCTTTTCAAAACCTCAACAATTGGGCAGTGAGTTAATTGGATTTTCAGTGTTTGAAATTCCGATATTAGACAGTATCTCAGTTCGAGATACAGCGAGGAGCTTGGAAGGGATAGACGTTTCTGTAGATCAAAGGCAATAAGTGTCGTTATGGATTATCTGGTAAAAATACAGAATCCCTTTATTGTCCCAGAAACTCGATGCGCTAAATGTTGCTAGGGCTTGATATCTGTTGTTGTGCCATATAGGGTGTTCTCCTAGTACTCCCCAAATGTCTAAGTACTTGGATGTTTCCTGCCACACTTTATGCATTTGGCTATGTAATGCTGTGCCTCCATTTGGTAATGTGTTTTTTTTATTTTCTAGGAATACAATGTTTAGTGTTGGGAGGTATGCATGGAGCATTCCTTCCATATCGTAAATTGATGGAGGTGGTGTATCTTGGGGTTCAGGTAGGGGGGGGGGGGGGGGGGTATAGGTTTGCAGAAATCCATAATCCGTTTCTGATTGGTCAATTTTTTAATACTTGCTTTACATTAACCAATCAGATTTCTGTACTTTATAAATATGCCCCTAAGTGTTGGAGGGAATAGAGGACTTTAGGAAGTAGGATTATCTTGACATGGTTTAAACGCCCAAATAAGTTAATCGTGATACACTTTAGTAGTGTCCTCCACTTAGCAAATCTCTTTTAATTCTCACATGAATAGCAACAAATAAACAAAAACAAAGAACTACAATGAGAATTGGTGAAAAGTGAAGAATCCTTAATACAAATACATAATTTTAAGGAATTGGTGAAATCTTGCCTGTCCCTCTTTGAAGAGCAAATAAAGTATGAGATTTACTGGCAACAACCATAAATTAATTTTACAGGAATTTGCCGAAGTTTATTGCTAGAGTCTTTAACCCACTCTGTATTCGTGAGTGTAAAAGCTTCGTAACAAACAAGATTCTAAATTGGCCTACAACAAAGATGGGCATTACAAACTGGGACCGTTATGGAGGGCCAGACTAATAAGTTACACTCTGTTCTGTTTGTCATTAATTTGATTTCATTTTTAAAAATAAATAAGTAACCACTTTTAATAAAGATACAAAATGAATATAGCGTATTAGCCAAAGTTCATTTTCAATTAACCATAATAATGAATACTCTCATCTTTTTAGGGTCCTGTTCTAGTAAAAGCAGGTCAGGGACAGCCAATGAGCCAGATGCAACTAATATTTTAGAACTACGATATATAGGCTAATCTGTTAAATACAAATCCAGGAATGCATGTAGTATGGCGTTATGTAGTTTCACAGTAACCAAGAAATTGGGCATCTGCAGAATACATATAAAAATGGCTAAAAAATTTTTCAAGTGACTTATTGCAAAAGTAGTATACATTGACACACTAAAGGAGAACTACTCACCTCCCCTACTCTTTTTTTCATGCATTGTACCTAGGATGAGGTGCTAAACCACTAGGTTCTTCATTAAGCAGCATTACTTCCCTAAAATTTCCAATGCTGCATCTGTCCTCTGATCTGCCTTGATCCGTTGGTAACAAGACCAAAGAAGATTCTCTGAATCTTAAGTTATATGCTTGTAAAGTTACACTTCTGTCTGTCCTCACTGTAAGTCTGAGTCACTCACATAATGTGCTGCGTAAGAAGCCCAACCCCCCCCACTAGTTACAGACCAGCAACCAACCTATCTTTTCCTCTATCTATCAGGATTTTGGATAGCTTTAAAATTTATTTAGAAATTATGGGGCAGGGCTTATGATACAGCTGATCAAGCTATCCCAGAGACTTGGGGCATAGCAGTGGTGTTTGTGATGTCACAGCTCACAGTACTAGCAAGAAAAAACACCCTTTACATTGCTGTAACTTTGGATAGACTAAAGCTAGAAGCATGATCATGGGGTCATTTTAAATGTAGGAGTGTGCTTGTTTTAAAAGGTCACTTGTATGTTCCCATTATCAAAAACCCAGGGGTGAGGACCTAGCAGTCTACATTGTACCCTGGGTACAATGTATGGAAAAAGTAGAGGAGCAGGGAAGTAGAATTGTCCTTTAAATTCACAGTGCTTTTCAGAAAGACCAATTATTTCACAAAATGTTCATACACCTGGCTGCATTACTAGATGCTTTAATCTTATGCGCCTCAATGGGTCTGTAACAAACAACTGAATTCAATTCAAATATAGATAGCAGAACTAAGCAAGTTTTTTTAAAGGGCATGTCCACCCCCTTTTTTTTTTACTTTTAATATATTGTAGGGCTTCCTCCCCCAGCCCCAACCGCATTATTATGTCCAATTATGTCCCCCGGAACTCTACTTATCTTTATATCTGTTGTATTCAATTAGATTAACTGGACTTGAAGTTTAGTTCTTGAAGAGGTTTTGCTAGTCATCTGACTGGCTTTCTAAATTCAGAATGACTTGTACAAGAATCTGTGGCAATTATGTACCCTGGAAAATCCCAATTAGCATATCACAGCCAAGTGTTACCTTCCCTCTTTCCTCCGATGCACTGTCCCGGCCCTCTGCTTGCATGAAACTGCAAGCAGGGGGCTGGACCGGCAGCCATTCACAGACGCAGCTGCCGGCAGTGGAGAACACCGGGGGAGAGGGCGAAGGTAAGTAGAGTTCGGGGGGAGTTTCTGGACATCATAATAATGTGGTTGGGGCTGGGGAGAGGAAGCTCTACAATACCCCAAAGGGGTTTTACGCTAGGGGGTGGGAGAGGAAAACGAGAGGGAGAGGGCTGCTCTGAGCAAGCCAAAAACCTCTGAGAGGAAGACTCAGAGGCGGAAACAATTTCCCTCCCTGCAGTGCTCCTGGTGGTCAGTTTTTGGGACTTTGAAAGGGCCTTACAGGAGAACCATTTGGAGCTGGGATGTAAGGTAAGGATTTTATTACACTACAGAGTGGGACCAGTAGTGGGTTAAATTATAGTTCTTAGGGGGGAACATGCCCTTTAAATATATCAATAGTAAAAAGATGAGAACCGAGAATGTGGGACCATCAAATAATGGGGCTGAGATAGTTATGGATGCCGAAAAGGCCAATGTGCTAAACCATTTTTTTCCTCTGTGTTCACTATAGAGAACCCTAGTCCTTATAGCAGGGACTGTAATAATATGAAGAGTATAAATGAGGAATATTCACTCTGGCAGACAGAGAATATGGTACGTAAACAATTAGACAACGTTAATATCAATAAAGCCCCAGGACCGGATGGAATACATCTTCGGATCTTATGAGAGCTTGGTCCAGTTTTATCTAGACCACCGTTTCTTATCTTCTCAGAATCACTTTTGTCTGGTGATGTGCCACTGGATTGGACAAAAAGCCAATTTAATACCAATATTCAAAAAAAGTAGTCGTTCCCAACCTGTTAACTATAGACCTGTAAGCCTAACATTAATGGTAGGGAAGGTGCTGGAAACTTTGTTACAGGATCATTTCCTTGACCTCGTTTCCTTTGTGTAGTGCCTCAGGGTTCCGTAATGGGGCCACTTCTTTTTAATCTGTTTGGTGATGCATTTGGGGTTTAACAATCCTGGTGCCACCTACACCATAAATAACTGTGAATCTCTAATGGAATAAGATTTTGGGGTTCTGGAAGATAACAGACTTCGCTGTAGCAAACAATGCCAGATAGCAATGGCTAGAGCTAGCAAGATATTGTCTTGTATAAAGAGGGGAATAGGTTCAAGAGAAAAAAATATTATTCACCCTCTTTACAAGGCACTGGTTAGGCCTCATTTGGAATATGAAGTGCAGTTTTGGAATTCCATATACAAAAGGGACATCATGGAAATGGAAGCAGTTCAGAGAAGGGCAACTAAAATAATAAAGGGAATGGAGGGGCATGACTATGCAGGCAGATTAGACAAGTTAGGGCTGTTTACATTAGAGAAGCGATGTTTGCATGAGGATATTATCACTTTATACAAATATATTAATGGGCCATACAGTAAACTCTCTGGTGCATTGTTTAGTAATCGTCATTATCAGAGGACACGTGGACATCCAGATATGGTATTGGCTAGTTCATTAAATAGCTTTAAAAGTGGCCTAGATAAATATCTAAAACGAAAAAATATTGAGAAATACTGGTATTTATACATATACAGTTCTGGTTGATCCAGGGATACTTTCTGATTGCCATTTAGGGCTAGGCCACACTGCTGCATTTTTTTTGCGTTTGCGCTTGCGATTTTTCAAAATTATTGAAAACGCGGCAACGCAAAAAAAACGCGCGTTTTTCGATGCGTTTGCGTTCTGCATTTTTAATCGCAATCGCATGCGTTTTCCTATACTTATTGAAGAAATCGCAATCGCAAACGCAACGAAAATCGCACATGAAATCACATGCTATTGCGTTTGCGTTTCAGTGTGGCCTAGCCCTTAGAGTCAGGAAGGAATCCCCCCCCCCCTTTTTAGCTGTTTTTTTGCCTTCCTCTAAATCAACTGTCTGGTAGGGTTAAAAGGAGGGTGAAATGGTTGGACTTGATGGACGTTTGTCTTTATTCAACCTTAATTACTATATCATATATTGAAGGGGTGTGTCCCAATCTGTTTGTCCATGAAAAACCTCTACATAGGTGGCTAACTCACCATTATTATGAATCTAGATTATGAATAGGAGCAAAGACAGACTACCAGTGTCAGGTTACAAATTCCATATATAATATAATTCCATATAATCAATAAGGGCTAGGCCACAACAAACCGTTTTAATGTGCGTTAATTGATCTGGCCACACTAGGTGCGCTGGGGTCAGTTACGCTGTGATCCACTTATTGGAGCACGCACACGTCACCATTTTTGCTGCGATTCGCATGTGTATAATACCTGGATTAATACCTCGATTTTATAATACATAAAATACCTGGATTTTATAGGGATCGAAGCTCTGATGTGTCTCTATATCTCAATTCATTTCCTTCATTACCTGTGCAATTAAGGGGCTACTAAAGATAAGCTTATTGTGTTTGCCGTTATTTTCTTTACAGCATTTACTTGGTTGCATTCACCTTTCTTGACATTATCCTGGGCACATTTTTTTTACGGTATCCTCCCAACACACATTCCTATCTCTTTTCTGCCTTGCTCTGTCTCTGCTTAAATAGGGGACTAAAATTGAGTAAGGAAACTCACTGCATTGACACAGTAGACACTGCAGAAGGGATTTTTCCGATGCCACCACTCTCCACAAGCTCGATAGCCTGTTTCATCTCCATTTTATGGTAGAAAGCAATAAGCTGAGGCTCTTTGGATCTTTCTCCAGCAATAAGGTACTTCTTCAAATAGGTCTTATTAAAGCGGTTTAATCTAAATAAAAAAAAAAGGTATGTTTAACACCAATATAGTCATGTAACTGAACTAAAATAAATAAATATCACAATCAGTAGTTTAAGCCTAAAAGAAAGAAAGTAACCATAACACAAATCCCTCAAGAATGTCCATTTCCCTCAACTTCTTATCAAAATAAAGAGTTTTAGTGCTTGTTCTCTTTTGTTGTCTCTATCTAAGAGCTCACATCTTGTTTTAAAGAATAATAACAATGGGGGGAGAACTTGGCCTCATCCTAATCTATAATTAAAACATGTAAGTAGCCCTTACTTGGATGTGTGTGTTGCTGTATGCCTTTAATACACTAATACACTACTTATTTTTGCTCAGGTTCAGTATCCTCCTCCCACTCTTAACCGACCCCTTTTATTTTGACATTTCCCCATTATGCATTTCACACATACGAACAGTCATCTTTTCATTTTCAGAACAACTGTACGCAGCAAAATAATTTATGTTAAAAAGGCACTTAAATGGCAGCTGAAATTTAAGATGTTTCAGATTGGATAGGTAAATTAGTTTCCCTTAAACATTTTTTTCCCCAGTTTTTAAACAAAATAAACACACCTGCTAATATATACATTTTGTTACAAAACTTTTCTATTAAATTGATTTGGTAATAATCAGCACTGAAACAGGCACTTGTGAGAGTAAGAAAGATATGATCCGTTTAAGTGTTGATTTTAAAATAGGTAGAATCAGGTGCATTTTTCTATTTACACAGGTTTGTGTTCATAAGGGTATTTAAAGGTATCTCTCAAAAAAAACCTTAATATTCTTCTTAATATTCTGTAGGGGACCCTAGCCCACCCCCAACTGCCAGGTTTGTTAAAAAAAAAAAAAAAAAAATAGCATCCCTTTATTCCCCCGGTGCTCTGATCTTGGCCCTCTGCTTGCCGAAACTGCAAGCAGGGGTCTGGACCGGCAGCCGTGTCTGTGATTTGCCGAGGCTGCCGGCAATGTAGAATACCGGGGGAAGGAAGGACTGTAAGTCGAATTCTGATGCTTTTTTTAAAAACGTACTTGGCTGTTGTGGGTGGGTTAGGGCACCAGGCAGCAAAGATAGATCCAGAGGGAGAGAGGGCTCCCCTGCGCATTTCACTGTGGTTAATTAATATTGTGGTTAAGTAATATTGTGGTTTTTGGGACTGCACTGCAGATGAACTGTTTAGAGCAGAGGATTAAGGTAAGGAATTATTAACACTACACAGTGGGGTATGTAGTGTGTAAAATTTTAGTTTTGGAGGTGGACATGCCCTTTAATGCTTTTACATTAGTTAAAAGTTTGTTAACCTACTTGTCCTTCCAGTGATGGTGGCCATAATGACCACAGATATCCTCTATACCAGTCAAAAGGTGATCTAAAAACTGCAACAACAACAAAAAAGGCACAAAATAAGGGCCTGGTTTCATCCAGAATGTTAGCTCCCATCATGCTTTTCTCCCATTGATGGACATATCCAAGTTGCAATTATTTGGAATTAAAACAGGGATGATATAAATAATCACATGCATTTACCTGAGTGTGTATTTCCTCATTGATTGATCGCTTACTTTCTTGCTTTTTCTTTACAGCTAACAGCTCCACCAGCGGGCGAATTGTCATCCCCTTCAGGCGACAAAAAATATAAGTTTGTAGCACAGATAAGGTACTAATATTTTCCTTAAATTATAGTGATTGGATTAGGTGGTTGAAGGTATGGCCAACTCTTAAGCTATGTATACATGCAAGATACTACAGAAAAATAATTTTGGGGGTTGTGGGCAACCCCCAAACTGGAGACAGCAAGTAAAAAAGCAGTCAAATCACTGTGGTCAGTTATCATGGCCTTGATTGACTGCATGGAGGGAGGAGCCAGTTTAATCTGCAAGAATGGGGACAATAAATTATCTTTAAATATCTGATTAGTAATGCAGGTAATAAAGTGCAAAATATATCCTTTGGGGTTGGGGGCAGGTTACCGACAATTAACCAGTTTTTTGTTTTAATGGTGGACATGTCCTTTAAGGCCTGGTTCACACAGCCACAGTATTTCAGTCATTCAGGTTGATGTATCAGAGATTTTTGCAATTCTATTCACAACCAACACATTTTAGTCGTGCATTCATCCAATTTAGACCTGTTATTAAATTTTAGCCGATCTAGCCAAATTTATTAGGCCGCATAGTCAGTTGTGCCAAACTGTAGAAGAGCTGACCAGCTACCCTTTAGAATTGCTATGTAACAGGTATTACATGTAACAAATCACTTGCCAAGTTCCCTCTGCCAGCTCAGCTTAGAAATAGACAATATTTACCAATGACTGGTGGTGGAATGGCTGCAGACAGACAATTGGGGTGCTATGCAATGATCCCTGGCTTAGCCATGTTGTTTTTCACAGATACAATAATTATATATATAGTGGTTAATCTGGAGTCAAATTAAAACACCACCATATCACTAACATGCAGGTCTGGCCAATGTTAAAGGGAATATACAGAGTAAATCAAAGTTCAGGCCATTGCAAAGCTGTACCTTTAAATCACACACTATGTTACTCTTATTTTTCTAAGCCATTGGCAAAGCTTACCTTTCCCACTTTACTTGCTGGCTCTTCCTGCTCCACTGAAATCTCCTTCAATTTCCTACTCCTGTGAGACTTGCTGGAGGTGAATCCCATTCGGTCAGATAGTCAGGACTGCCCTGCAAGTTGTATATTATGACACTTAAACTAAAATGTGGCCTGGATTATCAGAGTGCTGCTTCTATGTATATAATGCAATGATGTTTAACGGGGTTAACACTGTGGCAAATGAATGTTTGGGGTATTGAGCTGCAGTCATCTATCAATGTGTGACTATATATGTGGTTAATCTTTTGAAATGATCCTGTGCACTTCTTGCACACTTCAAATAAAGAATTTCTTTTCTATATGTTAAAATTTATGCTTGCAAAAAAAAATGTGAGTGTGGCAACTGAATTATGTTTTTTGGGGGACATTGTGTCAATAATTTAATATGGTCGGTTGCAGCACTTTTAAATGTAGGGGTTATTGTTCTGCAACATAGTCACTATTAAGGGGATATTGAAAAATGTCCAAATTTTTGTTTACCCTAAAAAATAAATGTTAGATGTTGTACCCCATTGTTAAAGGGGAAATTGATATGAAATGCCTGAAAGTTAAAGGGGAAGTTGATATGATAAACTTTAAAAGTATATCATATCAACTTACCCTTTAACAATAGGGTACAACATCTCACATTCATTTTTTTTTTAGTAATGTAAACAAATGTTTACATTTTGCAATATCCCTTTAATACAGACTATGTTGCACAACAATAAACCCTTTTTAAAAGTACTGCAATCAACCAAATTGAACTATTGACACTATATGTCCCCCTGAAAACACAATTCAGATGCCACACATTTATGCTTGCATAAGGACACATGGAAAAAAACCCACTTTATTTTAAGTGTGCAAGAAGCTCACAGGAACATTTCAAAAGATTAACCACACATATATATATAGATGTCTGGGCATGTCCACCCCCAAAACTAAAATTTCACCCCATGCTGGCCCCACTGTGTAGTGTTAAAAATCCTTACATTTCTCCTCTGCTCTATATGGTTCTTCTGCAGTGTCTGTCTAAAGTCTAGGAAAGTGAAGAGTGGCAGCCTGTCTTCCTGGAGGACTCAAGCATGTGCTGTGGAGCAGATTCTCCCATCCCTCTATTCAGATCCATTGTAGCTTCCCCCTTTGTAAAAAAAAAGTCCAAAAAGTACTTACCAGACCAGGTTCCCTCAGCTAAGTCAATAGCCGGCAGCCGCGTCTGTGATTGGCCGACTCACAACTCTGTTCCTGGAAGTTGCATTAGAGGCTGAAGCTTAGGGAACCCGGTCTGGTAAGTAAATTTCTTAGGTTTCCAAAAGAGCTACCATGGAGATTACCCAGAAGTCTGTTCCTTATTTGCATATTCTGAAGGGGAGCTGTAATGCCTTATACTCTCGCTGTCTGTCTATTGGCACTTCACATTGCAAAACCTGCTAAACCGTCTCTCTCTCTGGATTGGCATTTAGCTAGTGGAATGCTGTAAAAACCTTTTAATAGCTTTAGCTTTCATAAGAGCTACCATGGAAACATGGAAATTACCCAGACGTCTCCATTCCTTGTTTAATACACCAAAAATTAATTTGCCACAGTGTTAGCCCTTTAAACAGCATTGCATTATATACATAGAAGCAGTCCACATTTTAGATTGTGTAATATATATTTTAGAAGTGTAATATACAGCTAGCAGGGCAGTCCCGACTAACTGACCAAATGAAATTAACCTCCAGTCTCACAGGAGTAGGAGATTGAACAAGATTACAGCAGAGAAGAGAAAGCCAGCAAGTAAAGTGGGAAAGGTAAGCTTTGCCAATGGCTTAGAAAAATGGCTTAGTAAGGCCAAGGCCACACTACAATGCACCAAATCACGCACACAAATGTGAGCGTTATGTGTTGTGTGTTTTGCGCATGCGATTTTGCCATTTTCCGTTATGGAAACAAATGCATAAACGCACTAAAAATGGTGAACGCAGGTGTTACCAAACGTATGCGCAATGGTGTAATACAACATCTAAAACATATTTAATTACTAGCAAAAGTGTGCCCGTTGGTGCACAATGGAAATTATGTTTCGCTATGTGTGGATATAGAATATTTACACAGGTATATTTTAAACTGTTACTCAGACAGTCACCAGCATCCAGAGGAACCAAATAATCCTGCAGGTCTGAGAGTAGACCCAGGCAATCCTGCCACACTGTTTGGTTGAAACTAAACATGCTAGGTTAATACTTATTAGTATTCACCACGGCAAGTGGTGATGGTACCTCATATATTATAACAGAAAGTACCTCACAGCATCATGTTATTATAATAGCATTGCCCTAATAATCTAACATATAAACAAACAGTTTACCTAAAGAAATGGATTTATCCTTTATATACTCTTTTAGGGCTAAGCCACACTGCTACGCTTTTTTTGGGTTTGCGTATGCGTTATTTTCATATCATTGAAAACGTTGCGATTTGTGTTCCGCATTTTAAATCGCAAGTGTTTTTCAATATTTAATGAAATGCAACGAAATCGCACGTGAAATCGCATGCGATTCCATGTGCGATTGTGTTTGCGTTGCAGTGTGGCCATGCCCGAATACTGATCAAATTGAAAAAAAATTTTCAGACCAATTTTTAATAAGTGATAACTGCTTTTTATTTCAGTATTACAGTACATCTTTGGTATACCTTCCTGGCTTTACCACTAAGCAAAAGGCTAAGGACTTGCCAGCGAGCACCTTCATCCTAACCATTAATAGTGGCTGCCAATTCAAATTGTTCTAGCCAATCAGTCGACTCCCTACTTACCCCATCAAATGGATCAGATTTAAAAATAAGTTTGGCAATTGGGCTTGGTAGAGCTACGGAGTCTAATTGGGGAATTTCATCTGCAGGTACCAGGACAGGAGGATTTAAATCAATACTATCAGTAGCAGCCTCCATAGCTTAATACAGAGAACAACTATACAGAGAAAACATGGAGAATAAATGTTATTACCAGCACCGCTGCCACCAATTTTTACCAGATCACTGCTTTATGGAATGATTATGGGTAGCATGGCACACAGTGGGTTATGCTGGTGGTCTGGCACAAAGCAGACAGTGCACATAAACAGGTTCCCCACATAATATGTACACTAATCAGGGGTGTCCCTGTCTATGGTGCACCACTTTGAATATTGACCAGGCCTGTATAGTGTGTGTCCTTGTAAGTTGGTGTACACTTATATGTTGCCTCAGAGTTTATATCCAATAAGGTAAATGGTCTGTCCAATAATCTGTCCTCCCAACAGGTGGTAACAGGATCTTATACACAGGATCTTGTGTTGCAGTCATTATCTCTCCAAAGCACACACCACAATCTACTTTCACTTTCCGTCCCCCTAGCCATAGAGAGCAGGGATGTCTTGTCTTTTATTACTCACTGAGGACACCTGCAGGCTGGAGATGTTATATAAGGAGCCTTGGTGTATATGTCCATTACAATATACATCACATCCTGTGTAGCAGACAAACTTTTTCTGGATTACACTTCATTTCACATGGAGCAGACTCAGGGGTGTGGTTTAAGCTGCTATTTGAGCATTTCATTTTGAAATAGGGATCTCAGCTCTGTAAGTAAGTTTATGTATTTTGTGTTGTAATATAAGTCAGTGCTATTCTTTATATACATTTACTGATGGTCATTAAAATGGTAATAGTGAGATAGTACACACATACATATACACCTTTTCTATATGTAATATCATATACCCCCACCACATTGGTAGCTCCTAAAAACTCAATGGAATCTCCTATGAAGATATAAATGTATTTATACAATATAAGGGATAGTCCATGTGTATTCTTTTGTGTGCTCAAAATAACCAAGGAATAACAGATAAAAAACAGTATTTCCTCATATGAGACAACTGACTAATGTCCACACCAATTTCTTTTCTGTCATTATCTACATGCTTGGTTTTTACTTACCTGAACAAATACTGTAAAAAATATTACTGTGATGATTGCAGTGAGAAACATTTCCCTAGGGAAGTGTTGCTTCTCTAGAAGGTATCCCAACGAGAAGGCAATTGCACCCCGCAGCCCTCCATATGCAATGATAAATTGGTCCTTGGGGGTTAACTTTACAATGCGGAATTTGTTAATGAACCATGTCAGACTCAAAACACCTGCAGAAAAGACAAGTAATCAGCAATACCGTACAAACCCAAACATATTACTGTACTCTAAAACAATATGTTCATTCAAAAAGTGTTCCTATACTTTTTTCATTAATTGAAGAACAGTAATGTAAATGAGCTATGTCTTACCTTCTGTTCTCCAATTTGCCAGCAGCAAAACCTTAAAAAACACTTACCTGTGGTTGCACATCTCCACTGCAGCAGAGGAGATGTGGCTGCTGACTCCTGTTAGATTAATTGAAAGGGACACTATACTGAAAAAATTACTTTTCCTCATCTTAATCTATAATTAAATACATGTAAGTAGAACTTACTCTGATTTGTGTGTGTTGCTGCATGCCTTCAATCCAGCACATATTTTGTTTAGGAGCAGTATCCCCCCTCCCTCTTAACTACTCCCACTTCCCTCTGACTTGACTTTTTTCCCCACAAACCAATTGTCAAGCCTGCACACAGCATTCCAACTGTCACCATTCCAGCTACAGTAAAACTACTCACAGAAGAATAGTTTTTGAGAGCAAAGAACTTGATTGACAGCTGAAATAAGAAGTTTTAGATTGTATATCTAAGGAAATATGGGGCATATCAACAAAAACAAATGATACAGTGGTGGTTGTCAAGAATTCGTTTCCAGTTATGGTCAATTTATTTTTTGGTATATATGCCCTTGAAGAACAGGAGGCATGACATAGCTTATTTACCTCTTGTTCTTTAATTAATGAGAAAAAGGATATGTTTACTTTTTGAGTGAACATATCCTTTAACCCCTTAAGTGTCACAGATTGTACAGTGTACAATCTCCCCTTCAAAGGACCAAAGTGCCACACATCGTACACCGTACGTTCTGCAGCACTTGCCAGTGATTACTTGACATGACCGTATAGGGAAATGGAGCCGGCCCATTTATTTTTTCAATATTTGCATATTTCTACAAAGGCCTGTGTGCGTTATTTTGCATGTATGCAAGAAAGAATTACGCCACCACATAGCAGTTTCTAAAAATTGCTCTTATGCCTTGGTCATATTTGAGGTTTCTTCATGCTAAGAAAACCCACACATGCGGCATACTGTTTGATTCAGAACATGTGGGAGATTGAGATTTAGTGCGATTTTTTTTACTTATGTTTTTTAATTAGCATTGCTATGTAACTGAATGTGTATAGATTGCAATAATGTATAGTTTTTGGTATTGTTTCCCTAAAAGGGGGTGTATAGTCTGAAAAATCAAGTATGAACTTTAACACAGCCCTGATGTTATACATTTGGAGGCTATTTGCTTGCTATATCTCTGGGTGCACTGATGCAAGTGGGGTATCATTTCATTCAAGACAAAAAATTGAACAGTTACACAGCTGAAGGTGTGTAGGTTCTAAAAGTATATATACATGGGGGGTTATTTTCAAGTTTTGAGGGTGTTTCCTTTGAAAATGTGGAGGCTGTTCAAATTACAGAGGACTTTAATTTTTTCGTGTAACTGCACTAGTGCATGTGTCCTATTCGAGTTAGTGGCCAAAGCTCTGTATGCATCCACACATATGGCATATTTGTTTGATTCAGGACATGTGGGAGATTGACATTTGGTGGGTTTTTTACTTGTCAAGTGGGTTTAGGTAACATTTCAAAATTAGCATTTTATTTTATTTTTTCCCCACCAAATATCATAAAAGCATGGAGTTCTATGGATTACTGTGTCTGTAATTCTTCATGTATGTATGAAAGAATGGCATATATCGTTTATGGGGGTATTTCCAAGTTTGGGGTAGTTTCCTTCCCATACAGAGCACTTAAGATTTTTCTTCTTGTGAATGCAATTATGTATACGTCCCATTTGGAGTTAGTTGGTGGCCACGTCTCAGAGTACACCCACTCATGTGGCAAACTGTTTGATTCAGAAGAGGTTAGGCTTTCACATTTATGTTGATTTCAAACTTTGCTATAGTTTTTTGTGAAATTCACCTTTGATTTTATCATTTGTGGACATTAAAGGGTATGTCCACCCTTAAATGTAATTTTTAATATGCTGTTCCCCCATGTCTCATGTTAGGAGTGGATAGTGATCTTGTCTGTTTATGTGATCTGTGTGTCCTCTGTCTTTCCTCTATTGCTGGCCAGCGAACCTCTTTTTCTATTTACTCTTTTTCCTACAGACAAGGTGACTAGACTTTCCTACCCCTATGATATGGTTGAATAAAACAAGTAGCCATAGAGCATTAAGAATACCTGTCTGCTGTTATGCTGTGTAAAGTAACAGGGTGCAATCTGATTGCATAGTATGAGTGTAATTGGTTATTTGTAAAACCTGCAGCAGGAGTGTTTAAGATGTTTTATTACTTTATACCATATTCTGTTGTAACAGTCTTGATTGATCTTACAAACCTTGTACAATTTCTTTTATACATGTGATGTACAGAAATGTTTATTTATAGATAAGAACTATCTGTATTTTGTTATTTATGTTATGTGTCTTTAAAAGCTAAGGGTGCTGGGAAATCCACCCCAGCTGTAAAAGTTAGTGCAACTGATTATTCAGGGAGACTCCTGAAGTCAGAGCGATCAGTCTGACTGCAGTTTGAAACAAACCCTGTTGTGTTTGGGAGTTTAAACACTGTCCATAGTGTGAATTGCTGTTTCTTTTCTTATATTTTGCTTTTCCTATTAAACTGAACCTGCACCAAACGCCAACGACTGAGTGAAAGACCGTTTTATTTTTGATACAAAACCCACGTCCTAACATCTCCCCGCCCCAACCGCGTAATTTTTATTTTCAGAAAGCCCCACAAACTCTTACTTACCTTTCCTCTTTCCTTCGCTGCGCTGCGGCCCTCTGCTTGCGAGAATGAAGCAGAGGGGCGGGACCGGCAGTCGCGTCTGTGATTGGCTGAGCGGCAGCAATCACGGAGCGGCTGCCGGTCATTCAGTGCAGCGGCGGAAAGAGGAGAGGTAAGTAAGAGTTTGGGGAGCTTTCTGAAAATAAAAAATATGCGGTTGGGGCTGGGAGACATGGGGGAACAACATATTAAGGGGTTTATTGCTAGGGGGAGGGATAGTAGAACGGGAGGGAGAGGGAGGGGAGGGAGGGGGGGGAAAAGGGCTGCAGTACGCATGGCAAATTCTACCGGAGGCAAGGTAGCAGGCAGAGTCCTATATGGACTCTGCTAGCCTCCTGGTGGGCAGTTTTTGGGACTTTGGGGGGGGGGGACTACAGGGAACCCTATGGAGCTGGGATGTGGGTAAGATTAAAACTACACTACATGGTGGGGCCAGTAGTTGGGGGGGGATTATAGTTTTGGGGGTGGACATGCCCTTTAACATTTGAGGGGAAAAAAATTTCCAATTTGATGAGCATCTTTGTTCAGGTATTTTAATTCTGATCAAAACTTTCCCCACTAACAACAACCTTGGGGTATGTAGTTTCTAAAAATGTCTCACTTCGGCAGATAGTTTCCTTAATTTTGCAGTTATTCTATGTTAACTGTTGGAAGTGCAAATAAATTTGAATCTGGTGTAAAACTCTGGAAAGGAAAAGTGGGGTACCTACGTATATATATGGTAAGCCAGAGCTTTCAGAAACAAGATTTTTAATAAGTTGTAATTTTTACATATTCTACCCAAAAACCCTGTGAAATTCCAGAAATGCTGTAAAATACTGTTATCTTGTTTAAAGTAGACACTGTGCTGAAAACAACAATGTATTCTATTCCTGAAAATTCTGCTGGCACTGAACGCAAAAAAAAAAAAAAATTACTCTGCTGGCAATAAAAGGGTTAGAGGGCAGCGGAACATCGCATTTGCGATTGCATACGTTGATCCACTGCGTTTCAATGGCAACACTGTGCGTTAACACACCAAAATGCTGCATGTAGTGCGCTACACGCAACGCACTATTATGGCAGCGATTTAACGGGAACAGCGCCATTCAGTTCTATGTACACTGCATTTTGGTGTGATGTAAAACACTCTAGTGTGAACGAGCCCTTAAAGTAATTTTTCACTGGATAAATTACTTTGCCTTTTTTAAATCTATAAAAACATGAAAGTAGCACTTACTCTGATCTGATGTGTTTATTATGCTGCATGACTTGAATCCAGTATTTGTTTTGCTCAAGCTCAGCCCCCTGTCATGCTCTCTGACTCTCTGTAAGGGCAAGCATGCTCAGTAATCCCTAGGAGGTTGTATTGGGAGAAGAAATTTCCCACCATGCAGTTCACATACCAACTGCCCCTGGTCCAGATACAGCAAAACTATACATAACAGAAAATTTACTAAGGCACTTGATTGACAGCCATTTCAGACTGGATAAAGAAAATAGGGAACAGATCAACCAAAAAATGGTACAGTGATAGTTGGGAAGAATTATAGTTTCCAGTAATGAGCAATTTGAAAAAATACATTTCCCAGTGACCATATTTTTTACAGGACTTATTTGAATACATTTCTGTAAAATACAAAATAAAAACTCTTTAAACCAAGATTTATTGTTATTGACAAATACCTTGTGTCATCCCACAATACTGATATTGAAGTATAACCTATAAAAATAAAAATAGACTAAGATTATGATACATAATCTTAGAACAGACTAGAGTCATGAATCAGGTCGGGTACCCGAGGGTTACCTGATTTGCGGGCTGGGTTCAGGTAACCCTCATTAAGTTGGGGGTCTGGTTCGGGTCGAGTAGAAGAATTCCTTTAAAAAGGGAGAAAAAAAACTGAGAATACATTGTTATCAATCCAAGACAAGTGCACTATGCATAGCACTTTACCCTAAATCACACTATAGCAGATACAGAGCAAATATGTCTTGATGTAAAAGCTCCCAGCCTCATCAACATCTCTTATGTACTTAGAATGTTATACAGGTTGGCAGTGAGGGTAGGAATACAGACAGCTATGTTGAACTTTTAACTCTTGTAGTGCCTGGGTAGGTTTTGCAGAGATTACTGGGTAAAAAAGCAGTTAATGCTGGAGTGACCGGAAAGGCAGGGGTTTAACTTCTGACCTTGGTTTTACTAGTAGAGGTCAGAGCCAGCAAGTATCAATCTCCTTAAGAACAAAGTAACAAACTTCTATCTGCACCTGTGTCTATGCATGAGACCAAAGCAAGTGTCTACATGGGAACAGATGATGTGACTTAAATGGTCTTTGTAAATTCTTCTGGCCATAATGATCTATGGGACATGGATGATTCTAATGATGATAATCTACCACAGCAGGTATGTGGATCTCCAGATTATCGACATTTAAAAATCCCAAGCATTGCAAAACAGCAGAGTGCCGACAGGGAATGCTGGGAGTTGTAGTTTTCAAAACCTATATAAAGGTGTAGATTATTTCACTGCAGTTCCACCTGCTCCCTACTCACAATCCTTTGTTATGGTACCTGCTCATTGTAACTTTTACTGTCTCCCAATAATGCAAGTTTAGACAATGGGTAGAGATTAAAATGTATATTCAGCAGGACATAGTTATAAAATCATAGATCTACTGGTTAACTCCCACCATTCCTTGGCTTTAGCGTGAATACTGGGAGTTGTAGTATCTGGAAAAATACTGGTTACCTATCTCTGTCACAAAGAAAATAGTTGTGAATAAAGATTTAAAATAAGCTGAGGCCCATAGGTAGGTAAAAGTTGGGGATAGTATAGGCCAATGGGATAGTAGTACGGGACAGTAGAGGCCCATGGGATGGTAGGAGGGGATAGCAGGGGATATATTCAATAAAGTGTTCATTGTACTCTATAACAGGGATCTCCTACCTATGTGCCTATCAGAAGGAATCCTTATCCAGGGAATGCTGGGAGTTTTAGTTTCCAGACATTTGGATGCCTGCAAGTTGAAGACCCCCGGCTATATATTTAAGTGGTATGGTAGTTTTTTTTCTATGAACATTATTGATCGGGTCGTGGGTATGAAGCGCATAAAAAAGCAAGTCAGGTGCGGGTACAGATTTTTTGGGTTGGGGTTTAGAAAATCAGACTCGCGGAGATCTCTAGAACAGACACCCATACACTGTCAATTAAGTTATACTTCAAATAAAAATCACCAGTTCATCTAACATACTCCAACATTATTTTGTGGTGTAGTTGTTTTGGCAAGCAAATAAGACAGGAATCAAAGGGTTACCCATCAGTTCCAAAAAATTGTTCTGTACAGCCATTAGTTTTTCCTTTAAAATGAGCCCTAAATCGTATCCCTGGCTACAGCCTGTAAGAAATTATATTGTGGGTAATGTTCAAACGTACTGCTTCCAAGCCTCCCCCAGTGGAAGAGGATGCTCCCTTTAAGGATAACCCCCTCAAAAACATGTTATATTGTGTTAAAGTGCATCTATACCGAAAATTAGGTTTCTAAAGTTATTTTTAATTGACCATAATTGTAAACTATAATTCTTCCCAACCACCACTATCATTTTTGTTAAATTGCCCCCTATTTCTTTAGATATCCAATTTAAAACTTCTTATATATTTCAGCTGTCAATCAAGTTCCTTGCCCTCAAAAACTGTCCTTCTGGGAGTAGTTTTACTGTAGCTGGAATAGTGAGTTTTGACCGTTAGAATGCTGTATTCAGGCTTGACAGTTGGTTTGTGGAAAAAAAGGTGGGAGGGAAGTAGGAGTGGTTAAAGAGGGAGGGGGATACTGCTCCTAAACAAAATGTGTGCTGGATTGAAGGCATGCAGCAACACACACAAAGTTTAGTAAATGCTACTTACATGTATTCAATATTATAGATTAAGATGGGGCAAAGTAATTTTTTCAGTATAGTACCCCTTTAAGACCCCCCCCACCTCAACCTTGTCCATCGGTGTGCTTCTGCAACTTTTCGCACACGGAAGCAAGTAAAAGGGTCCAGGTGGCAGCATATCCTGTGGTTGGCCAAAACATCGCATCTCTGTTTTTGGGGGGTGGTGGACATTACCTTTAAGAATAAATGCTGGGAAAGACAGGATGTGCCTGCACAGACTTTAAAAACTTTTTTGCCTATTATTGCAGGAACACATGCGGGGAGATTCAAAGCCGGGCGCCGCGTTACTTACCTTTGCCTGATCCCGCGATACAATAACTGACGTAAACGAGATTACGTCAGTTATTGCATCGCGGGATCGGGCTAAGGCAAGAGCGTGGGTTTAACGCCTCCTACCCAGTGCCGTTAAGTGTCGCGTTACTATGTAGCGTAAACCTTAACGGTAGGGGTTTTACATCTGTAGCACGGCGCTATTTCCAAAAACATTTGGAAATGGCGCTGTGCTCTAAATTCCGTCTAAAACCCACGTTAACCCGAATTTTTGGGGGGTTAATGTGGGTTTTAGACGGAAAAGAGCCATATTGTATCTCCCCCATGGTTTCCAGAAACAACTTTTCAAAAGTTTTCCCAAAAGATATAATGCA
Source organism: Hymenochirus boettgeri (assembly GCA_019447015.1). Lineage (NCBI taxonomy): Eukaryota > Metazoa > Chordata > Amphibia > Anura > Pipidae > Hymenochirus > Hymenochirus boettgeri. Next base: position 142,531,999 of record CM033470.1, on the reverse strand, counting down.
GGGTTCATTTTAAAAAGGTACAACAGAAAGGATTTTATTTAACCCCAATTTGTTTGGGGGATCACAGATGTCCTGTAATTATCATATTCCAAAGTGCTAATTTGTAACCTTTTTTTAATCCATTGGGTGCCAATGATCTTCATTTATTGATCCCCACTCCTCTTTTCACGCAGAGTTTACCATATACAAATAAACAAAGTCATTAACATCTAAATACCTCTAATTTATAACATACCCAGCACTCGAGCTATGAAGCAGAAGATCAGAGTGCTGATGACATAAGGCCAGTTCCATTTATGAGGTCCAGCCACAGTGGAGACTCCAAGGAAAATGAAAATTAAGGTCTCACTCACACTGCTCCACATCTTCAGGAAGTACTTAATTGTGGTGTGGGACTTGTGGGAGATATTGGCCTCAACATATGGTCTCATTACTACTCCAGAAGCAATCAAACTGCAAAGAGAAATTTTATATTAGGAGAACTCAAAATGCAACCCAAGTTAAAAAGTAATTGACAGCCCAGAAAAAGTGCTAGTAGTAAGGTAGTAATATGAATATGTTTCAGTGCAAAATGAAGACCTACAAAAATATAGGCAATATAATATCATTAATTGAGGGGAAAGGGGAAAAAAAAAAAGGATCCTTGCACAATATGAAAGTTGAGTAGGTAAAATGCAGAGGAGTAACTCACGCCATTATGCCTGACAGGTGAAAGACTTCTGCAGACAAATATGCCATGTAACTGTAGAGGAAGACAAAAAGTGGCTCAATCACACGAATGTGGGAGGTAAAGCGGGAGGTGAAAGCAGCAATTATCCCATACACCAAGCCAACAAGCACTCCTCCCAGTGCCACCACTAGGAAACTCAGGAAGCCAAGTGTGATATCACGAAATGTGATCTGATCCAAACCAGCAAACTCCTCAAACAGGTGGTATAGGACCTATAAAGGAGAGAGCAAAATACATGATCATAAAGTATACTTAAGAAAAACATTGAGGATTGCTTCATAGAAAACAAGTTTTGGTTTTTTTAAAAATTATTTAAATTTTTATGCATTTCCCCCAAAACCCTATTTTCGTTTTAATCTTACCCTTCTCAGACACTCTCACGCTGAGTTATAAGAACTGAAGTCTTGCGCGGGTCTAATTTTCCAGACGGAACAAACAGAGATACGTGCACTATAGCCCAACAAGGTGGGTGCAGACACCTCAATGGTCCTCCCCCAGGAATGACAGCATCAAGTTGCACTCCAGGTGAATAACTTGTTTGTGACCAAACATATCACAACGTTTCAGGGGTTACATGCCCCTTCTTCAGACCCGCACCCAACCAACTGCACCTGACCCGCTTTTCTAGCCGCCTTCATACCTGCAATCCAACCCACAAATTTCTTATGTGCAACCTGACTTTATTCTTTTTTCAGAAAATTTATACAGGGAAGTTAAAAAATCTAAAAGTTAACATCACAGTCCTTTATATAATATAAATAAAATTATATCTTCATAGGAGATTGCATTTAGTTTTTAGGAGCTAACAATGAGGATATTACATTTAGGAAAGGTGTATACACTATCTCACTATTATCATTTAAATGACCATCAATAAATGTGAAAGTTTGAAAATAAGGATTGTTTGTACTGTTAAGGACTGTGTGTTCAGCACTGTGTGTGCAGTAAGCAGACTAATCTTTCTTCTTCCAGTTAAAGGGGTGCGCTGGACTTCTATATTCTAGTATTGTACCTGTTGTAATCAGGCTGTGAAAGGGTTAATAAGTGTTTTTCCCCCGCCCCTCTTTCTGGCTCTTGCACTAATTGGTGTGGGGGTTGGGGCCTATTAGTTAAATAGGATTCGCAGTTGTTGGGCCTGTGGTTTGGACCTAACAAAAGGAAGTTTCCTGTGAGTGAAACGAACTAGAGTGAAAGTGTCCCTTTCTCTTAAGGACCTTGATCTCAAGGACATAGAAAAAGAAGGACCTTGATCTCAAGGACATAGAAAAAGAAAGACATTGAAACAAGGTTTGTGCGTCACTGTGCTGGTGTGGTGTATTAGAAGGGACAGTTTTGTCGGTACCATGCAATGTGCCACATGTATAGGAACCTGGAGCAGACGTTCCGGGGAACCTATGTCTGTGTCAGGTGTGAGTGGGTTGCCCGTTTGGAAGCAGAGGTGGAGAGTCTAAGGGGGCAGCTTGCAGCATTGCAGGGATTGGCAGAACTGGGGGGTCAGAAGTCACTGGCTGGGGCCAGTATAGAGGTGGGTGGAAGAGGGACAAGAAAGGAAGGAGGTAGTTTTGTTAGGGTTACTAGGGGAAGTGGGGAACGGAAGAGTAGGGGGGCTTCTTCTCAGATTGTCCATCCCAACAGATTTGCCGCCTTAGGTAATGAAGTGGAGGACACCTCGGAATTAGCGTGTATGGAGGGAGCTAGTCCCTTGAGCACCCAGGGGACTGCCATCTGATACAAGGGAGGAGGAACGAAGGGTCAGGAATGCAAGGCAGGTGGTAGTGGTAGGGGACTCCATTGTAAGGAAGGTAGATAGGTTAATCTGCCGCCAAGACCCTACATGCCGAACTGTGTGTTGCCTGCCTGGTGATAGGGTTCGGCATGTGGTGGATCGTGTAGACAGATTATTGGGTGGGGCCGGGTGTGACCCGGCGGTCTTGGTTCACATTGGTGCCAATGACAAAGTTAGAGGAGGAGGTGAGGTCCTTAAACATGATTTTCGAGAGCTAGGGGCCAAGATAAAAGCAAGGACCTCCAGCGTAGTATTTTCAGAAATACTACCGCAGCCACATGCTAAGCCAGGGAGACAGCGGGAGCTTAGGAGCATTAATGCGTGGCTAAGAGAGTGGTGTAAGGAAGAAGGGTTTGGGTTTATTGAGAACTGGGCAGACTTTGCTGTCGGCTACAGGCTCTTTAGCAGGGATGGGTTGCACCTCACTGATGGTGGTGCAGCTGTTTTAGGGGAGAAGATGGCTAGAGGGTTGGAGGAGATTTTAAACTAGGTTTGGGGGGGGGGGTATTAGCAGTCTCACTGGGATAGATAGCCCAGGAGGAAAGCAGGGTGTAGATAGGCCAGTGGCGGGCAGAAAGGGGGGTGGGGCTAGCATAGAGGATAGGGAGGCATGTGTATTAAAGTGTACGAATAAATTACACGATCATAATCTAAAATGTATGTTTGAAAATGTGAGAAGCCTGGCGTGAATTGGAAATGATGGCATTGAATGAAAAGTATGATGTAATAGGTATAGCAGAAATGTGGTTGAACAGTTCTCACGACTGGGCTGTAAATATAGAAGGATATGCCTAGTTTAGGCAGGACAGAAAAAAAAGGAAAGGGGGAGTAGTATGTGTTTATGTTAAAAAAGAATTGAAGCCAAATTTAAAAGAAGAGATAACTGGTGATATGGATGATAAAGTGGAGGCAATATGGGTGGAATTAGGCAACAGGAAAGGGGGTAATGTCATTGTTGGTGTCTGCTATAAGCCACCAAATGCTAGCAGAGAGGAGGTGAGTCAACTTCATATGCAGTTGGCAAGGGCTGCAAGTTTGGGGAGTGTGCTCATTATGTATTACCCGGATATTGATTGGTGTGGTGAAACTGCCATCACAGGTGGTTGAGGTTCCTACTAGAAAAGGAGCTCTGTTGGATCTGGTAATATCTAACATTGTGGAGCGCATTATAGATATAAAGGTAACTGGAGGCTTAGGGAATAGTGACCATGAAATAGTGGCATTTGGACTTTGTTATCGAAAGGAAAAAGTGCGCTGGGTTAACAAAGACATTTAATTTCAGGAAAGCAAATTTTCCCAGGTTAAAAGCAGCTCTTCAGAATGTCAACTGGGATAACGTATTATCAGGTAAATGTACTGAACAGAAGTGGACTGTGTTCAAGGGGATTTTAAGCCAGTTACACATCTAAATTTATACCCTTAGGAAATAAATGTAAAAAAAATAAATCCGCTCCCATGTGGCTGAATTCTGATGTAAAGAGGCAAATGGAAGGAAGAAAAAGGCATTTAAAACCTTTAAGGCCGAAGGAACGGAAGGGCCTTTAGGGATTATAACAAAACTGTAACAAGGAGAGTAAGAAAGCAATCAAAAAGTAAAATTAATAATGAAGTTAAGATAGCGGAACAAAGCATCACTAAGCCTAAACATTTCTTTAAGTATATTAATAGTAAGAAGATGAGGGCTGAGAATGTGGCACCATTAATTAATGGTATAAGTTAGTTACGGAGGATGGCGATAAAGCAAATGTCTTGAATAATTTCCCCCCTTATATCACTATAGAAGATCCAAGTACAGTATCACAGGTATAGTAGCAATAATGGTATAAAAGATTCAAGTGCACTTTGGTTAACCGAGGATATGGTACAGAAAGAACTAAAGAGGTAATATTAATAAATCTCCTGGATCGGATAAAATACATCCTTGGGTACTTAGGGAGCTAAGTTCAGTTTATCTAGGTCAGTTTCATTTTTGCAGTTCCTCATGTCCGGTGGGATGCCTCTGGATTGGAAAAAGGCTGATGTTATTCCAATTCAAAAAGGGTAGTCGTTCACAGCCGGGTAATTACAGGCCTGTAAGTTAAATTCAGTGGTGGGGAAGATCCTGGAAAGTTTATAAGGGAACATTTTCTAGAGTATGTTTTTTAAGGACTGACATATAAGTAGTAACCAGCATGGATTTAGGAGGATTAGATCATGTCAAACTAACTTGCTTGGTTTATGAGGAAGTAAGTGAATTTTGACTCTGGCATAGCAGTAGATGTAATTTACTTGTTTTGCAAAGGCTTTTGATACAGTCCCCCATAGGCGACTAATGTATAAGCTAAGGTGGTTGGTCTGGGGGTCACATTTGTACATGGATAGAAAATTGGTTAATGAATAGGATGCAGAGAGTAGTTGTTAATGGGGGGCTTCATGATTATGGAACTAAAGTGCTAAGTGGGGTGCCACAGGGTTCTGTGCTTGGGCCCCTCTATTTAATCTATTATTAATGATTTGGAAGTGGGTATTGTCAGCAAAGTTTCTGTGTTTGCTGACGACAAAACTTTGTCGACCATTAAAAATTTCAGAGATGTGCAATCGTTGCAAGGGGATCTAGATAGATTGTCACAGTGGCTGCTAAGTGTCAGATGAAATTCAATGTTGATAATGTAAGGTGATGCATTTTGGACTTAAAAATCCTTGTGTACTTATACTATAAATGGCGGTGGTAAGTGAATCCCTGTTGGAAAGGATCTTGGGAGTTTTGGTGGAAAACAAACTTAAAGGAAGCAAGCAGTGCCAGGCGCAAACGCCAGAGCAGCATGGTAGTGCTTGTATAAAGAGAGGTATGGATTCAAGGAGGAAAATGTAATTCTCCCTCTTTACAAAGCATTGGTAAGGCCTCATTTGGAATATGCAGTGCAATTTTGGAATCTGTGTACAAAAAGGACATCTTTGAAATGGAAAGGGTTCAGAGAAGGGCAACTAAATTAATAAGGGGATTGGGGGAGCTTGAATATGATGAGACTGGAAAAGTTACAATTAGTACGCTGGAGAAAGGGCTTGCGTGGGGGATATGATTACGTGTATAAATACATTAACGGGCCATACAATAAGCTATCTGGGGCATGTTCACCAAAAGAACATGTCAAAGGACACGAGGACCTCCCTAAGACTTGAAGAAAAAGGTTTAGGCTTCAAGCCGGAAAAGGTTTTTCACTGTGAGACGATAAAGCTATGGAACGGTCTTCCAGAGACGTTGTTATGGCAGGTTCATGGTCAGTTTAAAAAAAAAAAGCTGGATGAGTTTCTGCAAACAAGGAATGTTGCAAGTTACTGGTTATGATAATAAGTAGAGTTGATCCACTCAGTAACTTTTCCCTTCGTACATATGTTTCTGGTCTTTTTGCAGATCTTCTGGTCCAGCACAGGGTTCTCAGGAGGTGTGCGTACGTCTTACACTGGGTGCGTATCGTGATAGCGCAATCCAAGTAAACCTGTACCAGTCTGCAGTACCAATTCAACATTTCTTCTTTTCTTACCACTTAAATGTGAGGGAACACTGGATACCTACATATTTGGAACATTATATACTAGTACTAATATACTCGTTGCATTGACGGTACAGGGTTCCTTGGACAGCAATATCACAATTCACTGATGTAGTCAGGGATGTCACACTGCTATTCTCATAGGCATCTGATCACATAGTACAGAGTTCTGCCAGTCGGGCGGACAGTAGATTTAGCTGGGCGAAACACTTGGCTAGAACATGTTAAGGAGAACACGGAGGTTTGCAAGTAGTTTTAAACTTGCCCATACCTTTTATGAATGGATAAATGCAACATAAAAAAATGTAATAAATGCATATTCCCAAATGAGAGAGAGTGGTAATAACAGCTGTGATTTACAACTATTATCACATTCAAAGGTGAAACCAAAACAAATACTTTGTTCGGGCCTACTGTCTAATGAAATAAATTAGGTAAAATGTAATCAAGAATGACTTCTAATATGTTGAAAACCTGCTTGTTATCAATATTTTCTTTACAGAGAATAAATATAAGTTTAGCTACCCAACTTACCTGCTTCGGTTTATTTTATAATTGAATGCCAACAAATACCTTTTAACAATTTTAATCATTAATGCTTTCATTGTCATGTTTCCCATGGTCCTTTTCTGCTGGTGATGTAAGCCCTATTCAAGTTTATGAGGCTGGTGGCATCTGCAATTAACAATGTTTCACACATCTACCTTCTGGGTTGGAGACTGAATTAAGGCACTTAAAAAAAAAAAAAAAAAAAAAAAAAAAGAGAAACAAGCATCCCCTAGATAGTGCATATATGATATTATGGATGAGTGTCGGCCAGGGAAAAAAATGTTAAAACTATAAAAACATTTTCAGTATAAGTTAAAAACAAAATAACTAGTAAATGTTACATTTTAATATTTTTTCCCCCATGGACGACCCTTATCTTTAATGATAACTAAATGCACTATCTAGGGGGATACTTGTTTCTCTTTTTTGTATATATAGATTTTTTTTTTTGCATCTGCTTTGTACAATATGTTGGGTGTACAACTAGGCGTTGAAGGTCGTATACGAGGGCACCCCATGATATTAAAAAATAGCAACCCTAACACCCCAGTTGCTAGACACTATGAGAGTGTAAGGAAAAACCTAAAAGTACAGGGAATAAAGAAGTTTGCCAAAGAGAGAGGGTAACACTTTACCCCTATTGTAAAGCAGGAGGCCTTTATATTTTTGAATTGGGAACAAAGGTTCCCAGTGGCTTGAAAATGATGTTTCTTGTTTTATCAACTCTGAATTTATAAGCAGTAACTGTATATTTCTATTTCAGCGATATTCTAGGGTTTATAGAGAGTTCTATTTATGAACTAATTTTGTAAGTTTGTATCCAGATTAATCAATAACAATTTTGGTGGATTGGTTTTGATTGGTTCTTAATAGTCATTGAGAATAATATATTTATAGGTCAAAGTTTATTAACATATATGTAACTGGATTAATTGAAAGTAATACGAAGAGGTTAGTAGATATGAAATGGTTTGTAGCATCATGAATTTTTGATATTTAAAGGTTTTATAATGTATGTACGTCATGTTTTATCCTTTAAAAATATTGGTTGTGTCTCTTTTGGGTTGTATATAGAAATGCATTCTGGGTATAAAATGTGCTAACCCCAATAGTCATACTTTGACTTTGCCTATGATTAAGTACTCAGTAGTATGAAAGGCCTTGCGGTTTTTTTTATAATGTGAACATAAAAAGTTATATTTTAAATCTTACTACTGAGTGTCCGGCGCTGTTTGGATTTCGGGAGAGTGGCCAAACTTCTTTTTCTTCTTTGGTGGCAAATAAATATTTGACTCACATGGAGGTGCTACCAAATGCAAAGGAGCGTAAGAAAAAGATGAAAAGCACCCAAAACAAGCATGAATTTTTAGCCAACGGACAGCATTTCTGAGATTAAAAATATAGCCGTTGTGCCCTAATATTGGGGGAATCACCTAAACCTAATTATTCTCAATCCATAACAATGGAAACATGAAAGCTCACTATATAAAACAAAATCTAATACACCCATTGTTTACAAAATCAGCTGCTATAAGCAAGGAAGCAAATTTCTCCCAAACACAGACACCAAGATGGGTTTAGATTTTTTTTCCTTTTGTATTCAGAGTCAGTGAGGCTTATTTTAAGGGAGACAGTAAGTTATGACCTCTTTTAAGAGGAACATGTGCTTATAAAGTTTTTCACAAAAACATTTAAAAAGAAAAGTACCTGGGACAGGGAGGTAGTACTGGTACTTTTACCTTCCAATTAATTTCTATGGGAGAGGAGCACAAAGAAAACAGCTTCTGACATTCTTCTTAATGCTTCAGCATATCTTTAAAGGAACACTAAACCCCAAAAAATAACTATTTGCCATTCTTTGTATTATTCACAGTGAGGTGAGAACGCTTATTCTCACCTCCCTGGAATAATATTACGTCGGGGGACCTGGAACTTACCTTACCGCCGCTCCACTCGCAGCCACTCTTCACAACAGCCGATCGCACGCCCTATCTTTTGTATTGCGCATATGCGCCTAAGATAGGGCGCACGGTCGGACAGAGCGGCTGTCAGTGAAGGAGTGGCTGCGAGTGGAGCGGCGGTAAGGTAAGTTCCAGGTCCCGAGCGTAATATTATTCACAGGGAGGTGAGAATAAGCGCTCTCACCTCCCGTGAAATACAAACGAATGGTAAATAGTATTTTTTGGGGTTTAGGGGAGTTTACAGTCCTAAAAGGATGGCCCAGGGCACTAACCTGGCTGTAGCTCCTTAACAAAATCATATTGTGGGTAGATATAAGCAATCCTACCTCCCTACCCCAGGTACTTTTCAATTTTAAAAAGTTAGTTTTACCATAATGTGGTCCTTTAATTGAAAATTACTGGATTAATACATATAGTTCTTATTGATCCAGGGATCCTTTCAGATTGCCATTTGGAGTTAGGAAAGATTTATCCTGATTTTCAGTTTACCTTTCTCTGCATAAACTGTTAGGTAGGGCTTTTGCTATAAAGGGTGGACTGGATGGCCTGGATGATCTTTATCCAACCTCCAAATATGTAACTATGCAAATCATCAAGCAAAAAAATTTTCCTGTAATAGTCGGGGTTGTTGGCAGTGCCCAGTGAAATAGGCAAAATGCTGTCAGCAAAGGAATGTGCTGCCACATCCTTGCCACATGGCATGAGTGTCTACCAATCTTTGCAGGTGGAAAGTGCAATGAATTGGATTCCGTTAACAAGTATAATTATTGGTTACTGTTCTGCCACTAGGTCTTAGAATCCTACCTTCCCCAGTGAGTTTTAGTTTGTAGACGAGGAGGCAATAGACAAATGCTAGTATTTATTAGTGCAGTTTCACACAACATGTTTCAGGTACACAACCCTTGGAAATAAAGCATCATGGGTAGGAGTCATTGGGGAACTAACCTGATTTTAGATACTTAACAAACTGCCCATTTTTTCTTCTACTTTTAAAGTTAAACTCCTATATAACTATGCATTAGACAGAATTTTTTGTTCTAAACCTATAAACCTTTTGGGGCTGATGCAATAAAATTGCACTATATGTATGCAATTTGTTTTCAAGCAAACAAGGTTTTTGGCACATCAAAATCCTTAGAGTTACAAAACGGTGTTTGTCGACTGTGTACCTGTAGAGGTCGTTCGTCGGTGTAGGGAATTGTACGGTGTACAAGGCTTTGTATTGTAAGCATAGAATATCGAATAAAAGTCCTGGATGCACATAATGTTTCAGGACTGAACCTTCATATGTGTATGGCCAAATCCCCAATGTTGTGTACAGCATGTTGCATTAAAGCATCATAATATTCACAGGATACTGTACAACTGGTTGTGCACTTTGTTTATATGTATTTTATCATGTTTACAGGTTTTCCCATTTTGTTTTATTTAGCAGGCCATATGTGGACTTCAAGAGTGAGCTAGAGAAGCTTCTAAAATTACAAAATTGAAAAAAAATAAATAAAAGAAATTTACTGGTAGTAATACATATGGTTCTTGTCGATCCAGGTAACCGTTACTATCAATATCTCTCCCCCCCCCCCTTTCCAGCTGAGGATGTCTTTGTTAAAGGGTATGTCCACCTTAATTCTATTTTTTAATATAGCCTTCCCCTGGTCCCCCAGCCCCAACGATTATTTTACTTTTAGAAACCCCCCCAAACTCTACTTACCTCCCTTTCCTCGCGCGTGCTCCGGCCCTCTGCTGCGAGGAAATGCAAGCAGAGGGGCGGGACCGGCAGTCGCGTCTGTGATTGGCTGGCGGCAGCCAATCACGGACACGGCTGCCCGGTTCATTCAGTGCAGCGGAGGAAAGAGGGGAGGTAAGTAAGAGTTTGGGGAGCTTTCTAAAAATAAAATTATGCGGTTGGGGCTGGGAGACATGGGGGAAGGCTATATTAAAGGGGTTTATGCTAGGGGGAGGGATAGCAGAACGGGAGGGGGAGAAGGGCGCAGACGCATGCCAAAAATCTCCCGGAGGCCAGGTAGCAGGCAGAGTCCTCATATGGACTCTGCTAGCCTCCTGGTGGGCAGTTTTTGGGACTTTGGGGGGGGACTACAGGAGAACCAGATGGGATGCGGATGTGAGGTAAGGATTAAACTAACTACTGGTGGGGCCAGTAGTGGGGGGGATTATAGTTTTGGGGGTGGACATGCCCTTTAACCCTCCAATACTATGCAACAAGGACACAAATTAAATATGAGATATAATTATAAATGATATATGAGAATATAATGCATTAAAATGCTATTTAATAAAAATACTCACCCACGTGACAGCATATTAAGTAAGGATTCTCCAAATACTAGAATGTGTAGAAGCTCATTGATATGATCTCTTCAAATACAGCTAGCACAGCCACTGGGTCCACTGCAGAAATATACTGCCAAAGAGGAGATTAGCCAGTAGGCCCACATTCTTAAGGTCTTCCCCACAATCTGGCACACACAGATACAGAAGGCCGCCCATAAAAAATGCATTCCAGAGTGTGCCCACTACTGCAAATTAAGATTGTTCCCAAATTTCAGAAAAGGGGCGCCGTGGCAGGAAATATCCAGCATCCAGAATGAAGGAGGCAATAGAAACAAGAAGAAGACATCAGATTTAACACAGGTGGGGTTTCACCTACTGCCTTGATAAGCCCACCAACAAGAAGTCCCACAACAATCAGCAAGCAGCTCTCGGGTACCACATTAGAAACAGGGAATAACAGGAGATCCTAGAGTAAAGAGAAAGGAAAAGATTACATGGCTATTTTATTGTTATACTAATCTTTTAAAAACACAGACCTGAAGATTACTTATAATTTCATGTAAATCAAGGTCATAAATTAAAGGGCATGTCCATCCCCAAAACTATAATCCCCCCAAACTACTGGCCCCACCATGTAGTGTAGTTTAATCTTCATCACATCCCAGCTCCTAGGGTTCTCCTGTAGTCCCCCCAAAGTCCCAAAAACTGCACCACAGGAGGCTAGCAGAGTCCATATAGGACTCTGCTCCTACCTGGCCTCCGGGAGAGTACTGCAGCCCTTCTCCCTCCCTCCGGATTCCCTCCCCCTAGCGTTAATCCCCTTTAATATAGTAATCCCCCTGGTCCCCCAGCCCCAACCGCATGATTTTTATATGATTTTTTTAGAAAGTCCCCAACTCTCACTTACATCTCCTCTTTCCTCTGCCGAAGTGAGCTGCGGCAGCCGCGTCGTGATTGGCTGCCATCAACCAATCACAGACGCGACTGCCGGTCCCGCCCCTCTGCTTGCATTTCTCGCCAGCAGAGGGCTGGGAGGGCGGCGGAGGAAAGAGGGGTAGGTAGTAGAGTTTGGGGGGCTTTCTAAAAAAAAGCGGTTGGGGCTGGGGGACCAGGGGGAAGGCTATATTAAAAAATAGTTAAGGGTGGACATACCCTTTAATATTTCAGTAACAATGGTAATTAATGACTTTATAGAAAATTCAAAACCTAACTACAGTACAACTTAAAGGGGAACTATAGCCACTTGATGACATTGTCTCAGTAGACAGAGCACATTCACAATTATACAAGCATGTCTGACCTTCCCTCTCTGCATGGCTGTTTTTTAATTACCAAAACCGGAGTACGAAAGGTCAGCTACAATAATCCATCTCTTTCTGCTGCTGTGTGTCTAATTGTAAACTGCACACACATGCTTTTTACTGCACAACACTTTTTGGCCATGTATCGGTATTCTCATCTTATTTACTGTTACAGGGTAACTTTTAAATAAAAAAATAACAAAAGTAGTATAAAGGTGATACTTTATTGGCTAACTAAGAATCTAGCAAGCTTTCAGAACATAGAATGTTTTTGACTGGCTAACACGTTACACCACCTTTTCCTGTTATTCATCTTAAAAAACCAACACTAAGCAGTAGTTTAACAATCAGAATAAAGATTTTTTTATTGTCCTTTTCTGATAACTAATCTTTATAAATATCTCCCTGAAAACCAGTGGTATTTTCCTTCCATTTGGCAAACTTGATAATGAAAATAGGGATTCATTGCAAAATTCCTATAGAACCTAAAGCTGGCGTATGCAATATTGTGACACATCAAAACATGCAATTAATTTGTCAGTAACTGCGTTGCAGCTCCAGGGTAAGGTAGTTTATTGCATGCCTGGTGTGCTATGCCATTTCCAGAAAAGTGTTAAAATTAATTGATAACTGTGAGATTACTACTATGGATGACAGCACCCTAATTGCATTGTCCCATAATTGCTGTAATTAGCTGGCTTCTGGAATTTGTTACCAATGTGGATATATTTAAAATTAGATAATAAAAATGACTATTATATTATGAAAGAATATTTAAGCACAAGTTGCACAATCCCTGAAATGGATTCTATAGCTTGTAGAACTGGAACGACCACTTTTTCATTGTAATTAAGCCAAGCTAGACAAAAAAAAAAATAAGGCACAAACGGTTCCCCCCAGCATCTGTTTTATAAAGGTAAATACAAGCTTCAAAATCTACTGCAAACAATACAAAATACATTTTCAAGGTGTAAAATCAAAAGTAAAGACTCAGTTTGTGAGATGCAAGTTATGCTTTATGAAACAAAGGTTAGTAAGATAGGAAAAAAAAAAGGAAATAAAGGGCATGACCATTTTTCTACCCTACAATAGCACCCACCAAAACTCTATTTTACAAACACTTCCTTACTACCTGGCGTTCTCAAAAGGTATTTACCTTAAAGTATGCCAGTCCCATAAAATAGGCAAACTCATGTAACCAGTGTAAGACGCTGGAGTGACATCACCAGCATACTACCTTTAAGCCACTTCAGCGAATACAAACTCACATTTAAGCGGCAAATATCCATGCATCTGTACAACATTTTATTATCACAACTGATATTAAAAACCTTACTTTTCAATGTAGCCACTATAGCTCATGGAATTAATGCATGTATCCTTTTAATTAGTCCGGCTCATTCAAACTTTATATCCATCAGAAGACAATGACCCCCCCCCCAAAAAAAAAAAACCCTGCAATATTCAATGGATAATTGAGGTTGAGAGTTTTACCTCCAAAACAAGACAAAAAAACCCCCAGCTTACTTTACAACACTACATTAAATGTTATATGCATATGTAAAAATATCCTGTGAGTTTGAAACTCCTGGACATGCTCTTGGGATCGCATGTGCCATATTAAAAAAGTATAGACTCCCTCCATGAAACATACCGGATGATTCAATAAAGTTTTATCCTTAAAAATGGTGCTAATTTGCCCCAACCAATCAGATATAATTTAACTTTGAAAGCTAACATCTGATTGGCTGGGGCAAAAATAGCACCATTTTTAACGATAAGAACTTTTATTGAATAACCCTGATAGTATGTAGCCCCAACTACCCTACATATGAGTTATGGTGATTTATCACATGACAAAACGTATGCATATCCAACAATTATTTTAAACATTTATAAGCTTGCAGTTATTTTCTTTTCCACACAGAATACATTTTCTAAAAAAGATTAAAAAACAAAAAGTTCTCGTTTTCTAAGAGCTTTAAATACCTTTTCAAATGTGGAATTATTTGCCATTAAACTGTAGCATTTCATGCAAAATGCTTGAGAAAAATTGCTCAGGCCTGGCAACTTGATGGCACAATTAAAATAAAATATAAAAAATAACTGGGGAGAGAACACTTACAGGGTTATTCAATAAAAGTTCTTATCGTTTAAAATGGTGCTATTTGCCCCAACCAATCAGATGTATGCTTACAAATGTTAAATAAGATCTGATTGGTTGGGGCAAAATAGCACATTTTAAACAATAAGAACTTTTATTGAATCTCCCTGATAGTTGATATGATGCAAGTTCAGGCAACTGGTCTTCTGAATAATTGCAGAGAAAAAAACAACACTGTGAAGAATGTGTCTTAATTTGTAACAGACTAAACTTAAATATGCCTGATGACTTGTATGTTTTTAAACACAGAATAAAACAAATGAAAGTCAATATTTACAGTCATATGGATTCCCTTTTTTGAAATTTCTCACAGGATAAAGGTATGGTAGACTAAAAAAAATATTTTCCAATGCAAACCAACATTGCTCCTGCCGCTGTGCTGTGGTAAGCATACGACTGCACAGAAGATTGCTGTGTATAAACGCTTTATTTAGCAAAACACGTGTGCAACATATTTCGACCCACTGGTCCTATTCAAGCAAAGCGAATAATACACTTTATTGATGATTGATCCAGAACAGTGGCAACTGGAACAGTGTGGCCTACAAGCATTCCGTGCCTTAGCACGGAACTAAAAGAAGGTATATTTCCTTAACCACATGGCAAAAAAAACTATTTGAGATTACAACTGGAGCTTGAATAAAAGTTCTTATCGTTAAAAATGTTGTATTTTGCCCCAACAATCAGATGTTAGCATTAAATGTTAAAAAAGAATCTGATTGGTTGGGCAAAATAGCACCATTTTCAATTATAAGAAATTTTATTGAATCTCCCAGATAGTCCTTCCGCTTATACATGTAGCCTACTCACCTATTTTCATAAGGCATGCAGAAGAATCCATATAGAGCAATTTCGAAGGGAGCGAACATGTTCATGAGTCCAAGAAAGAACAGGAAATGCCTTCTTCTCCCTGTGGTGCCCCCCTTCATGACTTTGATTCCAGTATCTCGAGGTGAATAGGTCTCATGTAATGCCTGGAGGTGGCTCATTGTTGGCAGCCCCGGTCATAAGAACTAGGGTCACTGCTTAACACTATTGGTATCAGGATCAAAATTAAGGCAGTCTTCATTGTCAACTTACAGCTAAAACACTCCATAAACCATTTCCACCTTAGTATAACAAGATACACCTTCTTAAAGCCTTATCACCTAAAATGGCCACCACTGGGTCAAAATATGCATAACATAATTGCATTCCACTAACATTCTATAGTTCCCTTCAGCTAGCATTGCAGAGAAACAATGAAAGTATACTAGTTGTTTTAAGATTGATAAGGCTAAATAAAAATACAAATTCCTTAGGAGAAATTGTTCATGGCTGCACTGAAATAGTGTGCTGCATAATTCTGTACTGAAATAAGTTTCCTGTATCTGTTTCATTACATGAAGCAAGGTATAGTACAGCAGCACATGTGAATCAGTTCAGACTAACAGACCTGAGTTTCTTGGTCCTTAATTGCTAAAAAAAATAAATAAAAAAATAAAGTGTAAATATAATGACAAAGCAGCGTAAGTGTACAATTATGGGAATAACAGGGGCTGTCGTGTGTACACGTTTTAGATGTCAGTTACACCCAGACAATAAATGGAGAAGAGCAACTTTTAAATGAATGACACAGAGGTGTCAGCATATCAAGTGGTGCATTATTATTAATGGTCCTAAATCCCCCCACAGCCCTGTCTCCCGTCCACTGCTGACAGGTCCCTCATCCAGTGATTCGCCCACACCACCGTTCAAGTACAGAACTTCCTGGCTGATTTAACCTCACCCGCCTGCGGCGCCTACTTATATTTGACTGCAATGGGGATGTATTGAAAGAGCAGCCAAACTTAAGGCTGCATAAAGCAACACCGACACTATGGTAGGAGGAAGAACTGCGCAGCTGGTAATTCTGGGTTTCCCGATGCTTATAGGGGTGGAAGAAAAAGATGCGGCAGTCAGTTAGGTCACAGAGTCGTTCGGAGAGGGATGGGGGATGTGCAGATTGCAAGCTGTAATTCATATTAAGGTGACTATATACTGTTTCAATGGCAGATTACATCATTTTGATCGAAGGGCAAAAAGCAAATAAACTTATATATTAGACTCTTTTTTTTGCCCAGTTGCTGGCATCTTGTAACATAGTAATAGAGGTTGAATAAAGACCCTCCTGGTCCATGTATTCCAACCTGTTTAGCCTACTAATGATCACTGACTTAGGGTAGGCGTAAACGCGAGTGCGAGTGCAAATTGGCATGCAACAGCGATTGCATTCTGCATTTTGCACGATCGCACGCTGTTCCTATTTCTAGAGATGCCACACGCATCAAAATCGCACATGAAAATGCATTGGATTCCGTGTGCGGTGCAGTGAGGCGTGCCCAACGGCTAAAACACACTAGTGCGATTTCTACGTGAAAGATTGTGCTTGCGATCAGTTAGAGCATGACAATCGCAGCACTGTGCATGTCAATGTGTGGTGGCAACGCAAACATAATATGTACGCTGATGCGTGCACCCTTTCCCCACGACCATTCGCTCCAAGCAAGCCGTTACAATATCAATTCATGTTCAAATGTACAGACCTCCGTTTATCACAAGTCACCTGTGTGGCACCTATCAAAAGTAAATGTAAGTATACTACACCACTGCTATGCCAGAATCTAAATTCTTACACACATCTTCTAAAAAAAAGCAAATTAGTTTGGCATGATCTATTTCTCATGAATCCTGTTGATTACTTCTTAAACTTACTAAACCTGTCTTACGGTCTATAGTTACCAGGCTACCTACAATATTAGTATTACATCTGGTTTTTCCAATCCAGAGGCACATCATCAGACAAAGTGAATATGAAAGATTACAGTGGAAGATGTTAAAAAGGGCTAAGATCTGCAGATGTATTTCATCTGGTCCTTGGGCTTTATTAATATTAATTTGTCTAATTGTTTCTATTTGTTCTGTTTGCTGTAGTGAATATTCTTCTTGTATACCATTCATATTATAGTCACTGCTATAAAAACTAGGGGGGGATGCAATAAATTTACTATCACATCCTACCTTTTCAAAAGGGCGGCCCTTTTTTATGGATTCATTTGCTTTGCCAAATTTGCAAAGCTTTGCAAACTTGCTCCTAGTCCTGCTCTAGAGGCTGTGCCGCACAAAACAATATAATATCAATAAATCACAGAGACTAAGCTAACCGAAAATTTATTTAGCAGCTTTTGAAAGAATTTCTCTAATTAAACACATTTTAGTTGAGTGCTGATCAGCAGGCATTTTAAAAGGTATCTCACTGGTAAAATGATGTTTTGATATTCAGTTTTATGATGAAACTGGAGTAAGGAGCTGTATCTACCTCCCATTTCTTTAATAAAACCTGCAGGAGCCAGGAGAGAAGATTCAGGACTTGATCTCTCACTCCTCAGCTGCGTACTCTGACAGGTTTTGACGGATTCTTTTATTCTATGCGCATGTGCATCGCACTTGCGCGTGCACATAGAGTACTAAGTCCTTTGGAGCGTCAGAGGATGCAGCGGAGTAGAAGAGATCGGGTGGTGTAATGTGAATCTTCTTCCTGCAGGTTTTGTTGAAGAAACGGGAGATAAGACAAAGCTCCTTTACTGTTTTTCAATAAAAAATGAATAGCAAAACATTATTTTAAAGGCTATGTCCAACCCTAAAATAGAAATGTAATATTCTGCTCCCCATGTCCCCAGCCCCAACCGCATGTTTTGTTTTTTTAAAAATGCTCCCCAAAACTCTTACTACCTCCCCTCGATCCTCCGCCGCACTGCAGGCCCTCTGCTTGCGAGAATGCAAGCAGGGGGCGGACTGGCAGTCGGTCTGTGATTGCTGAGCGGCAGCAATCACGGACGCGGCTGAGGTCATTCAGTGCAGCGGAGGAACGGAGAGGAGAGGTAAGTAAGAGTTTGGGGAGCTTTTTAAAAAAAACAAACATGCGGTGGGGCTGGGGGACATGGGGGGAGCAGAATATAAGGGGGTTTAATGCTTAGGGGGAGGGATAGTAGAACGGAGGGAGAGGGAGGGGGGAGGGGGAGGGAGGGGGGAGAAGGGCTGCAGCACGCATTGAGGAATCTCCGGGAGGCCAGGTAGCAGGCAGTGTCTATAGGACTGCTAGCCTCCTGGTGGGCAGTTTTGGAACTTTGGGGGGGGACTACAGGAGAACAGATGGAGTTGGGATGTGAGGTAAGGATTAAAATACATACATGGTGGGGCCAGTAGAGTTGGGGGGGATTATAGTTTTGGGGGTGGACATGCCCTTTAACAGTGGAAATAGCCTTTAATTCTACAGCAGCACTGGAAAATATCTGTGTGATGTTAGGGGGTTATGTTTTTGCAGTTTAGAACATAAAACTAACTGATGATATGCCTTTAAGTGTGGCTGCACAAGAAAGGAAGGGTAAGTCTGTGTAGTGTGTCAGGTTGGGACAGGTCATCATGTTTTTTGTGTTTATGACCAGAAAAACTAAATTTTACTATAGTTAGCCTTTAAAGGGATGTCCACCCTAAAATATATTTTTGATATAAGATTCCCCACGCCTGCCTGCCCCAACCGCTCTATTTATTGTTTAGAAAGCCCCCCAACTCTACTTACCTCCCCTCTTTCCCCGCCGCGCTCCCGGCCCTCTGCTTGCGAGAAAATGCAAGCAGAGGGGCGGGACCGGCAGCCGTGTCTATGATTGGGTGTGATTGGCAATCACGGACGTGGCTGCCGGCAGCTCACTTCGGCGAGGAAAGAGGAGAGGTAAGTAAAGTTGGTGAGCTTTCTAAACATATAAATAGAGGGTTGGGGCTGGGAGACCAGGGGGAATCTATACATTAATGGTTTAAAGCTAGGGGGAGGGAATCGGGAGAGGGGAGGGGAGAAGGGCTGCAGTACGCATGCCAACTTCTCCGGAGGCCAGGTAGGGAGGCAGAGTCATATGGACTCTGCTATCCTCCTGGTGGGCAGTTTTGGGACTTGGGGGGGACTACAGGAGAACCATATGGAGCTGGATGTGAGGTATAGTTGGGGGTAGTTGGGGGGATTATAGTTTGGGGGTGGACATGCCCTTTAAGTATAGCTGCCATGGAAATAAAAGGGTAGGTTCTGATGCAGCAATCGTGGCATGCGATGTGCTTCCGTTTGCGATACACAATCGCATGCGATCACCATTTTAAAGAGCAATCACATGCGATTTGTGTGATTGCGTTTGCGACGCAGTGTGGCCGTGCCGTAAATAAGATTTTATTGGAGTGAAAGAGGAAGTGGTAATGTATTTTTATTATTGTGCTTTTATTTTGAAATATAATGACTTTTTATGTCAAAATTGTGTGTTTGTGTCAGAGAACATGTCGAGGTAGTTACCCAGAGCCACAATTAATTGTCTCTGCACTTGAATATAAGCTCTAGGTAAATTTTGATAGGGCCAGTCATGGGAACATAAATCCCAATAAAAGCTGCGTTAGAAGTTGCATTAAAAACAGGCGTAACCTGCACTGCAGTCTCTGTAATTGCCCTGACCGTGTAATGTTAGATTAAGCTGTATTTAATCAAGAGGGGTAATCAGCATTAAATCTGTGACACAGCTACCAGTAAATGCAATAAAGAGAGAGGTAATCAGCATTGATTACATCTGGGACACATGTCCATTCAATCTGTGGGCATAAATTTGATAGTGACTTGCTCATGTTTTTAAGGATACCTTAGTTAGAAGATAGCACACTTCTACAAGTCCGCTGTCTGTACTGAAATTCGTGGGATAGATACAGTCCAAAAATGGTTGGAATTAAACAGAAGAAGAAAGATAGAACAGCAAATGTTTTTTAAGCTACACCAAAAACCAAAGAATGCTCTGTATTGAAAAATCAGCACATATTCAGCAAATAAAAACTATGCATGATATGAATGAAGATACAAATAGGGAATAAGGAACTGAAAATTGTAAAAACAAAATAATAATTACATAAATAATAGTGGTGTTCTGTACTTTAAAAATTAGGATATGGCCCCTACCCAAAGAGCTTCCAATGCAAGTAGATGGGTATAACATACAAATAAGGGGGTTGAATTGTAGTTGTATACAATGCAATTCTACTGGGGGGCACTGGCCCCTATACTTTATATAGAGTTAGTTACCCCCTTTACGTGTTCAAGGGGATTTTAAGCCAGTTCACATCTAAATTTATACCCTTAGGAAATAAATGTAAAAAAAATAAATCCGCTCCCATGTGGCTGAATTCTGATGTAAAGAGGCAAATGGAAAGGTAAAAAAAAGGTATGTTAAAATTTAAAAAAAAAAATTGTAAAAAAAAAAAAACCTCTTAAGGTAAGGCCGAAGGAACGGAAAGGGCCTTTAGGGATTATAAAAACAACTGTAACAAGGAGAGTAAGAAGCAATCAAACTAGCTAAAATTAATAATGAAGTTAAGATAGCGGAACAAAGCATCACTAAGCCTAAACATTTCTTTAAGTATATTAATAGTAAGATATGAGGACTGAGAATGTGGCACCATTAATTAATGGGTATAAGTTAGTTACGGAGGATGGCGATAAAGCAAATGTCTTGAATAATTTCCCCCCCTCTATATACACTATAGAAGATCCAAGTACAGATATCACAGAGTATAGTAGCAATAATGGTATAAAAGATTCAAGTGCACTTTGGTTAACCGAGGATATGGTACAGAAAGAACTAAAGAAGGTTAATATTAATAAATCTCCTGGACCGGATAAAATAACATCGCTTGGGTACTTAGGGAGCTAAGTTCAGTTTTATCTAGGTCATTGTTTCTTATTTTTTGCAGATTCCTTCATGTCCGGTGGTATGCCTCTGGATTGGAAAAAGGCTATGTTTATCCAATATTCAAAAAGGGTAGTCGTTCACAGCCGGTAATTACAGGCCTGTAAGTTTAACTTCAGTGGTGGGGAAGATCCGGAAAGTTAATAGGGAACTGTTCTAGAGTATGTTTCAAGGACTGACATATAAGTAGTAACCAGCATGGATTTAGGAGGATTAGATCATGTCAAACTACTTGCTTGGCTTTTGAGGAAGTAAGTAGAAATTTAGACTCTGGCATAGCAGTAGATGTATTTACTTGTATTTTGCAAAGGCTTTTGATACAGTCCCCCATAGGCGACTAATGTATAAGCAAGGTCGGTTGGTCTGGGGGTCACATTGTACATGGATAGAAAATTGGTTAATGAATAGGATGCAGAGAGTAGTTGTTAATGGGCTTCATGATTATGGACTAAATGCTAAGTGGGTGGCCACAGGGTTCTGTGCTTGGGCCCCTTCTATTTATCTATTTATTAATGATTTGAAGTGGGTATTGTCACAAAGTTTCTGTGTTTGCTGACGACAAAACTTTGTCGACCATTAAAAATTTCAGAGGATGTGCAATCGTGCAAGGGGATCTAGATAGATTGTCACATTGGGCTGCTAAGTGTCAGATGAAATTCAATGTTGATAAATGTAAGGTGATGCATTTTGGACTTAAAAATCCTTGTGCTACTTATACTATAATGGCTCGGTGGTAAGTGAATCCCTGTTGGAAGGGATCTTGGGAGTTTTGGTGGATACACAACTTAAAGGAAGCACAGTTCCAGCCGGCAACAGCCAGAGCCAGCATGGTATTGTCTTGTATAAAGAGAGGTATGGATTCAAGGGAGGAAAATGTAATTCTCCCTCTTTACAAAGCATTGGTAAGGCCTCATTTGGAATATGCAGTGCAATTTTGGAATCCTGTGTACAAAAAGGACATCTTTGAAATGGAAAGGGTTCAGAGAAGGGCAACTAAATTAATAAGGGGATTGGGGGAGCTTGAATATGATGAGACTGGAAAAGTTACAATTATGTACGCTGGAGAAAAGGCGCTTGCGTGGGGATATGATTACTGTGTATAAATACATTAACGGGCCATACAATAAGCTATCTGGGGCATTGTTCACCAAAAGAACATGTCAAAGGACACGAGGACCTCCCTTAAGACTTGAAGAAAAAAGGTTTAGGCTTCAAGCTCGGAAAGGGTTTTTCACTGTGAGAACGATAAAGCTATGGAACGGTCTTCCAGAGGACGTTGTTATGGCAGGTTCATTGGTCAGTTTAAAAAAAAAAAAGCTGGATGAGTTTCTGCAAACAAGGAATGTTGCAAGTTACTGGTATTGATACATAAAGTAGAGTTGATCCACTCAGTAACTTTTCCCCTTCGTACATATAGTTTCTGGTCTTTTTGCAGATCTTCTGGTCCAGCACAGTGTTCTCAGGAGTGTGTGCGTACGTACTTACACTGGGTGCGTATCGTGATAGCGCAATCCAAGTAAACCTGTACCAGTCTGCAGTACCAATTCAACATTTCTTCTTTCTCTTACCACTTAAATGTGAGTAGGAACACTGGATACCTACATATTTGGAACATTATATACTAGTACTAATATTACTCGTTGCATTGACAGGTACAGGTTTCCTTGGACAGCAATATCACAATTCACTGATGTAGTCAGGGATGATCACACTGCTATTCTCACATAGAGCATCTGATCACATAGTACAGAGTTCTGCCAGTCGGGCGGACAGTAGATTTAGCTGGGCGAAACACTTGGCTAGAACATGTTAAGGAGAACACGGAGGTTTGCAAGTAGTTTTAAACTTGCCCATACCTTTTATGAATGGATAAATGCAACATAAAAAAATGTAATAAATGCATATTCCCAACTGAGAGAGAGTTGTAATAACAGCTGTGATTTACAACTATTATCACATTCAAAGGTGAAACCAAAACAAATACTTTGTTCGGGCCTACTGTCTACTGAAATAAATTAGGTAAAATGTAATCAAGAATGACTTCTCTAATATGTTGAAAACCTGCTTGTATATCAATATTTTCTTTACAGAAGAATAATATATAAGTTTAGCTACCCAACTTACCTGCTTCGGTTTATTTTATAATTGAATGCCAACAAATACCTTTTAACAATTTTAATCATTAATGCTTTCATTGTCATGTTTCCCATGGTCCTTTTCTGCTGGTGATGTAAGCCCTATTCAAGTTTATGAGGCTGGTGGCATCTGCAATTAACAATGTTTCACACATCTACCTTCTGGGTTGGAGACTGAATTAAGGCACTTAAAAAAAAAAAAAAAAAAAAAAAAAAAAAAGAGAAACAAGCATCCCCCTAGATAGTGCATATAATGATCATTATGGATGAGTGTCGGCCAGGGAAAAAAATGTTAAAACTATAAAAACATTTTCTAGGTATAAGTTAAAAACAAAATACCTAGTAAATGTTACATTTTAATATTTTTTCCCCCATGGACGACCCTTATCTTTAATGATAACTAAATGCACTATCTAGGGGGGATACTTGTTTCTCTTTTTTGTATATATAGATTTTTTTTTTGGCATCTGCTTTGTACAATATGTTGGGTGTACAACTAGGCGTTTGAAGGTCTGTATACGAGGGCACCCCAATGATATTAAAAAATAGCAACCCTAACACCCCAGTTGCTAGACACTATGAGAGGTGTAAGGAAAAACCTAAAAGTACAGGGAATAAAAAGAATGTTTGCCAAAGAGAGAGGGTAACACTTTACCCCTATTGTAAAGCAGGAGGCCTTTTATATTTTTGAATTGGGAACAAAGGTTCCCAGTGGCTTGAAATTGATGTTTCTTGTTTTATCAATCTCTGAATTTATAAGCAGTAACTGTATATTTCTATTTCAGCGATATTCTAGGGTTTATAGAGATGTTCTATTTAATGAACTAATTTTGTAAGTTTGTATCCAGATTAATCAATTAACAATTTTGGTGGATTGGTTTTGATTGGTTCTTAATAGTCCATTGAGAATAATATATTTATAGGTCAAAGTTTATTAACATATATGTAACTGGATTAATTGAAAGTAATACGAAGAGGTTAGTAGATATGAAATGGTTTTGTAGCATCATGAATTTTTGATATTTAAAGGTTTTATAATGTATGTACGTTCATGTTTTATCCCTTTAAAAATATTGGTTGTGTCTCTTTTGGGTTGTATATAGAAATGCATTCTGGGTATAAAATGTGCTAACCCCAATAGTCATACTTTGACTTTGCCTATGATTAAGTACTCAGTAGTATGAAACGCGCCTTGCGGTTTTTATTTTATAATGTGACAATAAAAGTTATATTTTAAATCTTACTACTGAGTGTCCGGCGCTGTTTTGGATTTCGGGAGAGTGGCCAAACTCCTTTTTCTTCTTTGGTGGCAAATAAATATTTGACTCACATGGAGGTGCTACCAAATGCAAAGGAGCGTAAGAAAAAGATGAAAAGCACCCAAACACAAGCATGAATTTTTAGCCAACGGACAGCATTTCTGAGATTAAAAATATAGCCGTTGTGCCCTAATATTGGGGGAATCACCTAAACCTAATTATTCCTCAATCCATAACAATGGAAACATGAAAGCTCACTATATAAAATCAAAATCTAATACACCCATTGTTTACAAAATCAGCTGTCATATAAGCAAGGAAGCAAATTTCTCCCAAACACAGACACCAAGATGGGTTTAGATTTTTTTTCCTTTTGTATTCAGAGTCAGTGAGGCTTATTTTAAGGGAGACAGTAAATTGTTATGACCTCTTTTAAGAGGAACTATTGTGCTTATAAAGTTTTTCACAAAAACATTTAAAAAGAAAAGTACCTGGGACAGGGAGGTAGTACTGGTACTTTCTACCTTCCAATATAATTTCTATGAGGAGCAGGAGCACAAAGAAAACAGCTTCTGACATTCTTCTTTAATGCTTCAGCACTATCTTTAAAGGAACACTAAACCCCAAAAAATAACTATTTGCCATTCGTTTGTATTATTCACAGTGAGGTGAGAACGCTTATTCTCACCTCCCTGTGAATATATTACGCTCGGGGGACCTGGAACTTACCTTACCGCCGCTCCACTCGCAGCCACTCTTCACTGAACAGCCGATCGCACGCCCTATTCTTTGTATTGGCGCATATGCGCCTAAGATAGGGCGCACGGTCGGGACAGAGCGGCTGTCAGTGAAGGAGTGGCTGCGAGTGGAGCGGCGGTAAGGTAAGTTCCAGGTCCCCCGAGCGTAATATTATTCACAGGGAGGTGAGAATAAGCGCTCTCACCTCCCTGTGAATAATACAAACGAATGGTAAATAGTTATTTTTTGGGGTTTAGGGGAGTTTACAGTCCCTTTAAAAGGATGGCCCAGGGCACTAACCTGGCTGTAGCTCCTTAACAAAATCATATTGTGAGGTAGATATAAGCAATCCTACCTCCCTACCCCAGGTACTTTTCAATTTTAAAAAGTTAGTTTTACCATAATGTGGTCCTTTAAATTGAAAATTACTGGTATTAATACATATAGTTCTTATTGATCCAGGGATCCTTTCAGATTGCCATTTGGAGTTAGGAAAGATTTATCCTGATTTTCAGTTTACCTTTCTCTGCATAAACTGTTAGGTAGGGCTTTTGCTATAAAGGGTGGACTGGATGGCCTGGATGATCTTTATCCAACCTCCAATACTATGTAACTATGCAAATCACTCAAGCAAAAAATTTTCCTGTAATAGTCGGAGTTGTTGGCAGTGCCCAGTGAAATAGGCAAAATGCTGTCAGCAAAGGAATGTGCTGCCACATCCTTGCCACATGGCATGAGTGTCTACCCAATCTTTGCAGGTGGAAAGTGCAATGAATTGGATTCCGTTAACAAGTATAATTAATTGGTTACTGTTCTGCCACTAGGTCTTAGAATCCTACCTTCCACAGTGAGTTTTAGTTTGTAGACGAGGAGGCAATAGACAAATGCTAGTATTTATTAGTGCAGTTCACACAACATGTTTCAGGTACACAACCCTTGGAAATAAAGCATCATGGGTAGCGAGTCATTGGGGAACTAACCTGATTTTAGATACTCTAACAAACTGCCCATTTTTTCTTCTACTTTTAAAGTTACACTCCTCATATAACTATTGCATTAGACAGATTTTTTGTCTAAACCTATAAACCTTTTGGGGCTGATGCAATAAAATTGCACTATATGTATGCAATTTGTTTTCAAGCAAACAAGGTTTTTGGCACATCAAAATCCTTAAGATTACAAAACGCGTGTTTGTCGACTGTGTACCTTGTAGAGGTCGTTCGTCGGTGGTAGAATTGTACGCGTGTACAAGGCTTTGTATTGTATAGCATAGAATATCGAATAAAAGTCCTGGATGCACATAATGTTTCAGGACTGAACCTTCATCATGTGTCATGGCCAAATCCCCAAATGTTGTGTACAGCATGTTGCATTAAAGCATCATAATATTCACAGGATACTGTACAACTGGTTGTGCACTTTTGTTTATATGTATTTTATCATGTTTACAGGTTTTCCCTATTTTGTTTTATTTAGCAGGCCATATGTGGACTTCAAGAGTGAGCTAGAGAAGCTTCTAAAATTACAAAATTGAAAAAAAATAAATAAAAAGAAATTTACTGGTAGTAATACATATGGTTCTTGTCGATCCAGGTAACCGTTACTATCAATATCTCTCCCCCCCCCCCCTTTCCAGCTAGATGGATGTCTTTGTTAAAGGGTATGTCCACCCTTAATTCTATTTTTTAATATAGCCTTCCCCCTGGTCCCCCAGCCCCAACCGCATTATTTTTACTTTTAGAAACCCCCCCAAACTCTACTTACCTCCCCTCTTTCCTCGGCCGTGCTCCCGGCCCTCTGCTTGCGAGGAAATGCAAGCAGAGGGGCGGGACCGGCAGTCGCGTCTGTGATTGGCTGAGCGGCAGCCAATCACGGACACGGCTGCCCGGTCATTCAGTGCAGCGGAGGAAAGAGGGGAGGTAAGTAAGAGTTTGGGGAGCTTTCTAAAAATAAAAATTATGCGGTTGGGGCTGGGAGACATGGGGGAAGGCTATATTAAAGGGGTTTTATGCTAGGGGGAGGGATAGCAGAACGGGAGGGGGAGAAGGGCTGCAGTACGCATGCCAAACTTCTCCCGGAGGCCAGGTAGCAGGCAGAGTCCTATATGGACTCTGCTAGCCTCCTGGTGGGCAGTTTTTGGGACTTTGGGGGGGGACTACAGGAGAACCAATGGAAGCTGGGATGTGAGGTAAGGATTACTACATACACTACATGGTGGGGGCCAGTAGTTGGGGGGATTATAGTTTTGGGGGTGGACATGCCCTTTAACCCTCCAATACTATGCAACAAGGACACAAATTAAATAATGAGATATAATTATAAATGATATAATGAGAATATACTGCATTAAAATGCTATTTAATAAAAAATACTCACCACAGTGACAGCATCATTAAGTAAGGATTCTCCAAATACTAGAATGTGTAGAAGCTCATTGATATGAATCTCTTCAAATACAGCTAGCACAGCCACTGGGTCCACTGCAGAAATTATACTGCCAAAGAGGAGATTAGCCAGTAGGCCCACATTCTTAAGGTCTTCCCCACCAATCTGGCACACAGCATACAGAAGGCCGCCCATAAAAAATGCATTCCAGAGTGTGCCCACTACTGCAAATATTAAGATTGTTCCCAAATTTTCAGAAAAGGGGCGCAGTGGCAGGAAATATCCAGCATCCAGAATGATAGGAGGCAATAGAAACAAGAAGAAGACATCAGATCTTAACACAGGTGGGGTTTCACCTACTGCCTTGATAAGCCCACCAACAAGAAGTCCCACAACAATCAGCAAGCAGCTCTCGGGTACCACATTAGAAACATGGGGAATAACATGGAATCCTAGAGTAAAGAGAAAGGAAAAGATTTACATGGCTATTTTTATTGTTATACTAATCTTTTAAAAACACAGACCTGAAGATTACTTATAATTTCATGTAATATCAAGGTCATAAATTAAAGGGCATGTCCATCCCCAAAACTATAATCCCCCCCAACTACTGGCCCCACCATGTAGTGTAGTTTAATCCTTACCTCACATCCCAGCTCCATAGGGTTCTCCTGTAGTCCCCCCCCAAAGTCCCAAAAACTGCCCACCAGGAGGCTAGCAGAGTCCAATAGGAAACTCCTGCCCCTACCTGGCCTCCGGAGAGTACCTGTCAGCCCTTCTCCCCCCTCCCTCTCCGACTCTCCTCCCTCCCCTAGCGTTAATACCCCTTAATATAGTAATCCCCCTGGTCCCCCAGCCCCAACCGCATGATTTTTATATGATTTTTTTAGAAAGCTCCCCAAACTCTCACTTACATCTCCTCTTTCCTCTGCCGAAGTGAGCTGCCGGCAGCCGCGTCCGTGATTGGCTGCCACTCAACCAATCACAGACGCGACTGCCGGTCCCGCCCCTCTGCTTGCATTTCCTCGCAAGCAGAGGGCTGGGAGGGCGGCGGAGGAAAGAGGGGAGGTAAGTAGAGTTTGGGGGGCTTTCTAAAAATAATGCGGTTGGGGCTGGGGGACCAGGGGGAAGGCTATATTAAAAAATAGGTTTAAGGGTGGACATACCCTTTAATATTTCAGTAACAATGGTAATTTAATGACTTTATAGAAAATTCAAAACCATAACTACAGTACAACTTAAAGGGGAACTATAGCCACTTGATGACATTGTCTCAGTAGACAGAGCACATTCACAATTATACAAGCATGTCTGACCTCTCCCTCTCTGCATTGGCTGTTTTTTTAATTACCAAAACCCGTGAGTACGAAAGGTCAGCTACAATAATCCATCTCTTTCTGCTGCTGTGTGTCTAATTGTAAACTGCACACACATGCTTTTTACTGCACAACACTTTTTGGCCATGTATCGGTATTCTCATCTTATTTACTGTTTACAGGGTAACTTTTTAAATAAAAAAATAACAAAAGTAGTATAAAGGTGATACCTTTATTGGCTAACTAAGAATCATAGCAAGCTTTCAGAACATAGAATGTTTTTGACTGGCTAACACGTTACACCACCTTTTCCTGTATTCTCATCTTAAAAACCACCACTACTAGCAGTAGTTTTAACAATCAGAATAAAGATTTTTTTATTGTCCTTTTCTGATAACTAATCTTTATAAATATCTCCCTGAAAACCAGTGGTATTTTCCTTCCATTTGGCAAACTTGATAATGAAAATAGGGATTCATTGCAAAATTTCCTATAGAACCTAAAGCTGGGCGATATGCAATATTGTGACACATCAAAACATGCAATTAATTTGTCAGTTACTGCGTTGCAGCTCCAGGGTAAGGTAGTTTATTGCATGCCTGGTGTGCTATGCCATTTCCAGAAAAGTGTTAAAATTACATTGCATACTGTGAGATTAATACTCATTTGGATGACAGCACCCTATATTGCATTGTCCCATAATTGCTGTAATTAGCTGGCTTCTGGAATTTGTTACACAAATGTGGATATATTTAAAATTAGATAATAAAAATGACTATTTATATTATGAAAGAATATTTAAGCACAAGTTGCACAATCCCTGAAATGGAATTCTATAGCTTGTAGAACTGGAACGACCACTTTTTCATTGTAATTAAGCCAATGCTAGACAAAAAAAAAAATAAGGCACAACAGGTCCCCCCCAGCATCTGTTTTATAAAGGTAAATACAAGCTTCAAAAGTCTAACTGCAAACAATACAAAATACATTTTCAAGGTGTAAAATCAAAAGTAAAGACTCAGTTTGTGAGATTTGCAAGTTATGCTTTATGAAACAAAGGTTAAGTAAGATTAGGAAAAAAAAAGGAAATAAAGGGCATGACCATTTTTCTACCCTACAATAAGCACCCACCAAAACTCTATTTTACAACACTTTCCTTACTACCTGGCGTTCCTAAAAGATATTTACCTTAAAGTATGCCAGTCCCATAAAATAGGCAACTCATGTAACCAGTGTAAGACGCTGGCAGTGACATCACCAGCATACTACCTTTAAGCCACTTCAGCGACATACAACTCACATTTTTAAGCGGCAAAATATCCATGCATCTTGTACAACATTTTATTTAATACACCTGATATTAAAAACCTTACTTTTCAATGTAGCCACTATAGCTCATGGAATTAATGCATTGTATTCCTTTTAATTAGTCAGGCTCATTCAAACTTTTATATCCATCAGAAGACAATGACCCCCCCCCCAAAAAAAAAAACCCTGCAATATTCAATGGATAATTTCGAGGTTGAGAGTTTTACCTCTAAAACAAGACAAAAAAACCCCCAGCTTACTTTACAACACTACATTAAATGTTTATATGCATATGTAAAAAATATCCTGTGAGTTTGAAACTCCTGGACATGCTCTTGGGATCGCATGTGCATATTAAAAAAAGTAATAGACTCCCTCCATGAAACATACAGGATGATTCAATAAAAGTTCTTATCCTTAAAAATGGTGCTAATTTTGCCCCAACCAATCAGATATAATTTAACGTTTGAAAGCTAACATCTGATTGGCTGGGGCAAAAATAGCACCATTTTTAACGATAAGAACTTTTATTGAATAACCCTGATAGTATGTAGCCCCAACTACCCCATACATATGAGTTATGGTGATTTATCACATGACAAATACGTATGCATTATCCAACAATTATTTAAACATTTATAAGCTTGCAGTTATTTTCTTTTCCACACAGAATACATTTTCTAAAAATAGATTAAAAAAACAAAAAGTTCTCGTTTTCTAAGAGCTTTAAAGTACCTTTTCCAAATGTGGAATTATTTGCCATTTAAACTGTAGCATTTCATGCAAAATGCTTGAGAAAATATTGCTCAGGCCTGTCAACTTGATGGCACAATTAAAATAAAATATAAAAATAACTGGGGAGAGAACACTTACAGGGTTATTCAATAAAAGTTCTTATCGTTTAAAATGGTGCTAATTTTGCCCCAACCAATCAGATGTATGCTTACAAATGTTAAATAAGATCTGATTGGTTGGGGCAAAATTAGCACCATTTTAAACAATAAGAACTTTTATTGAATCTCCCTGATAGTTTGATATGAATGCAAGTTCAGGCAAACTTGGTCTTCTGAAATTAAATTGCAGAAAAAAACAACACTGTGAAAGAATGTGTCTATAATTTGTAACAGACTAAACTTAAATATGCCTGATGACTTGTATTGTTTTTAAACACAGAATAAACAAAATTGAAAGTCAATATTTAACAGTCATTATGGATTCCCTTTTTTGAAATTTCTCACAGGATAAAGGCTAATGGTAGACTAAATAAAAATATTTTCCAATGCAAACCTAACATTTGCCTCCTGCCTGCTGTGCTGTGGTAAGCATACGACTTGCACAGAACTATTGCTGTGTATAAACGCTTTATTTAGACAAAACACGTGTGCAACATATTTCGGACCCACTGGTCCTATCTCAAGCAAAGCGAATAATACACTTTATTGATGATTGATCCAGAACAGTGGCAACTGGAACAGTGTGGCCTACAAGCATTCCGTGCCTTAGCACGGAACTAAAAGAAGGTATATTTTTCCCTTAACCACCATGGCAAAAAAAAAACCTCATTTGAGATTACATACTGGGAGCTTGAATAAAAGTTCTTATCGTTAAAAATGTTGCTAATTTTGCCCCAACCAATCAGATGTTAGCATTTAAATGTTAAAAAAGATCTGATTGGTTGGGGCAAAATTAGCACCATTTTCAATTATAAGAACTTTTATTGAATCTCCCAGATAGTCCTTCCGCTTTTATACATGTAGCTTCTACTCACCTATTTTCATAAGGCATGCCAGAAGAATCCATAGAGCAATTTCGAAGGGCGCCTGAACATGTTCATAGTCCAAGGAAAGAACAGGAAATGCCTTCTTCTCCCTGTGGTGCCCCCCTTCATGACTTTGATTTCCAGTATCTCGAGGTGAATAGGTCTCAGTAATGCCTGGAGGTGGCTCATTGTCTGGCAGCCCAGAGTCATAAGAACTAGGGTCACTGCTTAACACTATTGGTATCAGGATCAAAATTAAGGCAGTCTTCATTGTCAACTTACAGCTAAAACACTCCATAAACAATTTCCACCTAGTTATAACCAGATACACCTTCTTAAAGCCTTATCACCTAAAAATGGCCACCACTGGGTCAAATATATGCATAAATAATTGCATGCACTAACATTCTATAGATTCCCTTCAGCTAGCATTGCAGAAAACAATGAAAGTATACTAGTTGTTTTAAGATTGAATAAGGCTAAATAAAATACAAATTCCTTAGGAGAAATCTGTTCATGGCTGCACTGAAATAGTGTGCTGCATATATTCTGTACCTGAAATAAGTTCCCTGTATCTGTTTACATTACATGAAGCAAGGTATAGTACAGCAGCACATGTGAATCAGTTTCAGACTAACAGACCTGAGTTTCTTTGGTCCTTAATTGCTAAAAAAAATAATAATAAAAAAATAAAGTGTAAATAACTGACAAAGCAGCGTAAGTGTACAATTATGGGGAATAACAGGGGCTGTCGTGTGTACACGTATTTAGATTGTCAGTTACACCCAGACAATAAATGGAAAGAGCAACTTTTAAATGAATGACACAGAGGTGTCAGCATATCAAGTGGTGCATTTATTAATGGTCCTAAATCCCCCCACAGCCCTTGCCTCTCCCGTCCACTGCTGATCCAGGTCCCTCATCCAGTGATTCGCCCACACCACCGTTCAAGTACAGAACTTCCTGGCTGATTTAACCTCCACCCGCCTGCGGCGCCTACTTTATATTTGACTGCAATGGGGATGTATTGAAAGAGCAGCCAAACTTAAGGCTGCATAAAGCTAACACCGACACCTATTGGTAGGAGGAAGAACTGCGCAGCTGGTAATTCTGGGATTTCCCGATGCTTATAGTGGTGGAAGAAATGATGCGGCAGTCAGTTAGGTCACAGAGTCCTGTTCGGAGAGGGATGGGGGATGTGCAGATTGCAAGCTGTAATTCATATTAAGGTGACTATATACTGTTTCAATGGCAGATTACATCATTTTGATCGAAATGGGCAAAAAGCAAATAAACTTATATATTAGACTCTTTTTTTTGCCCAGTTGCTGGCATCTTGTAACATAGTAATAGAGGTTGAATAAAGACCCTCCTGGTCCATGTATTCCAACCTGTTTAGCCTACTAATGATCACTGACTTAGGGCTAGGCGTAAACGCGAGTGCGATGCAATTGCGCATGCAACAGCGATTTGCATTCTGCATTTTTGCACGATCGCACGCTGTTCTCTATTTCTAGAGATGCACACGCATCAAAATCGCACATGAAAATGCATGCGATTCCGTGTGCGGTGCAGTGAGGCCGTGCCCTAACGGCTAAAACACACTAGTGCGATTTCTCACGTGAAAGATTGTGCTTGCGATCAGTTAGAGCATGACAATCGCAGCACTGTGCATGTCAATGTGGGTGGCAACGCAAACATAATATGTACGCTGATGCGTGCACCCTTTCCCCACGACCATTCGCTCCAAGCAAGCAGTTTACAATTATCAATTCATGTTCAAATGTACAGACCTCAGTTTATACACAAGTCACCTGTGTGGCACAGTATCAAAAGTAAATGTAAGTATACTACATCCACTGCTATGCCAGAATCTAAATTCTTACACACATCTTCATAAAAAACAAGCAAATTAGTTTGGCATGATCTATTTCTCATGAATCCATGTTGATTACTTCTTAAACTTACTAAACCTGTCTTACGGGTCTATAGTTACCAGGCTACCTACAATATTAGTATTACATCTGTTTTTTTCCAATCCAGAGGCACATCATCAGACAAAAGTGAATATGAAAAGATTACAGTGGAAGATGTTAAAAAGGGCTAAGATCTGCAGATGTATTTCATCTGGTCCTTGGGCTTTATTAATATTAATTTGTCTAATTGTTTCTATTTGTTCTGTTTGCTGTAGTGAATATTCTTCTTGTATACCATTCATATTATAGTCACTGCTATAAAAACTAGGGGGGGATGCAATAAATTTCACTATCACATCCTACCCTTTTCCATAAAAGGGCGGCCCTTTTATGGATTCATTTGCTTTGCAAACTTTGCAAAGCTTTGCAAACTTTGCTCCTAGTCCTGCTCTAGAGGCATGTGCCGCAAAAACAATATAAATATCTAATAAATCACAGAGACTAAGCTAACCGAAAATTTATTAGCAGCTTTTGAAAGAATTTTCTCTAATTTAAACACATTTTAGTTGAGTGCTGATCAGCAGGCATTTTAAAAGGTATCTCCACTGGTAAAATGATGTTTTGATATTCAGTTTTATTGATGAACTGGAGGTAAAGGAGCTGTATCTTACCTCCCATTCTTTAATAAAACCTGCAGGAGCCAGGAGAGAAGATTCAGGACTTGATCTCTCACTCCTCAGCTGCGTACTCTGACAGGTTTTGACGGATTCTTTATTCTATGCGCATGTGCATCGCACTTGCGCGTGCACATAGAGTACTAAGTCCTTTGGGACCGGTCAGAGGATGCAGCGGAGTAGCAAGAGATCGGGTAATGTGAATCTTCTCTCCTGCAGGTTTTGTTGAAGAACGGGAGATAAGACAAAGCTCCTTTACTTCCTGTTTTTCAATAAAACTGAATAGCAAAACATTATTTTAAAGGCTATGTCCACCCCTAAAATAGAAATGTAATATTCTGCTCCCCCATGTCCCCCAGCCCCAACCGCATGTTTTGTTTTTTTAAAAAGCTCCCCAAACTCTTACTTACCTCCCCTCGATCCTCCGCCGCACTGCAGGCCCTCTGCTTGCGAGAATGCAAGCAGAGGGGCGGGACTGGCAGTCGCGTCTGTGATTGGCTGAGCGGCAGCCAATCACGGACGCGGCTGCCGGTCATTCAGTGCAGCGGAGGAAAGCGGAGAGGTAAGTAAGAGTTTGGGGAGCTTTTTAAAAAAAACAAACATGCGGTTGGGGCTGGGGGACATGGGGGAGCAGAATATTAAGGGGGTTTAATGCTAGGGGGAGGGATAGTAGAACGGGAGGGAGAGGGAGGGAGGGGGAGGGAGGGGGGAGAAGGGCTGCAGCACGCATTGCAGGAATCTCCGGGAGGCCAGGTAGCAGGCAGTGTCCTATATGGACCTGCTAGCCTCCTGGTGGGCAGTTTTTGGAACTTTGGGGGGGGACTACAGGAGAACCAGATGGAGTTGGGATGTGAGGTAAGGATTAAACTACACTACATGGTGGGGCCAGTAGTTGGGGGGATTATAGTTTTGGGGGTGGACATGCCCTTTAACAGTGGAAATAGCCTTTAATTCTACAGCAGCACTGGAAAATATCTGTGTGATGTTAGGGGGTATGTTTTTGCAGTTTAGACCATAAAACTAACTGATGATTGATCCTTTAAGTGTGGCTGCCACAGAAAGGAAGGGTAAGTCTGTGTACGTGTGTCAGGTTGGGAGGTACCATATGTTTTTTGTGTTTATGACCAGAAAACTAAATTTTTACTATAGTTAGCCTTTAAAGGGTATGTCCACCCTAAAATATATTTTTTGATATAAGATTCCCCACGCCTGCCCTGCCCCAACCGCTCTATTTATATGTTTAGAAAGCCCCCCAAACTCTACTTACCTCCCCTCTTTCCTCCGCCGCGCTCCCGGCCCTCTGCTTGCGAGAAAATGCAAGCAGAGGGGCGGGACCGGCAGCCGTGTCTATGATTGGCTGTGATTGGCAATCACGGACGTGGCTGCCGGCAGCTCACTTCGGCGGAGGAAAGAGGAGAGGTAAGTAAAGTTTGGTGAGCTTTCTAAACATATAAATAGAGCGGTTGGGGCTGGGAGACCAGGGGGAATCTTATACATTAATGGTTTAAAGCTAGGGGGAGGGAATCGGGAGAGGGAGGGGGAGAAGGGCTGCAGTACGCATGCCAA
Source organism: Hymenochirus boettgeri (assembly GCA_019447015.1). Classification (NCBI taxonomy): domain Eukaryota; kingdom Metazoa; phylum Chordata; class Amphibia; order Anura; family Pipidae; genus Hymenochirus; species Hymenochirus boettgeri. The sequence continues at coordinate 142,495,845 of CM033470.1, read as the reverse complement.
ACTTCTCCCGGAGGCCAGGTAGGAGGCAGAGTCCTATATGGACTCTGCTATCCTCCTGGTGGGCAGTTTTTGGGACTTTGGGGGGGGACTACAGGAGAACCATATGGAGCTGGGATGTGAGGTAAGTTGGGGGTAGTTGGGGGGATTATAGTTTTGGGGGTGGACATGCCCTTTAAGTATAGCTGCCATGGAAATAAAAGGGTAGGTTCTGATTGCAGCAATCGTGGCATGCGATTGTGCTTCCGTTTGCGATACACAATCGCATGCGATCACCATTTTAAAGAGCAATCACATGCGATTGTGTGATTGCGTTTGCGACGCAGTGTGGCCGTGCCGTAAATAAGATTTTTATTGTAGTGAAAGAGGAAGTGTAATGTATTTTTATTATTGTGCTTTTATTTTGAAATATAATGACTTTTTATGTCAAAATTGTGTGTTTGTGTCAGAGACACATGTCGAGGTAGTTACCCAGAGCCACAATTAATTGTCTTCTTGCACTTGAATATAGCTCTAGGTAAATTTTGATAGGGCCAGTCATGTGGAACACTAAATCCAAATAAAAGCTGCGTTTAGAAGTTGCATTAAAAACAGGCGTAACCTGCACTGCAGGTCTCTGTAAATTGCCCTGACAGTGTAATGTTAGATTAAGCTGTATATAATCAAGAGAGGTAATCAGCATTAATATCTGTGACACAGCTACCAGTAAATGCAATAAAGAGAGAGGTAATCAGCATTGATTACATCTGTGACACATGTCCATTCAATTCTGTGGGCATAAATTTGATAGTGACTTGCTCATGTTTTTAAGGATACCTTAGTTAGAAGATAGCACACTTCTACAAGTCCTGCTTGTCTGTACTGAAATTCGTGTGGGAATAGATACAGTCCAAAAATGGTTGGAATTAAACAGAAGAAGAAATAGAACAGCAATATTGTTTTTTAAGCTACACCAATAAACCAAAGAATGCTCTGTATTGAAAAATCAGCACATATTCAGCAAATAAAAACTATGCATGATATAATGAAGATACAAATAGGGAATAAGGAACTGAAAATTGTAAAAACAAAATAATAATTACATAAATATTAGTGCTGTTCTGTACCTTTAAAAATTAGGGATATGGCCCCTACCCCAAAGAGCTTCCAATGCAAGTAGATGGGTAACATACAAATAAGGGGTTGAATTGTATGTTGTATACCAATGCAATTCTACTTTGGGGGCCACTGGCCCCTATACTTTATATAGCAGTTATTTACCCCCTTTACTTTATACAGCAATTAGGCTGAGGCCACAATGCAACGCACAGGAATCGCGCACAAAATCGCGAGCGTTATCGCACGCGATTGTGTGCGCTTTTCTTGTGCGTTTGCGTTTTGCGCATGCGTTTTTGCTTTTTCACGTTATAGAAACGCTGCGTTAACGCACCAAAAATGGTGAACGCATGCGTTACCAAAACACGAACGGACGCGCATGCGCATCGAAAATCGCGGGAATTTTTGCGTTCCCGCTATTTCCATTTTAGCGAAAATCGCGGGCGCAATCGCGAAACGCGTGCGCAAACGCGCAAAAAACGCGCTAGTGTGGCCTAGCCCTTACTGTCCCCCTATACTTTTTTCTAGCAGTTACTGGCCCCCTATTTTTTATACAGCTGTAACTGGCCCCCTATACTTTATACAAGAGTATTACTGCCACCCTATACTTTATACAGCAGTTATGGCCCCCTATACTTATACAGTGCAATTTGCCCCCACTACTTTATACAGCTGCATTCCCCCCTTACTTTATACAGCTGAATGGCCCCTATACTTATACAGCTGTAAACTGGTTCCCTATACTTTATACAGCAGTTACTGACCCCCCTAATACTTTATACAGCAGTTATTGGCCCCCTATACTTATACAGCTATAATTGCCCCCCTATACTTATACAGCTGTAACTGGGCCCCCTATACTTTATACAGCTGTAACTGGCCCCCTATACTTTATACAGTTGTAATGCCCCTATACTTTATACAGCTGTAATGCTGGCCCCCTATACTTTATAAGCGTTATTGGCCCCCTATACTTATACACGCTGTAACTGGCCCCTATACTTTATACAGCTGTAATTGGCCCCCTATACTTTATACAGCAGTTATGGCCCCCCTATGCTTATACAGCCGTAACTGGCCCCTATACTTTATACAGCTGTAACTGGTCCCCTATACTTTATACAGCTGTTAACTGGCCCCCTATACTTTATACAGCTGTACTGACACCTATACTTTATAAAGTGATTAATGACCCCCTATTGTATCGACTACTTCAGGTGCTGATTAGCAAGGACTGCTCCTAAAGCAGAGTAGACTATATTTTAATTGCCAGCAACTCTAGGAAGGAAAGAGCAAGTGTTTAGAGCTTTGCTTCAGCAGGATCTCTAGATGTGTAGGAGATCAGGACAGGCAGTGAAGAACATCTGCTGAGTATCCCTGCTCTTCGGGCCCCTAGGATGCTCGGGCCCTATACTGGAGTACCTTTTGTTCCCCTGGGAAAGAGGATAAAACCTGTGCTGGATATTGTAGTTCCCATCAATTTGGCAGTATGGGGGTAATCTGTATTATTTACAGATTTTCTCAAAGCAAAAAAAATGCAACTATTGTAATGCTGAAAGCTCTGTTCAAGTCAAATGTTCTGAAGCTGCAAAAAAAGCAGAAGATTAAAAGAGAAGAAGAAATAGAAGGAACAATAATTTGTCTCTTCATGCCAAATTAATAATGGATGCAAACATTTTTAATGGAGAACACAATCTAAGTATATACAAGACTAAATAGATTCTACAGTCCAGCCTTTGGGGACATCTGAAAAAGTTGGTAAATTAAATGACACATTTAGGGCTGGGCCCCACTTGTCCGTTTTAATTGGACTGGCCGGAATTCCTTGCACTGTGATCCGATTGGAGCACATGTGATCACCATTTTTTCCAATCCCCGTGAATCACACAGATCGCAGCACAGGTGGACACCATTGCACAAAAAGCACATGCACAATCACATGCGCAATGCTCAAACTCAGTGTGGCTTCTTCCTGTCAGTAATAACTACACAATCATTTATATTGATCCCAGATCAATAGTCTCATAGTCCCTATGTGTGTGTTACCCAATACCACACCTCTCTTTTTCTTACACAGTTTGTGTTTCAAGATAATATATCTTAGATTTGTTGCCTTGTCATACTGACAAGTATGTCATTGACCCAACCAATCAGATGTTAGCTTCAAATGCTAAAATAAGATCTGATTGGTGGGGAAAAAATTAGCACCATTTTAACATTAAGGACTTTGTGTGAATCTTCCTGGTAGATCTTAGGATTGGTCGAAAGTTGTTGGTTAATCTCCACATATTCTATTGGAATTCATATATAATCACCCAATCATGGAGATAGATTGTCAAATTCCTGCTTGTACAGTATTTCCTGATTGTTCTTCACCTCTTTTCTTGCACATGTGCACCAAGTTGCATTTAATATAAGAAAATGCAATTTTCCAGGGAGAGGCATCCTAGCATGGTGATGCAGGACCCTTCTTTTTTGAACATCACCTGCCATCTTCCCCAAAAGGATCTAAAACCAGATACTGGGTATTTTAAACTTTCTATGCTGGAAGTAGATCTTTATCCGAAAAAACACACTTATCCCAATGAAACCCCCATAAACCATCTTGAAACAAATCCACACTCAACCTCTTGTATGATAAATGCACTTAAATCAGTCAGAATGCTTTAGATTCACTGAGGTCTTTTCTTATTACAGTTTTTTTTTTTTAGAAATCAGCAGATTGACACATAGATGCATATTTATAAAGAAGCACACAAAATAGTTTGTACCACTGCAGTATAGTTGAACATCGATGAATCATTGTTGCGAAGTCAGTAAATTTTCCATCGTATATATAAAAGGATGAATAATTCACAGTACAGAAAAATGGTGGACACTGAGGCATGGACAGCCAGCTACATCCCCATGTAGGGGAAACGCTCAGCTGGTAGATTTCCCCCTCACCCCTCCAGGTCCCCTTAAGAAAGCCTTTTAGGGATTAAAGCGGAGCACAAAACTGTGACCACTCTCCCCATCTCTTGTAATAGAATTTGCAGCCACTGTGAGGGATTTTATTGAGGGTTCCGCAGCTCACGGCAACAAGGGATTGTGGCTGACAGCCAACACCCCCCCATTTGTGCTATACCATTTATCTGTTTAGGATAGTATAGTAAGTTATAGTATTTGAGGTTGAATAAAGCATGTCCATCCAGCAATATCCTCATTCCTGCCTTCTGTTGATCCAGAGGAAGGCAAAAAACCCACCAAATTTATGACGGGGATAAAATTCTTTCCTGACTTCAAGTGGCAATCGGAAATTTCCCTGGATCAACTCTATATATCTTAGCGTTAATACTGCTGCCAGGAAGACAATGATTGTTTATAAATTTGCACCACCGTACAGTCATTTTAAGATAAGAAGGAACTTCCCAAGTATGCTCCTTTTCATGTGATGTGTCTAAAGAGTATGTATACTGAAAACAATTACTTTACGTCATGCTTAATCTATAAATAAATACATGTAAGTACCACTTACTCTGAGGTGTGTCTGTTGCTGCATGCTTTCATACAATACTTGTTTTGCTCAGGCTCTACCACTGATCTGACTATTTTCCCACATACTACTGTCAAAACGCATACAGTATTAGCACACCAAATGTCAACCATTTCAGCTACACGCAAAACTGCTTACAGAATGCTAAAATATAAGATGTTTTTTTAGATTGGATTTCTAATGAAATAGGGTGGCAGATTAACAAAAACGGTGGTACGTGATGTTGGAATTAATTATATTTTTCACTAATGGACAATTTAAAAAATCATTTCCAGTACATTCCCTTTAAGCTGAGTATACACATAATCCGATAAAAGGACAATCCTTTGGTAACCAAAGTGATTGGTCACATTATTAAAAAGTGTGTATGCAAACGACCATTTCTGATGCAGATGAACGTTCAGCACTGGCCATAGAAAAGGTCAGAAAGATTCCCTTTATGACAATCAGCCCCCTGTACAAGACAACATGACACATTTCAGCTAAGCCTATGTTGTTATTATTCATACTGGGGCACTTCTAGGGTTTTTGCCGTCTGAGCAAATTTTTATTTCCGCCCTTTGCGTGCCGCCACCACGTTAAGTGACATGGCTGTGTGGATGGATGTGGCTAAAGCTTTACGATTTTTAACTTCCTATCACATAGGTATTTAAACAGTTCCTCAGACAGTCAGTTTAGCAATAATGTAAATTACTGGAAACATCCCTTCCAACTTTTGTTGCTCAAATCAACCTATTTTATACGCTGAGCTATACATTGGTACAACTGTTACATAAATAAGAAATTCCATACTTTCTGTAGTATAAAAAATTTGGCCAAAGATTTGTAAGCCTGCCACTACATCAAGGTAAGAACTTTCAGCAGGGGCCTAATAACCTAACTAGTTTAACGTAGCCTCACAAAACTAACTAACACTAACCTACCATATAAAAGGATTTACTAGGGAAAAGTTGACCGGTCAAGGAAAAACATTTTTTTCCACCGCTGCCTGTTGGGCCTGAGACAAGTGTCTCACTCTGCCTAATGTTGATATGGTTGCCAATTCATATATACATATGATATTCCAAACAAAGAAAACAGATTGTATTGCACTATTTTATTGCACTGTTATGATGGCACAATATCTTGAACCATTAATAGTTACATTAAAAGGAAAACTAACCTACATTTTTATACTCCAAAACTAAAAAATATTTCACCCAGTAAGAAGGCAGTCATTTTAACCCCCTAAGATTGGATAAGATAATGATGCTGTGCGTGCCACTACTGCCGGTTGCATTTCCTTAACTATCGGCTGTAACAGTTGGCAGACACTAGTGTGACCTGCTACTAAATTTCTCTCTCCAGTAGCTGGGCTTCTTGGTAAGGAACATAATGGGTTATTGAACTGGGTGAACTACCTTCCCAAAAAATCGCTCCCTGGTCTGTGGGTCACGTAAAAGGGTGGGCGTTGCGCCCGCTGGTCGTGCGCGCCACCGACACCCCCCGTGGTGGTGTGTCATGGTGCATGCCACGGACCAACGCGCGTGCCGTGCTCACAGCACTCGCAATCCAGCCCATGTTTTACTTAAGTGTAATATACAGTGCAAACGTCTTGACTATCTGAACTCCAAAAGTCGCACAGGAGCAGTGGATGAAAGAGTTTCAGTTTGAGCAGGAAGAGCCAGCAAGTAAAGTGGGAAAGGTAAGCTTTGCCATGCTTAGAAAAATAAGAGTACATATTTCATGATTTGAAAGGTTACAGCTTTACAAATGTGACTCAACTTCGATTTACACTGTACACCTTCTCTGTTAAAAAATAGCGCTTAATAAAGATGTTCTAAAAAAATATGAGAACTACTGTGTATTAACACATATTACGTAGTTCTGGTTGGTCCAGGAAGATTTATAGCTTTTTTTGTGCCTTCTCTGGATCACTATTAGTTAGGGCTCATGAATGGGTAAAGGTATAAAGGTTGGACTGGATGGGACAAGTGTATTTATTCAATTTCTATTACCCATGTAATATTTCTCTTTTTGTGCCCAATATTTCTTTCACAATGGACAAAACTCCCCAAAATATCTATATTAGAATACTTTAAATTCCCACTGTTGGTATTGTTTGGGAGGAAACAAAGGTACCTGCGACACTGTTATCGCCACTATAGAATCATACCTTTCCTTCCACCTGTTTTTGGCCAACTCTGATAACCATTGATGCTATGTAAGGTACTGGTTGGTAAGGTTATTACTAGCAAAAAGTTTCTTCTATCATTGTATTAGCTAACAGACTGCCTTAAATTCTAATCTAGTATTATGAGGAGTGGTGATGAGTAATGGACACTGGAAAGAATGTTGGAGGAGGAATAAAATCCACACTGACCCAAAGCTAATAACTGTTAAAATATAATGGTAAATAACCTTGCTGTAAATTATAAGGATATTCTGTAATTTGGGCCGAATGCTTAGTGCTTTAATAAAGGTCACTGCATACACAGTTATTTTAAGGGCATGTCACCTAAATCTAAAATTTAACCCACTACTGGCCCTCAGCACTGTGAAGTGTAAAAAATCCAGGGGTAGGGAGACGTGTACTCCACCCATTGGACCACCTGTATACCATAATAACCTTAAATAATACCACAAGACACAAGAATGATGGTGAAAATGGCCGCAACCGAACAACCTTTATTAAATTCCAATTCAATTACACAACCAATACTTTAAAACTTTTCATTTTTAAAGAACCAACTTTTGGTTACCCGCCAACCCCTGATTAAAACCCCCAGCAGGTTGCCCTATCTATCCATTATTCCCTACTCACTTTGGCTCCGCCTGTCAAGCCACATATTAGCCAGGAGCCTGCAGTTTTTAATTGTATGTTACCCTTCGCTGGTGTGTTCGCAACTATTGTCCTAGTGAATACATTCCTTTATAAAAAACGGGGAGGGAGGGATGGGGATTTACCTTTTGATTTGAACTGGGAGGGGGGGGGGGGTCCGGACCCGGATTATATAGTCACCAGCCTGGCCCAGGTGGTGCCTGGGAGGAGAAGCGTCCAATCGTTTGGGTGCAACACATCACCAAGGCATGAGCTTGCCAGGTCCCCTAGAGACCCACAGTTTCGCCACAGTGACACAGTGGAAGTTTACTTCCCACTGAGTCTCTGGCAGGATTGGCTAGACCATCCCCCCCCCCAATGACCTTTCCCCCCCCCCTGCGGTCCTAGGAGCCTGGCTTGTACATGGGGTAGGGACGATGTACTCCCCCTTGGACCACCTGTAATACCCTAAATAACCTTAATATCCACAGACACGAATGAGGGTGAAAAATGGCCGCAAACCTTTTATTAATTCCAATTCAATCAACACACCATACTTTAACTTTTCAATTTAAATACCAACTTTGTACCCTCCAACCCCTGATTACAACCCCCAGCAGGTTGCCCTATTATCCATATTCCATATCACTTTGCTCCGCTTAATGCAACCATATTAGCAGTAGCCTGCCGTTTTTTATTGTATGTGTTACCTTCCGGCCATGCCATCTCATTAAAAAAACATTAAATTTGTCCTGGCCTGACCAACTCAAACTTTTTCGATGGCTGTCTGTTAAGCCAACGTTAAAATATCTAGTCTCGATGTCGGACAGTGTTTGCCATCTTTTCTATATAGGCCCATTCACCACCTCTCTAGGTCTCTCGTGTCTGAGGAACAAAAATGAGGCGATTTGCGAACTTACTAATTGATAAATTAATCTTGCCGCCTGTTTTCTTTCCAGCGCTTTTAGGGTAGGGGAAAACCAGATTAACGGGGGAATAATCTCGGACCATATAAATGACACAATCAGTAAACGAGTTTTGCAAGGTCCCTTTTCATTGTTTTTATCGTAAAGATTGTAGCCTCCCCCCAATTCGTTTCCCCTCCTCCCAGGTGGATACAATTAATGTCTGGGATCCCCGAGGGGGCCGTAAACGCATAGCGGCGGTAAAGAGATTATCCCAACTTTACCCTCGAATACCCCATACCATCTGATTTATATTTACGTGGGTCGAGGCCGAGGTTATCTCCGATATACCCTTTGTTCGGCTCTCCGCTTAGCCCCAAAACAAAACGAGTGTCCAATTAATCAAATGTTGGCATTGTACCTACAAAAGTGAGTCCGTTTATGTTGTTAATAAGATGGGGACGCACACCAATTTGTACCTTTTTGGACTCCCACGGGCCTATTCTACAATGATTTCGGCAGAGTCCATCCTAGTAGGGAGGCTTGGGTCGCTGTCGCCTAAATTCTAATGAGTGAGATGTGATGTTCTGGGCTGGGAACCTTAGGACGGATCCAAGGTAATTCAGGACCTTAGAAATTGAAATTTGGACACAAGGAATCTTCTTGCTGTTGACAATGGGCCTTGTAACGATGGTCTAAGTGTGATATAATTAATAGTCAATTTTATGGGGCTAGCGTGGCGCTAGCGAATGGCCCAACCATGATACACAAACCTTTCCGGTTTTTGTTCCGTTTTTGATTGGCGAATAGTTATGCAAAGTTTTGTTCCTCATATTGATGTCCTCTATGCTCAGCCCGCCTGGGAATTAGTTTGGTTGGGGAGACTGCTTTCACTTTTTCGTAACGCCAGCAAGTCTGATTATGACGTATAAACATTTAGACAGAAGCTGACCTCATAGCGCATCAAACAAACCGAAGGAAGTACTCCTATTATGCTGTCAAGCAGTGGGGAGGTATGGGGGTATTTCTATTGTCAGGGTGAACTTTTTAAATTTCGTTCCAAAGCCCTTAAGAAGTTGTGTTGTGAAGGTTGAGCTGGTAAAATCGTTGCCCAGTAACTTTAAGGACAAAGGAAATGCTGCTAACCTTTTCTTTAGGTAGGCCCAATTGGAATGTTTTGCGTTGATTGTTGGTTGAGGATTAAGTAATATAAACAGATCTTTGTCTTATAAATGTGTGACAGAGAACTCTGGGCTTAAATTCAAGCCCAATCTTTCACGCTGCCACAATGACACAGGTTTTGTTCTGATAGAGACTGCTTGAGTAATTCCTTTATCGGTGCAAATCAGATCCCATAAGTATTCTGGGCAGCTCACTTCCTTGGCTTCTGCATTCTCTCCCGATCCCAAAATACTCTGAACTGAAAATCGAGACAACGATCTGCAGATACATTGTCTACACCTTTTTATATGCTTTGCTTTAAACCAATGTTATATTGTAGACACCTTAAGACTAATGTCTCAAATACTTAAGGACGGGAGTAGATTTGGAGACAAGTGGTTGATGCCTTGGACATACCCCTAGTTTTGTCACATCTGAATACTATCTTTCTGTTTTTAGTGTGCTACCCACCCCCATATTCATGGCACAATTATTGGAAAAGCTCGCGAAGGACTACCTTTTTGGTAATGTCCATTTTGTTTGGCCAATTTAACTACTGCCATTTTCCCATTCAAAAGCTCCATAGCCCCTCGATGCAGCTGCATCGGTTGAACCAACTGTAGCGAATTGTTGCTGTGAATTCTCTATGCCCAGCAGTTTCCCGTAAATTAAAATGTTTTAGGAATTTTGTCCCAGACTTTTAGATCTTCCTTGCATTCGGAAGATAAACTGATGGTGGTGATATGGGTTTGTTGTATCCTATGCTAGGTCTATAGACCCTGTTAAGGCCCTGCCTTCTGGTAATACCCTTGTGGCCAAGTTAAGGTGGCCTAAAAGGATTGGCGTTCTCTCATCTGTACTTTTTTGGCTCCTAGTGCCCCTACTATAGATCTTTTAGCTTTTTTCTTTAATTTTTCCCTTTGGAAGGCTGAATTGCATTTTATGGAGTCGATCTCTATCCCTAGAAATGGTAATGATATTACAGGAGTATCGTTTTTTGAACTGGAAAGGGATGCCAAGTGTTGCAGATCCACATGAAGTATTTAATAAGTGCTGGCATGTGTTGGTCTTTTTGGGGCGATCAAGAAAAAATCGTCCTAAGTAGTGGGGATGACCATAATGATCCTGCTTCTATTTTTACTACCATTCTCCATAAAATTGGCGCAGATTTCGAGTAGTGGCATGAAAGTGAACATCCCATGGGTAGGTTTTTTATCATAAAAATATTGGGCATTGAAGTGAAATCCCCGTGTCCCGTAACATCGTGTGGGATCCGGCAGAAGACGGAAGGCAGATTCTATGTCGGACTTAGCTAGCATAAGCCATTGGGCCGCATTGCCTCAAGATGTCTAATGCCTGATATTAAAAGAGTATAAGACCGTGCATAGTGCTCTGGTTCAATTCCGTCATTACCCCGATCCCAGCTGGAAAGGATATGGTGATGTAAATCAGCCCCGAAGGAATTTGTTTTCCTTTTTTTGGAACTAATCCTAGGGCTATACTTTAATTTTGGAATGGAAATTCGGTAAAAGGGCCTGCTATTCTTCCTCAGTTTCCATTTCCTTTCAGTTTAATTTTCACTATTTTTGGGTTTGACCGAACTATTTAAGTTAGCGGGTACCACCTTGGTTGGGGCGCATGTTTTCCAATGGGAATCCAAAACCTATTTAAAACCATCCTTATTTAACGTTGCTGTCTGCTGTTTGGATACAGCCTCTAGCAGGGCAGCATGTTTAAACCCTTCACTGGCGTGTTCAATTCTGCCTGTGTGTCTTTTGGCGTTTGAGGGAGGGCTGAATTTCTGATACAACGAAAGGCCCTGGGTGGCCTCCGTTGCATACTGAGCATTCGTGTTCTGTATCGACAACTTGCCTGCCATTTTACAACTAGATCGTTGTATGCCCAGCAGGTTTTGACTCTGTTTGTATCTTGGCTTGGCTTATTAATTGTGGTGAAAGTGAGTGGTTTTTGGGTCTAACATACTCAACCATAAATCTATGATGTCTTTTTTTGCCCAAGCCTAGGCCTGGTGAACGGGTGCCCAATTTTTGACGAAATTTTTCTCATAGAGGACCACGCTGTGCCGGCCGTAGCCTGTAGTGCCTTCGTATCCTCGAGAACTATGTCTATAATGCTTTGAAAAGTGATTGGCCTAACTCCGGTTTTGAAGAGCAAAGAATGTTTGAATAAATGAGAAGGCTTGAAGCCAATTGGAAAAGGGCGGGGGACCAATTGCTTTTCTATCTTCCTCGGATTCATCGATTTTTTTCTCCTGATTTTTTAGCTTGTTTTTATTGAGGGCAGTAAAGTCCAACAAAGCCACGCTATTCACCCCAGCTATTCTGTTTCCTTTTTGAGATGGGGGTAAATGGAGCCCCAATGCATGGTATCGCACGCAAAACATCTCTCAGAGCAATTTCAGAACTGGTGAACTTTGCCCCTGTTGCCCTTTGGACTGTCAGCTACTGTCTGACTAGCGCCTATGAAATTTTTTGACTCTAGCATAATAGCCGGGGGGTGTTAGTGTTAAGTGGTTCTTGGAGTTTAATAAGTGCAGTAGAGAGCGTATTACTTGCCTCTCTAAAAGATATAATGGTTTGTTGTAATTAAACCTGTGGCTGCAGCAAGTCGGTTCCGCGGGGCTGGGGCTGGCTGGGTTGCTGTGAAGGATGGTGAGGTTGGTTTCTCAACAGGGAGTTGGGCTTGGTTGCTGTTGAGACTTTCCTTTGGGGCTTCTGATGTCCCTGACGATAGGGGTAGGTCCTGGAGCTCGCATAATTACCTGTATGGAGAAACAGAACACCCCCAACGACCATTTGAACAACGGTCTGTGTGGCAATGGGTGTAGGGTTCCACTCTCTTGCTGCCTGGCTTGACATCAGGGCTTGCAGCTCTTGGTGAGACCGGGCAGGCCAAGTGTAGGGTGCCTGGCCCTGGAAACTTCCTGGATACTTCCACAAACTGTCAGGGCGCTTCCCTGGGGGGAGACAGCATTGGGATCCTGCCTCTCCTTGTTTGGGGGCCTCGCACTGTTTGAAAATCGGAGCCGGGTGGAGATTGAACACCTCCGCTCCTATTGGCCGCTCTGCTTTGTCCCGCCCTCCCCCCTCTTTACCTCGCGAGATTTGGGGCCGAGCCGGTGCCTTTCTGTAAGGTAGTTTTGGTTCCGCCTCCTCCTCCTGTGGATTGGCCGCTTCCTCCGATGCTGCGTCCTCCCTTATCTTTAGGCGCCCCTGCGGCTTCCGGCTATGGGGCGTGAGGCCAGAAATTCCAGCAGGGCGCGCTCGGCTTCCTCTTGGTTCCTCCGCCCGTCTATCCAGTCCGCCACTTTACCCGGTGATTCATGGCAATAGTTAGGTAACGTTCTGATTACCTTTTTGGAATTTGAAGCTGGGGCGGGGGGGTCCGGACCGTATTTATAGCCACCCACTGCGCCCAGGTGGATGCTGGGAAGGAGAAGCGTCCATCGTTTTGGGTGGTGGAACACATCCCCAAGGCATTATTGCGTTGCCAGGTCTCCTAGAGACCATCAGGTCCCACAGTGACACAGTGGGAAAGTTAAACTTCCATGAGTCTTCTGGGATGACTGGGCTAACCCCCCCCCCATGCCTCTGGCGGCCTTAGGAGCCTGCTTGGTACATACCTTTCTTCTCAGCCCCTTAATTCTCCTGTAAAAGGTCCAAAGTCCCGGAAACGAAGAGTAGGAGTTGGGCTTCCCTGCAATGTTTATTCCACCATCCGTGTCCGCTGAAGGACAGTGGCATGCATAGGGGATCCCTTTCCCTCCTCCAGCCCCCCTCCCAATCCCCCCATTCCTGCACTTCCACGTAGACTATTTCCTTTTTACCATTGTAGCTCCCCCTGCCCACCCCTACCCTGCCTGAGGTTTATCTCTTTAAATAAAAATATCAAAATCAGTACTTCAGTCCTTCGCCGTCATTGGCTGCCGGCTATGAAGATACCTTTCAGCCAATCACAAATGCGCTGGCCAGTTTCTGGCTCTGCTTGAAGTTTCCCAGTTCTCTTATAAAGATCTAACTCAGCAGTGGGTGGGGGGTGGGTAGGGGAGTTTATATTTAAGTGTGGGACTTGCCCTTTAATACCATTAATTTACAGTAGGGAGACATAACCCTAGCGACATGTTGCCTGCCTGTAACTAGACAAGCAGGAGGGCCTGCGCTAATTTAAAAATTTAAGGGCTGCATACTTGTGAATGCACGTAACACATATTAGCAGTGTCTGGCCCCATTTTATCAGAGTACCATGTGCAAGCATAGTACCACTGTCTTTGCCACCATGTCAAGCAAGTGCCATGTGCCAGCATATAACCACTGTCCGTGTGCACCGTTTATCAGTGCAGTGTGTCCAGCATCGTACCATGTCTGTGCACTTGTGTATCATGCCATGTGCCAAGCATTTACCAGTGGTTTGGCCACTGGTTATAAGTGCCATTTGCTATGCAGAGTACCAAGGCTGTCCACCCATGTTCAGTTCAGTGGCCAGTACATTCAGGCCAGGCAATCCCATAGCCAAGCATATAGGGGGGTCTCAGAGTTACTAAGCCCTTCCAGTTCCTAGCTAGTGTTCTTCCCTCCAGTTATCATTTTCCCAAAGTTTAGTAAGCCGCTCCAGTTCATTTCCCAGTGTTATTAAGCCCAACCAGTTCATTACCCATGTTAGTCAGTGCCTCTATTTCATTTACCCAGTTTAGTCAGCCCTCCAGTTCATTACCCGGTGTTAGTCCGCCCCTCCAGTGCAGTACCCTTTTAGTCAGCCCTCCAGTTCATTAGCCAGGTATTTAGCCCTCACCAGTTCATTACCCAAAGTTAGTAAGCCCACCATTCTTATCCCCGTGTTCGTAATCCCACCAGTTCATTAACCAGGTTAGTCCAGTCCCTCATTTCCTTACCCAGTTTTAGTCAGCCCTCCGTTCATTACACGGTGTAGTCACCCTCCAGTTATTACGCCAGTTTTTTTTAGTCCAGCGCTCCGTTCATACATTAGCGCAGTGTTAGCCTTCCAGTTCATACCCAGTGTTTAGTCAGAGCCCTCCGTTCTTACCCCAGTTTTTAATCAGCCCTCCCGTTCATTACCAACCCATTTTTTGTTATCCCTCCCAGTTCATTAGCATTTTAAGTCATGACTCCGTTATTAGTCTGTTACTGTTATCTTAACCACTCATACCCTAAAAAATTTGTAGATACAAAACAATTTGAAATGGGAATAGTCAGGCCTTTAAGGGGTGTAATCTAAATAAGTGGACCGTGGTTCGAAAACAATCGCTCCTATTTGTCCCTCTTTTGCATTTCCACAATGTTGGGATACCTAATGTATTTGATTGCCTTGCTGCTGCCTGCAAACCCCACCCGAGATGAAATAAACAGTGGCAGTGCAACAGATGTACCCCATGGCATGAAGGAGAGCCATAAGAGCATCCGGATAATACTGTAAAAGGGCCAGTTGGGTTGAATTTACCCCCAGGCAAATGTCCCAGTCTTCCCCTGCCCCCATCCTTGATTCCCACTGAACAAACCCTCCCTCCTTCTGTCAACCCAGATTCTCAAAACCAGCTAAGCCCCCCCAATTTACAGATACCATAACTTAGCTGGGTATAACAGCAAAGACTTACAAAGATGACAGACAGCATCTAAGATCAGCCTACAGGAGTCCACTAATTCTCCAATGTAAATTTTGGACTGCCAGAAAAAAAAAAAAAAAAAATTAAAAAAAAAAAAAAAAAAAAAAAAAAAACAAAAAAAAAACAAAAAAAAAAAAAAAAAAAAAAAAAAAAGAAAAAAAAAAAAAAAAAAAAAAAAAAAAAAAAAAAAAAAAAAAAAAAGAAAAAAAAAAAAAAAAAAAAAAAAAAAAAAAAAAAAAAAAAAAAAAAAAAAAAAAAACTCCCTCAGCCCCACCAGAACCATATCCTTTATACATACTTGGAGGGAAATTTTTTGGCAGTTCTGAGCATCCGAGGCTGACAGTGGCACATGCTCTCCTTGGGAACGCTCGAACCGTAATGCCCACTTTAACAGTGAATGGGGCAATTCCCTCAGAATTGTCCCTTTATCATTAAATTGTGTACCCACCTTTAACAACCATTAGCAGCTGCATTCACTCATGACCATATTAGTATACAGTGTTAGTCCCGGCGGTAAGTGGAGGTGCACATCTGGTAAGTCTGTGCTCCATCAGGTAGAAGTATTAATAATAATTAAATTGGGAGGGGGCACATTAACAAATTGAATTTAAAAAATGATGCGTAGGTTAATGCCTGAAATCCCAGCAAGTTCGGGATCTGGGCCACCTCTTCAACCTGAGGAAGAAGGGCCCACCCCCCAAAATGTTGTTGGATGATTTCATTCACTAAAATAAACAACATATACAAGTTGTGCCCACTGTGACTGGATATACAAGTTTGCCTACGTGAGTGCATATACAGTTTGCCCCATGTGACTGGTATAATGCACTTTCCCACGGGACTGGTATATGCAAGTTTGGCCATTGTGACTGTAAATAATGCCCACCGAAAAAAAATAATTCGTACATGCAAGTCCTTTCCCTCCATGCGACTGGTACAATGCAAGTCTGCCCACTATGTGACTGGTACATCAAGGTTTCCCCTGTGACGGCATATACAAGGTTGGCCCACTGTGACTGGTAATGCAAATTGCCCACCGTGTGGTAGCATAAAAGTAGGGCCTCCTTCAATGTCATGTGCACCTGACATACCTAAGCCTAAAGGTTAAAAGGGTATTCCACCTCAAAAATTTCTTTTTGATATGTTATTCCCCCCTTCCCCTCAGCCCCAACCGCTCTATTTATTTTATTAGTAAAGTTCCCACTTTACTTACATGCCCTTTCCTTTCTCCTCCGCCACGCTGCCAGGCCCTCTGCTTGTGAGATAATGCAAGGAGAGTGGGCGGGCACCCGGCGTCCCCGCGTCTGTGATTGGCTGAGCGGCTGCCGGAGTTCAGTGCGCGGAGGAAAGAGGGCAGGTAAGAAAGTTTGGGGAACTTTCTAATAAAATAAATAGAGCGGTTGGGCTGGGGACAGGGGGAATGATTTACCAAATGTTTTTATGTAGGGTAGGGAATGCTAATCGGGAGGGAGAGGGAGGGGGAGAAGGGCTGGCAGTTCGCATGCCAAACTTCTCCCGGAGGCCAGGTAGGAGGCAAGTCTATATGGACTCTGCTATGCTCCTGGTGGGCAGTTTTTTTGGACTTTGGGGGGGACACGGAAACCTTAGGTAGCTGGGATTAAGTAAGGATAAACTACACTACACAATGGGGCCAGTAGTGGGGGGAATATAGTTTTTGGGGGTGGACATGCCCTTTCAACAGGGATATTCATTATGGTCAAAAACCGTGTAAAACCCACGTTACAAAACCCAAAGTAATAATAGGGTTTAACGTGTGTTTTACCCAGAGTTTTTTCCAACTTTTTTTAGGAAATACGCTGGGCACTCGATGCCAACCCCCTT
This sequence comes from Hymenochirus boettgeri, assembly GCA_019447015.1. NCBI lineage: Eukaryota > Metazoa > Chordata > Amphibia > Anura > Pipidae > Hymenochirus > Hymenochirus boettgeri. The sequence continues at coordinate 142,478,872 of CM033470.1, read as the reverse complement.
TGTTAGTTTGGGACCATCATAGTGCAAAACTTACAGGTTCTTGATGGGACTTTAATCCGGTGCTCAACGTAACGTTCAACTGTGAAGTCATAAAATATCGGTAATTACAGACCTAAAAATCCAACATGAAAGAACACAGCTGTGCCTCACAATTTACATGGCCAAAAGGGGTGCCATGGTGTTAAAAGTTTGAGAAAACCACTGTATTACTAGCACGGGTGAGTACATTTTTAACATTACTAATGGTATGCGTGTAATCACCCTATGAATTGGTGGCAGAAGTAAATATATTATAATAATGTTTGTTTGTTATCTTTTAATTGTTTGTTTAGTAAATAGCATCTGTAACCCCATGGCATACAATTTAAAATACTGAGGTAACCATTCATTCTCTAAATTGTGGGGTCCTACTACACTTTATGGACATAAACTTAACTTAACATAAAAACAAACGCTTTTTTCATACTGGAACATATTAAAGATTTAATCTGATTGAATATCTTCCGGCTCTTTAATGATCGCTTCATCTCAATGTATCGAGAGGTTTTTAAAAAACAAATGAAGATTGGTAAGCAGATTTTTTTCTTTTAACTCCAGCTTGAGGCAATGGAGTATGATGGGAAATTTTGACAGCGGTTAGGCAAGGCGTAATGATCAAAAATGAGATTTGAAAAATCCCTCTCTCCCATGTATGGCCTGCGTAAGGTAAAATAATCAAATTTGAGATCTTTATAACAAGCCGTAGTAATAACATTTCTTTACCTCCCTCTACTGGTCACGCTTTACTGTTTTGTCTTTAAAATGTCTCGCACTGTTGGTTAAGGCGTCCCATACATTAAAACGCCCACCTCCCGAACGCATTGGCAAGTATTTTGAAAAATTTGCGAACCACTGCTGTATTGGACAAAAATGCGTGACACTGCCCTGAAGGTGCCCATACATTAGAAATTCACCCACTACATCCAATCATTTTTCCATAACCTTCTTTCCGATTTCTTTCCTTCTTGTGGCCGCCATGTGCTTGCGAGGTCCTTCTGACCAATTAATTTTGTTATTGTATGTCGTCGCGAAAAAGAATTGGGAAAGGTGTTGTACCGTGTTAGCCATTGTACCCTGACAAAGTAGGCACGATGGATTCCTGAAGATTATTAAATGTTGTGTTGGTTTCTTATTATGGCACCTTCATGGCTGTGGCCTCAGGGCATTTTGCACAATACGCAGTGGTCTCAACTTTTTTCAAATATTTGGCAATTATGCAATTTTTCTCCGAAGGTCACACCTGGTTTTTCCTTCATGTTAAGTTTTTGTTTTTACAATATTCAATGCACTTTACAGGTAATAGTGTATTTAATTAATGTAGTGTATTGTAATCATATATATTTTTTAGAGTAACAAAATGTTATCCTGGTGAAAATGTTTCCACTACAACACCTCTGGAAAAGTAACACCAGTATGCCGTCGGCCACCCTTTAGGATACCCTCATGTAATCAAAGCTTTTGGCTGATATGAATTACTAAGTAGCTCCATATGTGACGCTCCTTTAGAATATGTCAATAGGGGGGTTCCCTTCAGAATCGCAATCAAAAAACTTTTAAAAGATGGCTTTGTGCGAATTGCCTTAAGCTGGGTGGCAAACTTTAATGATAAAGTTTTAGTTTGTTGTTTAAAGTTGTACCCTAGACATTGCCAAAGGCTCGGATTGTCTGAACAGTTCTCCTGTACTAAAGTAATAGGTAGTCGCTGAGGTTGAAGGAAATGTGCATCTGGGACTGTGTGTAGGGGATCTTAAAGGGCATGTCCACCCCCAAAACGTAATCCCCCAACTACTGGCCCACCATGAGTGGTAGTTTAATCCTTACCTCACCACCAACTCCATCTGGTTCTCCTTAGTCCCTCCCCCCCCAAAGTTCCAAAACTGACCACCAGGAGGCTAGCAGGCCATATAGGACACTGCCTGCTACCTGGCCTCCCGGAGATTCCTGCATGCGTGCTGCAGCCCTTCTCCCCCTCCCTCCCCCTCCCTCCCTCCCTCTCCTCGTTCTACTATCCCTCCCCTATCGTTAAACCCCCTAATATCTGCTTCCCCATGTCCCCCAGCCCAACCCATGTTTTTTTTTTAAAAAGCTCCCCAAATCGTACTTACCTCCGGCTTCCGCTCCGCTGCACTGAATGACCGGCAGCGCGTCCTGATTGGCTGCTCCCCCAGCCATCACAGACGCGACTGCCAGTCCCCCCCTCTGTGTTCATTCTCACAAGCAGAGGGCCCGAAGCGCGGCGGAGGATCGAGGGGAGGTAAGTAGAGTTTGGGGGGCTTTTAAAAACAAAACATGCGGTTGGGCTGGACATGGGGGAGCAGCAATATTACATTTTTATTTTAGGGGTGGACATAGCCTTTAAAAATTCTTTCTTTCATCTTGTAAAGAATCTGTACTGGTACAAGATTTAAATATATTATCACTATGTACAGGGAAACATCGTCTAAATCTTTTTTAAATCTACATCACACATCCTTTGAAACAATGGTTGGTAATGTTTATACAAAGGCCATTGTAAAGGCATTAAAGTATATATCCACCTAGAAAAAAATCTAATTTACATAGTGTAGACCACCCTCAACCAACCAACGCTCGTTTTGTAGACCATTGTGGTGAAAGCGACCCATGGGCAGATTTATAAAGCAACGATAATAGCGCCAAAAATTAACCGCCGCACCTCGCGGCCGCAAAATACGTATTTATAACGGGCGAGCGCTATTCCCGCGTATGTATCGCAGCGCGATGTCTGCGGTAGTTTTTAAGCCCCTTCGCGGCGATTACTGTATACGCCACACCCCGCCCACACCCCCCGTGCGGCGGCGACCACCCGCCGCCTCTTGGTCCCGCAGCCCTCCCAACCCTCCCAACCTGGAAATGTTCTGAATCTGATTGGTTTAAATGTAAGCAAGTCTTAACAATGGACCATCAGAAACTGCTAAGGATTTCTGCAATCACCTATATAACGAGGACTTTCCAGCCGTGGGAACTCAGATGCATCACAGTATATGGCTGAAGAAGAAGCGGCTGGCAACATCGTCTCCGCTGAGGCCGGCGGTGCCATCGGGCCTCACTGGCGGCCGCAGTGAGTCTGCCTGGCAATCGGGCCCCGACCTGAGTGGGGTTGGTGTCCGCCAGCCCGAATACGTCGCCCAAGGGCTTCTTTTAAAGAGCCTAACACTTGTGGTCCCGGTTCGAGCTGCGGGACCCCCTCCAAAGGCACTTGTCAGTGCCGCAATGGCACTTGTCAGTGCCGCCAGGCCCTTAACAAGGGCCGGAGAAGGGGTCCCGGTTCGAAGCTGGCGGGACCCCTACCCAACGGGCTCTTGTTAGAGCCGCAAGGCACTTGTAGTGCCGCAAAGGCCCTGATAGGGCCGGGGGGGGGGGTCCCGGTCGAGCTGCGGGACCCCTTAACCCCAAAAGGTCCTCTTGTCAGAGCCGGCAAGGGCACTTGTAGTGCCGCAAAGGCCCTTACAGGGCCGGTTGAGAGGGTCCCGTTCGAGCTGCGGGACCCCTAAGCCCCAAAGGCCCTTCTAGGGCCCCATCGCTGGAGGGCGCCTCCCCCCCTCCCCGCGGCTCCCTCCTTCCCCTCGTCGCGACACCTGCTGCGGCCCCTTCCGGCAAGCCCCTCCTCGGGGGTGTGGGCGGGGTGGCGTGTCTCCCGGGGCGGGTGCCGACCACCCGCCGCGGTTTGCCTGCCCATGCCCCGCCACTGGAGGTTAGTATCGGCTGACTTCGTCACCGTCAAGGGGGCGAATTAAAACAGCCTATACTAGCCGAGCGAAACCAGGACCCCGCTTTAATAAATAGAAGTTGCGGTAAAGGTAAGTACGCCGCGAAGGGTTCACGCTTCGTTAACTTTCGCGGCCGTTTTCGGACTTTTCTAATCCGCGGTTCAACCGCGATTTAATGCGGTCAGTCCGTGAAAACGGCCGGAAAAGTTAACGAACCTTTATAAATCTTCCCCCCAGTCAGCATAGCGATCGCCTTTTTTCATCTTACAGACCCAGAACCACTTTTATTTTTTGTAACAAAAATAGTCCAACAGCTTTATTAATCCATTTAATTATTTAAATAAAACATGTTCCTTTTTTAATTTGCATATTTTCCACCACGGTACAAACACCCTTGCGTACCATAACCATGCTTGTTTGTTAACCACCTAGATCCGTAGATCTTAGCTTGATGCCAACCTCGTCTTGCCAAGGGCATTTAACGGCTCCATAAACATATCCGATAGGGGGACCGCCACCACGGAGCTCAGTATCCCTACCCTGAGCTCCGACGCACCACTCAGCACAATAGGGCATGATCAATCTGTCTTGTAGTCCTACATAAAATATATCCAGGCCTATTTCCGTTCAGAGGTATAACCATCCAGCCTCATCAGTTACCTATTGTCACCCTCCAACGGCCTGTGCCTAACACCGACGCAACCAAGGAGCGCACAATCTGGAAATTCCGCGTATTGATTACCCGCCTTGCCCTCTCAATGGCTGCTGGGTCCCTAGCCCCTTGCCAAAACTACCCTACGGAACAATTTATGACCTCCTGGACAAAAACCCTTATCCCTGACAGGTTCCTCTCACATCAGCGTCACAGATCGATAACCGGGGCCTTGCACAGATTCTTCCCCTGCAGCATCAATTTACCTACCAACACCATGGGCCCCCGTTCCCTCGGCTTAATTTCCACCGCCTCCGAAGCACCTCTGAAGGGGGCTTCCACTCCAGGAGGGCTTCTTGTAAAGCAGTTCCTGCCACCAGTAGTAATGACCTCCACCCTCCGTGCTGCCCAAACGGTAGGAGTGACCGATTAACCAACTGCCAAAACTCTATCACCTGAAACCAGGAACTTTAATCAATAGCCGTTATGGACAATACGTACTATCTGCACAGTAGACCTCCACCTCCCGAAGCGTTTACTACTGCCTGTTTACCTAACAGCTTGCTGTGATATATTAATGGGGAATTTCCGGGGTCAACATCACTGCAATAGATTTCTTCATCATTCGACATTGAGAAAGTCAGTCGATGACTAGCGACACCTCTTCAAGTACTAAACTTTAAGTCCAGTTGTTTTTCTAACTGAAAACCCTCAAATATTAGAACTGTCTTAAACCCTGCAAGTTCTGGCAAGCAGTGAGCCGTACCAATGCGGCGAGGATCGAGGGGGCCTGTAAGTTAGGTTCTAAAAGGTTTTTTTTTACCTACCCTCTGTAACAAGACGGTGGTGGGGACAATGGGTTATCATTAAATATGAAAATATTATTTTTAGGGTGACATACACTTTAAATATTACAAAATTTTGTATTTGACAAAACTTTAGTAGTAACACGATTATAAAGCCTTCGTGGCTGCCCAATCCTGAAGAAATGCATGCCAACTCTTTTGGATTAAGTCCAGTTTCGCTGTAGATGTCCCCATTCAAACACAGATTCAAACGGGTAACTAGCGTGAGAGGAGAGTACAATTAATGAGGCTAGAAAGGAGGAGAAGACGCCCATCTAGAGGCATAACTCGTATTGAATTTACCGGGCAAAAAATCACAGCTGAGGGTAGGATCGTAAACCAGGCCCCCCCCGTCCAAAGACGTCTGTCTTGCGACTCCTAATGCATACCATAACCTTATTACTCCATAACATACACATCCTCCGACAGAGAACCACCCTCTTTTGGCACTAGAAAAGTGATGCCTCGTAAGAGGATATGGCATGATTGCGGAAGCCTCTCATCATCCTCACAAGAACCCAAAAAGATATGTGTCGCCTAGCCTCTCTTGCCTTTATTTCCTTTTTCCACCCCCTTAGGATCAACTGGATGAAAAACTCTTGTTATACATCCGCCAACACCCCACAGGTGGAAGACAAAGAAAACTCCTTTTAGGCCTTCTCTGCGCCCACCAGTCAGAGCATTGGGACTCCATCAAACTCCCTAGATATTCTAGCGTCAACTGTGTTTCCTAACATGTGAGATTTTTGGAACTCTATCTCTGACCATGCCCACCGCACTCCTCTGCCAAACGCCTTACCCATGGTTGTGGCCATTGCCTGACCCTCCGCCACCGCTGCTTGCACCTGGCATCATCTGACGTCACCATCTCCCACAGGACGCTGTGGCATAATGTCTCCTCCACCTCCTGTGGCAACCTACGGAAATCTTCCCACTGGAAGATCATCAGCGATCGATATATAAATGCCCGGAACCATGCTTGTCCCCTAAACAGATGTAGCGCAAGCACCACGCACTAGATTGCCCAGCACGAAAGAACTGTGCAGGACGCGTCCCGCCGGCCATGCAGGGAGCGCCGTTGGAGTGGATTAGGAAGTGTATTCCTGTATCTTGTTTTTTTTTTAAAAAACCAAGTTTGGGTGGATTGGGGTGGTGGCTACAACTATGAAAAGAGTTTTTTTATAGGTAGAAAGGGGAAAGGCTGCCACTATGAACCCATGAAACCAACCTCGGAGAATGGAGGGGGGGGGGGAGGAAGCCTATCAGGACTGGAATACACACAACAAAGTTTACTCTTAACTCGCTTTGGAACTTTGGGACAAACACATTGCCGGAAAACCATTAGAGGAGGCATAGATGTAACTATATTTTTTTACACTAACATGGGGGGACCAGCACTGGGGCAAATTAGGTTTTGGGGGTTTGGAAATGCCCTTTAAAGAAAGGCCGTTGAATACAATTTAAAGACTTCCTTAGGTCCTCTGTGTTAAAATATGCCTAGTTGTTCTGACTATATTAAAAAAATTCAGGTAAGTTTTGTTAAGACACATGTGCTTTGAAAAATTTTGACCACATGTAGCATTTCCTAGCTAGCAGCCGTTGGGGAACTGCTCTGGAAGTTTGTCATAACGCCATCACCCGACGTTTGGGTTGAAAGTAGCCTTAATGTATCTGACAATTCCTCAAGTTATAAGTGCAATCCTATAACAAACCCGACAACCCATTGGCCAGTAACAGATTGAATAGTTTCCGGTACATATACAGGGCTCACAACTTAAGGCTCACACACATGCGTATTGCGGGGGCCGACGCCGTGACGCACAGTGTTCAGGCCCACTGTTTCAGTGACAATCATGCCATGTATGGGCCACTTTGCCCCCAAAATGGCCATTTGTGTCGGGGCTAATTGATGATCTGGTCTTGCAGATCCATGTGGTGAAATGCACCTTAAAGCTAATTAGAGTTTGTACTTAATGGACGTATGTCTTTAGTTTCAACCCTCATTTGACTAGTTACTTATGTAAATTACTATGGCATATAAGGGCTTTGCCAGAATTCCATCATTTATTGTCCAGCTTACTATATCTCTCTGTATTCTAATCACCTCTGATATCAACAGCATTTTGGAGAAATCCTCATTCTGCCCTCTCTGCCTGGCTCACTCTGAAGCCATAGACTAGGCTGTCGAGTAAACAGATGAGAGAACAGCAGAGAGAATAACATTAAAAAGCATAGTTCAGTGCAATATAGTACATATGCTTTTTACAGAAAAAGCTGTTTTTTTTTCCCCATCCCAATTAACCTTAACCTGCCCATTTAAGTTTTTTCTGTGTGGACATAAATGCTTCTGAAATACTGACTTCCTGTTTGCAGACGCTAATAGAGACCGTTATGGTTTTGCCGCTGACCCAGCGCCTGGGTTGATTCAGTTTGTTCGAGATTTGATCATGTTGACTATTCCACCAGCAATCGAGCATAGAAATTACTACTGCACCGCCCCGCAACCGCAGGGGGGGGGGCAGGACAGTTAAGTAGTATGGCCCCCCGCCCGCCCCATCTGCCCATGATCAGCTGTTTCTTTCTAATAGCTGATCATCAAATGAATGAAACATATGGAATGAATCACTGTTTAAAGACCGGACCCAACTTTGGTCATCTTTTAAACAGCTGATCGCGCTTATGTTTCATTCATACTGGCGATCAGCTTTTAAAACAGCTGATGGGGGAGGATGAGTCAAAGACCCCCCCCCACCCCAACCACGCCACCACAACACACACCGGCCTTCAATCGCGTGTTGTGTGGTGATGGTGGGGGGGGGGGTGGTGGCCCTGCAGACCACTTTACTAGTACCAAATAAATATCTCTATGATATTTTATTGTCGGTGCTAATAATATATTTACAGATATGCTACCTGAATTTTAAATGACTAAGTATTATTGAGAACCTTAGTTCTAGTTTTCTGTAGGAACATGCTAGTGTGAAAAAGCGTGTAAATATACTATGCTCATTGTATATTTTCCTTTGCTCCCACGGCAAAGGACTTTGTATCAACAGGTATAATGTTCTCCGGTCTCAGATTCTTTCTGCCATCATCTCAAGGGCCTTTGGGCTGTCGGGCTGAGCAGGACCAGGCACTGAGACAATTGCCGCCTGTCCATTGTCCTGCTACATCCCAGTGGCTGTCTATCCTTTGGGCATAGTCACTTTAGTAATACCAACTGTTTTGCCATATTATAAGACCACGCCCTTATGGCTTTTTGTGACATGATGCAGTATGCTATGTCCTTCTTTTTTCCATGCTTTTGCTGTCCTTCTGCTCTGCAGGTAAGGAATTGCGATTGGGGTCAGCCACCCTGTTATTTACGAAACCAAGATGAAATTTTTGTACCAGTGGCCATTTTTATTTTTAATGACAGAAAGGCCTGCAGGCAACTGGAGACCCTGCCGAAGCGGCACTTTCAGCCACATAAATACTCCTGTTTATGGGTGACTTGTGGTAAACAGGTAAGAATCATGGAAGATACTGCTACTCAAGTAGTGATGTATGTGTGCACATAGAGGTTAAGGTTAAGATATAAAAATGCTGCTATACTTTATACAGCAGTTATTGGCCCCCTATACTTTATACAGCTGCAATTGCCCCCCTATACTTTATACAGCTGTAAAAAATTGGCCCCATACTTTATACAGCTGCAATTGCCCCCCTATACTTTATACAGCTGTAACTGGCCCCCTATACTTATACAGCTGTAACTGGTCCCCTATACTTTATACAGCTGTAACTGGCCCCCTATACTTTATACAGTTTAGGATACCTGTTAGAAGATTAAGCACACTTCTCAGTCCCTGCTTGTCCTGTACTGAAATTCGGTGTGGGAATAGATCAGTCCAACAAATGGTTGGAATTAAACAGAGACAGAAATAGAACAGCAATATGTTTTTTAAGCTACAACAATAAACCAAAGACATGCTCTGTATTGATAAATCAGCACATATTAGCCCCCCATAAAAAACTATGCATGCTATAATGAAGAGACAAATAGGGATATAATGACTGAAAATTGTAAAAACAAAATAATAAGTTAATAAATATTAGTGTGTTCTTACCTTTAAAAATTCAGGGTATGGCCCCTACCCCAAAGAGCTTCCAATTCACCAGTAGATGGGTCAACTACAATAAGGGTTGAATTGTGTTGTATACCAATTGCACATTCTACTTTGGGGCCTGCCACTGCCCCTTACTTTATTATAGCAGTTATTTACAACCCCCTTTACTTTATACAGCAATTAGGCTTGAGGCCACAATGCAAACGCACAGGAACGCGCACAAATCGCGAGCGTTATCGCACGCCGATTGGGCGGGCGCATTTTCTGGCGTTTGCGTTTTTGCGCAATGCGTTTTTGCTTTTTCACGTTATAGAGAAACGCTGCGTTAACGCACCAAAATGGTGAACGCAATGCGTTACCAAAACAAGAACGAGCGCATGGCATCGAAAATCGCCGGGAATTTTGCGTTACCGTATTTTCCATTTAGCGAAAATCGCGGCGCAATCGCGAAACGCGTGACGAAAGCGCAAAAAACGCGCTAGTGGGCCTAGCCCTACTGGTCCCCTATCACTTTTTTCTAGCAGTTACTGGGCCCCCTATTTTTTATACAAGCTGTAACTGGCCCCTATACTTTATACAGCAGTTGACGCCCCTATACTTATACAGCAGTGTATTGTGGCCCCCTATACTTTATACAGCTGCAATTGCCCCCTCTATACTTTATACAGCTGCCAGTGCCCCTATACTTTATATCAGCTTGTAACTGGCGCCCCTATACTTATACAGCTGTAACTGGTCCCTATACTTTATACACGCTGTAACTGCCCCCCTATCCTTTATACAGCAGTTACTGCCCCCTAATTACTTTTATACAGCAGTTATTGGCCCCACTATCACTATAAGCCCATCTTATACAGCTTAATTTGCTCCCCCTATACTTTATACAGCTGTTGTAACTGGCCCCCCTATACTTATACAGCGTTGTAACTGGCCCCTTACTTTAACGTCTGTAACTGCCTGGCCCCCTTACTGTATTTACAAAGCGTAATGTGTCCCCCTATACCGTTATAACCCGCTGTTACCTGGGCCCCTATACTTTATACAGCGGTAATGCCCCTATACTTATATACAGCTTAGTTATGGCCCCCCTATAAGCTTATACGCGTAATGCGATGCTTTACGCGTAACTGCACTACTTTATACAGCGTGTAACTGGTCCCCTATACTTATACATAGCTTGTTAACTGGCCCCGCTATACTTTATACACTGTACCTGACACCTATACTTATTAAGTATTATGACCCCTCTATTGTATCGACTACTTCAGGTGCTGATTAGCAAGGATGCTCTAAAGCAGAGTAGACTATATTTTAATTGCCAGCAACTCTAGGAAGGAAAGAGCAAGTGTTTAGAGCTTTGCTTTCAGCAGGATCTCTAGATGTTGTAGGAGATGGACAGCAGTGAAGAACATCTGCTGAGTATCCCTGCTCTGTTCGGGCCCCTAGGAGGTGCTCGGGCCCTATACTGGAGACCTTTTGTTCCCCTGGAAAGAGGGATAAAACCTGTGCTGGATATTGGTTCCCATCAATTTGGCAGTATTGGGGTAATCTGTATTATTTACAGATTTTTTCTCAAGCAAAAAAAATGCAACTATTGTAAGCTGAAAGCTCTGTTCAAGTCAATGTTCTGAAGCTGCAAAAAAAGCGAGAAAGAGTTAAAAGAGAAGAAAGAAAAGAAGGACAATAATTTGTCTCTTCATGCAAATTAATAATGGATGCAAACACTTTTAATGGAGAACACAATCTAAGTATATACAAGACTAAATAGATCTACAGTCCCAGCCTTTGGGACATCTGAAAAGTTTGGTAATTAATGACACATTTAGGCTGGGCCCCCTTTGTCCGTTTTAATGGACTGGCCGGAATTCCTGAACTGTGATCCGATTGGAGCACATGTGATCACCATTTTTTCCAATCCCCGTGAATCAACAAGATCGCAGCACAGGTGGACACCATTCGCACACAAAGCACATGCACAATCACAGCGCAATGCTCAACTCAGGTGGCTTCTTCCTGTCAGTAATAACTACACAATCATTTATATGATCCAGATCAATAGTCTCATAGTCCCCTATGTGTGTTTACAATACCACACCTCTCTTTTTTCTTACACAGTTTGTGTTTCAAGATAATATATCTTAGATTTGTTTGCCTTGTCATACTGACAAGTATGTCATTTGACCCAACCAATCAGATGTTAGCTTCAAATGCTAAATAAGATCTGATTGGTTGGGGAAAAATTAGCACCATTTTTAACATTAAGGACTTTTGTTGAATCTTCCTGGTAGATCTTAGGATTGGTCGAAAGTTGTTGTTAATCTCCACATATTCTATTGGAATTTCATATATAATCACCCAATCAATGGAGATAGATTGTCAAATTCCTGCTTGTACAGTATTTCCTGATTGTTCCTTCACCTCTTCTTGCACATGTGCACCAAGTGCATTTAAGATAAGAAAATGAATTTATCCCAGGAGAGGCATCCTAGCATGGTGATGCAGGACCCTTCTTTTTTGAACATCACCTGCCATCTTCCCCAAAAGGATCTAAAACCAGATACTGGGTATTTAACTTTCTATGCTGGAAAGAGTAGATCTTTTCCGAAAAACAACACTTATCCAATGAAAACCCACATAAACCATCTTGAAACAAATCCACCTCAACCTCCTTTGTATGATAAAATGTCAGCCTAAATCAGTCAGAATGCTTAGATTCACTGAGGGTCTTTTTCTTATTACATTTTTTTTTTTTGAAATCAGCAGATTGACACATAGATGCATATTTATAAGAAGCACAACAAAATAGTTTGTACCACTTGCAGTATAGTGACATCGATGAATCATTGTTGCGAAGGTCAGTAAATTTTCATCGTATATATAAAAGCGATGAATACATTCCATACAGCAAAAATGTGGGACACGAGGCATGGACAGCCAGCTACAATCCATGTAGGGGAAAACGCTCAGCTTGGTAGATTTACCCCCACACCCTGCCAGGCCCCCTTAAGAACGCCTTTGGGATTAAAGCGGGCACAAAACTGTGACCACTCTCCCCATCTCTTGTAATAGAATTTGCATCAAGCCACTGTGAGGGATTTTATGAGGGTGTTCCGCAGCTCACGGGCAAAAGGGATTGTGGCTGACAGCCAACACCCTCCCCATTTGATGTGCTATACCATGTTATCTTGTTAGGATAGTTATAGTATAGTATAGTATTTGAGTGTTGAATAAGAATGTCCATCCAGCAATATCCTCATTTTCCTGCCTTATGTTGATCCAGAGGAAGGCAAAAAACCCACCAAATTTTGACGGGGATAAAATTCTTTCCTGACTTCAAGTGGCCAAATCGGAAATTTCCCTGGATCAACTCTATATTTCATTAGCGTTAATACTGCTGCCAGGAAGACAAGATTGTTTAATTTGCACCGTACAGTCATTTTAAGATAAGAAGGAACTGTCCCAATGTTATGCTCCTGTTTCATTGTGATGTGTCTTAAAGAGTATGTATACTGAAAATTACTTTACGTCATCTTAATCTATAAATAAATACATGTAAGTACCACTACTCTGAGGTGTGTCTGTTGCTGATGACTCTTCAATACAATCTTGTTTTGCTCGGCTCGACCACTGATCTGACTATTTTCCCACATACTAACTGTCAAAACTGCAACAGATATAGCACACCAAATGTCAAACCATTTCAGCTACAGCAAACTGCTTACAGAACATGCTAAAAATATAAGATGTTTTTTTAGATTGGATTTCTAATGAAATAGGGGCAGATTAACAAAAACGTACAGTGATTGTTGGAATTAATTAATATTTTTAACTAATGGACAATTTAAAAAATCATTTTCCAGTATACATTCCCTTTAAGCTGAGGTATACACATACCGATAAAGGACAAATCCTTCTGGTACCAAAGTGGATGGTTCCCTTATTAGAAAAGTGTGTATGCCAAAGACCATTTCTGATGCAGATGAACGTTTCAGCACTGGCCTAGAAAGGTCAGAAAGATTCCCTTATGACAAATCAGCCCCCTGTACAAGACAACATGACACATTTCAGCTAAGGCCTATGTTTGTTTTAATCATACTGGGCACTTCTAGGGTTTTTGCCGTCTGAGCAAATTTTATTTCCGCCCTTTTGCGTGCCGCCACCACGTTAAAGTGACCATGGGCTTGTGGAGGGATGTGGCTAAAGCTTACGATTTTTAACTTCCTATCACATAGGTATTTAAACAGTTCCTCAGACAGTCAGTTAGCAATAATGTAAATTACTGGAAACATCCCTTTCTCAACTTTTGTTGCTCAAATCAACCTATTTTATAGCCTGAGCTATACATTTGGTACAACTGTTACCATAAATAAGAATTCCATACTTTCTGTAGTATAAAAAATTTTGGCCAAAAGATTTGTAAGCCTGCCACTACATCAAGGTAGAATCTTTCAGCAGGGGCCTAACTAACCTAACTAGTTTAACGTAGCCTCACAAACTAACTAACACTAACCTAACCATATAAAAGGATTTTACTAGGGAAAATTGACCGGTCAAGGAAAAACATTTTTTTTCCACCGCTGCCTGTTTGCGGCCTGAGACAAGTGTCTCACTCTGCCTAATGGTTGATGTGGCCCAATTCATATATACATATGATATTCCAAACCAAAGAAAACAGATTGTATTGCACATATTTTTATTGCACTTATTGTATGGCACAATATCTTGAACCATTAATTAGTTCCTATAAGGAAAACTAAACCTACATTTTTATACTCCATAAACTAAAAATATCTTCACCCAGTAAAAGGCAGTCATTTTAACCCCCTAAAGAATTGGATAAGATAAATGTATGCATGTGCGCTGCCCTACTGACCATAGTTGCATGTTCCCTTAACTAATCAGGACTGTAACAGATATGGCTAGCAACTAGTGTGACCTGCTATAACAATTTCCTCTCCAGTAGCTGGGCTTGTGTAAAGAACATAATGGTTATTGACTGGGCTGACTACCTTCCCAAGAAAATGCCTCTCCTGTTGTGGGTCAGTAAAAGGGTGGGGCGTTGCGCCCCTGGGCGTGCGCGCCACCGACACCCCCGTGCGTGTGATGTCATGGTGCATGCACGGACACACGCGCCGTGCCGTGCTACAGCACTCTGCTAATCCAGCCCATGTTTTACTTTAAGTGTAATATACAGCTAGCAAGACAGTCCTGACTATCTGAACTCCAGAAAGTCTCACAGGAGCAGTGGATTGAAAGAGATTTCAGTTGAGCGGAAGAGCCAGCAGTAAAGTGGGAAAGGTAGCTTTGCCAATGGCTTAGAAAATAAGAGTAACATATTTATGATTTAAAGGTACAGCTTTCAACATGGACTCAACTTCGATTTACCATGTCATTTCTTTAAAAATGCGCTTAATAAGGTTCTAAAAAATATTGAGAATTACTGGTATTAACACATATACATGTAGTTCTGGTTGGTCCAGGGAGATTTCTAGCTTTTTTTTTTGCCTTCCTCTGGATCAACTATTAGTTAGGGCTCATGAATAGGGATAGGTATAAAGTTGGACTGGATGGGACAAGTGTCTTTATTCAATTTCTATTACCATGTAATCTTTCTCTTTTTTGTGCCCAATATTTCTTTACATGTGACAAACTTCCCCCAAAATATCTATAGTAGAATACTTTTAAATTCCACTGTTGGTATTGTTTGGGAGAAACAAAGGTACCTGGACACTGTTATCGCCACTATAGAATCATACTCTTTCCACCTGTGTTTGGCCAACTCTGATAACCACTGTGCTATGTAGGTTGGTGGTAAGGTATTAACTAAGCAAAAGTTTTTCTTTATCATGTATTAGCTAACAGACCTGCTTTTAACATTCTAATCTAGTATTTAATGAAGGAGTGGTGAATGAGTAATGGACACTGGGAAGAATGTTGGAGGAGGAATAAAATCCACACTGACACAAGCTATAACTGTTTAAAATATAATGGATAATAACCCTCTGCTGTAAATTATAAGGATATTCTGTAATTCTGAGGCCGCATGCTTAGTGCTTTAATAAAGGTCACTGCATTACAAGGTTAATTTTAAAGGGCATGTCCACCCCTAAATCTAAAATTTAACCCACTACTGGCCTCATCACTGTGAAGTTTAAAAAAATCCATGGGGTAGGGACGATGTACTCCACCCATTGGACCACCTGTAATACCATAAATAACCTATAATAATACACAAGACACAGAAAATGATGGTGAAAAATGGCCGCAACACCTTTTATAAATTCCAATTCAATCAACAAACCAATCTTTAAACTTTTCAATTTTAAATAACCAACTTTGGTTACCCAGCCAACCCCTGATTAAAACCCCCAGCAGGTTGCCCTATTATCCATATTCCATACTCACTTTGGCTCCGCCTTAATGCAACCATATTTAGCCAGGAGCCTGCAGTTTTTTAATTGTTTGTTACCTTCGGCTGGTGTTGCGACAATATTGTCTAGTGATACATTCCTTTATTAAAAACGGAGGGAGGGAGGGATGGGGATTTACCTTTTTGATTTGAAGCTGGGGAGGGGGGGGGGTCCGGACCCGGATTATATAGCCACCCAGCTGGCCCAGGTGGAGGATGCTGGAAGGAGGAGAAGCGTCCAATCGTTTGGGTGGCAACACATCACCAAGGCAGTGATGCGTTGCCAGGTCCCTAGGACCAATCGGTCCCACAGTGACACAGTGGGAAAGTTAAACTTCCCACTGAGTCTCTGGGCAGGATTGGTGCTAGACATCCCCCCCCCCATGCTCTCTGCGGCATAGGAGCCTGGCTTGGTACATGGGGTAGGGACGGTATGTACTCCACCAGTTGACACCTGTAATACCATAAATAACCTTAATAATACACAGACACAGAAATGATGGTGAAAAATGGCCGCCAACACCTTTATTTAATTCCAATTCAATTAACAACCAATACTTTAACTTTTTCAATTTAAATAACCAACTTTGTTCCCAGCCAACCCCTGATAAAACCCCCAGCAGGTTGCCCTATTATCCATATCCATACTCACTTTGGCTCCGCCTTAATGCAACCATATTTAGCCAGGAGCCTGCAGTTTTTTAATTGTTGTTACCTTCGGCCCTGCCAGGCTTCATTTAAAACATTAAATTGTCCTGGCCTGACCAACTCAAACTTTTTCGATGGCTGTCTGTAAGCCAACGTTAAAAATATCTAGTCCGATGTCGGACAGGTGATGCCATCTTTTCTATATAGGCCACATTCACCACCCTCTAGGTCTCTGTGTCTGAAGGAACAAAAAATGCAGCGATTGTGCGAACTTACTAATTGATAAATTAATCTTGCGCCTGTTCTTTCCAGCGCTTTTAGGGTAGGGGAAAACCAGATTAAGCGGGGAATAATCTCGGAATACCTGGAACCATATAATCACATCGTAAACGGAGTTTTGCAAGTCCCTTTTCATTGTTTTTATCGTAAAGATTGTAGACTTCCCCCCAATTTCGTTTTCCTCCCAGGTGGATTACAATTAGTCTGGGAATCCCCAGGGGGCCTGTAAACGCGATAGCGCGTGGTAAAGAGTTATCCCAATTTAACCCTCTAATACCCATCCATCTGATTTATATTTACGTGGGTCGAGGCCGAGGTTATCTCCGTATACTCTTTGTTCGGCTCTCCGCTTAGCCCAAAAACAAACGAGTGTCCAATTATCCAAATGTTGGTCATTGTACCTACAAAAGAGAGTCAGTTAATGTTGGTTAATAAGATGGGGCGCACATACCAATTTGTACCTTTTGGACTCCAGCGGCCTATTCTCATGATTTCGGCAGAGTCCATGCCTAGTAGGGAGGCTTGTGGTCGCTGCGCCTATTCTAAATGAGTGAGATGTGATGTTTGGCTGGGGAACCTTAAGGAATCCAAGGTAAGTTTCAGGACCTTAGAAAATTGAAATTTGGACACGAAGGTACTACTTGATGTTGAAAAAGGGGCCTTGGTACTGATGGTCTAAGTGTGATATAATTTAAATAGCATTTTATGGGGCATAGCTTGGAGCTAGCGAATGGGCCCAACCATGATACCAACCCTTTGCCGGTTTTTGTCCGTTTTTGATTGGCGAATAGTTATGCAAAGTTTGTTCTCAATATTTGGTCCTCTATGCTCAGGCCGCCTGGAATTAGTTTGGTTGGGGAGACTGCTCACTATTCGTAAGCAGCAAAGTATGTTATGACGTATAAACATTAAACAGAACTGACTCATAGGCGCTCAAACAAACCAAGGGAGATATCCTATTATGCTGTCAAGCAGTGGGGGGTAATGGGTTTCTATTGTCAGGTGACGTTTATTCTTTCCAAAGCCCTTAAGAAGTTGTTTTTGAAGGGGGAGCTGGTTAAAATCTGCTTGCCCAAGTAACTTAGGAAAAAGAAATGCCTGCTACCCTTTTCTTAGGTGGCAATTGAATGTTTTGCGGTTGTGTGGTTGAGGATAAGTATATAAAACAGATCTTTGTCTGATAAATGTGGTGACAGAGAACTCTGGGCTTTAAATTCAGCCCAAGTTCCACGCTGCCACATATGAACCCAGGTTTGTTCTGATAGAGACTGCTTGAGTAATTCATTTATCGGTTCCAATCAGATCCCATAAGTATTCTGGGCAGCTCACTTCCTTGGGCCTCTGCATTCTTTCTCCCGATCCCAAAATACTCTGAACTGAAATCGAGACAAAGAGTCTGCAGATACATTGTCTACACCTTTTATATGCTTTGCTTTAACCAGATGTTATATTGTAGACACCTAAGACTAATGTCTCAATAACTTAGGACGGGAGGAGATTTGGATGACAAGTGGGTTGATGCTTGGACTACCCCTAGTTTGTCACATCTGAATACTATTCTTTGTTTTTTAGTGTGCTACCCCATATTTCAATGGTACACAATTATTGGGAAAAGTCTCGAGAGGACTACATTTTTGGTAATGTCCATTTTGTTGGCCATTTACCTACTGACCATTTTCCATTCAGAAAAGCTCCATAGCCCATCGATGCAGCTGCATCGGTGAACAACTGTAGCGAATTGTTGTCTGTGAATCTAGTTGCCAGCAGGTTTCCCGTTAAAATGTGTTAGGAATTTGTCCCAGACTTTTAGATCTTCCTTGCATTCGGAAGATAAACGGAGTGGTGATATGGGTTTGTTGTACCTATGGTTAGGTCTATGAGAAGCCTGTTAAGGCCCTGCTGCTGGTAAACCCTGTGGCAAAGTAAGGTGGCCTAAAAGGGATTGGCGTTCTCTCAGTGTACTTTTTTGCTCCTAGTGCCCTAGCTACTAAGAGCTTTTAGCTTTCTAATTTTCTTTGGAAGTCTGAATTGCATGTGATTGAGTGCGATCTCTATCCCTAGAAAACTGGATGATATTACAAGGAGGGATGTTTTTTGACTGGAAAGAGGGATGCCAAAGTGTTTGCAGATCCACATGAAAGTATTTAATAAGTGCTGGCATGTGTTGGTCTTTGGGGGCCGATAAATAAAAAATCGTCTAAGTAGTGAATGACAAATAATGATCCTGCTTCATATTTACTGACCATTCCAGAAAATTGGCGAAGATTTCGAAGTAGTGGCATGAAAGGGAACATCCCATGGGTAGGTTTTTATCATAAAAATATTGGGCATTGAAGTGAAATCCAGTGTCCAGTAACAGTCGGGGTGGATCGGCAGAAGACGGAAGGCAGATTCTATGTCGGACTTAGCTAGCATAGCCATTGGGCGATTGTCAAGATGTCTAATGCTGTATCAAAAGAAGTATAGGAGACCGTGCATAGTTCTGGTTCAATTCCGTCATTTACCGATCCCCAGCTGGAAAGGGATAGGTGATGTATCAGCCGAAAGGAATTTGTTTCCTTTTTTGGAAATAATCCTAGGGGCGATACTTTGAATTTTGGGAATGGAAATTCGGTAAAAGGGCCTGCTATTCTTCCTATTCCATTTCCTTTTGCAGTTAATTTTCACTATTTTGGGTGGTTGACCGAACTGATTTTAAGTTATCGGGTACCACCTTGTTGGGCGAAATGTTTTCCAATGGGATCCAAAAACACTGATTTAAAACCATCCTTAATTAACGTTGCTGTCTGCTGTTTTGGAATAAGCCTCTAGCCAGGGCAGCATGTTTAACCACTTCACTGGCGTATTCAATTCTGCCGGTGTGTCTTTTGGCGTTTTGAGGGAGGGGCTGAATTTCTGATACAACGAAAGGCCGGGTGGCCTCCGTTGCATACTGAGCATTCGTGTCTGTATCGACAACTTGCTGCCATTACAACTAGTTCGTTGTATGCCCAGCAGTGTTGACTCTGTTTGTAGATTGGCTTGGCTTATTAGTTGTGTGAAAGTGAGTGGTTTTGGTGCTAACATACTCAACCATAAATCTATGTCTTTTTT
Organism: Hymenochirus boettgeri; assembly: GCA_019447015.1. Taxonomy (NCBI): domain Eukaryota; kingdom Metazoa; phylum Chordata; class Amphibia; order Anura; family Pipidae; genus Hymenochirus; species Hymenochirus boettgeri. Next base: position 142,459,070 of record CM033470.1, on the reverse strand, counting down.
GCCCCAAGCTAGGCCTGGGTGAACGGCCAATTTTTGACGAAATTTTCATCAAAGAGGAACACGCGTGTGCCGCCGTAGCCTGTATGCCTCGTATGCCTCGAGAACTATGTCTATATGCTTGAAAAGTGATTGGCCTAACTCCGGTTTTGAAGAGCAAAGATGTTTGAATAAATGCAGAAGGCTGAAGCCAATTGGAAAAGGTGCGAGGGACCAATGCTTCTATCTTCCTCGGTTCATCGGATTTTTTCTCCGATTTTTTAGCTTGTTTTATTGAGGGCAGTAAGCCAACAAATCCACTATTCACCCCTAGCTATTCTTTCCTTTTGAGATGGGGGTAAAGGAGCCCCAATGGCATGGTATCGCACGCCAAAACATCTCTCAGGCAAATTTCAGGAACGGTGAAGCTGTGGCCGGTGCCCTTTTGGACTGTCAGCTACTGTCTGACTAGCGCCTATGAAATTTGACTAGCATTAGCGGGAGGGTGATTAGTGTTAAGTGGTTCTTGGAGTTTTAGTAAGGCAGTAGAGAGCGGTATTAATTGCCTCTCTAAAAGTAGTAAGGGTTGTTGTAATTACCTGTGGCTGCAGCCAAGTCTGGTTCCGCTGGTGGCTGGCTGGCTGGGTGCTGTGAAGGATGGTGAGGGGTGGTTTTTCTCACAGGGAGTTGGGCTGTGGTTGCTGGTGAGAACTTGCCTTTGGGGGCTGCTGATGTCCTGACGAGAGAGGTGGTAGGTCCTGGAGACCCAGAAGTACCTGTAAGGGAGAAAAAGAACACCACCAACAGACTCATTTTGAAACAACGGTCGCTGTGGCAATGGGTTGTAGTGTTCACAGCTCTCTTGCTGCCTGGCTTGACAGCAGTGGCGCAGCTCTTGGTGGAGACAGGGCAGGCCAAGTGAGGGTGCCTGGCCTGGGAAACTTCCTGGATCTTCCACACACTGTGGGCTTCCCCTGGGGGGAGACAGATTGGGAGCCTGCCTCTCCTGTTTGGGGGCCTGAGCTGTTTGAATCGCGACGGAGGGGAGATTGACACACCTCCGCTCCTATTGGCGGCTCTGCTTTGTTCCCGCCTCCGCCTCTTTACTCGCGAGATTGGGCCTAGCCGGTGCCTGCGTGGTAGGGTAGTTGGTTCGCCTCCTCCTCCTGTGGATTGGCGCTTCCTCCGATGCTGCGTTCTCGGATCTTTAGGCCCGATGCGGTTCGGCTATGGGGGTGAGGCCAGGAATTCATGCAGGGCGCGCTCGGCTTCCTCTGGGTCCTCCGCCCGTCTTATCCAGTCCGCCACTTTACGGTGATTCCTGTCATAGTGTAGGTACGTTGTGATTACCTTTTTGATTTGAAGCTGGGGAGGGGGGGGGTCCGGACCCGGATTATATAGCCCCGCTGCGCCCAGGTGGATGCTGGGAGGAGAAGCGTCCAATCGTTTGGGTGGCAAACACATCACAAGGCAGTGATGCGTTGCCAGGTCCCCTAGAGACCAATCAGGTCCCCACAGTGACACAGTGGGAAAGTTAAACTTCCCACTGAGTCTCTGGGCAGGATTGGGCTAGACATCCCCCCCCCATGCCTCTGCGGCCTTAGGAGCCTGCTTGGTACATACCTTTCTTCTCAGCCCCTTATGATTCTCCTGTAAAAGTCCAAAGTCCAGGAAACTGAAGAGTAGGAGGTGTCTTCCTGCAAAAATGTTTATGCCACCTCCTTGTCCTCTGAGAGGACAGTGGCATGCATAGGGGATCCCTTTCCCTCCCTCCCTCCCCCCTCCCAATCCCCCCATGCCTGCCCTTCCACGTAGACTTAATTCCTTTTTACACATTGTAGCTTCCCCCTGCCCACCCCTACCTGCTGAGTTATATCTTTAATAAAAATATCAAAATCATACTTACAGTCCTTCGCTCTCATGGCTGCAGGCTATGAAGATAGCCTTTCAGCCAATCACAAATGCGGCTGCCAGTTCTGGCTCTGCTTGAAAGTTCCCAGTTCTCTTATAAAGATCTAACTCAGCAGTTGGGGGGTGGGCAGGGGAGTTTATATTTAGGGTGGACTTGCCCTTTAATACTCATATAATTTACAGTAGGGGAGTACATTACCCTTTAGCGACATGTTGCCTGCCTGTAACTAGACATCCAGGGAGGGCCGGTCGCTAATTAAAAATTTAAGGCTGCATACTTTTAGAAATGCACGGGAACACATATTAGCAGTGTCTGTGCCACCATGTTATCAGAGTACCATGTGCCAAGCATAGTACCACTGTCTTTGCCACCATGTCATCAGTGCCATGTGCCAAGCATAGTACCACTGTCTGTGCCACCGTTTTATCAGTGCAGTGTGCCAAGCATAGTACCAGTGTCTGTGCCACTGTGTTATCAGTGCCATGTGCCAAGCATATTACCAGTGTTTGTGCCACTGTGTTATAAGTGCCATTTGCTATGCATATTACCAAGGTCTGTGCCAACCATGTTATCAGTTCCAGTGCCAGTACAATTCAGGCAGGAAATCCCAGAGCCAAGCAATATAGGGGGGTCTCAGAGTTATTAAGCCCTCCAGTTCCCTAGCTAGTGTTAGTTAGCCCTCCAGTTCATTTCCCAAAGTTAGTAAGCCCTCCAGTTCATTTCCCAGTGTTAGTAAGCCCACCAGTTCATTACCCAGTGTTAGTCAGCCCTCCAGTTCATTACCCAGTTTTAGTCAGCCCTCCAGTTCATTAGCCAGTGTTAGTTAGCCCTCCAGTTCATTACCCAAAGTTAGTAAGCCCACCAGTTCATTACCCAGTGTTAGTAAGCCCACCAGTTCATTACCCAGTGTTAGTCAGCCCTCTAGTTCATTACCCAGTTTTAGTCAGCCCTCCAGTTCATTACCCGGTGTTAGTCAGCCCTCCAGTTCATTACCCAGTTTTAGTCAGCCCTCCAGTTCATTAGCCAGTGTTAGCCTTCCAGTTCATTACCCAGTGTTAGTCAGCCCTCCAGTTCATTACCCAGTTTTAATCAGCCCTCCAGTTCATTACCCAGTTTTTGTTATCCCTCCAGTTCATTAGCCAGTTTAAGTCAGAACTACAGTTATTAGTCTGTTACTGTTATCTTAACCACATCATACACCTAAAAAATTTGTAGACAACAATGTGAAATGGGAATAGAGGCCTTTTAAATGGGTGTAATCTAAATAAAGTGGACGTGGTCGAAAACAATCTCTCCTATTTGTCCCTCTTTTGCATTTCAAAATGTTGGGAGCTATGTAATTTGATTGCCTTGCTGCTGCTGCACCCCACCCGAGATGGAAATAAACAGTGGCAGTGCACAGATGTACACTCAGGGCATGAAGGAGGAGCATAGAGAGCATCCGAGATATACTGTAAAAGGGCCAGTTGGTTGAATTTACCCCCAGGCCAAAATGTCCCAGTCTTCCCCTGCCCCCATCCTTGATTCCCCACTGAACAACCCTCCTCCTTCTGTCAAACAGATCTCAAACCACTAAGCCCCCCCAATTTACAGATACCATAACTTAGCTGGGTATACACAGCAAAGATCTTTAAAAGATGACAGACAGAATCTTTAAGATCAGCCTACAGGAGTCCCAAGATTCTCCATATGTAAAGTTTGGGACTGCCACATTCCCTTCAGCCACCACCGAATCCATATCCTTTAGTACAGACTGTGGAGGGAAATTTTTGTGCAGTTCTGAGCAATCCCGAGGCTGACAGTGAACATGCTTCTCCTTGGGAACGCTCAGAACCGTAATGCCCACTTTAACAGTGAAGGGGCAATTCCATCAGAATTGTCCCTTTATCATTAAAGTGTGTACCCACCTTTACAACCATTAGCAGCTTCATTCACTCATAGACCATATTAGTATAACAGGTGGAGTCCAGGCAGGTAAAGTGTGAGGTGCACATCAGGTAAGTCTGTGCTACATCAGGTAAGTATTAATAATAATTAAAATTGGAGGGAGGCACACTTAACAAATTGATTTAAAAAATGAGTGCTTATTTTAATGCTGAAATCCTCAACGCAACGTTTCGGGAGTCTGGGCCACCTTCTTCACCTGAGGAAGAGGGCCCAGCCTCCCCAAAATGTTGTGTGGATGATTTCAGCACTAAAATAAACAACATATACAAGTTTGCCCACTGTGACTGGAATATACAAGTTTGCCTACTGTGAGTGGCATATACAAGTTTGCCCATTGTGACTGGTATATGCAACTTTGCCCACTGTGACTGGTATATGCAAGTTTGGCCATTGTGACTGGTATATGCCCACCGTAATGCTGGTACATGCAAGTCTTCCCTCCATGTGACTGGTACATGCAAGTCTGCCCACTATGTGACTGGTACATGCAAGGTTTGCCCACTGTGACTGGCATATACAAGGTTGCCCACTGTGACTGGTATATGCAAGTTTGCCCACCGTGTGGTTAGCATAAAAGTATGGCCTCCTTCAATGTCATGTGGACACATGACAGTACCTAGCCTAAAGGATTAAAGGGTATGTCCACCTCAAAAATTTTTTTTTGATATGTTATTCCCCCTGTCCCCTCAGCCCCAACCGCTCTATTTATTTATTAGAAAGTTCCCCAAACTTTACTTACCTGCCCTCTTTCCTCCGCCACGCGGCAGGCCCTCTGCTTGTGATAATGCAAGCAGAGGGGCGGGACCGGCAGTCGCGTCTGTGATTGCTGAGCGGCTGCCGGGAGTTCAGTGCGGCGGAGGAAAGAGGGCAGGTAAGTAAGTTTGGGGAACTTTCTAATAAAATAAACCATGGAGCGTTTTGGGCTGGGGGGACAGGGGGAATGATTTACCTAAATGTTTTTATGGTAGGGGGAGGGAATGCTAATCGGGAGGGAGAGGGAGGGGGAGAAGGGCTGCAGTACGCATGCCAAACTTCTCCCGGAGGCCAGGTAGGAGGCAGAGTCCTATATGGACTCTGCTATGCTCCTGGTGGGCAGTTTTTGGGACTTTGGGGGGGGACTACAGGAGAACCTTATGGAGCTGGGATGTAAGGTAAGGATTAAACTACACTACACAATGGGGCCAGTAGTGGGGGGATGATAGTTTTGGGGGTGGACATGCCCTTTAACAGGGAGATTCATTATGGTCAAAAACCGTGTAAAACCCACGTTAACCCAAAGTAATATAGGGTTAACGTGTGTTTTACCCAGATTTTATTTCCAACTGTTTTAGGAAATAGCGCTGTGCACTCGATGCAAAACCCCTTTTGTTAAGTTTTGGGGAACATCATAGTGCAACTTAACAGGGTTCTGTATGGGGACTTTAATCCGGTGCTACTGTAACGTTACACTGTGAAGTGCATAAAATATCGGTAATTACAACCTAAAATCCAACATGAAGAACACAGCTGTGCCTCAAAAAATTTACATTGCCAAGTGTGCCATGGTGTGAAAAAGTTTGAGAACCACTGTATTACTAGCAAGGGTGAGTACATGTTTAACATTACTAATGGGTATGAGTGTAATCACCATATGACTTGGTGGCAGAAGCTAAATATAATTATAATAAATAGTTTGTTTTGTTTAGCTTGTATTGTTTGTTTAGTAAAATAGAATATGTAACCCCAGGGCATACATTTAATACTGAGGTAACCATTCATTCTCTAAATTGGGGGTCCTACTAACAACTTGTATGGACATAAACTTAACTTAAACATAAACATAAACTCTTTTTCATACTGGAACATATTGAAAGATTTATCTGATTGAATATCTTCGGCTCTTTAATGATCTTCATCTCAATGTTATCGAGAGGTTTTTAAAAAAAAAATGAAGATTGGGTAAGACAGAATTTTTTTCTTTAACTCCAGCTTGAAGAGCAATGGAGTATGATGGGAAATTTTGACCGGTTGGCAAGGCGTAATGATCAAAAATTAGATTTGAAAAATCCTCCCCATGTATGGCCTGCGTAAAGGTAAAATAATCAAATTTGAGATCTTTATAACAAGCAGTAGTATAACATTTCTTTAACTCCCTCTACTGGTCAAGCTTTACTGGTTTGTCTTTAAATGTCTCTGCACTGTTGGTTAAGGCGCCCATACATTAAAACTCACCTCCCGACGCATTGGCAAGTATTTTGAAAAAGTTTGCGAACCACTGCTGTATTGGACAAAATGCGTGACACTGCCCTGAAGGTGCCCATACATTAGAATTCACCCACGACATCCAATCAATTCTTCCAGAACCTTCTTTCCGATTCTTTTCTGTGGCCGACATGTGATTGCGAGGTCCTGTCTGACCAATTAATTTTGTTATTGTATGTCAGTCGCGAAAAAGAATTGGGAAAGGTGGTGTACCGTGTTAGCCAGTGTTACCCTGAAAAAGAATAGGAACGATGATTCCTGAAGAATTGATTAAATGTTGTGTGTGAGTTCTTATGTATGGGCACCTTCAGGGCTGTGGCACTCAGGGCATTTTGCACAATACAGCAGTGGTTCTCAAACTTTTTCAAATTATTTGGCAATGCAAATTTTTCTCAAGGCACACCTGTTTTCTTCATGTTGAAGTTTTTGTTTTTACTAATATTTAATGCACTTTACAGGTAATAGTGTATTTAAATTAATGTAGTGTATTGTATCATAATATATTTTTAGAGTACAAAATAGTTATACTGGTGAAAATGTTTCCACTACACCTCTGGAAAAGTAACACCAGTATGCCTCGGCACACCCTTTAGGATACCCTCATGTAATCAAAGCTTTTGGCTGATATGAATTACTAAAGTAGCTCCATATGTGACGCTCCTTTAGAAATATGTCCAATAGGGGTGGTTCCCTTTCATAGAATAGCATCAAAAAACTTTAAAAAGATGTCTTTGTGCGAATTGCCTTAAGCTGGGTGCAAACTTTAATGATAAAGTTTAGTTTGTTGTTAAAGTGTGTACCCTAGAGCATTGCCAAGGCTCGGAATTGTCTGAACAGTTCTCCTTGTACTAAAGTATAGGTAGTCGGCTGAGGTTGAAGGAAATGTGCAGTCTGGGACTGTGTGTAGGGGATCTTAAAGGGCATGTCCACCCCCAAAACTATAATCCCCCCAACTACTGGCCCCACCATGTAGTGTAGTTTAATCCTTACCTCACATCCCAACTCCATCTGGTTCTCCTGTAGTCCCCCCCCAAAGTTCCAAAAACTGACCACCAGGAGGCTAGCGGGTCCATATAGGACACTGCCTGCTACCTGGCCTCCCGGAGATTCCTGCCATGCGTGCTGCAGCCCTTCTCCCCCCTCCCTCCCCCTCCCTCTCCCTCCCTCTCCCTCCCGTTCTGCTATCCCTCCCCCTAGCGTTAAACCCCTTCTGCTATCCCTTCCCCTATGTCCCCCAGCCCCAACCGCATACTTTTTATTTTTAAAAAGCTCCCCAATGTTTTACTTACCTCTCCGCTTTCCTACGCGGAAGTGAGCTGCCGGCAGCCGCGTCCGTGATTGGCTGCCGCCCAGCCATTCACAGACGCGGCTGCCGGTCCCACCCCTCTGCTTGCATTTCCTCACAAGCAGAGGGCCGGGAGCGCGGCGCAGGAAAGAAGGGAAGGTAAGTAGAGTTTGGGGGGCTTTCTAAAAAAAAAATTTATGCGGTTGGGGCTGGGAGCCCAGGGGGGATCACATATTAATTTTTTTATTTTAGGGTGGACATAGCCTTTAAAAATTCTTTCTTTCATCTTTTAAAGATCTGTACTGTGTACCAAGATTTAAATATATTATCACATGTACAAGGAAACATCTTCTAAATCTTTTTTAAATCTACATCATCACAGCCTTTGAAAACAATGGTTGGTATGTTTATACAAAGTCCATTGTAAAGGCATTAAAGTATATATCCACCTAGAAAAAAATCTATTTACATAGTGTAGACCACCCTCAACCACCAACTTCGTTTTGTAGACCATGGTGGTGAAAGAGACCCAGGGGCATATTTATAAAGCAACGATAATAGCGCCAAAAAATTACCGCCGCACATCGCGGCCGCAAAAATACGTATTTATAACGGCGAGCGCTATTCCCGCGATATGTATCGCAGCCGCGATGTGCTGCGGTAATTTTAAGCCCCTTCGCGGCGATACTGTATACGCCCACCCCGCCCACACCCCCCGTGGCGGCGGCGACCACCCGCCGCCGCTTCCCAGCAGCCCCTCCCAACCCTCCCAACCTGGAAAGTTCTGAAATCTGATTGGTTAATGTAAAGCAAGTATTAAAAATTGACCAATCAGAAACGGATTATGGATTTCTGCAAACCTATATAAAGAGGAGCTTTCCGCCGTGGAACTCAGATGCCATCACAGTAGATGGCTGAAGAAAGAAGCGGCTGGCAACATCGGCTCCGCTGAGGCCGGCGGTGCCAGCGGGCTCACTGGCGGCCGCAGTGAGTCTGCCTGGCATCGGCGACCTGAGTGGGGTTGGTGTCGCCAGCCCGAAGACGTCGCCCAAGGGCTCTTTTAAGAGCCGAACACTGGGGGTCCCGGTTCGAGCTGCGGGACCCCCGCCAAAGGCACTTGTCAGTGCCGCAAGGGCACTTGTCAGTGCCGCAAGGGCCCTTACAAGGGCCGGGGAGGGGGTCCCGGTTCGAGCTGCGGGACCCCTAAGCCCCAAAGGGCTCTTGTTAGAGCCGCAAGGGCACTTGTAAGTGCCGCAAAGGCCCTGATAGGGCCGGGGAGGGGGGTCCCGGTTCGAGCTGCGGGACCCCTTAAGCCCCAAAAGGCTCTTGTCAGAGCCGCAAGGGCACTTGTAAGTGCCGCAAAGGCCCTTACAAGGGCCGGGGAGAGGGGTCCCGGTTCGAGCTGCGGGACCCCCTAAGCCCCAAAAGGCCCTTCTTAGGGCCTCGCTGGAGGGAGCCTCCACCCCTCCCAGCGGCTCCCTCCCTTCCCCTCGTCGCGACCACCTGCTGCGGCCCCTTCCCGGCAGCCCCTCCTCGGGGGGTGTGGGCGGGGTGGGCGTGTCTCCCGGGGCGGGTGCGACCACCCGCCGCGGGTTGCCTGCCCATCCCCGCCACGGGAGGTTAGTATCGGCTGACTTCGTCACCTTCAAGGTGGCGAAGTAAAACAGCCGATACTAGCCGAGCGAAACCAGTACCGCCGCTTTATAAATAGAAGTGGCGGTAACAGGTAAGTATCGCCGCGAAGGGTTAACGCTTCGTTAACTTTTCGCGGCCGTTTTCGGACTTTTATAAATCGCGGTAAACGCGATTTATGCGTTAATGTCCGTGAAAACGGCCGGGAAAAGTTAACGAACCTTTATAAATATGCCCCCCAGTCAGCAATACGATCTACCTTTTTCATCTTACAAGACACCGAACCACTTTATTTTTGGGTAACAAAAATAGGCCACAGCTTTTATTAATACATTTACATTATTTAAATAAAACATGTCTTTTTTAATTTGCATATTTTCCACCACGGTACACCCTTGCGTACCATAACCATGCTTGTTGTTAACCAAACTAGCCGTAGATCTTAGCTTGAATGCCAACCTCTGTCTTGCCAGAGGGCATGTAACGGCTCCATAAACATATCCAGATAGGGTGTACCCGCCACCAAGGAGCTCATGTATCCCTACACTGAGCTCCGACCACCACTCAGCAAAAATAGGGCATGATCAATGCTGTCTTGTAGTCCTGATAAAAATATATCCAGGCCTATGTCGTTCAGATGGATACCATCCAGCCTCATCAGTGACCTATTGTCACCCTCCAACTGCCTGTGCCTAACCACCACTCCACCCAAGGAGCGCACAAATCTGGAAATTCGCGTATTGATTACCCTCCTTGCCCTCTCAATGGCTGCTGGGTCCCTAGCCCCTTGCCAAACTACCCGAGGAACAATTATGACCTCCTGGAAAAAAACCCGTATCCTGGACAGGTCCGCTTTCATCAGCGTCATCAGATCGGATAACCGGGCCTTGCACAGATCATTCCCTGCAGCATCAATTACCAACACCAGGGGCCCCCGATTCCCTCGGCTAATTTCCACCGCCTCCGGAAGCACCTCTGATACCTTTCCACTCCAGTGATGCTGCTGTAAAGCCCAGGTTCCTGCCACCAGTATGAACCTCCACCCTCCGTGCTGCCCAAAACAGGTAGGAGTGACCGATTAACCAAACGGCCAAACTCTTATCACCTGAAACAGGAAACTTTAATCAATAGCCGGTTAAGGACATACGTACTGAGCTGCACAGTTAGACCTCCACCTCCCGAAGCGTTTAACTGCCTGTTCCTAACAGCTGGCTGTGATATATTAATTGGGAATTTCCGGGGTACATAATTGCCAATAGATTCTTCATTCTGAATTGAGAAAGTCAGTCGGATGACTAGCGAAACCTCTTCAAGTACTAAACTTTAAGTCCAGTTGTTCTAACTGAAAACAACAGATATTAGAACTGTACTTACAACCCTGCAAGTTCTGGCAAGCAGGGAGCCGTACCAATGCGGCGGAGGATCGAGGGGCTGTAAGTTAGGTTCTAAAAGGTTTTTTTTAACCTCTGACAAGACGGTTGGGGGTGGACAAGGGGTATCTATTAAATATTAAAATATTATTTTTAGGGTGGACATACACTTTAATAGTACAAAATTTTGTATTTGACAAAACTTTAGTTAGTAACAAGATTATAAGCCTTCGTGGCTGCCCCAATCCTGAAGAAATGCATGCCAAACTCTTTTGGATTAAGTCCAGTTCGCTGTAATGTCCCCTTCAACACAGATTCAAACTGGTAACGCGTGAGAGGAGTACAATTTAATGAGCTAGAAAGGAGGGAGAAGACGCCCATCTAGAGGCATAACTCGATATTGAATTTACCGGGCAAAAATCACAGCTGATGGGTAGGATCGTAAACCATGCCCCGTCACCAAAGACGTCTGTCTTCGACCTCCTAATGCATACCATAACCTTATTACCCATAACATACACATCCTCCGACAGAAGACCACCCCTCTTTTTGGCACTAGAAAAGTGATGCCTCGTAAGAGGATATGCATGATGCGGGAAGCCTCTCAATCAGCCTCACAAGAACCCAAAAAGATATGGGTCGCCTAGCCTCTCTTGCCGTGTATTCCTTTTTCCACCCCCTTAGGATCAACTGGATGAAAAACTCTTGTTATATCCAGCCAACCCCACAGGTGGAAGAAAAAGGAAACTCCTTGTAGCCTTCTCTGAGCCACCAGTCCAGAGCATTGGGACTCCATCAAACTCACTAGATATTCTAGCGTCACTTGTTTCCTAACATTGTGAGATTTTTGGAACTCCCTATCTCTGACCATGCTCACCCACTCCTTCCACGCCTTACCATGGTTGTGCCAAGTTGACTGAGCCACCGATGCTTGCACCGTGGCCATCAGCTGACGTCCACCATCTCCCACAGGAAGCTGGGCATAATGTCTCCTCCACCTCCGGTGGCAACCTACGGAAATCTTCCCACTGGAAAGATCATCAGCGATCGTATTATAAATGCCCGGAACATGCTTGTCCCTAAACCAGATGTTAAGCTGCAAGCACCACAGCACTAGATGCCTCAGCAGCGAAAAGACTGTGCAGACGCGTCCGCCGGCCATGCAGGTAGCCCGTGGGAATGGAGGAGAAGTGTATTTCTGTAGCTTGTTTTAAAAACCAAAGTTTGGGTGGATTGGGGTGGGCTACACTATGAAAAGAGTTTTTTTTATAGGTAGGGGATAAGGCTGCCACTATGAACCCGGAGGAATGGAGGGGGGGGGGGAGGAAGCAGCAGGGACTGGAAGACACACAGACAGCTTCTACTCTTAACTCTTTGGAACTTTGGACAAACATTGCAGGAAAACCATAAGGAGCAGAGATGTAACTAAGGATTTTTTTACACTAGACATGGGGGCCAGCACTGGGGCAAATTAGAGTTTTGGGGGGTGGAAATGCCCTTTAAAGCGTTAATACAATTTAAAAGACTCCTTAGTCCTCTGTGTTAAAATGCCTAGTGATTCTGACTATATAAAAAAATTCTAGGTATAGTTTTTATAAGACAGCAATGTGCTTGAAAATTTTGACCACATGTAGCATTTCACTAGCAGCAGCCGTTGGGGAACTGCTTGGAAATGTTTGTACAGAACGCCACCCCGACGTTTGGGTGAAAGTAGCCTTAAGGTATCTGTACAATTCCTACAAGTATAATGCAATCCTATAACAAACCCCTACACCAGTTGGCCAGTAACAGATTGATAGTTCCTGTACATATTACAGGCTCACAACTTAAGGCTCACACACATGCGATTGCGGGGGCCGACCCGTGACGCACAGTGTGCATGCACAACTGTTTCAGATGACAATCATGCCATGTATGGGCACTTTGCCCGCCAAAATGGCCATTTGGTCGGGGCATAATTGATGATCTGTCTGGCAGATCGCATGTGTGTATGCACCTTAAAGCTAAATAGGTTGGACTTAATGGACGTATGTCTTTATTCAACCTCAATTACTATGTTACTATGTAAATTACTATGCATATAAAGGGCTGCCAGAATTCCATAATTATTGTCAGATTACTATATCTCTCTGTATCTATCACCTCTGATATCAACAGCATTTTGGAGAAATCCTCATTCTGCCCTCTCTGCCTTGGCTCACTCTGTAGCCATAGACATAGGCTGCAGAAGTAAACAGATGAGTAGAACAGCAGAGAGAATAACATTAAAAAGATAGTTCAGTGCAAATATAGTACATATGCTTTTAAGAAAAAAGCTGTTTTTTTCCCCATCCCAATGACCTTAACCTGCCCATTTAGCATTTTGTCTGTGTGGAAATAAATTCTTCTGAAATACTGACTTCCTGTTTGCAGACTCCTAATAGAGACCGTTATGGTTTTGCCCTTGACCCAGCGCCTGGGTTGATTCAGTTGTTCAGAGATTTGAGCATGTTTGACTATCCAACAGCCAATCAGTAGAAATTACTGCCACCCCCGCAACCGCAGGGGGGGGGGCAGGACAGTAGTAGTAGGGCCCACCGCAAGCCCACTCTGCCATGATCAGCTGTTTCTAAATAGCTGATCATGCAAATGAATGAAACATATGGATGATCAGCTGTTTAAAAGACCGGACCCAAACTTTGGTCCAGTCTTTTAAACAGCTGATCGCGCTTATGTTTCATTCATACGTGCGATCAGCTGTTTAAAAACAGCTGATGGGGGAGGGGATGAGTCAAAAGACCCGGCCTTCAATCTCGTTTGTGTGTGTGTGTGGGGGGGGGGGGTGGTGGTCCCCTGCAGACACTTTTACTAGTACCAAATAAATATCTCTATGATTTTTAATTGTCGTTGCTAATAATATATTTACAGATATGCTACCTGGAATTTTAAATGACTTAAGATATTATTAGAACCTTAGTTCTAGTTTTCTAGGAACAGTTCTAGGGGTGAAAGCTTGTAAGATATACTATGCTCATTTGTATATTTCCTTTGCTCCCAAGGCAAAGGACTTTGTATCAACAGGTATAATGTTCTGCCTGTCTCAGATTTCTGCCATCATCTCAATTTCCTTTTTCTGTCTGTCTGATCATTTACCAGGTCACTGAGAAATTTCCGCCTGTCATTGTCCTGCCTACATCACAGTGGATTTCTATCTTTGGGCATAGTCACTTTAGTATACCAACTGTTTTGCCATATTATAAGACCACAGCACCTTATTGCTTTTTGTGACATGATGCAGTTATGCTATGTCCTTCTATTTTTCCATGCTTTGCTGTCTTTCTGCTCTGCAGGTAAGGAATTGCAGATTGGGGTCAGCACCCTCTGTTATGTACGAAACCAAGATGAAATGTTTGTAACCAGTGGCCATTTTTATTTGAATGACAGAAGGCTGCAGGCAACTGGAGACCTGCCTAAGCTGCACTTCAGCCACATTAAATATCTCCTGTGTATGGGTGACTTGTGGTAAATCAGGTAAGAAATCATGGAAGACTGCTACTCAAGTAGGTGATGTATGTGTGCAACATAGAGGTATAAGGTTAATATAGAAAAATGCTGTGTAAGTAAAAAAATCATTGGTCTCATACAATAATAATAATATAATTTAATTCTATTCAGGTGCCATTTGACTAGATCCCTAGAATTAGAATTTAACTCTTTCTAAAGTATTCAGGAAAAAAAATAGGAAAATGGATGCTGGAGACTCGCAAACAAATGTGTAATTTCCAATGTACTGACTATCCAGGGAAAAATGGAGCTACTGTACCATTACTAAGCACCATCTGCTGTTTGCATCATCTTCCTTTATTAGCAATAAGATTTTAGTTCTCTATCAATTTCCAAGCCTCTTTAAAAATGGGTATTTTGCTGAATTTCTCTGTAAAAAACAACAAATTAGCATCCATAAATAAACAAAAAATACAGTTTACATTTTTGTAAAAAAAAAATTCCCTGGAGTCTGTACCATCTGAACAAAACAAAGAATGTAAGCTATACTCACTAAGAGTTAAACATTTTTGCCCATGCTATTCATTTGCAGCAACCAATCAATCACAAGCTTCTTACAAGACTACATTACTAGAGTTAGATAAAATCTGATTAATGGAAGTTAACTCCATGGCACACAATTTACAATTAATATTTAGGTAAAGAAACAGAAAAACAAAAGGTGTGGGCTGGCCATGTGCTATGAATACACATTGCTGCCATATATAGTGAGAGTAACTGTGGTTTAGACATGAAACTAGCATTTCTTATTTCATTTATACCCCCTGTGCAGATATTAATACTGGCCCTTCAGTCTGCACAACTATCCTGTTAAAACTGAAAAATGTGTAATATGATGTGTAAATAAATGTGAACAAAACAAGACAAGAGACGATATAAGACTAGTGCAAATCTGATGTAAGGATTATAATGAGTGCAGTATTTTGATTAGGTATAGGAGATACATTCCAATCTTTAGGGGAATGGTACAGCAGTCACATATGACTGAGACAACTGAGGCTTTTTATCCGATTTACTAAAACTTTCTTAGGCGAGCCAGAGGTCTCTCGCATCTGTGCTACACAGTACTAGAACCTTATGGAGCAGCCCTGCCCAGTTGTGCTTATAATGTCCAGATTATAAAAAGAAACACAGATTTGAATCAGACTTCTGAAAGAGAATTGACTGGAAGTAAGGAAAAACGACCCTCTAATTTTCCCATTGTCAAATGACTGATTTAACTACTGGATCAATTCTAGTTGTGTATGACCCAACTAAAAACATCTTATTGTTCATCCAATTGTGAAACAGAATGGCTTGCAAGGGAATATCCCCTTCGTAGTATCAGATATTAAACACACTTTGTCTCTTTAGCAAACAGCTGTATCACGCATGGAAAAGAATTGGATGAGTCCTGCTTTGTCTCCAACACCAGCCACTGTGCACGTAAGTTGTATAGAGATGGTCTGTTTGACCAATGCATTGTTGTTAATGGATGTTTTTTAATTTAAATAAAAAACATTAATTGAGATTACACTGGGCTGATGACCAGGATGTATAATTTAATAATTATTCAATAAAATTGAATAACGTTTTCAGAAAAGGCCCTCCTTTTAATAACTGGAATAATATTGTAAATATTTGTGCATTTCTATTCTTCTACAGCTCTATAAAAACATGACGGGGTTAAATTCTAAAATAAAAATTCAGCTGTTGGTGCATTATTTAAAACATTCCGGCCAAACGTTCAGAACTCTTGGAACTCAGAATTTTCGATAATCAAAAGTTAACTAATGATCGAAGCATATCGAAAATTCGAAGATTTACGAGTTTAGAAAATAATCCAGCCATCTGATCTAAAACTACCAACCATAGGAGTTCCAGCACCCTGGGTATAAAAGGCAGTGTTCCGGGTGCCATTTTATCAGTGTGTTAAAGAGTTTAGTAGGAGCATATCATCCGAGAAGACAAAAGACAAGGGTATGGGTGCACTCTAAATCAACCAGGGTGCAGACGCCTCAGGGTTCCTCCCTTGGAAACATAAAAGGTCAAAGAAGCAATACAAACGATTATAGCACTCCAATAAAACGTGATTCTTTTATTTGTGACCACACACCCACTCACAACCTTTGGGGGGATATTTGATCCCCTGAAGAAGGGGCAAATATACCCCGAAATGCTATGAGTGGATGTGTGGTCACAAATAAAAGAATCACGTTTTATTGAAGTGCGACCTTCGTTTGTATTGCTTATTTGGACTTAAGTAGGAGACATGTTAAAGATTGAAGAGAGATATGTGATTTTTTTAAACTTAAGTTAAATTTAACTTCAAATGTTAAATAATATCTGATTGGTTGGGGCAATGTTAGCACCATTTTTAACGCTAAGAAATTTTATTTTATTGAAATAATCTCCGTTAGTGTGTGCGAATTTCAGTGTGGTATTTTAAAATCCCTGTTTGCAATTCAGTTTTATTGAAGAACGGGTGGTAAAGGAGCTGTGTTTTACCTCCGGTTCTTCAATAAAACATTCAGGAGCGAGAAACGAAGTTGCAGAACTTACCCATTCTCTCACTGCTTTTCCGCATCCTCTGACAGGTCCCGACGGATCTAGTATAAAATGTGCATCACACTTGCGCATGCACATAGCATACTAAGTCCGTTGAGACCTGTCAGAGGATGCGGCGAAGGAGCGATAGACCGGGTAAGTTCTGCAACTTTGTTCCCGGCTCCTGAATGTTTTATTGAATGGGAGGTAAGACACAGCTCCTTTACCGTTCTTCAATAAAACTGAATTGATAAAAGTGATTTTAGCAGTAGAGGTACCCTTTAACACTTCCTGTTATCCTCCCCATGTTCACACATCTAAACACCCAAGAGTCTTACCCTGGGCAATTTTGATAATACCTCTTAGCCAAATGCTTTCAACACCTTGCATTCAGAAGGTCCCTTCTTATACAAGTCATTCTGAATTGAGAAAGCCAGTTGGATAAAATAACATTATTTGTCCATCAAAAATTTACTATGTAAAATAAAATTTAAAAAAACACAATGCTTGGAAGTATAAAACAGAAACTAATGCCCAGTCAATTTGGGCAGACCTTCCCTCCATTTCTGCCATTCCATCCCTTGGTCTGCTGGAGGAGATAGTGGGGAAAATCCAACAACTGGTCATAAAGCTGGTGGTGGTGGTGTAACTGGTGTTGGGGATGGAGGAGATGGTGGTGGCGGTGGCAGAGGAGTAGGTGATGGAGGCGCAAATTATGCTGACTCCTCTGTCCCTGTTGAATCTCCCCCATCTGCAAGTTTACATTAAAAAATGGATAATAACATGATGGTAGCGGCAACTTTTGCGGAGCCATTTAACGCCCCAACAGATATTAATTAACATAAATACGTAATGGCTGGCAAATGTTTAAGTTGGTTTGCATTGCGCAATCAAGTGCTTTACACAAATATAAACTTGTAAGTGTAAAGCTGATTGCAAAGTATCACCTGGGATTGTTACTATCGATTTTATGTTCAGGCAGGGTCGCCTGTTGAATTTGGTCAGTTTATATCCAGCATTACCTGAAATGTCAGTATAACATATATTTCCAAAGTAGCTGATATTATTGTACTGCAAAGTCGTAGCTTAAAGGGCATCTATAGTGGGAAAATGAACTTTTTTTTCTTTCTTTCCATGTATTCTATAATTCCCCACAACCCCCAGAGTGTCTTCACTTTTTTCAGATTCCCTCTCTGTCCTGAGATACACCAGTTAGAAGAATACGTGATTGCATTCCTCTACTCCTACTTGGACTGTCAATCAAATCCCTGTGACTGATCCCCCCTCCCTGCTCTGTAATAAACATAGAGATAACCGCATTAGCAGGGGGAGAAAGGTAGCTTTGATGTTAGATATAAGGCTGCACTTGACCCCCCTTCTTAATAGCTTTCACTGATTGATGATGGGTCACAAAGTGAGAGATCGTAAACTGTACTGATCTCCTTCTTCCTGTCTCCAGGACAGCTTACTTTCTATTGGCCACTGTGCATGGGTGTGTTTTTCAGGATGTTGAACTTTTAACTCCTACTGCACATAAAAAGCTTGTCGGTTAGCCGGAGCTGAGACATGGAGGAGGTAACAGAGGGGAGGGAGAAGGGGGGAGTGCTGCACATAGATCTGACACCGTGGTTAAACAGAGTCAGTGACAGATATAGGATTAAGGCAGCACAGAGTACATGAATTTAACTTTGCAAAGGGGCAATGTGTTTTTTTCACTATAGATGCCCTTTAAGGGGTAACTGTGGTCTCCATAAAATTGCCCTCCATTGAAAATAGCTCTCACAGACCTTTCAAACAAGCTTATTTTAATTAATTCATTCATTCTAATTATTAAGTTTGGAAGTGGGACTTATGATGCAGCTTCTGATACAAGTGGGCATGCACAAACCTAAGACTTGGGAGCAGACCAGTGGTGCTGGTAATGTCACAACTCACAGTGCTAGCAGGACAAACTATCATTAATTTGGCTTGAAAAAAACAAATTCCTGTTCTTTCTATTTCTTCTTCCTCTTCCATTTGTTTTTCCACTTTTTTGGACTGTATCTCTTCCCACAATTTTTGAGCTAGAGACATGAAATTCGGTACAGACGTGCGGGACATATAGGAGAAGTGTGCTATCTTCTAGCTAAGGAATACGCAGAAGCGTTACGGCGTTATCGGCGCATTTTTCCCCATAGACTATAATGGTAACAATCCTCAAATGTGGATATTTCAAAACAGTTTGTTTCATGATCATAAATACAAACAGTGATACCCCCAAACCCCCACACAGACACAGGTACACCCACCTACTGACCTACCCTTCCATTCCCATGGAAGCCATACTTAAGGGGTAACTATAGTTAAAAAGCTAATTTTGATCAATAAAAGTTAGTTATATGGTCATACATGCAAAAACATATACCCCCCACCTCACACAAAAGGGTAAATAAAGTCAAAAAAACTAATTTCGATTTTTCCTCAAAAAAGGTCGTTTTATGGTTTTAAACAAAAAAAGACATACCCCCCTCAACCAGACCCAGGTACACACACATACTGATCTACTTATCCATTACTGTGGCAGCCATACCTAAAGGGTAACTAAAGTCAAAAAAATAATTTTTATATATTCTCAATAAAAGATAGTTTTGTGGTTGTAAACACAAAAAAAGACATACCCCCCTCAACCAGACCCAGGTACACACACATACTGATCTACTAATCCATTACTGTGGCAGCCATACTTAAAGGGCAACTAAAGTCCAAAAATTAATTTTGACTAATCACCAACAAAGTTTTTTTTTTTAACCCCCAACGGTACCCAGGTACATACTACTGACCTACCTTTGCATTACTATGACAGCCATACTGAAAGAGTAACTAAATTAAAAAAAAAACTAATTTTGACCAATGATCAAAAAAGTTTTTTTTTTAACCCCCAACCTGAGACAGGTACACAAACCTACTGACCTACTTTTCCATTTCTGTGGCAGACATACTTAAACTATAGTCTGAAATAAATTTTGATCAATAATCAAAAAAGTTTGTTTTTTTAACTTCCAACTTGACACAGGTATATACACCAACTGAAATGGTGGGGAAATGGTGAGTACCTATGTTCTAGAGTCCGCAGACTGATTGCTTTTCACTGAAGGGATTTGAACCCAAGCGAAAGGCACGGGGTATGCTAGACCCGTGCCTGCAACGTAATCAAGTGAGTTAATTGTTTCTCACTGATTCGTTGCATCGGATAGAAATGTTTTTGCAATGTGCTTTTTGCATTATACACCAACTGACCTACCCATTCATTCATGTGGCAATCATATTTAAAGGGTAAGTATAGTAAAAAAAAAACACATTTTGACCAATACAACAAAAAGGTTAGTCTTTTATCCCCCAACGTCCTCATCATTGGCATTATTGAGTTTTAAAATCTGCAGCACAAACACACACATTCCCTTCCAAAATGCGGCCTCTCAGGCCAAATTCAAAGTTTATATTTAAACTTTCCCGTTCTAGTTTATACTGCTGTTACGTTTGCATAGAGTAATTTTTGGATAGGAGTCATTTTATAGGAGTGTGCTATTTTAAACCGAAGACACTTGTATGGAGACCACAGATCCCCTTTAATACAGAGCTTATAATGCAATGTCCCAGCTAACATTCATTAATCTATTACTTTTTTTTAGTCCACAAAAGCAGTTCAGAGCATAAAACAGGAGGTAAGTACTGTGAAGGATTTTCTGAATCATCCAATATAATAAAATGCTTAAATGCATCCGTGTGCCCCAATAGCTGTAACTGCACATGCGCGAAATGGGCGCACACGCCCCCTTATCTTCGTGTGTGCCCTGATGGCCGTCCAGGTGTGCATGTGCGACTTGGCAGGGCAGGTGCGCATGCACGAATTGGCTGTGCACACCGTCCCTTTACTATAGAACAGGAGGTAGGAGTAGATGTGGAAAGGGATGAAAGATTTGCAATGTTTAACATCTTAGGTACCCTGGCATGGGATATATGGTCTACCTAACCAATTAGATTAAGGATTCGGAGAACACTTTGTAACATGATAATCCATTCACCACACCCAGCCGGTATAAAACACTATTCTGCTTACCTACAGGGACATGAGAATGGAGACTATGTAAGACTGTGCTGTCTAATAACAGAGGTAACACACATTTTGCACACACTAGAAGCAATGAGGTGTCAGTGAACATGGGTGACAGGTCATTAAGCTTTATAGCAAAAATGAAAGCAAATAGCATGGGTGCGCAGTGCACACATGCGAGTTGGTTGTGCACATGCAAACGAGTGACTTGGCTGTGCGGCTATGCACAGTCACGCAAGTGGGCACATGCTAAATAGTGTGCATGTGCACAAAATTACAGATCATTGTGAACTGGACATTGGGGGAATTTTATATTTACCATTCAGTGTGTGTGTCGGGGGGCATGTCTAGAACACGTTAATCTAACAGACTTAATGTTTAGTTTGTTTAATAAAGACCAACAGTGTGCCTCAGGTTGCAGTCAGATGGTAGAAATAGGATAAAGTTACTATTCACAAAGAGATCAAATAATTCTGCATTATTTATTTCCATCTTGCTGCCTTCCTTGTTTAGAGTTCCAAATAAAAATAGGTATGTTAATTGACAGCCAATCTACTTACCTGCTAGTATCATTAAATAAAACCCTTTATTTTAGCATTAAGTACACTGCATAGGATATTGGGATATTGGGATATAGTACAAGCGCTATCTGTGCCTGTATGGCAAAAATAAGGTTTGTACAGTATCGGAAATGTATTGACAATTAAATTGTGTTAGGCCAAAATGATTGTATAAGGTTCATTATGATTGTTATAATTGTGTATTGTATGGCCTTCTAAATGAAGATCATAGAAGAAAAGATTAGGCTTGTGAAATATTTGGATATGCTATATCCAGGGTCAGATCTTTTTTCACCGGTAGGCCAGCTAGCTTGTTGTGCCCCCCCATACCATGAAGAAAATAATAAACACTGTGGATTGTTCATTCACTTTACAGAAAAACAGTGACCTAATAATGGAACAAGAAACCTAAATTGAAATAACTTACAAATATGCAATAATTTACAAAAATATAATAAATAATAACTGGAAGGCCTAACGTCTAACCTTTTCAATTTCTTTTACTTCAATTACGATTAGCAAACTTTTGCATTTCTCATTCTTACACACTGGATCCATTTAACAGGCTCTCTCCATTCCCCCTCAGCCCTTTGGCTTTTTAAAATGAGGGAAGAGGCCATCCAGTGCTTTATATTAAAGGCAGAGGACCTCCCATTAAAGGGGCGTGTTACCTTCCAGACTGGGGTTACCTTGACGTGGTTGGAAGGCTTTTCATTCATGTGATCACAGTAATGTATACTAAAACCCCTTTGTTTATAAAGTATGCCAGTGAGCAGATAATATGATATTGTATGGGGCCTAGGAATGTGCATTGATTATCTTTTCTATGTTTGTATAAAGATAGCTAAAGGTTCACAGAAATATGTAAATACGTACCAAATGCAGGTAACACACCTGTGGCTACTGACAAAGAAAACTGTTAGACATGTCTGCAAATTTTAGCTCGTCATGTGGTCTTGCCGAAATCACATCAGCACCACATTAATACCGTCAGACAATTAACATAACCAATCGTTATCTCGATCTCAAGCCTGAATGTAAATCAGGTCATGGTTGGCCCCCTGCCTAAAGAGAATAGAGAAATATGAAAGTGAAATTTTAAATATGATGTAGTGCTGAGAGCTTGGGGATAGAAATGAAACAATACAGCAATCGGGCAGGTAGCAGAAAATAAACAAGGAGAAATGTATAGGCGACACAAGAGATATACTTGGTACTTGGACATTTTGTATATAAGGGAGCACATTAGAAAACGTATATCAATAGCAAGCTAGGATTTAGCAATATTAGCCCAATATGAAAAATCGGTGCCCAGAGGAAAAGGAGAGCAGAATCAGAGGATGATTTGCAGACTGCTTGCCTGCCTTCTAGGGATTACCTGACAGTTTGGGGCATGGTAATACTGTGCGCTCATATGCACAGGTTTTCATGCGTGTTATCGTCCTAATGCGCTGCACTTTTTTAACACGCGATTAAAATGCCCTAGTGTGGCCTAGCCCTAACTCATGATTTAGAGATTTCACTGGTTAAATGTCCATGCCCAAATTCAATGTTGGGGTTACGACTGTGGGTAAATACCGAAAGAGATTTACCCACAGCAATTCTTTAATGCCAACTATTAGCTCGAGTTAAAAAGTTTCATAAATACGATATTAAATTTTGTGCACCAAAAATCTTTTGCGATACCTGTGCAGACAGCACAATGCTAGAGTCATTAAACCAGTTAGTGCAACATAAAATAGCTCAGCTACCCTGGGCCCTGGATAAATAAGAACACTAGTGTTTGTGCTCAACAAAGGGAGGGGGGAGAAGGGCTGCAGTACGCATGGCAATGATCTCCGGGAGGCCAGGTAGCAGGCAGTGTCCTATATGGACCTGCTAGCCTCCTGGTGGTCAGTTTTTGGGACTTTGGGGGGGGACTACAGGAGAACCCTATGGAGCTGGGATGTGAGGTAAGGATTAAACTACACTACATGGTGGGGCCAGTAGTTGGGGGGATTATAGTTTTGGGGGTGGACATGTCCTTTAAAAAGACTTATACAGCATTCCACAAGCTACCGTATATACTCGATCTGATTATAAGTCGAGGTACCTATTTTTACCTAAGCAATTAGTAAAAGTGATTGACTCGAGTATAAGTCAAGTGTAGAAAATATAACCACTTTGGCACTTCAGGTGTTTGTAAACTACTACTCCCAGCATGCTTTAGCTGCTGGGAGTTGTAATTTACAAACATCTGCAGTAGAACTGCAACCCCCCCCCTACTCAACCTTCCCCTCCCTCCCTGCCAGTAAAAATAATAGTAACTGAATAACTTCCTTAATATTAGTTTAATCATGATATTGTCCTGATTATACCCAATGTATACCCAGGCTTCCGAAGTTATTGGTCTGCTCACTAAGGGGTTAAACAGAACTGTTTTTAAGTTAACTGAACTTAAAAACTGAAATACCGGCAACTTGCACTAACTTGTAAGAAGAATCCGGCTGCCGCATCTCCCGATTGTCGCATCCACTGACGTCACTACTCAGTGACGTGTAATAAGACAGGCGCCGAGTAGTGACGTCATTGGATGTGACGATCGGGAGATGCGGCAGCTGGATTCTTCTAACAAGTTAGTGACTGACCCGAGTATAAGTCGAGGTTCAGTTTTCAGGCTGTTTTTATAGCCTGAAAACCTCGACTTATACTCGAGTATATACGGTAAATGCAAAACCAGAGCGCCAACTACAGACCGGTTTTGGCTTTATTGAGCCATCATCAGTGTAGTGAAGGCCTCTGGTTTTGCAGTGCGAAGTGCCTATGTACAGACGTCATTAATAAATTAAATAGGATAGGGAGAGAATACAGACTTTGAAACTCCTTTTTCAGCAATATGCAAATAAGGAACAAAGACTTCTGGGAATTTACCATGGTACCATGGAAGCTATAATCTCCAAAAAATTGCTTTAAATCTTCCACACTCTCTCACAGTTTGCATTCTATCTGCATACCCTTTAATATTACCCCTTTTATAGTTACATGTATAGAAACAGCATTGTACAGAGCTGCAGATGCAATGCATTTCTCAATAGTGTACATATATAAACCCTTAAGATGAATGAAACCTACAGGTTTCATTCATCTTAAGGGCTAGTCCACAGTGAGGGATCCAATCTCACTTTTAAAAACACACTAGTGTGGCCCAATTGATGTGGCTACACTAGTGTGCGTTTTATTACCAAATTAAGCCCTGACACACTGACTAAGCCAGAATGAGAGCTCGCATGAGATCTTATTGAAATCCAGTGGGAAGAGACTTCTTACTTCTGTCTAATGTCTGCCTAGTATATGGCCAGCCTTAGATTTGAAATAGTGCTAAAATCTACTATTTAGAAATGACAGGGAAGAAACAAACAAGGGAAATTAAAGCTTTGAAGTTGCTAGAAAGATATAAGGTGAGTTTAAAAAAAAAGGTGTACACGTCCTTTAAATGTTTCCTATTATTGTGATTTTTTGTATGTGTTAAGTAAATGAGGTTTATAGATTTGTTTTATGCCTTACATTTCTACAGGAGGACACATTAACTCTGAACACAATGAAGCAACAGAGGGTGGTGCCTCAGAAGCACATGAGGAGGGTGGAGCTAAAGAGGCACATAAGGAGGGTGGAGCTAAAGAGGCACATAAGGAGGGTGGAGCTAAAGAGGCACATAAGGAGGGTGGAGCTAAAGAGGCACATAAGGAGGGTGAACCCAAAGAGACAGATGAGGAGGATGGAACCAAAGCAGCACATGAGGAGGGTAGATCTACAGAGACACACGAGGAGCCAGCTGTGCCTCAACATCACAGTGGAGACCAGCAACCATCAGGTGGGCTTGCTAAAATTCTATTTTATAGAACATAGTGGATATTTATTTTGGATGGCATTGCATTACCTAGCTGAGAAAAAGTATAACCTCATACATCAATTTGTCTTTGAGGGACATTGTATAATTGATAATG
The DNA here is from genome assembly GCA_019447015.1 of Hymenochirus boettgeri. Taxonomy (NCBI): domain Eukaryota; kingdom Metazoa; phylum Chordata; class Amphibia; order Anura; family Pipidae; genus Hymenochirus; species Hymenochirus boettgeri. Next base: position 142,434,005 of record CM033470.1, on the reverse strand, counting down.
TTTAATGTTAATAATGAGATATTTCTAAATCAGTCATTTATACATTTTTTGTTGAATATCAAATTTACTGTACGTATTGTAGTGCCTCATGCTAAAACGTATAAAATATTTATTTCACTGAATGTACCAAACTGTACCGACACAGTTTTGCGTTCCGCATTTTAAATCTCAATCGCATGCACTCAATAGTTAATGAAGTTCGCAAATGAAATCGCATGCGATCGTATTTGCGTTGCAGTGTTGCCGTGCCCTAAGTGCAACATGCTTGAGAAAGGATCTTAGTTAATCCGAAACATGTTGCACTGAAATAAATGAAGAATTTTTGCAGTTAATTACTGAGTGAAGTCTCCCTCCTATTTGGTTTGATTGCACTAATTGCTGTTGGGACCGGGGCAGAGAGTTGAGACCAAAAGGGAGTTACAGGTGTGGGATACGCCTAACCTAGTTTTAAATCCAGCTCACCTAGCAGGCTGTCATATTTAGGCTGAGGCCACACTGCAATGCACAGGAATCGCGCACAAAATAGCGAGAGTTATTGCACGCGATTGTGCGCGATTCTTGTGCGTTTTTACATTTGCGCATGCGTTTTTGCCATTTTACGTTATGGAAACGCATGTGTTAACGCACCAAAAGTGGTGAACGCATGCGTTACCAAAAGGCGAACGGACGCGCAATTGCATGCGCACCGGAAATCGTGGGAATTTTCCCGGGATTTCCATTTTATCACGGGCGCGAGCACGAAAAACGCGCTAGTGTGGCCTAGCCCTTACTGAACTTTGTAATGCGTGTTTACTGCAAGGAAAAGAACCCAGTGGGCAGAAAAGGGGCATAAACCTGTATTTTAGGAATCATAGCTCACAGAAACGTGAGATGACTCTATTTAATTAACTTTGTATGGTTTATACAGGAAGGTATTTTGGAAGAAGATTTCCTTTAAGTCAAAATGCCTTGTCTTCAGAATGAATGTTTTTTTGAAAGCTTTAATAACTTTTATTATAAGCTGACCCCCAAGCCCACCCTCTCCCATCCTGAGATCCTAACCTCTGGGTTTACCTTTAAATGATTGTAAACCTAAATTGAATTTCCCAATTGCCAGCCCTTTGTTGCTGTGCCCCAACCTATTTGGTATCTGTCCGACACAGAGACCATCATCTCATTGGTTAGGCTTGAGAATGGGTGGAATAATACCCAAAAGATTGTCTGTTTGTCTTATATTATGGGTGAATAAATGCGAACAACTTGTTTGCAACAACCTGTGAGTATCTCATCATTTTTGTTTCTTGTACCTATTTTGGCTGAGGGTATTGCAGCCAGTACTGGGATACTTGTTTACAGAGGGAGTTCGTAATAGCCCACTTGCTACATTGGTAAGAAGTCAGAAAGGACTGGTGATTGGGAAATTCAATAAAAATTTTTGCCTACACAATGTAGACACTAATCTCCCTAGTTAACCATATGCAGTAAGGTAATAATAGTGCCTTATATTACATTACAATTCAGTCAGCTTTTATGTTTGTCTTTAACTTCTTTTTTGCTGGCATTCATGGCAAGTCAAGTCCCATGATGTCAATTTTGATTGCACACAAGATAATCCCTTTAGTGGCTGTGGCTCTCAGTGCAGTGCCCTATTAGTGTAATATAATATATCCCTGTTTGAATTTCTGTATATAACTGTAAAGTCAGAAGAACCTGAGAGACTGGGTACCATATATCATAAGCTATAATTTTTTTTTTCGTGGTCCCATTTAGTCCTGTGTCTACCATCATAATTTATCTCTTTGACATAGATTCCATTCCTTCAGCTCCTTCCTCCAATCCCGTCTTCCATGTTGGCAGTTTTATTGGCGGTGGTGTCTTGGTCATCATATTACAGGCCATTGGATTTATTGCTGTGAAGCGTCTACGAGGATCACATAGTGACTACCAAACTATGTAAGAAATTCCATGTGATATAGCTAACATGTATAAACACCAGTAACAACACTTCACACAGCAATACTTATAGAAAATGCATGTACATTAAAAAAGGAGTCCTTAATAATACCTGTACATTAGCATCTATAAATATTGCATTTTGAGGAGCTCATGTACTTGACCTGATATTTTATATTGTATTGTGTTTAGCAACCAGCAATAAAATCAGACAGAAAAGATTGGTCTTTAGACATGGGGGAACATTTTTATTGAAGTGAATTTTATATGTGCAATGGGTAGATTATATGGCCTCCATTAGAATAAGAGTTTCAGTTGTAGTATACAGCTCAACATCAAAATGGTGAATAATGTGTATTGATTTCATTTTTTTTCTTGCAGGGAGGAGACATCCCAATAAACCACCAAAGCAAAACAGATTCATTGCTCCCCTACATTAACATCTACTATGGGGTAGACATCAGTCTGACATGGAATTAATGGCAAAATGACATCATTAGAATTCACACTTTATTAAACTTTATCTTCCTTCTGTAACATTTGTGCCTTGGGTGGCTTCTCCAATTAGTTTCCATTTTGCAGTGTTTATTTTCCGTTTGGGGTTCCTTAATAAAAAGCAATATGAAGTTGGAGATTTTAGTTTCTTCTTGCTTTTGTCTGTTTTGTATGGCTATTTAAAAATAAATAAATAAAAAGTTTGAATTGCTATTTTCAGCATCACTTTTATATAATACAGTCAGTCTTTAGGTTCAGGTTATTATTATATAACCAGAATATGGGCCCCTGCAGTATTGCAAATTTGCAATAAAGCGGGTTATGGCAGTCTAGCCACAGTTGTACAATACCATGTGGTAGTAAACTACCGCAACGGTAATGTATAGGCGATCATACAATGTAAATGTACGATCGCGATTGTCATTTTATGACTGCGATCATAAATGCGAATGTCCTTCTAATGTGTGCATATTTATAAAGCTGTCTTATTCATTTGTTATTCTATTATAACATGTATTATTTTATTATAGCATGTGTTATTATATGCTAGCATTTGTTGTTCTATGACTGCATCTTTATTTTGTTGTAAAATAATGACAAAGGCCTCACTACCATGAGGTATTATTATTTTGCGATCCCACAGTTTTATAAATATGCCCCTCGTCTGGTATGACATCATAAGGTGTCAGACCCCAACAGTGTGCTGTATTAATGAGGCACCTTTCAACTCCTTTCCTTGTGTGGTTAAGGCCATGATTGTAGTGCAAAAGAACCCCAAAAGCTCAGAGGGCCACTAGTAGCTGCTGAATGATTTATTCTGTAAGATTGTGCTTTTGTTAAGTATTTCTAAAGGCGCAGTATCGAGCCTTTTAAGATTTGGTAAAACGATCGTTAATTTCTGATCGGTTTAACAATCGATAATTTAAGATCGTTATTCTAAATTTACAATACAATCGTAAATTACTGATACGATCATAAATCTACGATAACGACACCGTAGATTTACAATCCCCATAGAATACCATTGCGGTAGTTTACTACCGCATGGTATTCTAAGACCGTTCGTTTGTAAATGTACGATCGTGGCCGTATATTTACGACCACAATCTTACATTAACCCGCTAAAAAGGGATAACGCAGGTTTTATTCCATATACCTGCCTTGTTATAGCTTTCTTAATATACTGAAACCTTGGTTTTCTAGATGAAGAAATACATTTATTTTCTCTTATTTAAAGGACATGTCTACCCTCTTCCAAAGATGCAGCTAAAGAAACTTACAAGGCCCAGTCCCTCACCGTTCTGCTGCGTCTCCCCTCCCTGTTCCCTGGTTGCGGCTGTCAGTCAAAGGCACAATGGTGACATCATGCCCAATCATTGACAGCTTCATTCAGGAAGTGCTTCGCTGCTGCTGTTTTTGCTTGAAGCATGCTCACAACAACAGGTGAGGGCCAAGAGTTTGTAACTTTCTTCTGCATCTTTGCAGCTGTATGTAAAATCTAGATTTATGGGTGGAAATGCTCTTAAACTAGGTTATTTGAAAATAAACCTAGCATTATAATAGCAAGTAATATGTAATAGTGTAATCTATAAAATAATCAGTTAGAGAAAGAACAAAGAAGCAGCCATTAACATGAACACCTAGGTAAAATAAAAGTATTTATTGTTTAGCAAAACTAATCGATAAAAGTTTGTGAGATTTAATTCTAAAAACTGTTACCTCACTCAAGGCAGGCAAGACACTATAAAACATTATATATATATATATATATATATATATATATATATATATATATATATATTTTTTTTTTTTTTTTTGTAAAGGTTATAGTGTGTTTAAAAACAATCAATTATTGCAGGGCAGCCATTTTTTAAGAATTTCTTTACCCCTGTTCTAGATTTTCTTTAAACCAAAAAAAGTGTAAATCAAACGCATGCTGTTTTGTTGTTTTTAACACAACTACCACATATATATTTTGGTCATAGACTGTAATACAATATGTTTTCATTTCTTTTTGGTAATTTGCACTACAATTGTCCAAACAATCATTACATTGGACATTAATATAAAGAAGATGGATAGTGACATTACATAAGACATAAAATTACAGTAGTTGGACATCCCTCTATGGACCAAATACATCTGCTCCATTTAAGTTGCATTACACAGACATTAGCATTTTATTAAAACGATCAAAAATAAACAAGGAGGCTAAGCTATGTTTTTCAACATCTTCAAATCAGATATTGTTCACAAATTATATACATATTTTATATTTCTGTTTTGTTAATTTCACAAAATGCCTATGGAGAGTTTGTTGGTATAATATTAAGTAATTTAAAACAAAGCAAATATATATTGTTTGCATAATTTGTTTTGATATCCTTACCAGGATAAATAAACATTGTTGGTTTCTGCCCTGATCTAAGTTTAACGTATTATATTGATTTGTGCCATTAATGTATGGTTAAACAGATCTTCGTTCTATTGTAGTGTCTTTCTTCACTTCTTGAGTGAATTTTCTAATTCTGTCATTGTTCCCCTTGAATCTTAATAAACACAAATATTGAATGAAGTTGGTAGGTTAACATCTTGGTCATAGTGCACTTCTTTTTCTGAAATCAGGAAAAGAATGTATAGTTGTCAGAATCTTCCTATTTGTTGGTCCTTTCTTTGGTGGATTTAAAATTGTGATATCAGCGTGGTGTTAAATTCTGTCTAAGGGGCAACACAATTTCAAACCACTCCCCTGATCTGTTTATGACTGAGTCCCAGAATGCCTTCTCCTGCTCTGTGGAATCCATCCATTTGACAGAAGTATCGTAACTGCTTCCTATAATGCAAAGCAATATAGTAAAATAAACATTATCAAAACCATGTTGCTGCAATAAAAAACACAATAAAAAAAATTTAACCACTATGTGCTTCCTTTGGAAGGATATTTAACATTTCTGACTATTTTAAATTCTTCTGGACCAGAATCTACCATTCAGAAATCATTATTATAAAGAAATTCTTAAAAATAAGAATAATGGTCCAAAAGACTGAATAGAAAGATATAAATTGGGGGGTCATGCAACTTATATTATATTAATTAATAATATTTTTGCCCCTTGAATCCAAATCCCTCTTTCTACAATACAATATCTTGCTGTAGCCACCTGGCACTGCTTGCTAAATTTAAGGTTTTATTCCAACAGATATTCACTTAACACAGATCCATTATAGTATAAGAAGCACAAAGAGTTATAATCCCAAAATGCATCACCTTACATTTATCAACATTGAATATCATCCGACACTAAGCAGCCCAGTTAAAAAAAGTAGCAGTTAAAATAATTCTTGCAACAATCCGTCTGCAATTAGTCACCTTTGGGTCTGTACCAAAAGCCTTAGGAAAATCCAAGTATACCACATCTGCTAAGCCAGAGTCCAAATTCCTACTCTCTTCCTCATAAACTATGGTGTTTGTGGGGATTACAACTACATTGGGACCCATAACTTGGAAAGGTCTCATGGGCCAATATACAGTATTCAGCCTTTAAGAACAGAGGTTTTGCAGTCCAGAATGCAGACATTAAGGGTTTAGGTAGTAGAAAGGTTGGGTTTATTACACTGGGAAAAAGAGTTTAGGGAAAATGTCTATGATGGGAACAGTCCAAAATATAGTACAAACTGATCAATGGGCCATATTTATAAAGCCGCGGGATCGCTTTTTAGCAATAACGCGCCTTTAACGATCGGTCTCCTAAATTAGTATAGTATAGTATAGTATTTGAGGTTGAATAAAGACATATGTCCATCCAGTCCAACCCATCTAGCAATATCCTCATTTCCTGCCTAACTGTTGATCCAGAGGAAGGCAAAAAAACCCCAACAAATTTATGAAGGGGGAAAAAATTCCTTCCTGACTCCAAGTGGCAATCGGAAATTTCCCTGGATCAATTCTACTTTATGTATCAATACCAGTAACCGAGTATCCGAATATCGGAGATTAACGATCGGTTTAACGATCGTAAATTTATGATACCGATTGTAAATCTACAATAACGAAATCATACATTTATGATCCCCATAGATTACCATTGCGGTAGTTTACTACCACACGGTATTCTACCATTGAACATTCGTTAATTAACGAACGTTCGGTTGTAAATGAACGACCGCAATCATAAATAAACTAGCCCGCAGTATCGCTAAAAAGCAATACCGCGGGTTTATATATATGGCCCAATATGTATATGTGCACCACATATTTGGTGCAGGAAAAGAAAACCACAATCGTTATGCTGATTTTTCGCTCCCTCCCTTCTCCTGTTTTTTTTCATCTTCTTCTCAGAGGGCTCTCTATAGAAAACTGTTTAGAATTTACCTTTTATTATCAGTTCAGAGAATACTGACCTTTTCCTGTGCTGAGACGAACACCACCAAGGAGACGACTTCCTATTTTCCTTTGATCCCAGACAGTGCATTCTACACAGGCTTCTTTCAGATCCTCTCTATTTAAACCATCATAAACCATAGTATGGTTGAACAATGGCTGCAAGCTATGAGGGACTACTCGTGTACGTTGCATGTTTGAAGGATTTGCATCTGGGAGGACACAGCTAAAAGGAGAAAAGGGTTGGATAAAATCATTGGGTTGCTGACAATTTTGTTAGAAAATACGCTTTGTATGTTAATGGCCCTGTAGATACGGATAGTCTTTTTCATTAAAAGTCACCTGGCAACATTGTTTAGACCATGTGAGATAAATAATGACATTTAAAGCTGCATCAATGTTTGAGAAAGCCTACAGATCGGTTCAGCAGAATCACAGATGGAAATAAACTAACACCTCAATTTGTGATTAAAGAATTAAATTTTTTTTTAACATATTTGGATGCCACATCTGCAATAAGTGTTTCAATCTAAATTCACGTAATCACATTGGTATAAAAATACTGTATTCGCTGTATGTATGTAATCATACAAAGACATCTCAGATCTCACTGCATGCATAACGGTAGACTCCCACACAAAACATACTTTATATTCACATATACAACATACTCAGTATTTTGTAGACTGACAAATATTATTGGATTGTCTTGGTATATTGTATTTTAAATAACTATAAAAGCATTAGTAATAAATATACTTAAGAGAAAAATGTGATGTTACAGTTTCAACTTAAACCATTGATGATCAAGAAAATGCATTTATATTTTACTGTAAGCAACCCGTAAAACATCCTGTACATATACCCCTGTATGTGATGTATCAAGCACTAAGTCAATGCAGGTATTTTTAGGAATGTAAATGGATCTGGGTGTTAATAAGCTGGCAAAGTGGCAAAAATAAATAAATATAGGTCTGCATTTTGGGGGATGATGGGTAATTGGGCGATTGTCTGAAACAAGCTGTATTCCCCCTGTCTATAGTTGTCTTTAGGTGGCCACAGCCTAGTCAATGCCTACCGTAAGCATGTATTACAAATGCTGTCAAATGCATTAGATTATTTGCATGAGGCTAAATTCATAGTCTATTAGTCAACAGAGTCAAGCTGAGTGGGGGAAATTAAAAGTCTGGATACAAGAAGGAGGCAAATTATATATAATGAATTATAATTAAACAGAAATCTCTAATTAGCATGTATATAAACTGGAAAACAGAGATTTTTAATTTTTTTTATTTTTCCTTACATTGTTTTACTTCTGAGGAAAATAAAATGTTAATGACAGGACATATATGTCCTATATGTATAGGTTCTTCTTGTCAACCCAACGCATTACCTTACAATTGCATTCAAAAACCTCAGGAAAGTGATCATATGCACTGTTTTAGCAGTAAGAATAAAGCCCCCTCTTGTGGTGCACAACACCAATGGCAGGGCTTACAAATCCCATGAGCCAGGAGATTAAAGGACTTGTTCACCTTTAAAACAAGAAGCTGATCAGTTGTCAGTTACCTGCCCCCAACCCCAAATTATATATGTTGCACTATTATCGGCATTACTAACCAGGTATTCTGGCAGAGTGAACTGGTCCCTCCCTCCATGCAGTCAATCCAGGCTGCGACTGCTGACATTGCAACCAATGATTGACTGCTGTTTCGCCTGCTGCCTCCTCTGCCAATGCCCAAGCTTACAAACAGCTCATTGAGAAGAGGGAGGAGGCAGATACCTTTTCCAGAATGGAACAGAACTTATTAAATATCTGGTTACAAATGCATGTTATAAACTGGGAAAAACAGCATTTGGGGTTGTTGGCAGACTGACAAGCCACCAGATTTTTGTTTTAAGGGTGGACATGCCCTTTAAGTTGTAAAATACTGCTGGTACTGGCATCTTGTGGCTGTTTCAAACTTTTACAACTTTGAGAGAGCAGGTATTTTGCAGTATAGGATGAAGTGATATATCCCTGAAGAAGCCCCGCCTACAACTTAGGGGTGAAACACACGTAGGACTATCGTTTAAAATTTTGTGGATAGTTACATAGTAATTGAGGTTGAATAAAGACATCAAGTCCAACCTATTCACCCTCTTTTTTTTATTATTATTTTTTATTATTATTATTATTTTATTTTTTTTTAACCCTACCTAACAGTTGATCCAGAGGAAGGCAAAAAAACAGCAAAAAGGGGGGGGGGGGGAATCCTTCCTGACTCCAAACGGCAATCGGAAAGTATCCCTGGATCAACCAGATCTATATGTATTAATACCAGTAATTCTCAATATTTTTTAGTTTTAGAAACTTATCCAGGGCTTTTTTTAGTTATTCAATGAACTTGCCATTACCACATCTGCTGGAAGACCACAGTTTCACTGTTCTCACTGTAAAGAAACCTTTCCTAACCTGAAGATGAAACTTCTTTTCTTCCAACCTTTAAGGATGTCCACGTGTCCTCTGATATGACCTATTAGTGAACAATGCACCAGAGAGTGCATTGACTTTATTTTAGCACAGGCAAAGGAATTCACCAAGAGCATTCGGAGGTAAGAGATCTTTCCAACATACCGATTAAGGAGGGTTAAGAGGACAAAGCGGCCGTCCCACAGTGCTTAGAGGAACGCCCGAGGACACTACAAGTAAGCTCGGAGAGTCCGGAAGTTAAAGTCCAGAGGGGATAGGAAAGAGATCGACTCTACTACAAAGCCAGCTGGGAGAGGAGTGAGACTGTCCGAGGCAAGTTCCACCATATAGATAGGGGGTGGCGCTGATCACACTGCCGATGGTGCCGCGGGGAGTATACTTACATGTGCTACGTTCCGTAAGGAGTTATTGTCTAGTACTGGCAACTTTGGCACTTTATAATGGAGTAATTATCCCAGGGACAAGCAAGGATCCGTTAAAAAATGGGGCCTCCAGTAATTATAGTGATACTATATATTCAATCTCTGAGGGCACGGCCACACTGCAACGCAAACGCAATTGCACACAGAATCGCATGTGATTTCATATGCGATTCCGTTGCATTTGCGCATGCGTTTTTTCCTTAAGTATTGGAAAACGCATGCGATTGCATTTAAAATGCGGAACGCAAATCGCAAGCGCAATAGCATCGCACCCGAAAACGTGCGTTTTCGGTGCATTGCCGTGATTCCAATGATTTGAAAAAAGTGCAAATGCAGAAAAATATCAGCAGTGTGGCCTAGCCCTAAGAGTAACCAAATGATATACACTCCAGGAACTTTCATTAGTCTATTGATACATGTTTTTGTATATTATGCTCTTTTAAATCTGTTACAATGTGATTTTGTACTTTGTATCTTAGGGCCATATTTATAAAGCCGCGGTATCGGTTTTTAGCAATACCGCGATCGGTCTCGTAAATTTACGATCGTTAAACGGATCGGAGATTCATGATCGGTTTAACGATCGGAAATTTACAATACTGATCGTAAATTTACGATTCCGTTCGTAAATCTAAGATAACGAAATCGTAGATTTACGATACCCATAGAATACCATTGCGGTACTTTACTACCACACGGTATTCTACAATCGAACGTTCGTCAATTAATTAACGAACGTTTGGTTGTAAATGTACGGTTGCCATCGTACATTTACATCCGCGATCGTAAATTAACTAACAGAGGGGGGCGTGGCCAAGATGGCTGACTGAGCGGACGTGGGGAATAGGAGCTCTCCCGGCTAAAAACCCTTACAGCAACACTACGCTAACTGCCTACACCCAAATACCCCCCCAATAACCCAGGATACCTCAAAGATGACGAAGCACGGGTCGGCGAAACACACCGCTATCGCAAAACTGGGCAAATTCGCACATCAGCCCAAGGACCAGGCCGCACCCGCGCCCACGCAGCCCGAACACGTGGAGGGCGCCGGCCCGACTCAACCCACTTCCCCCTTCGCACAGGCAGACCCCCCCGGAGACTCACCCCTCCTAGAACCAGCGACCTCTCAAATCCTAGCGGCCATCCAGGACTCCAAGGCAGCATTAACAGTCCTCATCGAGGAAGTGAAGGTGGACGTGAGCCTGCTACGCCACGACGTCCAGACCATCAGACAAAGAGTCGGAGAGCTCGAAGCCAGGACCACAGAGGTGGAAGACACGGTGCGCCCTTTATCAGAGGAACTAAACTCCCTCCGCCAACAACTCCAGACACAGCTGGCCCGGACCGACGATCTGGAAAATAGATCGCGCCGCCAGAACGTGCGCCTGGTTGGGATCCCGGAGGGCACCGAGGGTAGTAATCCCGAATCCTTCCTCACTGAATGGCTGCACAATACGTTTGGCCCGAACAACTTCTCCCCGGTCTTCACCGTCGAGAGGGCCCACCGCGTTCCTACCAGACCGCTCCCGCCCGGCTCGAGGCCTAGGCCTATGATAATGCGGCTACTCAACGCCAGAGACCGCGACACAATCCTACGGCTAGCCAGGCAAAAAAAAGACATACAAATCGACAACTCCACAATCATGTTTTTCCCTGATTATTCCCTAGATCTTCAAAAGCAGCGACTCCGAACCCACAACTTACCCTATTCAATGATATACCCAGCGCGCCTCCGCGTGCAACATAATGGATCCACAAGGTTCTTTGACTCACCGCTGGAGGCGACCGAATGGCTGGACAGCCACCTGGGCCCAACTAGCCGCACTTAGGCGAAGCGTACAACGGAGGATGTAGTCACGTCCCCCCCGTCAATGAGGTAACCCTTGATCAGTTACCCCCCCCCTCCTTCTCTCCCCTTTTCTCCCCACCTCACCGGACTTTACCTCTCCGGATCAACCCACTATGACTCCTATACCCGGACCCAGCGAGCTTAACGACCCGCAGACCCACATACCCCAACCCTAACCCAGAGACCCTGACACCCCACGAACTCATGAGGGAACCATGACGCACCTCTTGCCTATGGACTCATGGACCCGGACCACACTGACCGGCTCCCACCGAAACAACCAAATATACCGAGATGGAGCCAGAGCCGAATGGAAAGCCACACTCCATCTCTCGGCTAACACCGGATAACCCTGCTCTTCATGCCCCAGGCCAGTACAGCTCCAACCCAGATGGTAACCAGACTACGGCCCGCCCGTCTGGTGATGACCCCGCCAGCTGGACCCCATGAGGATAGAACACCCCAGCATAGCCCACTCATAACCAACTTCGGGACTGGCTTTACAACGTAAATACCCTGATCTGATCGTCAGTACCTCGGCCACACAGCTTACCAACAATAAGAGACTATACTCAAAGGCCTATATATGAGGAACTGGCACTGCAACATCAACATTAAGGCTTGATATCTGACAGTCCTGCTGAATGGCCCAACAATGGGAAATCCACTCCCTAACCACAGCACAAATATAATACTGTGGTCGACCCTACAACATGAGCGTTCTATCCTGCTGCTCACCAATCTGCTTAAATGGTGTATCAGTGAGAAACCATACACCATTGCCTATACATTACCGAACCCGAAAACGGTCTCGCAATGTAGCTGATATAATTTGTTGTTTGATAACTCTATAGAACACCTTGATAATAAGAAACTATGCTCTAATGTCTCTACACTACTAATACCGTGGTCGACCATATAGCGTGGCTATCCCCAATCGTCACTTAGAGATCCGGTTACACAGTGTACCGACAAGAGACCATATACCAATGCCTCTACATAACTGTTTATATAACACAGCTGCTTTAACTTGTTGTTTGATAACCTTTTAGAATAGCTTGATAACCAGAAACTATGCTCTAATGTCTCTACACTACTAATACCGCGGTTGACCTTATAACCCAGCTATCCCAAATCGATACCTAAGCGATCCAGTTACACAGTGTACCGACAGGAGACCATATAACAATGCCTGTACATAACTGTTTTAGCAATGCAGCTACTATAACTTGTTGGTTGATAACTTTGGGAAACAGCTTGATAATAAGAAACTATGCTCTAATGTCTCTACACTACTAATACCGTGGTCAGCCACATAACGTGTCTACCCCAATCGTCACTTAGGGATCCGGTCACACAGTGTACCGACAAGAGATCATATACCAATGCTTATACATAACTGTTTATATAACACAGCTGCCTTAACTTGTTGTTTGATAACCTTGTAGAATAACTTGATAACAAGAAACTATACTCTAACGTCTTCACACTACTAATACTGGGGTCGACCCTACAACGCAGCTATCCCAAAGCGATACTTAGTGATCCGATTGCACTAGAGTACCGACAGGAAGACATTTGCCAATGCCTGTACATAACTGTTTTTGCACACAACCGTTACAATTAACGTTGTTTGATAACTAGGTAGACAGCCTGTTAAAAGAAACTAGGCACTAAGGTCTTACACTACCAACACGTGGTCGACCCTATAACGCACGTCATCCCAAATCAAAACTTAGGGTCGATTACACAGTGTACCGACAGGAGATCATATACCAATGCCTGTGCATGACTGTTTATGCAACACAGCCGCTATAATTTGCTGCTTGATAACCCTGTGTAGAACAGCCTGACAATAAGAAACTATGCTCTAATGTCTTTACACTACCTACCAGTAGGAAACCACATACTAAAGCCGTGCATAGCTGAACTGGAAACTGACGCTGTGGTGCGACCATTACAATGCTGTCGAAACACTATCAAGTAGTTCAACAAAAGGGGGAGTCTTTCTTCCCCCCCCCTCCCTTCCTTATCCCTTCCTTGGGATCGAACTATATCCTCCCCCAACAGAACGTAGTACATAAATCTTAAATCACTTAAAGCAAAATAGCCGGGAGTCTCCTCCCCAAACGTTACGGAATGTTTAAGTTTAGAAATACTCAGCTCCCCCCCACACTGAGTCAGACAGGGGTATTGGACCCCAACCTGACCAGTAAGTATGTAGGATCCTTGGATCCACAATTATGTTAATGAAAAGTTATATTTATCTGTGTTGTATATAGTAACGAGCCATTGGACAACTTCTCACTGTAACAACTCTGTCAAATGTTTTTCAAGGTGTCCGCCTGCCGCCCCCCGCCCGCCTCGGGACCGCCGCCTGGGTCAGCATCTCCCCACCCCTTCAGGACAAGGGTGACTCAACAAAGTCTCTCAAACTAATCTCCTGGAACGTCAGAGGCTTGAACCGAGCAGACAAACGCACGCAAGTATTTAATGTACTAACTAGACATTACCTGACATAGGTGGCCTGCAGGAGACCCACTTACTACACCCCACCACTAAATACCTTCAAAAACCCTGGGTGGGCTGGGCAGCCCGCAGCGCCTGCTCCACATACTCCCGAGGGGTATCTGTCCTTCTAAGGAAAACCCTAAAATATAAAATACAACTAGTAAAAACTGACCCATTGGAAGATTTGTTTTTGTCGCAGCGGAGATAGATACCACACCACTATCATATTATAGGTCTCTATAACCCTCCAACTGCTGGGCTCCACATTATGAAAACAATTACACCCCTAATTGTACGCTACCCGGACTCACATTCTATTTGTATGGGGGACTCAACATGGTGCTTTGCCCAAAGATGGACCGCTTTCGAACCCCAGACGCACACCATCCATAGCACTGTCTCCCACTCCCCCCTAGCCTCCCTGGCCCAAACGTGGTCATGGATAGATGCATGGAGACTCCGGCACCCCAAACACCACGAATACTCCTGTCACTCCCCTACCCACAACTCCCTCTCAAGAATTGACTATGTCTTTCTCGCCAAGAAAACCGCTCCTCTATATCACCATTACTCACCTCCCCCGCGGAGTATCTGATCACTCACCCATACTGGCCCAATTTAATCTCCCCAACAACAACAAACTCAAAAAAGCCATGGAAATTCAACCCATTCTGGCTGTCCCAATTCCCAACCCCAGATCTAATCCCTGAGCGACTGGAGGAATTCCTCGCATACAACACAACAATCGACAACCCTAAACTTCTTGGGAGACCTCAAGGCCTACCTCAGGGGCCGCCTACACTCCACTATATCCTACATCAAACGACCACCCCCAACATAACGAGGACAGGCTGGCCAAACAGCTCATGCAAGCTGAAAAAAACTATATAACCCACCCCCATCACTCCAACCAGACAAGTGGCTACAGCACCAACGACTGTATAATAACCTGCAGATCGAGAAGGCCAACCGGAAACAATTCTTCATAAAAACAACAACATTTCGTAAACGGAGGCCAATCCGCTAAATTACTGACTTCCTTGTAAAAGACCACACCCAATCTAACACAGTGATCAGTGTCCTTACCCCACAGAACACACTGGTTCACACCACTCCCCAGATTTCTCCACCTTCCACGAATACTACAAGTCTCTATACACTCCGTCTGTCTCACCCAAGAAATAACTCAGCCCAATTTCTAGACACACTACAATTCCCCATCCTAACCAGAGCACAACGGAACAAACTAGATGCCCCCCCTGACCTGCGAAGAGCTAATTCGGATAGTAGAGATGCCCAACGGGAAGACCCTTGGCCCAGACGGCCCTCCCAATAGAGCTATATAAAAGATATACACAAAAACTTCTCCCCCAACTGTGAAATGTATAACAAATCCTATGACTCCAACTCCCTACCAGCCTCACTATGCAACGCTACGATTGTTATGAACCTAAACCCGATAAAAACCCACAGACTGTAACTCATATAGGCCAATATCCCTACTCACAACAGACTACAAAATCCTCGCAAAAGCCCTGGCACAAAGACTCAAACAAGTAATTACAGAAATTATACTCCTGACCAAATCGGGTTTATGCCCGCTAAGTCTACGACCAAAATATCCGCCGCACCCTTACCCAACTTCAAACAAACCACGACAATACAGGAGAACGACTAATTCTCTCACTAGATGCCCGTAAGGCGTTTGACTCCCTGGAGTGGCCCTTTCTATGGGAGGTACTTGGGAGGTTCGGAGTAGGACAGAGTTTCATCAAATGGATACAACTCCTATATAACAACCCAATAGCTCAAATCCTTGTTAACGGAACTCTATCAGAGAGCTTCCCACTACAGAGGGGCACGAGACAGGGCTCTGCCCGCTCTCTCCATACCTCTTCGCCCTCGCGATGTGAACCCCTAGCCATCGCCCTAAGATCCAATACGCCAATACAAGGTTTCCGAGTGGGACCTTACGAGGAACGCCTCGGCCTCTATGCCGACGATCTAATCTTATATCTAGGAAACCCACACTCCTCCCTCACAACAGCCTTCACCCTCATCAACGAATTCGATACCACTCTGGCCTCCAGATCAACTGGGACAAATGCCCTGTACCCTCTAGACACATTCCTATTAGCAAACTCCCAGCTCCATCCCTATCCCTATAGTACAGCACTTTAAATACTGGGCATTGAAATAACCAAATCCCTCAACAATTTTACTCCCTAAATATCTCCAGCCTTTTGGCCACTACACGAAAGAAAGTGCTAGCTTGGAGGGAGTTCCATTAAATCTATGGGGCAGGGTTCAGCTAAAAATTTTACTCCCCAAAATCCTCTATACAGTCCAACACAGCTTAGCCTATATCCCCAAAACATTCTTTACGAAAATCAATAGTATGATCACCTCCTTTATTTGGAACAGCAAAAAGCAGAATTAAGATGTCTAAACTACAGGCCCCAGGCACATGGGGGGCCTGGCCCTCCCTGACCTACAGCTATTACTGGGCCTCGCAACTCAAGCACCTGCAGGCCTGGGTGAACCCCTCCACTCCCCCAACCTCTGACCTTATGACCACTTTATACCTCACTGGCCCTTTTATGGCTTACATAGCGGCCC
This sequence comes from Hymenochirus boettgeri, assembly GCA_019447015.1. Taxonomy (NCBI): domain Eukaryota; kingdom Metazoa; phylum Chordata; class Amphibia; order Anura; family Pipidae; genus Hymenochirus; species Hymenochirus boettgeri. The sequence goes on along the minus strand of CM033470.1, from coordinate 142,417,320 downwards.
CCAAACAACATATCATAGGCCCCGCAACAACACTACTCAAACAAGCAGCCAGAATATGGCATCTCACTAATCTCCTTCTCCAGCAGCGAGGACACTCTGAACATACCCCCTATGGGGCAACAAACTGCTCCCGGAATTTCTCTCGCTCCGGGTCGGACACACTGGAAGGACTGGGGAGTCCAAACGCTGGGAGACTTAATACGCAATAATCAGAAAATTCCCTTCACAGATCTCCAGATGATCCACAAGATCCCGAACTCGGCACATTTCGCTACATACAAATCCACCATGCCCGAGGGTCAGTCTCTCTCTCCTGCAGTACAATATCGAAGCACCCTATTATAGGAATCATTCGCACACAGGGAGTCAGGGGCATCATCTCCAAAATTACACACACCTGCTCTCATTTAATCACTCCCCGCCACAGAATCAATTAAGGACAGATGGTCCCCTCCCTAGGCCCACTCTCGAGGAACAATGGACAGACCTTTCAGCTACACACAATAGCCTCCCCGGCCTCTAATAATAAAACTGAATTCAATGTAAGATCATACACTAATCGTACTATACCCCAAAACAACTAAGACATGTCCATAGGGCAAACAGCTACTAAATGCCCAAAATGTCACAGGAGGGTGCTGACTTCATACACCTGATATGGGAATGCCCTAAAGTCTACCCATCTGGACAGAGATACTCCGATTCCTAGGAAACTTAAAAACACCACACCAGTCGACCCCCAACCGTCGACTTGCCTCTTGGATTGATGGAGGGGGAGGTCTGGTTAGCGCGGAACTGGCTCTCCTGCAGGCTACCCTATTTTATGCACGAAAAACGATCATACTAAGATGGATGTCTCCTAAAACGCCTAAACTTAAAACTTGGATCAAATTATAAATACAGATTTACCATATCTCAAGTAATTTACAGGCACAGGAATGTCCCGAATAAATTTTACAAAATATGGACCCCCTGGATTGAATCCCCCAATACCTAAAACTAACCCACCCCAACCTGGGCTCCAATAGTTATGCTGAACCCAATGTACGTGAGAAACTCAGATCCCAACTCCGCCCTCTGGAGGGGGCCGGGCGGGCGGCGGCTTGGCGGCACGACAACTATACGTAAGTGAACATATTACTATAAATGAATCAAGGGCTCGGACATTGTTAATGTATATAGTTGTCTAATTAACTGTAACCGACTAACTCTCTCCACACAAACTAACCATATATGTTTGACTCTGTAACTACCCGAAAATGAACATGTTGAAATTTTGTATAAAACTGTCATAAGACATGTGTTGGAACCAAAATAAAAGAGTTAAAAAAAAAAAAAAAATTAACTAACAGAAAATAAAGTATGGAAACTGCCCCTCCCACGGACACTGATCAAGAACCGGACATCAGATTAATAATAAAACTTCACCTTTTTTAGACTTCTAAAAATTTAACTAAATTAAATAACCTGCGTTATCGCTAAAAAGCGATACCAGGGTTTATAAATATGGCCCTTAGGATCCTATGAGTGGGAGTCCTATGAGAAATGGGTTTCAATGTTTGGTGCTGTTCTCTACTGTTTTTATGTGTGTTTTACTGTTAAGGGTAAGGTGCAATAAAATACATACACGTGTTCAATATATAAGTACGTATATAATCTATTTTGGTACTTTTATAGTTGCCAGTATAATAACAGAGGAACGCTTGAGTTAGACTATTAACTCTTATTTGGTTTTAAGAATATACAGGGGTATTTAATAAAAGTTCTTATCGTTTAAATGGTGCAACCAGAGTTTAGCTTTCAAATGTTAAATAAAATCTGATTGGTTGGGGAAAAATTTGCACCATTTTAAACAATAAGAACTTTTATTGAATCTCCCTGATAGTTGTAAGTCCCAAGCACCACCTTTAAATAGATAGTTAGCTCAATTGGAGTGATAAAAGTGTGATATGGTATCCATTATAAATACTGCACTCTGTATCTAAAAAATGATTAAATAGGGTTTTTCACCTATTAGGACTGGCTCTAATTTTGGTTGATTAGCTCTAAAATTTCCTATTTTATAAACCCAATTTACAGTATAAGGTATCAAAATGACAATACTATTTTACCTAAAATAAAATGTACCATTAGCTCAAAAACCTTATTAAAACTTTGTATACCAAGACAGGGAGAAGGATCCTGCACACCTAAACCACAGAGATAAACAGGTTATATATGCGGGTGTTCCAGCACTGCAGCCAGCAGTATACACACAATAAGAGTAGATATAGCCGGGCACAGCAGTCTTGACAAACCTACTTCTTTATTAGTGATGTTTGGGAACCTGACTTGTTCCTTCTTCAGACAAACTGTATGTAACAGTGTGTCTGAAGAAGGACCCAGTCAGGTTCAGAAACAACATTATTTAAACTTTGGGTTGGGAGTTAGGAATGGATGATATTTTGAGTTAATACATATTACTTGGTATTCATTGTTAAGTCCTGTGAAGTCTATATGAGTAAGGATGTGGAGTGTCTGAAACTTGTCAGGCTTTTGTTTATTCCTTTTAATTTGATAACCCATGTTACTGTTTAATAAAGATTGGCATTTTAAGAATATCTGCCGCACGGACGTAAATCCTCTGGTGAGTGACTAATGTTTTTTTTTATAAGTTATCAATAGAGAAATTTTGGTCAATTCAGCTGAACTATAAAAAAATCTGTGAGTCTGAGTGATTGGACCTGCAGGTAAATCTCAACCAAACCTGTGGCCTTCAATCACCAAGAACGTCAAAGTTGAAAATTAGAACTTTTTTTATTTATTCCCTTATTCGTACAAAGGGAGACCAAGGGGCAAAGGAAGGAAAGGAAAAAGGCAAACGGATAGGGGCAGGCGCGAGCGAGCAGCGGCGAGCGAAGCGAACAGCGAGCGAGCGAGGCGAGCGAACGAGCATGGAGCGAGAGGCGAGGGAGCGGAGAGCGAGCGAGGAGGAGAGCGAGAGAAGCGATAGCGAGCAGGAGCGAGAGCGAGCGAGAGCGAGCGAGAGCGAGCAGGGCGAGCTAGTCGAGGCGCAGCGTGAGAGGAGCGAGGAGCGAAGTAGCGAGGTAGCGAGCGAGAGAGCATCGACACCACAAACACACATCTATCATTAGCGAGCTATTCTCTATGTCTATTCCTCTATCTATCATGCTATCCTTTCTTCTATTCTTCCTCAGCCCAGCTCCCGCGAGGAGCAGCGAGCGAGCGAGCGAGGCGCGAGCGAGCGAGCGAGCGAGGAGAGCGAGCGAGCGAGCGAGGAGCGAGCGAGCGAGCGAGCGAGGAGCGAGGAGCGAGAGAGCGAGGAGCGAGCGAGCAGCGCAGCGCGCGAGCGAGGAGGAGCAGGAGCGAGGAGCGAGCAGCGAGCGGGGAGCGAGCGAGCGAGCGAGCGAGAGAGCGAGAGAGCAGCGAAGCGAGCAGAGCGGCGAGCGAGAAGCAGCGAGCGGACAAGCAGCGACGAGCAGCAGCGAGCGAGCAAGAGCGAGCGAGCGAGCGAGCGAGCGAGGAGCAGCGAGCGAGGAGCGAGCGAGCGAGCAGCGAGCGAGCGAGGAGCGAGCGAGCGAGGATGCGAGGGCGAGAGCAGCGAGCGAGCGAGGAGCGAGGCGAGGAGCGAGCGGCAGAGAGCGAGCGAGCGAGCAGCGAGCAGCGAGCGAGCGAGCGGCGAGCGAGCGAGCGAGCGAGAGCGAGCGAGCGGAGCGAGAGGAGCGAGCGAGCGAGCCGAGCGAGCGAGCGAGCGCGGAGCGAGCAGCGAGCAGCGAGCGAGAGCGAGCGGCGATGACAATCTATCGATCTAGCATCTATCTACTACCACTAGTACATCAGCTATCTATAGCATCATTCTAATGTTACTATCTATCATATATCTATCTATACTATCATCATAGCTCTATCTATCAATCATCAGCATCTATCTATCAGTATCTATCATCGATCTATCTATCTATCTAGATCTATTAGCATCTATCGATATCATCATGCTATCTATCGATCGATCTTACTATCTATCTATATGCACTATTATATCATCATCTATCATCTATGTAGCATCTATCTAGTCATCTATCACGTATCGATCTATTATCTATAAGATCTATCATATATCTATCTATCTACTATCTATCTAGCTATCGATCACTATCTATCTATCTATCTATCATCTATCTATCCATCTATTTATCCATCCATCATCATCCAATCTATCTATTGTGCTGATTTTGCAATAAATTAGGTATAGGGCAATAAAATACAGTTGGGGATTGTGGCAATTCCGTTTTTTTGGGTAGCAAAGTAAACGAGGAACGAGGGCCGGGGAAAAAACAGGGGCAGGAGAACCGACCGAGCCGAGACGGACAGGGGAAAAAGGCAAAACGGCAAGGGGCACGGGCGGCAGCGAGCAGCGAGCGATGCGAGCGAGCGAGCGAGCGAGGAGCAGCGAGCGAGCGAGAGCGAGCGAGCGAGCGAGCGAGAGCGAGCGAGCGAGGAGCGAGGAGCAGCGAGCGAGCGAGCGAGCAGCGAGCGAGAGGAGCGAGCAGCGAGCGAGCGAGCAGCGAGCAGCGAGCAGGAGCGAGCGAGCGAGCGAGGAGCGAGCGAGCAGCGAGCGAGCGAGGACGAGGCAGCGAGCGAGGAGGGAGCAGCGAGCGAGGAGCGAGCAGCGAGCGAGAGCGAGGAGCGAGCAGCGAGGGAGCGAGGGGCGAGCAAGAGAGCGAGCAGCGGAGCGAGCAGCGAGCGAGCGAGCGAGCAGCGGAGCGAGAGCGAGCGAGGAGAGAGCGAGCGAGCGAGGAGGAGCGAGCGAGCGAGCGAGGAGCGACAGGAGCGAGGAGGGAGCAGAGAGCGAGGAGCGAGCAGCGAGCGAGCGAGGAGCGAGCAGCGAGGGAGCGAGGGCGAGCAAGAGAGCGGAGCGCGAGCGAGGAGCGAGCGAGCGAGCAGCAGCGGGAGCAGCGAGCGAGGAGCGAGCGAGCGAGGAGCGAGGAGCGGCGAGCAGGAGCAGCGAGCAGGAGCGAGGAGCGAGCGAGGAGGGAGCGAGGAGCAGCGAGCGAGCGAGCGAGCGAGCGAGGAGCGAGCGAGCGAGCGAGCAGCGAGCGAGCGGCACGAGCGAGCAGCGAGCGAGAGCGAGGAGCGAGCAGCGAGCGAGGAGCGAGCAGCAGCGGGAGCGAGCGCAGAGAGAGCAGCGAGCAGCGAGCGGAGCAAGCAGCGAGCGAGCAAGCAGCGAGCGAGCAAGCAGCGAGCGAGCAAGCAGCGAGCGAGCAAGCAGCGAGCGGAGCGAGAGCGAGCGAGCAGCGAGCGACGAGCGAGAGGAGCAGAGAGCGAGCTAGGCAGCGAGCGAGCGAAGCACGAGCGAGCCAAGCAGCGAGCGAGCAAGACAGCGATGGAGCAAGCAGCGAGCGAGCCGAGCGAGAGACGAGCGAGCGAGCGAGCGAGCGAGAGAGCGAGCGAGCGAGCGAGCGAGCGAGCAGATGCGAGAGGAGAGCGAGCGAGGAGCGAGCAGCGAGCGAGGCGAGGGCGAGTTAGCGACTACAGCTGACGAGCCGCTGATCGAGCAGCGAGCGAGCAGCGAGCGAGCAGCGAGCGAGAGAGCGAGCGAGCGAGCAGCGCAGCAGCGCAGCGAGCAGCGAGCGAGCTGAGCGAGCGAGCGAGCTCTTATCTATCTCCAACCCCCCCAATCTATCTATCCGATCGTCTATCTATCCATCTATTTATCCATCCATCCATCCATCCAATCTATCTATTGTGCTGATTTTGCAATAAATTAGGTATAGGGCATTATAAATTACAGTTTTGGGGATTGTGGCAATTCCTTTTTTTGGGTAGCTAAAGTAACTAGTAACTAGTGCCTTTTAATTCCTTTTTTTGGGTAGCTAAAGTAACTAGTAACTAGTGCCTTTTTAAAAACATTTTCAGTTATAACCGACCGATCCTATGACTGACAGTGATAACTTGTTAGCTGTGGTATTTGCTGATCTCTTGACATACACACAGCAATTCAGTTTCCTAAAACAAGACCTTTCCCTAACCCTACAATGTATCGTTCGCTAACCCTCAAATGTAGCCTTCGATTTTTGGTGACCGTCCGTTTTCAGTAACCCTCAAATGTATGGATCGTTTTCGTTAACCTTGGAATGTATCGTTCGCTAACCCTCGAAAGTATAGTTCATTTTTGGTAATCCTCTAAAGTATAGTTCGATTTCGTTAACCCAACAATTTATGGTTCTATTTTTGCTAACCTCGAAAGTATCGTTTGGTAACCCTCGAATTGGCCATAACCCTCGCATGTAGCTTGCGCAAAACCCGACAATTGCCCGCTCGTGTTTAAGAAGTGTTTAAAAAAGTTTTGGTGATAGTGACATGTTCCCCAGACCATTTCCCAGGTGCCACAGCCATTTACAGTATGTTACCATTGTTAGTTTAGCTGTAAATCATCTGAACTTTTCGAACTATCACTCCCCCATTGACTTTAATGAGTCCGAATTCTAACTTTCACCGAAGTTGGAAAGTTCGAAAACGAACCGAACTTTATGAAGTTCGGCCATCTTTACTTAATATTATGGGGAAAAAAATTGTTAAGATGAGAGTCAATGGGCAGAAATGTACATATATATTCATATATTATATACCATTTAATAAAAGCGCTGACATCCCCGGCCTTGAGTGGTACAAGCTGCTGTGCCTCCTTAATCCAAATGTGAAGTTCCCCTGTGGGAGGGAGGCCCAAACCTGTAGTGGAGAAGGAACAAATGCTGATGATTCCAAAAATCAAAAGGTGTAAAAGAAAAACCTGACAGTAATGTAGTGAGTGGAGGGAGCAAAATATCCAGAGGAAAAGTGCACAGATGTAAAAAGAGCATAGAGTATGATGAGAAAAATGACTCACCATCTGATCCTTGTGTGATGTATTTGATAGCAAGACTAAGCCGCCCACGGGTTAGCAGTAAATCTGGAGACAGGGGTGTCTGTGGGAGAAGAATTGACCTTATATAGGGATACAAACAATATAAAAGTTATGTGTTAAACTAGAATGTCTAATTGTGGTCAAGTTTCAGCCTTCTGGGCATTATGAGCTGAATGAGGGCAGTTTACATCAATGCCACATGATTATTAATAAATACCAATTCCCTGTGAGAATTCCATCACTTCTAATGGAATTAGATTGGGAGGATTTTGCAATATGAGGCTTACCCTTGGTTGTAAATTGAACCAGGATGCCTGAGTTTTGCTCCAGTCCCAGGATGCAAGATCAACTTCCACCTCTCCTAGAAAAAGGTTCCTTCCCAGTAACCCTCTGTGCCACACAGACAGGTTGAGGACTCTGCTTTTTATCTCTGATCGTTCCAGCTTGTACTATTAAACAGAAAATGGAAAGAATAAAACATACGCCTGATACCAGGGCACAGAGATTTTCTGCAGTAATTGTCTGAATTAAGAAAGCCATTTGGAAAACTGAAGTAGTGAAACATTTTCAAGAATTTAACTTCCATTTCCATGTAACTACATTTGCATTAGTATAGGGGTGTTTTGACTGAAATTATAATGAAAGCAATGGTGGAATAACACGGAAAAAAGTTGAAGGTTCTGATACCACCCGGGAAGTGTAAATCACGCGATCCATCAAATGGGATAAAACTCAAGTCTTTATTAGTGCATTAAACAGGCTAGACAGGCAAAAGGGATGGCACTTCATCAGAGGTGTCTCATACCCCAAGTTACCCTCCTTAAATACCCACAATCCCCTATGAAAATGGCCAATCAGATAAAGCTCCACAGCATAGCACAACACCCACCCAGAATTCCAGGCAAGTAATTGCTAATTACCTTAAGGGGATGGATAGGAAAGATACAGAGTATAAAAACAGGTAGCAAAATACTAATATTATATACAGAAGAGTATAGAAACAAAGGTTAAAAGCAGTATTCCACCTAGACAAATACAAATATCCAGCAGATCTAACCAATAGTTACATATCTGATAAATTAACGCTTATATTAACAATATAGTGAAAATGTACTAAAATATAAAAATATCAAAATGACCCAGGATGTAGCATACAATATAATACCTAAAAGCTACACACTCCATATCCTATACATATTATATATATTATGCACCTACAGCAGAAAATTTGCGGGACCTGAAAGATCACTATAATAAATACCTTACCGTATTTGTTTACAGGGAAAATCAAAATTATATAAAGTGAGTCACTTCCCAATCTCTATTCAAACCATCGGGGAAACCTCGTTTTTAATTCCAGCATCCACCAAAAGTTCCTTTTTAACAACTTACTATGTTTGTCTCCACCTCTCAAACCCATAGTAACTTTTTCAATACCTCAGCAGCTGCTGATTAACTGCAACACCACTTTTGTAGTATATTTAGCCACCTGTGGGTGTGGTAGCCAATATGTTTGCAATATGTTGGCAAAACAACTAGAAGGTTAAAAGACTGTGTATGTGAACATCTTTATTCGATCACCAACTTGGATGCCAAATCAGCATTAGGGCTACATGGAAGAGAGTGCCAAAAAATTGGGTCAGTTTGATTTATAGGTATTGAAAAAGTTACTATGGGTCTGAGAGGTGTAACTTTGTATGCTGGGAATATGGTCTGGATCTTCCCCTGAAGGAGTCCTCCCACCAGAAGATACTTCGGCCGTTGGTAAGCTGCGGATCTTAGCGTGTTTCTTAAATGGTGGAATTAGCCACTTAGATATATAGCTCAGTGACTAATATAAAAACCTAAGCCACTTTTGCTACAGTGGTTAGCACGATGTCTTTCAGCACTGAATTCCATCCTGGGTTCAAATTTCACCTTTGGTCACACCTGCAAAGAAGTTTATATGTGTTTACGTGGGTTTCCTCTGGACAATCTGGTTTCCCCCACAATCAAAAGTATACACTTGAATGTGTATGAGATAAAGTCAGGGGCACAACTGCCCCTGGCACGCACCCTTCCCATTTTTAAACAGCTGATCATGTGTATGAAGTTAATATACGCACGATCAGCTGTTTGAAAGACTGGAACCAAATTTCCGGTTCAGTTCAGGTCTATTAAACAGCTAATTATGCATATCTTAACTTCATACACATAATCAGCTATTTAAATGTGCATCATTTGGGGACAGTTGCGTAAAAAAAAACGCTGATTGTGGACTTCTGTGGAGGGCATGGGTGTGTGTCAGGGTCCCAGCCTCTAAACTCGCGGGGGCAGGGAGGAAAACAGGCTCTGCAGTTATGCCTCTGTTTGAAAAGGGGCTAGTGGCCCTCTTAACTCTCGGACCCCCTGCAGTCACGGGCACTTTGGGCCCTGATATTACACCTCTGGATAAGGTGCTTTAATTTTAAACTACTTGAGTGCAGAGCCAGTGATGGATTAAATAAATGTAAAGAAATACTTACCATAACATTTCTACTTACCATAACATTTCAAATGTACCCGAACTTTTCTGGATTTCGAACTTCCGAACTTTCGGTAATTATAAAATTTTCAATAATTATCGAACGTTTGAATCGTTATCCCTTGACTTTATCGCTCGATAACCCTAGAATGCGTTGTTTAATAACCCTTCGAATGTAGCGCACCTCATCCATCCCACCCACCCTGTTTTTGTGTTATATTGTATAAAGTTTGTTGGAGTTACGGCTGGTGGGTACACCCTTGTTGGATATATTTATGGAGTGTTACATGCCCTCTAGCAACACAGAGGTTAGCATCTATATGATCTATGGCAAAGATGGTTTACAACAAGTATGGTTATGGTACGCAAGGGTGTAGAGTGGTGTTAAAAGAGGCATATGTAAATTATGCCTATATTTATATCTGTTGTATTCAATTAGATCAACTGGACTTGAAGTTTAATTCATGAAGACGTTTCGCTAGTCATCCGACTGGCTTTCTCAATTCAGAATGACTTGTACAAGAATCTGTGGCAATTATGTACCCTGGAAAATCCCAATTAGCATATCACAGCCAAGTGTTCAGGGCGTGATTGGATAGTGGCTAAGAGGTGTTATAGGAATGCCCAGATTAAGGTGTCAAACCAGCATTGTACATGGTAGACAGTTGGTGTCGAACCCCCCCCACCTCTATTTAGACTTGGTTTCTTTATTTTCAAGCCTAAATAGAAGTGGGGGGGTTCGACACTTTTGTGCTCAATATGCCTGCCCAATTTTCTCTGCTGATACCTCTTCCTAACCACGTTTCCCAGTCAGTCATATATTTATGTATGATTGGGGTCTTTGGGGTGGAGTTGTCAGAATACCATATAATGTTGATATTAGATGTCTTTGTAGGGGGCCTGTATGTGCTACCTGCTCAAAAGCAGAAGGGCGAGATAGAGAAAGATCAGTGGACAGTGTTTGATAGTAGTGTTTCTTGCAACCGGAGCTGTCTGAAACCAGTAGATAGAATGTCGTATATGGGCCGCTCTGTAGTATCTAAGGATATCCGGCACTGCCAATCCCCCCTGTGTCTTACTTGTGAGAATAATCTTTTGGGAGATTCTGTGTGTCCTGTGAGACCAGATAAAAGTTGTAAGTTCTTTTTGCAAGTTAGACAGAAATTTTCGTGGAATTTGGACCGGTAGTGTCTCAAATAAGTATAACCATTTAGGAAGTATGGACATCTTGATAGCAGAGATTCTGCCAAACCATGACAGGGTGTGTGTTTTCCATTTATTGAGTAGGGCTTTAGTGTTTTGTAGGAGATGTGGGAAGTTTGCTGAAAATTGAGTTGTGAAACTAGGTGTAATGTGGATCCCTAGGTAAGTTAAGGAGTCTTGTTTCCAGGTGTAAGCAAAGTTCTGTTTTAGTAAGTCTATTTGTTGAGTGGTCAGATTGATAGAGAGGGCGTTTAATTTGTAGCCCGATATGCAGCTGTATTCGGTTAAAGTGTTTTGCAAGTTTGGCATGGAGATGGCAGGTTTAGTGAGGGTTAGTAGTACATCATCTGCGAACAAGTTGGTTTCCAACTTGAACTCCAGTAATATCTGGATTATTACGAATATGGCAAGCAAGGGGCTCAATACAGAGAGCATATAGCAGTGGTGAGAGTGGGCATCCCTGCCTTGTACCGTTTGTGATACTGAAGAATTTGGAAGTAGCTATGGGAAAACGGATCGCAGTTAAAGGGTGTGAATATAGAGATAAAAGAGTATGGAGAAATTCCCCCTGGATACCGAGGTAGCATAGTGTGGTAAATAGAAAGGGCCAGCTCAGCCTATCAAAAGCTTTTTCAGCATCTAGGCTGAGAAGGACCGCTCCCTCTGATCTTTTATTTAAAATTTCTATGATGTCCAAAACTCTCCTTGTATTGTCACCTGCCTGTCTATGTAATATGAATCCTACTTGGTCTTTGTGGATAATATTGGGTAGCAGAGGTGCTAATCTGTTAGCCAGAATTTTTGTTAAGATTTTATAATCGAAATTTAGTAAAGCTATAGGCCTGTAGCTGGTGCAAAAAGAGGGATCTTTGATTTAGGAATTACAACTAAATATGACATGGAGAAGGTTGAGTGTACCTGCCCACCCTGCATAATATCGTTAAATAGATTGGCCATATGGGGAGTTAGTTCTGTCGAAAATGTTTTATAATAGGTGTTAGAGAACCCGTCTGGGCCGGGCGTCTTGCCATTTGGAAGATTTTTAATCACTTGTTCCAGTTCTTCGTTTGTGATAGGTTTGTTCAAGGACTGGGCCTGTGTTCAAGTCAGATTTTTTGTTTTTTAAAAGACATGTAATGGCTTTTTCCAGTAGAACAGGTTTTGGACATTTTAGAACAGGGATGTTTATCTGGGATATTGCTGGCCACCCGTAATGCAAGTAAGGAATGATATAACTAGTTGGAATTGTAATACTAGTCAATTACCAAGTTTAAAGAACTATAATTTATTTAATTTAGCTCTACAATTGAACAGTTGATAGCTATTCATTTTCAAGGCTAAAGCCTCCATTATTTTACTCATAAAGCAGATGTGTTTCTAAGCATATATAATAGAGACAGAAATAGGTTTCAAACAGGATGTTTTCCAGTTTCCAAGAGAAAAAAGTCAAGAAATCTCACATTACTAACAAACGATTTAGTAACCTTGCTTGCTCTGGGTATGGAACTATTGCTTTGTGTTCAATGCATGAATTGGAACATTGTATATCTCAACTCCTCCTACCTTTAGGGTCTCATTAAAGAGAGGTTCCAGCGTCTTTCTCTTCACTTTGGTTTTCCTCTTGCCTTGAATTGTTTTATCAGGAAGCAGGTAGCACTTCATATAACTGTCAGAGGGCAATAATTGAAATGAAACAATACATTTATATGTTAGTGCAGAGTCACCTTTTAAAGTCCATCTCTAGTGAGTGTGCTTAGACTCCAGGGACAAGGGAAGAGCAGAGGGTGCAGGTGATGTCAAGAAATAGTTGTCAAACCTTTCAACACCATAACTTCTGACAGGTTGCAGTTATAAATATGACCTAGGACTCATTTTATGTGTAAGACTGCATGCTTTTATTAAACCTTAGCTTGTTTGCAGACCACAGTTACACTATAAATCATATTTCAAGGAATACCACAGCACTAGAAAAAGTGTTATGGCATTTATCCTAAGGCTGTTTTTTTTTGCTTCTGTATAATCTATCTTTGTTTTTGATTTTCTGTTTCTTCTTTTATTTATTTAAATAAACTTAACAGGCATATAATAAAGATACATATATAATGACATATATAACTAGTACGTAGTGCAAACTTGCTTAACTTATCATTAACATATCACAGCAGGACATCTTAATTCTTCTATTGTAGTCTTACAATTCAAGTATTCAGCAGATAAACCTTCATTGTATATGAAATTACAGTTGAGCCTATTTTCAAGATTTTAGGTCCAGTACCAACTCATGCCCTTAACATTAAATAAAAAGCAGATGTGTGAGTTACTGAGTCCATACTCAGGTCCTAGGTTTAGTCCGTCCATATTTCATATTAAATTTAGCTAGGCAGCCTCTGTCAATACAGACTAATCATATAAAAGCCATGCTTTCCACTTAGTATAGGAGGGTCTAGGGACATCCATTTTAATACTTTAGCCTTCCTGGCATTGAAAAGCAATTGCCTCAGCAGTAGTAATTGATATTTGGACAATGTGTCGGTCTCTGAAACTTCAAATAAACACATTTTAAGTTCTAAATGTGTTCTTTGCTGTATTATATTTGTAAGGTATTAAGTCGCTCAAAATCAAAATCTTTGAACCCTTGGACATTCCAAAAGGGGATGCCAGGCAAGGGGGGTTAATTATGCTTGTTGCAGTATGTAGAATTGTATTGTGTTATTTTTATCTGCGAGGGAAACCAACACATGAGACTTTATCACTGCCTCCCATTCTTCAGTAATTATTGCGGGGATATATTTCTGCCAGGAAAGTAATAGGGAGCTATACAGAGGGATACAGTACCCCCAACATGGCCCTTTAATTGGAGGTCCAATGCCTTTAATATAAGACACTGGATGGACGGCCTCTTCCCTCACTATAAAAAGCCAGTGAGCAGGGGGTGTGTGAGAAAGCCAGCTATATTGATCCAGTGCGCAATTATGAGAAATGCCAAAGTTTGCTAATCAAAATCATTTTTGCCAGGTGTCCCTATTTGGACAGGATTGTCCCTACTGCAGGGACAAATTCCTGTGTCCCGCAGTTAGGGCTGAAATTAATCCCAAATACCAGCCCTGAAAGCCCTGCCTTGTTACGGCCACTCCATGCCCGGTTATGCCCTAACTCCTCCCCTGGGTACAGTTCTGCTCCCAGCCCTACCTTCGTCCCACCTACCGTGATGTGACTGCCCAGCCCTCTCCTGTACCAAAGTTGGGCAGAATATAGAAACCCTGATCGTAATTAATGCAAAAAAGGTTAAAAGTTAGGACCTTTTAAACTGGGGTTACCTTGACATAGTTGGAAGGCTTTTCATTCATGTGATCACAGTAAAGTAAACTAACCCCTGTTTATAATGTATGCCAGTGTGCAGATAATATGATATTGTATGGGGCCCGGGAATGTGCATTGATTACCTTTTCTTTCTTTGTATAAATGTTTGACCATATCAGTAGAACTTGAGTTTAAGCATTAATACCAGTAGTGTATATGCAATAAACCCCCACCACCACACCATAGTTGGGTTTTTTACAGGAAGGCCAAGGGATGTGTTGGCAACTGGGTATATAGCAATTAACCCAGGGTCTCTTGGGTGTTGGGTTTCCTGTTTTGAGTTAAGTTGGATTTGAGGGGTCTAAAAGAGTAAGAACATATATATATAAACTGGGCTGAGGAACATGTGATATTTATGCCCTAATATTTAAATTGATGCGCTGTTGGTATGGTAGTAGACTTTGGGGGTGGGATTGTGAGTCCCTCATCAGGGGGAAATAGAACCAACTTCAATTTATAGAGTCCAGGGTATGGACTGCGTATTGTTAAAAAATCCTTTCCCTGAACCCTCTAATACCTTCATCATCTGCTCCTTATGGTTGTCCTGCACGGCCTGATGAAAGTCCACAAAAGTGAAGAGTAGGAGCTTCTCTGTGTGTAATCCACACCTGCCTCTTCCTGATCCTCTTAGTGGAGTCTGGCATGCACAGTGGAGCTCCCCTCCCTCCCTCCGGATCACTTTTAACACAGCCTCAATTCTGAGGCCAAATTGCTAAATAGTTAAAGCTGCCGGTCCAGCCAATGCTGCTTTTCCATGTGGAAGAGGCTGTGACCGAGGGATCGAAGGCTAGTAAGTATCTTTTGGGATCGATTTCTGCAATTTAAACCTACAGTAGCGAGATCTAGGTTATTGGGGATTCCCTACCACATACCAAATATTTTTTGGGGGGTGGAGATACCCTTTAATCCATTGTCTACAAATAGGAGCAAGACCAAACTTCTCAAGACATGTCTGTAAAAAGAACCACTTTCTCTACAGGCATTAAGAGAGATTATAACTCGTGCCCCTGCATTGTCATGGTTAACTTGGAGACTGATTAATCCTTTTTGTAATTTAATTAAATTTGTGTACTCTGTGTTAGCAAACAATGCCAGACAGCCACGTCTAGAGCTAGCAAGATATTGTGTTCTATAAAGAGAGGAATAGATTCAAGAGAGAAAAATATTATTCTCCCTTTTTACAAGGCACTGGTAAGGCCTCATTTGGAATATGCGGTGCAGTTTTGGAATCCCATATACAAAAGGGACATCTTGGAAATGGAAGCAGTTCAGAGAAGGGCAACTAAATTAATAAGGGGAATGGAGGGGCTTGAATATGCAGGCAGATTAGACAAGTTAGGTCTGTTTACATTGGAGAAGCAACGTGTGGGGATATGATCACCGTATACAAATATATAAATGAGCCATACAAGAAACTCTCTGGTGCATTGTTCAAGAATAGGTCATATCAGAGGACATGTGGACATCCTATAAGGTTGGAAGAAAAGACGTTTCATCTTCAGGTTAGGAAAGGTTTCTTTACAGTGAGAACGGTGAAACTGTGGAACTGTCTTCCAGCAGATGTGGTAATGGCAAGTTCATTGAATAGCTTTAAAAATGGCCTGGATAAGTTTCTAAAACTAAAAAATATTGAGAATTACTGGTATTAATACATATACCATAGATCTGGTTGATCTAGGGATACTTTCCGATTGCCGTTTGGAGTCAGGAAGGAATTCCTCCCCCCCCATTTTTAGCTATTTTTTTTTTACAATTTTGTAATCTACATTTAATAGGAAAATAGGATGTTAATAGCTACATTTCTGAGGATCTTTATCAGGTTCAGGTATTAATAGGATAATGGCATTGAAAAAATGGTGGCACATGGTCCTTTCAGGGCACCACATGATAAGTATCTATCCACCCATCTCCTCAATTAATGTGGTCAGTATAAAATTTAATCTATATCAAGTGCTACAAAGACATGTTGGACTTTAGTTTTATCAGTCTGTGTCTAATTTCTTTATTTTTAACAATCAGTCATATATTTTTGTAGTATCTTTACTTACGGATTGGAGGTTTTATTCTGTGCGGGTGTAAGTTCTCTGCATTGTATAATGAAGATCTTTAGCTCCTTCATCTGGGGCTCATACTGAAGAGAAAACTGGACCGAACCTTGGACCTCAACAGATCGGATCTCCCCTGGGCTGTACAGACTCATCATACTGCCAGAGATCTGAAAGGGGAAAGGAAATACAAGAACAATAAGATGAAATATATACATAATAAATGCTAGCACAAATATACAATGTGGTGTTGGAACAAACAAGGCACACCATATATATATATATGTATCCTTAGCCTATGAAACTTTATTTATGTTATTTTATTTGATCTATATAATTGCTTGCACTTATTCCCTGTTTGTATACGCTGTATTTTATAATGTACAGCGCTGCGTACCTAAGTGGCGCTATATAAATAAATGTTTACAGACATACTTACAAACAATACAAAAAAGAGGGAGTAAATTCACAAACCACCCATATTCCTTTTTGTCCACCCACGTTAAAGTTAATTGGGGATAAAATCTAATCATTGTGCTGTCATCTGTAGATGAATCAATTGATTGCCTAAACGTTCGTACACACGTGTGATCGAGGGCGCCGACCCATGACGCACAATGTGTAAGAACGTGCCGTTTCGGCCGATAATCGTGCCGTGTATTGGCACTTTATCGCCCAAAATGGTGGCATGTTCAGAGATCCTCCTGGCGGATTGGGCAACGATCCCCGACCAAACAGCCGTTCGTACACTCCATGCATCGTGGGTCGGCACCCGCGATCGCACGTGTGTACAAACTTTAAAGGACATGTCCACCCCCAAAACTACAATCTCCCCCACTGATGGCCCCATTGTGTCGTATTTAAAAATCCTTATCCTACCTCTCTGCTCCAAATGGTTCTCCTGTAATGTATGCCCAAATTCCTACAAAGTGAACACCAGGAGCCTTGCTTGGAGGAAAACGTTTACACCTCTTAGGTGTCCTCTGAGAGATTTCTGACTTGCTCAGTGAAGCCCTCCCCCCCTCCCAACCCTCCCTCCCAATCCCTTTTAAGTTCCCTGTGCCCCTAGCGTGATATCATTTTCTGTAGTGTAGGCCACCCTCTCCCAACCCCAACCGGGTTGTTTGTTTAAAAAAAACCAGATCTGTACTTAAACAGCCTTGTTCCACTGGCGTTCTGTACTGCAGGAAGCCGCGTCTGTGATTGGCTGCCTCTCAGCCAATCACTGATGCGGCTGCTGGTCCGTCCCCCTGCTTGCAGTTTCATGCAAGCAGAGGGCTGTGTCGGAACGCAGGTGGAACAAGGCTGTGTAAGTACAGATCGGGTTAGTTTTTTTTTTTTACAAACTAATATAGAAGTTGGGGGTGGCAATAGGGGGACAAGTTAATTGGGGATGAGATCTGACCTTTGTGCTGCCATCTGTTGGTGAGTCGAGTGATTGCCACGCTTACATGCTGACCCTGACAAGGTTTGATCGGCAAGAAATTGGTAACACCAGGTACTGTGCTAGTATATTACAAACAGGCAGACACAAAGATAGCCCTACTGCTACCTCTATATTAATATAAACTTTAATTTGCAAAAGTAATTTTTATGAAAACAAACTTCATAAAGCTAAACAATTTTTGGTATTAAAAAAATGTCTTTTTCAGCCTAAGGCTAGAAAGAAAAAGGTATTTTATATAAAAACAAAACCCAAAATTATGAAAATGTTTTGAAGATTTGCACAAGAATCTAGTTGGGTTACTAAAAACCGGAATTTCAGGTTTAAAAACCAGATCAAAGCAATACTAACCAATGGCCTACAAAATAGGCAGGCAACAGGATGACTTCCCTGCAGACACTGATTCACTGGGTAAAACATTTGCAAACTAGCCACAAGCAGCAACTTCCCTTGACTTTTCATTATTTGATATTTTTGAAAACAGAATTTTCTGAATGTACTAGCATAAGGGGGAAATCTATGCAGGTGTGCAGCTGAGAGCTCACTGTTTAAAATAAAAATTCTTAGATTAAGGATGGAAATAAGGAGAATTAGATCTAACAGATTATTGTATTTAAAACAGGCTATTCTGACTTTCATCTCTGAAATCATCTTGGTTTTCTGGTGCCACTAGCAGGTTATGGTAGCCATACACAGCTTATTAAAACATGAGCATTTGCTAATTATCCTTAATGAACTGACCATAAATCCAGTGGCGTAGCTACAGACTTATGGGCCCTGATGCAAAATTTGGGCATGGGCCCCCCAACACCGCTGCAAATACAAATCCGCACTGCAAACCAAATAATCATTGGTAAAATGCTTTGTATATAACCACTGGTAAAATAGTTGGCACAAAGACTGGTTAAATGCTTGGCATGCAGACACTGATAAACTGGTTGGGAAACTGGCACTGCACACAGCCAGGCACTGGTTAAATGCTTGGCACACAGACAATGGTAAAAATGCTTTGTATTCAGACCACTGGTAAAACAGTTGGCACACATACTGGTAGTTTGGGAACCTTAGCACAAAATGGGGCCCTTTTTTGGCCAAGGGCCCTGGTGCAGTCGCATCCCCTGCACCCCTGGTAGCTACGCCCCATATCGATTCATTTGTGTGGCTTTTCCATTAAATTATTTCTGAGTAAAGGTGGCCATACACACGTTCTACAACGGGATTTACCAATTATTGCTCGTGTGTAGGGGATATTCCTGACCGATCGGAATGCCGATGAATGACCGTAGTCGGCACTCTGATTGATCGGGAAAGACGGAAAATTTCCATCGGTCGGCGTCGGCTCCCTTTACTTTAATAGAGGGAGCTGATACCGATCATGCGGTGTATGGCTGCATGGCCGGCCAGTCCCCATACCGCGTATGGGGATCGGTCGGTTCCATGTGTGCAGGTTCACTTCGCAATGTGCCGACAGATACCAATGTGATCTGTCGGCACATTGCGATGGAATTAGGGTTTCCACAATTACCTTTACGAGGTATGAAATCTTTAGGACAAAATGAAAATTAGCATTTCCCTGAGAATCATGATGCCAGCTGCATTGATTTCAGCACATCCATATAGCATGTATTTAATACACTTAAGGGCACTTAATACTGCAGCATGAAAATGTTATGCATTTTTGGGACTTTAAGGCAAAGTGACAACCCTAATTAAAAATGTAAACTGAACATAAGCTGATTAAGGGGGCTGATGCAATATAAGGTGAAAAATCTAGCCCATAATATTAATCTGCAGTGAAAAATCAAATATAATTGCAGTAATTAGCTTTAGCTCACATTTAAGGAGGGGTTTTTGTGTGGGGTGCAGGGTTTAAAACTTTCTAATCTTGCTATGGCAATGAAAGAGGGCACTGGTGTTTTTTTTACTACAGTTACCCTTTTAGTATGGTTGCTACGGGAATGAAAGGGTAGGTCAAAAGTTATTTGTATCTGTGTGAGGTTGCCGATAATGCAGTAAGGCTTCTGCGGATTCCTTAGCTAGGTAATAGCACACTTCTCCTATATACCCCACATGTCTGTACCGAATTTCATGTCTCTAGCTCAAAAACTGTGGGAGGAGAAACAGCCAAAAATAGCAGAAGAATAAAGGAGAAGAAGAGCAGAAACTGACACACACAGAAAATACAAACATAAGGCACATTAACATGTAAAGTGTGAAAAGGAAAATGAATCCCTTGCATCCCTTTATGAGAAGAACGAACAGCAAACAGACACAAGTGAAGCATGACAGTCATATAAATAGGTGTGTTTTCTCACAGAGTTATTTTTCAGGTTTGGAAGAGATGTGCTGTGATTCAGGTTCTGGTAATCATTGCTGTCCGCGCTGTCTTCCCCATTAGTATCAACACTCTGAAATACACCATCTAAACATTGTATCAAAAACTTCCATTGTTTGCTGGCTGTTTTACTCTGCTTTGCTCCAGCACTTACCTTTTCTCTGCCATTTACCATGGGTAAGATGTTATCTTCTATGATAAGCTTCCCATCTACAAGAATAAGGGAGAAAATTACATGGAATAACAGTAAGATAAAATTATTTTGGGTGGGCTGTGGGCCCACCGGGAGATTCCTCTGTAAACCTGTGGGCCAGTCCGACACTGAAAGTGCTTTACTCTTATCTTATTATGTTTGCCTATACATGAAAAGTATAGTTGTTGTGGAGGTAAGAGTGTATTTCTATCTCCCAGCATGCTGTTCAAATGTCCTGGGTTACAGACCCTTGAATTTAAACAACTGCATTAAACTATTCCTTTAATGTATTGATTTAAGCCCAGGGGGTTATGGAGCTATGTCTTATCTTCCGTTCTTCAATCACTGCAGAGATGAAAATATCCGAGCGCTTCCTGGTTTTATACCTCTATAGCGTGCATGCGCAATAATGCATGCTATAGAGGATTAGAACCAGGAAGCGGTCGGAGATTTTCATCTTTTCAGTGGTGCATTGCGCAAAAGGTATAGTATAGTATAGTATTTGAGGTTGAATAAAGACATAGGTCCACCCAGTCCAACCCATCTAGAAATATCCTAATTTCCTGCCTAACTGTTGATCCAGAGGAAGGCAAAAAACCACCACCAAATTTATGAAGGGTGAAAAAAGTGGCAATTAGAAATTTCCCTGGATCAACTCTACTTTCTACTTTCCTTGGCAAGAGCTGCAAGTTTAGAGAGTGTGTTTTTTATGGGGGTCTTTATTTACCCTGACATTGATTTGTGTAGTGGAACTTCCATCACAGAAAAAGGCGATGAGTTCTTGAATTTGCTGCAGGATAATTTCCTCTCACTGGTGATTGAAGTTCCTACTAGAAAAGGAGCTCTGTTGGATCTGGTAATATCTAACATCATGGAGAGCATTATAGATATAAAGGTAACTGGAGGCTTAGGGAATAGTGACCATGAAATAGTGTCGTTTGGACTTTGTTATTGAAAGGAAATGTGCACTGGGTTAACAAAGACTTTGAATTTCAGGAAGGCAAATTTTCCCAGGTTAAAGGTAGCTCTTCAGAATGTCAACGGGGATAATATATTATCACGTTAGACTACATTCACACTAGAAACTGACAGAAACTGAAAGAAACGTACAGCACACGTTTCTGTCAGTTTCTATCCATTTTTTGCATACATTTGTATCCATTTTTTCACAATGTGCATTCCATAGATTTATATAGAAAATGCATTAAAAAAACGGACAGGAATGCTACATGCAGTGAATGGATTATAACGCAGCAGGTGTGAACGATATTCTGAAATTATTATTGAAAAACGGATACAAACTGATGTAGTGTGAACGAGCCCTAAGGGCATGGCCACACTACAACGCAAACGCAATCGCGCATGCGATTTCATGTGCGATTTCATTGCGTTTGCGCATGCGTTTTTTTCATTAAGTATTGGAAAACGCATACGATTGCGATTAAAAATGCTGAACGCAAAACGCTCGTTTTCGGTGCATTGCTGCGTTTCCAATGATCTGAAAAAACACAAACGCAAGAAAAAACGTGATAGTGTGGCCTAGCCCTAAAGGTACTGAACAGAAGTGCACTGTGTTTAAGGGGACTTTAAGCCAGTTGACATCTAAATTTATACCCTTGGGAAATAAATGTAAAAAAAATAAATCCGCGCCCATGTGGCTGAATTCTGATGTAAAGAGGCAAATGGAAAGGAAGAAAAAGGTATTTAAAACCTTTAAGGCCGAAGGAACGGAAAGGGCCTTTAGGGATTATAAAAACTGTAACAAGGAGTGTAAGAAAGCAATCAAACTAGCTAAAATGAATAATGAAGTAAGGATAGCTGAACAAAGCATCACTAAACCTAAACATTTATTTAAGTATATTAATAGTAAGAAGATGAGGACTGAGAATGTGGCACCACTAATAAATGGGGATAAGTTAGTTACAGAAGATGGCGATAAAGCAAATGTCTTGAATATTTTTTTTCCCTCTGTATACACTATAGAAGATCCAAGTACAGATATCATATAGTAGCAATAATGGTATAAAAGATTTAAGTGCACTTTGGTTAACCAGGGATATGGTACAGAAAGAACTAAATAAGGTTAATATTAATAAATCTCCTGGACCGGATAAAATAAATCCTCGGGTACTTAGGGAGCTCTAAGTTCAGTTTTATCTAGGCCATTGTTTCTTATTTTTGCAGATTCCCTCATGTCCGGAGGTGTGCCTCTGGATTGGAAAAAGGCTGATATTATTCCAATATTCAAAAAGGGTAGTCGTTCAAAGCCGGGTAATTACAGGCCTGTAAGTTTAACTTCAGTGGTGGGGAAGATCCTGGAAAGTTTAATAAGGGAACATGTTCTAAAATATGTTTCAAGAACTGACATTATAAGTAGTAACCAGCATGTATTTAGGAGGAATAGATCTTGGGAAACTAACTTTCCTGGGTTTTATGAGGAAGTAAGTAGAAATTTAGACTCTGGCATAGCAGTAGATGTAGTTTACTTGGATTTTGCAAAGGCTTTTGATACAGTTCCCCATAGGTGACTAATGTATAAGCTAAGGTCTGTTGGTCTGGGGAGTCACATTTGTACATGGTCACATGGATAGAAAATTGGTTAAGAATAGGATGCAGAGTTGTTGTTAATGGGGCTTCATCATTATGGACTAAAGTGCTAAGTGGGTTGCCACAGGGTTCTGTGTAGGGGCCGATTCTATTTAATAATCTATTTATTAATGATTTGGAAGTGGGTATTGTCAGCAAGGTTTCTGTGTTTGCTGACGACACAAAACTGTGGACCATTAAAAACTTCAGAGGATGTGCAATCGTTGCAGGGGGATCTAGATAGATTGTCACATTGGGCTGCTAAGTGGCAGATGAGATTCAATGTTGATAAATGTAAGGTGATGCATTTTGGACTTATAAATCCTTGTGCTGTTTATACTATAAATGGCTCTGTGGTAAGTGAATCCCTGTTGGAAAGGGATCTTGGAGTTTTGGTGGATAACAAACTTAAAGGAAGGAAGCAGTGCCAGGTAGCAACAGCCAGAGCCAGCATGGTATTGTCTTGTATAAAGAGAGGTATGGATTCAAGGGAGGAAAATGTTATTCTCCCTCTTTAAAAAGCATTGGTACGGCCTCATTTGGAATATGCAGTGCAATTTTGGAATCCTGTGTACAAAAAAGGACATCTTTGAAATGGAAAGGGTGCAGAGAAGGGCAACTAAATTAATAAGGGGAGTGGGGGAGCTTGAATATCTGGGGCATTGTTCACCAAAAGAACATGTCAGAAGACACGCGGGCATCCCTTATGTAACTTGCAACATTCCTTGTTTGCAGAAACTCATCCACCTTTTTTTTTAAAGTGACCAATGAACCTGCCATAACAACGTCCGCTGGAAGACCGTTCCATAGCTTTACCGTTCTCACAGTGAAAAACCTTTCCGAACTTAAAGCCTAAACCTTTTTTCTTCAAGTCATAAGGAATGTCCACGTGTCCTCTGACACGCTCTATTGGTGAACAATGCCCCAGATAGTATGGCCCATTAATGTACAGTATTTATACACAGTTATCACATCCCCACTTTCATCCCTGGCTCCTGCTCAATTGATTGGAGAACGGGAGGTAAGGCCTAAGCTCCTTTACCTCCCGAGCTTCAATCAATACATTAAAGAAATAGTTCACTTTTCAATATTCATGTAAAGGTCCCCCCCAAAACTAGTTTTTGCTATACTTAGCATTTCATCCAGTGCACCAAAGGATACATATAAAGCTCACTCTTCCTGCTGCTTCTGGGTAGCAGCCAACAGTCAAAAACGTGAGTAACTGTAATGTCACGAACAATAGCTGAAAGCCGCTACTGAAGCAGCTGGTAGGTTAAAGGTAGGACTTGCCCTTTAACCTATTTAGCACGGGACTTGTGCTGTACACAGAGTGGATAGAATTCCCTCTAAAGGAATTTTTTTTTATACATACTGTACATTAACTAGCTATATTACTTTGACATATAGCATATAAAAGTATACATCACAAAAAAATTTTAAAATCTCACTTGCTAAAACCATTCATAAGCTTTGATCTGTTAAATGTTTACTGTACCCAGCACTAAAAATTGGTGATTGTGAACAGTTTATAAGGAACAATATAAGCAACAGTTTTATGTCTGAGATTTCTGCCTGTTTAGGAGGACCTCTTGGTCAAAAAATGTTCATGGTATAAACATTATTTCTTTATGTAAGACTGTTAAAATATTATGTAAGTTTGTCAAAAAATGGCCAAGTTATGGCCCTCTATAGATGTTATTTAGTTAAGATGTGTATAACGATAAAAGGGTGATTCCATCGGGGGATTGCCCCATTATCCATTGTGCTTGTGTTCCAAGGCCAAGAAAGGTCCACTTTCTGCCTCGGGAACTCTCGTTCCTGACTGAAAATTTCCCTCAGTCGCCTCCATGTACTGTAGTATAAGGGGCCAGCCATGATCAGTGTGTGGCTGTTCCAAATAATCTTCCCAATATATATTTCCTCAAAATCTTACCTGAAAGTCCATGCAGGAAGTACCTGCACAGACTTAAAAAAATTGACACTTGAGAGATACAAGCTGCAAGCTGATGAAAGCAGGATGTTATATTGCTAAACCTTTCCAGCAATATATCTTCTCACATGTTTTACCCAGAGATGTGACATGGGGTTGGTTCATTTTAAAGGCTTATTTAACCCTAACTTGTTTGGAAATCACAATTGCACTTTAACTCTGCCAGTATTGTTAGATTTTGGCATTTCCAGCCCAAGCGCAAAGGGCAAATAATCACAGCTGGAAACTCTTGTTTTGTTCTCTTTATGGGGACCATAACCTTCCTGTATTATCTCAGACCCTTTTTCAAGCAAAACATGCCTGGTATGTCTTCCAAGTCCTCATTGGAGCTGCTCAAATCCTACAACACAAATAAAAGAAAAGAATTAAAAACTGTTTAACACAAAGGAGCATTTGGCTGCTGGCATTATTGCAACCTTATGAGTGGTGCAAAGGACTGCAAATGAAATTCAGAACTAAAGCTGGGTACAGAAGTACGATTTTGCACACGCCTGATGGATGTTTTGCCAGACAATTTGTTTGTGTATGGGTGTTTGGTCAGAAGTCGTTGATGGACCGCCAAATTCGCACTTCTGTATCTATCTTTATACTTGCAGCATCTAAAGAAGGCAGTAAACCTTGAATGGTTGTTTTCGTGTTACTGAGAAATGATAACTTATTTATTTTAATTATTCATGAAACTATGCAAGCAAAATGTGAAGTAATTCTGATTTTAAGTGAGCATATGTAGGGACATATTTTTAAAGAAATCGCTATTTCTCAATACCGCACCTTTAAAGGGCATGTCCAGCCTAAAATGAACTTTGCTTATAAATGTTCTTCACCCCAAAAAACCCCATGTTCGCATTATCGATCCCTGCCAAAGATGTCCATGAACTGACTTTACCTAACCTGGACCCTTGCTGCCAAGGCGTCTCCCCCTGCTACTGTTTCAAGCTCGTTTCGAACAGCTGCTCTACTTCCTGGTCACGGCTGTCAGGTGATTGGGTGTGATGTCACATTGTGCCTTAACTGACAGCTACAACCAAGAAGTAGAGCGGCTGTCAGCCGCAGAGCAGAGGTGGAGCAGCAAGGGATTGGGTTAGGTAAGTCAGTTCAGGGGCATCTTTAGCAGGGATGGATAATGCGAACATAGTGTTTGGGGGGTGGGGGGTGGAGAACATTTCTAAGCTAAGTTTATTTTAGGCTGGACATGCCCTTTAATGGCGCTTGTGCAACTGTGATTGTACAGTTATGATTGTGGTCCTAAAATAACAATTGCGGTAGTACATTTATGACCACCATTGTACATTTATGATTGCCATCGTAATTGTACAATTACCTATACAATATCATTGCATTATTCTAGTTGTACTAACCTGCGGTATTGAAATTTTCTGCCACCGTAGAGCTTTCTTGCACAAAAAAAGGGAGTTTGGGGCTAGGTACACCTGTTACAATTTTTCCTCCTGACTGACCGTTCGAGGCTTCTGACCGGTCGGGCCAGGAGGAGAAGGACTGTCGGCCGCGTCCGTCAGTTAGCCGTGACCGATTGTGCAGTCCATAGAGGACCGCACGATTGGTCATGGTTTTCCGACCAATTTGGACGAAGGAACGGTCGGTGACTGGTCGGAGCCGCCATGCAATAATTTGGCCCGACGGACCGAAACACTGAAATGTCGGTCAGTCTAACCAAATTATTGTATGGTGTGTACCCAGCTTAAGGCCTTGCTAATCCAGCTAAATAAATGGTTCAGGTAGTGACAGGGGATGCAGTGACTAAAACATCCCCATAAATTCCCCACATTTTACAGAGAGAATAATATAATAATTTTATAGAGAATAATTTGTGATCATTTGCTGTGAGTGTGATCACTAATAAAAATACCTGAAGCCGTACCCTTAAATCATTAAGGAATGCTGTCATTAAATTATATTGTCAGCTTACTGTATATACTCGAGTATAAGCCAATATTTTCAGGCTAAAAATAGCCTGAAAATTGAGTCAAAGACTTACCTGCTCTAGCGGCCGCACGCTCCGCATCCTCTGCTGGCTGACGTCACTATTTGGCGCCGAATAGTGACGTCAGCCAGCAGAGGAATGCAGAACACATGGCCGCCAGAGCAGAGAAGAGGATCCAGAGCAGGGGAACTGTTCGGAGTCTCACAAGGGGGGGAGGGGGGAAGTACACTAATTCCTGCAGTGGCAATTACACTGCAGATGTTTGGAAACTACAACCCCCAGCAACTAAAGCTTGCTGGGAGTTGTAGTTTCCAAACATCTGGTGTGCCAAGGAATGAGGCTTTAGTTGCCTTTTAAATGCACAGAAGAATTCCCATACAGTAATAGCCAAATACAGTATGGCTATTACTGTATGAGACTTCTGCTGCCTATTTTAAGGGCAACTAAAGCCTCAAATCAATACAGAATTCCTTTAATGGACAGCAGAATTCCCATAAAGTAGTCCCATACAGTGCTAGCCATACTGGATTTGGCTATTATTGTATGGGACTACTGTATGGGAATTCTGCTGTCCATATAAAGGGCAACTAAAGCCTCAAAACAATAAGAATCAGAAGGAGGATGGTATCTATTGTTGCCTTCTTATTCTGTATTGTTTTGAGGCTTTAGTTACCCTTTAAATGGACAGCAGAACTCCCATACAGTAGTCCCATACAGTACTAGCCATACTGGATTTGGCTATTACTGTATGGGAATTCTGCTGTACATTTAAAGGGCAACTAAAGCCTCAAAACAATACAGAATCAGAAGGCAGTAGTGGTGCTATCTTCTACCCTTGGTTTATACTCAAGTCAATCACTTTTACTCCTTTTTAAAGGTAAAAGTAGGTGCCTCGGTTTATACTCGGGGCAGAGTAGATACGGTAAATGGTTTTTAAACATTTCCTTTTTTATTTGTAATTCTTTCAAGAAATATTTTCTGCTTTGTAAATCACAGCAGCTGAATTATAGTTTGAAACAAAAACGTGTTTACTGAAATTTACTGACAAGTCTAGTCTTCTACTTAGCTATTTTTTTCTATAACGCAGAAGAAAAGCGATTGGTTGTGCGGTAAATTTCAGCCAATTTTTAATTATGATCAACCAAGATACCAAGGTTGGGTGATCAGGCTGAAACAGTACCTCTGTGTATCAACCACAAAATTTCCAGTCTACGCCACGGTTGGTAGAAAATTTGAAAAATGATGGTCAATGGCTAATGTATTGGGACTACTTTTGGAAGGTTAGATCAGGGTGTGTTATAGCTCAGCACGTACCTGTATATCACTTGGTAACTGATCTGGAAGGGATTCAGTTGATAATCTGTGACAAAGAAGACATATAAATCAGGATCAGAAGATAATATTCCTTTGTATAAGTATTCAATATTTACAGGGCTATGTACCGAGAGCCATTAATGGCTATTTGTGTCTTAAAGTCAAGTTAACTGATGTACCAAGCATTATCAGGACTTTAAGACACAACTAACGGCAGTTGCGACATTATGCAACAACTGTTTCATGCAACTGCCACAATCAATGTACCTAGACGATAATGGCTCTTAAAGACGTAATCCCTAAACCTAGATAGCTGGCGTTAAATGTTTGCAAAAGGCAAACTCCATTCACAGTGCACTGTGCACTGTTTCATATGATGTTGAAATTCGATTATTCCTCTTCACCTGGTGTATTCTTTGTCTTACATTTTAACTGGCTCACAGGTTTCCTGTTGTTCTGACTCTTTATCTTCAAGGTCTTCAATTTCATTCTGATCCACATCTAAAACCAGCATAATAACAATTGATTGTCTCTCATTTTTGATGTAATGCCACAGAAAGATAAAGTATAAAGGAAGATATGCTATGACTTACCTTTGCCCTTTTTTTTCCTTTTAATTGATGCCCGAACTATGTCAACGCCACCTGTCGGCCCCCATGGTCGTGTTGAACTCACATCACTGAACCACTCCCCAGAAAGACGTTTAAATGTTCTTTGGTCCGAAAGATTTTGACGCAATTTACTAAGAGAGAAGATAGAAAGAGCTGAGAATAGCAGAGACTTTATCTGTGTCATGGTTGGTAATATTTATTTGGCAATGTCAAGCTGCTAATCCTCACAATATTGCTAGACTGCCCGTATTTGTTACATTTGACTTTTTATTGATTATGCAATACTTTATGCAAAAAACATTTGATCTTTTCACGGACATCAGTTGTAAAGTAACTGTGGTCGAAATGATCCCTTAATTTAGAATTTATTTTGTCTGTTCTTAACCCTATACATTGTTGTTTTAAAGGGCATGTCCACCCTTTAAAAAAACTTTTTATATATGATAGGTCTTGCTCCCCCAGCCCCAACCGCATTAGTATTATTGCAAGAAAGTGCCCTGATCATTACTTACCTTATCTCTCTCCTTCGCCGCACAGTCCCGGCCCTCTGCTTGCATAGAACTGCAAGCAGGGGGCCGGACCGGCAGCCGCCTCTGTGATTGGCTGAGAGGCAGCCAATCACGGACACGGCTGCCGGTAGTGCAGAACGGTGAAGGAGAGAGGTAAGGTAAGTAATGATCGGGGGACTTTCTTGCAATAATACGAATACGGTTGGGGCTGGGAGAGCAAGACCTATCATATGGGTAAGGGATTTTACGCTAGGGGGAGGGAAACCAAAACTGGAGGGAGAGGGAGGGAGAGTGAGGGGGGGAGGGCTCTTCTGCGCATGGCAAAATTCTCCCGGAAGAGAGACAGGAGGCAGAGTCCTAAGGTAAGGATTTTTAGGGCCAGTAGTGGGGGGATTATAGTTTTGGGGGTGGAAATGCCCTTTAATCGTTAGGCTTTGCATAACCGATATAGGCAACCCCCAATTTGGGTTTGTCTGGCCTTCTACCAACACAAACTCACTTTCCTAAATTAGTCCAATTTTAAAAAGGAGATTCATCAAATAATTGCAAAAACAAATAAATAAATAAATTGCAAAAGTGCATAGGAGAGCCCCTAATGCCCCCTTAAAGATGTATAGATAATACATTTTGAGGATCACTTTTTGCTGTAATATGAGTGCAGTGCATTCCAAGTGTGCCTAATTGGTCCTTTACCTTACACGTTGAGTTTCCCTTTCCTTTAGTGCAGTGTCTCGCTCTAGCACTTGGACTATTACTTGTTGTTCCTCTCCAGTCAGGAAGCTAAGGTCAAGAAGTTCCCCACTCTCGCCCATATCCACATGGGATCAATACAGCCGTCTATAGGAGAAGATCACATGCTTCTTTAAAACTGAGAGATCACAAACGTAACTTCCCAGCTCTCAGCAGACATCAATATGGAATCTGTAATGAAAAGACTTTTAGTGCATCTTGATATTACTCCTGTTTATGGGTCTGTTGGTCTGTGTCTGTACAGTCTGTCAGACTAAAAAGGATGACATGAAAAATTAGTCAATGAAGTGACAAAAATGACTCTCCCCACAAGCACTCAGAGCATAAATCATAAGATAGCACCAAGAAAAAATGTTGAAAAAAATTATGACCTACTCGGTGATTTTGCAGGATATCCTTTGAACAGTAAATAAGATCAAACATATATGAACTAACAAAATAATTAAAGACCATAATTAACATCAGACACAGGAAAGCAGAGCAATAAACACACAGGGTTTCCTAATGTATGCTGTCTGCTAGGCTGCGTGTTTATACAGGATGTGGGTTTAAATATAAAAAACAGTCTCTGTGTCATAGAAATTATAGCACACAGGGTTGATTTTGCCCCAGTTCTCAAACAAGGTAAAAAAGAAAATGGTGACCGACCACTGGGGTGTAAATAAACCACTCTGTCAGCCATTTACACCCCTAACAAAATACTGATACACCCATAATATACACAATATAGACCTATATAGGATGTGGCCTCCCTCAGGCTACCCAGGACACACAGCCAAGTGACTGCTAGGACCTCTTATACAGATTGTCTCTATTGGTATGTCGAAGGTTACCGAAATAGCCTTGTATATATGTGGAAACTCGAAAATAGCTCACCTGTAAAAGCAAGTTCGTTTTTATGTCAGTTTTGGTGATTTGTATGCGTTCCCCTGACCCTTTCCCAGGTCCCTGTGTTATTTATACTAACTTTCTATAGGAATTTCTACCTTTAATTTGATCTGAACTTTCGAAATTTTTTCCTCCGTTTGACATCTATGGGTCCGTTTTCAGATTTTTTAATTTTGGAAATTATTTGAAAATCAGAAAACGGAACTCACCATTTTCAAACATCTATACTGGGAAATATGAACCATCTATCTCCTTATTTATTAAACAGGATATTAACATTACAGTAAAACTAGGACAGTAATGGAGAATGAACATAGCAAAATATACACCAATGCACTGATTCCTATTACTTATATGGTGACAGATGGACTCCTGTTAACTATAACAATTTAACTGCTTTTCGTGTTGACAGGTACTAAGAGGCATTGGGTGTGATGTCAGTCTCCCACCCAGCTTAAACCAAAGTGAGGGAAGGAAGCCCAGGGATTCCTAGTTACACCACTGGCAGGAAGGAGACAGTCAGGAATGGTGAGAGTTGCTTTAAAAGTAGTCAGTAACCTGTATCTCTGCTATATTGTGTAATGTAATGTGTGCTGTTAGTGCTGTGCAGTTTAGCACCAGGAGTGATCATCTCACCTGTCATAGGGCACAGTCCAAAATGGCATTCTATAATGGCACCTGTGTAAAGGCAGTCTTTACACATACCTGTTTATACTAGACTTATAGTATACTAGACTTTGTTGATACTAGACCCCGACCAAACGCATACACAGGGATGATTCTCATCCGAAACGGCCATTCGTCACGGGTAGCGGTCGGTGTCAGGGGTCGTGGCTCAGGCACACATCGTACGTGTGTAAGAACCTTTAGGTTTAAAGCAAGCTTATTCATTATTCAATGTAAAATGAGTTCTCCTCACTCTAACAAGCAATTGCAATGTAAAGCCTAACGGGGAAAAAAATTAATTAGATTGGCTGATAGAGTTAACTGGCTTATAATGTCAAAAATAATTTGTCCACCCCTGGGGTACACCTAAGATTTAAATAGTAAAATAGACTCTCATTTAGTATTGCTCTGTTTGGGCTAGAAAAATAAAAAGGTGTTTTTTAAACATTGGAGTATACCATTGAATAATCTGCAATACTGAGTAAACATGTTATACTTCTTTTTATATAAGGGCTGAGGCACATGGGGTGTTTTTGGCATTATCATTTTGACCAACAAATTTACTGATCGAAAACAAAATGTCTGTTGGACTAAAAATGGAGGCCAAAATATGACATGATATTTGGGGCCAACAAATCGTGTTCAAGGAACCAAAATGTTAACCTTAGTGGTGCTGTCCCCATACGACAAGCCTCGTGTGGGCCAATACCCATACAAAACCCATATCACTCAACGGGCCATATTTATAAAGCCACGGTATTGCTTTTTAGCAATCGTTAGACGATCGTTAAACCGATCGTTAATCTCTGATCGGTTTAATGATCGTAATTTTACGATAACGGTCGTTAAAGGGCATGTCCACCCCCAAAACTATAATCCCCCCCACTACTGGCCCCACTCTGTACCTCACATCCCAGCTCCAAATGGTTGTCCTGCAACACCCCCCCCCCAAAGTCCCAAAAACTGCCTACCAGGAGTACTGCAGAGTCCATATAGGACTCTGCCTCCTGTCTCCCCTCCGGGAGAATTTTGCAATGTGCAGAAGAGCCCTCCCTCTCCCACCCTCTCCCTCCCGATTTGGTCTCCCTCCCCTAGCTCCAAACCCCTTTGCCATATTATAGTTATTGGTCCCCCAGCCCCAACCGCAGTACTATTATAGCAAAAAAGTCCCCCGATCTTTACTTACCTTACCTCTCTCCTTCTTCACTACTGACAGCCGCGTCTGTGATTGGCTGCCTCTCAGCCAATCACGGACGTGGCTGCCGGTCCCGCCCCCTGCTTACAGTTCTATGCAAGCAGTGGGTCGGGATTGTGCGGCGAATCAGAGAGGTAAGGTAACTAAAGATAGGGGGGCTTTCTTGCTATAATAGTAATGCGGTTGGGGCTGGGGGAACAATAACTATAATATGTCAGTAAGTTGTTTTTAAGGCATACCCTTTAAAGCCGCAGTATTGTTAAAAAGCGATACCGCGGCTTTATAAATATGGCCCAACCTGTCCAAACAATTTGGGTCACTTGACACGCAAATCACCCGACACACAACTGAAATTTGAGTTGTTTATTATGCTGAGAAATTTGCTATTTCACTATTTAGGTTCTAACAATGCTCCTATAGTGTTAATCAGTTTTCCTACTTTATTCCAGACCAGGATAAAAGCTTACGGACAACTTGTTATTATACGCAGCTTTCTTTTTGAACAAAACATTTGAAATGATAAAGGACAAGCTGTAAACCCTTTTTTCACTCCACTTTTATCTTTCTCCTGACTTTTTATTTCCCTAGTTTGTTTTTTCCCTGTCATTTTTCCCCTATAACATCTTCCAGTCTAACTTCATCATATAGTAAGTTTGGGTGCACACAAGGTGATTTTTCAGGCAAACCAGACAATATTTTTGTATTTTGGTTGGTCGGCTCGAAAAATTGCCGGCGTGTGTGCCGTCACCATCACAAGATGCCTGTCACTCGGATTGGGCGAAAATGATTGGATGTGGCGGTAAATCCCTGCCGAACATGTGGCCACCTATGGGACGATTTTCGCTGCATCCAACAGTAATTCGTCCCGGCCAATCACTCGCTCGTGGTGAACGGTCGGTCAGGGCAAAAAATTCGCCCATGTGTACCCACGCAGTCTCAACACACTGGATTTCAGTCAGATCTTATTCTAACAGAAAAAGGTTGCAGGTCTGTAACTAGCTTCAGAAAAGATGGATTTTTGGCAGTGAGGCTTTTGATACAGCTTACAACACATGCCTGCCACAGAGACAGGGCAGTCTGGAAATTGGAACTTTACAAACGTAAAGTTAAGATCCAGAGAATCTAGAGACATCATCCCAGGCCTGTTTTAAAGGTATGAAAGGGCAGTTGCATGGAGATTACAGTTAGCCTTTAAGGCTGGGTACACATTAGCGAATTTTTTGCCCGATCTACCATTCGCCATAAGCAAGCGAATGGCCAGGAATTCGCCACAGCCGACAATTTGCTAAAACTGGCAGTCGTGCGGTCCATAGGCAACTGCACGATCAGTGATTTACCGCTGCGTCCCATTGCCTTTTCCCAGAACTGGGCAAACAGACATCGATGTCAGTGACAGCACACACGCCACAAAATTTTTGGGGCCGACCAACCAATATATCGGTTGCTTTTCCTGAAAAAATCACCTCATGTGTACCCAGCTTTAGGTGAATGAAACCTTCAAAGCAGATCAATCTGGTTCCCCATTTTCACACTGACTGTCTAGAATGAGATCTCGCTGAAATGTATGAGAATCCTTACTATGAAGTTAGACTGGAAAAAGTGATACTTTGAAGTTAGAGAACGACGTAAAGAAAAAAGGGGTGTAACGTGTCCTTTAAAATAATGCTTTGTAAATCTTTTCATATCACAGTAAGTCTAGCATGTTTACTTTCAATAGGAATGGGTTATTAGCTGCAACACACCCTGAGACAACATTTCTTAGAAGAATTCTTCTCGTGGTTGAAGCAGGTGCTTTGGCGCTAGATGACTCAGCCAGATGCTGAGCGACAGCTTTACAGGATGTCTCCTTGCACCCTAAATAAGTGAACTTTAAGTGCTGTTCTAAAGATGTTAATTATTTTGGTGTTGCTCTGTGTTTACAGATTCCTTGTTGGCCAGTTTCTTAAAATGTTATGACAGCTTGAAGGACATTTCTTAAGAAATCCAGCCAGGTGCGCAACTACTTGCATGCTTTCTCATATAGTTGCATTTTACATTGAATTGGAATCAGTCAAAAGCCATTGTAGCTGAAAAACTTTGATTGCAACTAATATAGACTGTATATATCTATATATTATAAATATACTACTAATAATAAATAATATATTACTTGCTATTAAGGCTGAATCCCCACTGCAATGCAGCAGAATGCGTTAAATGCACACAATTGCGTGTACAATTCCGTGGCGTCACCATTTGCGCAAGCAATTTTGCCATTTTCCGTTATGGAAACGCATGTGATTGCGCAAACAATTGGTGATCGCATGCGCTACCAAAAAGTACATGCATGCGCAATCGCATGTGCATCTGAAATCACAGGAGTTTTTGCTTTCCTTTGCTTTCCACACAAACGCGTGAAAAACGTGTTAGTGTGGCCTATCCCTAAATCAACGTTTGTTACTTTCCTTCTGGTCTTTCTTTTTAAGCCAAAGATGATTCGATTTAAAAACATCAGATATAATGAAGCTTATGAGAATGAGAAAAGCAAATATATAACCAGGATTATGTACTAAGAAGAGAAAATCCAGTAACAACATTGGGGCATTTGGTATGTGGTACATTTAACTTTTAATGTCAGCATAGAATGGTATACACCAACCTAATATACAAAGCTTTAATTATTCTGTATATCACACTCTGAATGGATATTGCACACCAAATACAATCAGCATTATATCTGTTATTCACCTGTTTAACATCAAGATGCAATATTTAAACTACTGTTTGCCTGTAGTAATATATGCATACCTATCACACATACTTTAGCAGCACCAAACAATTGTTAAACACCCCCACCACACCCCATCACAAATTTGGTATGAAAGGGAGGCACAAATAATTTGTACTTTTAGTTAAAGCTGTCACCACTAACACTGATGCCCCTCACTGGACACATAGGTGAACTAATTTTACTGATCTCATTATATTTAACATCAATCATTATTAAGATGTATTTTACGTTACACTTTACCTACTGAAAACATTTCAAGATCTTGAAGAATAGATTGGCCTAACATCAATGAAAACTCGTAAAAAACAAGTTAGTACCGTACATCCAAAATATAACTTAAATCAGTCCTAAAAGTGTACTTAAGCTTGTCATACACAGAACAATTTAATTTACTGATCACTTGTAGCAACCAAAAATTAACTTGCAGATTAAAAGGTGATTAGTCATGGTATGTATGTATGTAAATAGGGCTTATAATGTATCTGGGCATGCTCCAACCTTAAACTTGGAGGTCACAGCTCACAGTGCTGGCAGGAAAACCCATCATTTTTACTGCTGCTGTTACTTTGAATAGACTGAAGCTAGAAGCATGATCCTAGAGTCATTTTAAAGGAGGCCACTGCTATGGAGACCACAGTTCCCCTTTAATGCTGCCACTGTGGGTAAATTTGTATTTACCAGTCACTATGGGCAAACTTTATGTACCAATTACTGTGGGCAAACTTAGATGTGCCAGTCATTGTGGAAAAACTTTATATACCAGTCACCGTGGGCAAACTTTTATGTACCTGTGGCATGAGAGCATGTTACATTTACAAGTCTGTGTGGGCTGGGCATGAGGACATCTAATATTTAAAAAGAGAGAGAAAGAGATCCCTCTTATAAATGATGATTAGTATTTGTTGGAGCCCAATGGTTACAGCATCATAAAACTTTTAATTAAACACTTTAAAAGAAATACACACATATATATAAAACTCGCAAAAGCACAATCTTCCAAATAGAAAAAACAAATGAAAGGCAACACAAAGACCTAGCTTAATCTGAAACAAATCTGATCAGAAATCTAGAGCACTTGGTGTATCCCTGAGCTGTACAGATGGTAGAGAAGCTAACATTGTCTCTTGGCCCAGGGCAATTGTAATTATAAGCTGCCCTTTTGCCCAGTCCAGACTGATAAACATAAGATGTCCTCATGCTCAAGGGACAAAGTTAGCATCTCTACGCTTGTGAAGGTTCTCATTCATCCAGGTCATGGTATATCTGTTGTATTCAATTAGATCAACTGGACTTGAAATGTAGTTCTTGAAGACGTTTCGCTAGTCATCCGACTGGCTTTCTCAATTCAGAATGACTTGTACAAGAATCTGTGGCAATTATGTACCCTGGAAAATCCCAATTAGCATATCACAGCCAGGTGTTAAGGGTGTGATTAGATAGTGGCTAAGAGGTGTTATAGGAACGCCCAGAGTAAGGTGTTAAAACAGCATTGTACATGGCAGACAGTTGGTGTCGAACCCCCCCACCTCTATTTAGGCTTGGTTTCTTTATTTTCACATAAATGGCCTCCTTAACACCTCTCTTGAACCAGTCACGTTCCTTTGCCAGTATATTAACATTACAATCTTCAAAGGTATGTCCTTTATCCTTAAGATGCAGATACACGGCTGAGTCCTGACCCGAGGAATTGGCTCTTCTGTGCTGGGCCATACGTTGATGCAGTTGCTGTTTGGTCTCCCCCACATACAAATAAGAGCATTCTTCACTGCACTGCACTGCATATATGATGTCGCTTTTCTTGTGTTTAGGTATTGGGTCTTTCGGATGTACCAATTGCTGCCTCAGTGTGTTGTTCGGTTTAAAGCAGACAGGGATACGATGTTTTTTGAAAAGAGCCTTAACATCCCTCAAGAAAGACATAGCACATGCACTTTAATATTTATCTTAATATTTATCTTAATATGTATTTTACTTATTAGCACTTTACATATACTTGAAGTATGTTGTTACACTTGTAATAGGTCCATTGATGATGATGTCATTTATTGTGGGAGTGACTTAAACTATATATAGTTCACAATGTGTGATCATTTGTTAGCTTGAGAAAGGTCTTAGAACCAGACCGAAACGTTGCTGATTGCACTTTTGTATGCACTTTATTTGTTGCACTGAATAAATTGTGAAAAGGACCCTGGAGTGCATCCATCTTTTATTCCATTATTTATATATATATATATATATATATATTCCCAGCCCACAGTCTGTGTAATCTTATATTTACCAGTATATGTGGGCTGGGCATGGGGCATTTTATATTTACCAGTCTGTGTGGGCTGGGCATGAGGGCGTCTGATATTTACAAGTCTGTATGTCCTGTCCATGAGGTCATCTTATATTTACCAGTCTGTGTGGGCTGGGCATGGGGGAATCTTATATTTACCAGTCTGTATGGGCTATGCATGAAGGCATCTGATATTTACCAGTCTGTGTGGGCTGGGCACAAGGTAATTTTATATTTACCAGTCTGTGTGGGCTGGGCATTGAGGCATCTTATATTTACCAGTCTCTGTGGGCTGGGCATGGGGGCATCTTAAATTTACCAGTCTGTATGGGCTGGGCATGAGGGCATCTGATATTTACCAGTCTGTGTGGGCTGGATCTGAGGGCATCTTATATTTACAAGTCTGTATGTGCTGGGCATGAGGGCATCTTATATTTACCAGGCTGGGCATGAGGGCATCTGATATTTACCAGTCTGTGTGGGCTGGGAATGAGGGCATCTTATATTTACAAGTCTGTGTGGGCTGGGCAAAAGGACTTCTAGTCCATGTGGGCACATCTTATATTTATAAGTCTGTGTGGGCATCTTACATTTACCAGTCAGTGTTGTGGGCTCTTCTATTTACTAGTCTGTGTATCAGCCCTCCAGTTCACTAGTGAGTTTAAAGTCAGCCCTCCAGTCCACCAACTAGTGGTACTGTCAGCCCTCCAGTTTACCAGCCATTGTAACATCAGCCCTCCAGTTCACTAGCCAGTGTAAAGTCAGCCCTCCAGATCACCAGCCAGTGTGAAATCAGCCCTCATGTTCTCCAGTCAGTGTTCCCTCTGCTGCGGCTGTTGGTTGATTTAAAAAATTAACCTGTGGGTACTAGGGGTCAGCTCCTATAATCCAGATATCCTACCCTAGCAAATGTGCCTTATGTACTCTGCCCCAGCAGCCTCATTGGTTTCCAATGGAAAATGTCTAAAAACAATTAATTTTTTTCAGATTTATATTTATTACAGCTTTGTAACCTACCTTCCGTGTCAGTTCCCCGGAGTTTTAACAAATTCCTCGTGGGAGTTTGGGGTGGTCTCACTGGTGTGCAGAAGACCACCCCAGAATCCGGGAGACTCCTGAAACTACCGGAAGGGGTGCAATAACTGTGTAACCCACCTCTATGTTTTAAAAGAAATCTAAGTAGGCACGGTAACTAAAAATGCTCTCTAGTGCACCACTGATCAAAACAAGGAAGCTGTAGCCTTGCTCCCTAGAACAGTGATGCCCAACCTTGCTGGGGTGGATCAAGGATGGGGCCACACCTGCGGCTCAGGTTGGACACACCTGCCCTGCATATATTGCATTTCATACAAAAAAAAGGTAATATTTTCAGTTTATTTCCTACCCAGCAGTACTGTAGGTATTGTTTGGGGATTTAAACATGTAACCTCATTTTAAAATGTGAAGCAGATTACATATTGGTGTAGAGACATGTTTATAGAAAATATGTGCATAGAGTCAATGAATAGTGTAATAGCGCTGGCAAAAATGCCCTTCTTAGTTACAGAATCTACTTACATGTAAGGTAGATAATTCATATTTTATATTCAGACCTTCTCTACCATACTACAGCCCCCTACTGAAGAACTGAGTGTATGAATATATTGTTGTGTCGCTCACAGGCAGTGT
Organism: Hymenochirus boettgeri; assembly: GCA_019447015.1. NCBI lineage: Eukaryota > Metazoa > Chordata > Amphibia > Anura > Pipidae > Hymenochirus > Hymenochirus boettgeri. The sequence continues at coordinate 142,378,163 of CM033470.1, read as the reverse complement.
CAGACTGGCTCACAGGGTTACAGGGGAATCCCCCAGTGGGCCCACAGCACATTCACCGAAGAAAACGGAAAACTACTAAAATTTAAATACAGAGCCAAAGGGACAGTAAGAAATGTATTATAATAAACAATAGGAGTCAGTAGGAGTAAGACAGACGTGTAAATTAGTGATATGAGAAATATGAAATGTTCCGGGAGGTCCCCTGGTCTCCAGTTTCCTTGTGGACCCCAACAGTCACACATGGCCACATCTACCATAAGGCAGAGTGAGACAGTTGTCTCAGGTGGCAAACCTGCACTGAAGAAAAAAAGGCGGCAGAGAAGCAGTTATGGAAGAATTTTTTTTTTCCTTGACCAGTCAAGAAAAGAAAAAAAATAATTTCTCCTAGTAACAGATATGATTAGGTTAGCTTTAGTAAGTTAGGTTAGTAAGGACCCCGCTGAAATAGTCTACCTTAAAGTTGGTTGTGGTAGGCTTACAAATCTTTTGGCTTAAATCTTTTATACTACAGAAAGTATGGCATTTCTAATGTATTGCAACAGTTGTACCAACATGTATAGCACAGACTATAAAATAGGTTATTTTTATTTGAGCAACAAAAACCTGAAAGGAGCAATATGGTAGTGGCAACAAAAGCTGCTTGAAAAAGGTATGTAATATCTGTTTCTAGTAATTTACATTATTGCTATTTGACTGTCTGAGGAACTGTTTAAATACCTATGTGATAAGTTAAAAAAATCATAAAACGTTAGCCACACCCATCAACAAAGCAACACCCATTTTAACATGGCAGTGGGCGTGAAAGGGTGGAAATAAAAAGTTTGGCTCAGGCAGCAAAAAACCTAGAAGTGCCCCTGCAGTCACAGGTTACCCTGCTCTCCCACAGAGCCACTATTTGTGGAGTCTCCATACTTAGCAGATACACATTTCTTTAGAGGATTGGCCACCCTCATTGAACTGCTTATGAAATACAGTACCGTATTTAGCTCTCTCTATATTTTTATTCCTACATTTCTTGGACATACAATCTCATTTTTTTGACATAGATGAATTGAATTTGTTAATTATTGATTCAGTTTGGAACCTATGAATTTCTTATATTGATCAATAAGATCTTACCAATGAATTACAGTTTTTTAAAGGGATTTTTACCTAATTGATTCTCACTTGGAAACACTGAATTTCTTTGGAACCTATGAATTTCCTATTGATTAACAGTATATTAATGAATTTTTGCTTTTTAAAGGGACTTATACCTGAATTTATGAATATTATTAATTTACTGAGATCATCATTAATGTTTTTTGTATATTTTTTTTAGATATGGAAATGAATGTGCAATCATTACAGGCCCAGTATTGCTAATTATCAATGCTGCACTTTTATAAATATAAAATACATACCCTCTAACACATTTCCCTAAAAGTTACACTTATAGAAAAAGCTTTTTTTAGAGCTGCAAAGGGAGGATAATGTAGATAAACTGATCTAGCCCAGCAATGCATATCTTATCAGATTATCTCATGAAAAGGAATGTTTGAGGGTCCTCACCCCTGGGCTCGCTTTCTAACTCTCGCTTTACTCACCTGAATTTCCTTCGGTGCATTGCTCCTACACAATGAGAAACATGTGGTTTGCATAGGTTTACTGTATGTGAACAAGTGGGAAATTATAGCAAATAATTGTGCATTATACAACCCTAAAGTAAATAACTGGCAATCACCCAGCCCCTCCCCCCATCACACTACATATAGAAACTATCAGTTCTAAGTAAAGTTTATTTGTCTGTCACTGCATGGCTAATTGATTCAACATAAATATCAGGGGAAGGAATAAGCATTATCTGTTTCCCATAGCAGTTTTACTTTCACTATAACACAAAATCATTGGGTGAATGCTATTGGCTGTAGTGGGGCACAGACCATCCACTGCACATGCTCCACACTCTAGCTGTGCCTCAGTTTTGGGAGGGGGTGGATACATAGAGAGGAGACATGTATACTAACTAGGAGTGAGCTGAACAGGACATGAGGAGATCTAGTGACAGGGAGCTCTTGGAGCAAAAAGAGATCAGCACTAAAAATATATTAAAGTATAAAGACAAGTATTTTTTTTTTCATTTTAGTGTCCCTTTAAAATATGAATAAATGACCAACTAAACCATAATATTTACCAAAAATCAACCTCTTCCTTTATATAGGTTAAAAAAAAAATCTAGTAATTGTTTCTTCAATAATAAAACATTTTGTATTCTTCAGAAAAGCTAGTTCAAACAAAACCGTAGGAAACCACTATGGTTGCATTGAATAATCATGGCCTCATAACTGCTACACTTGCATCTTTTTCAGGATGTGTCACTCACCGAAAGAACATTAACGGAAAAGGCTTTCTGTCAGTATAACACAGACCACAGAGTTCTCTTTCATATAGAACAAATAAAAACACAACATTTTTGATAAATAAAGCAGCATGCAGGATAGCTGGATATTGGCACGAGTCAATATTTTGGCCCCAACAACTGCCGCATGCAATATTTTGGTTGATCATGTCAAAATGTAATTTGTCATTTCTAAAGTGACCAGTCACACTTAACCAATTTCTAGGCAAAATCACTTGGCCCAAGTGATTGAGGATGTCGCTAAAACATGATCAAGTCTATTCATTCCAAAAATATTGTCTGTCCCTTGTTATTGCACAACAGCCAGACTATTGATTGGTTTATTGAATTGTATGCCTGCCAGGTCCTGGTCAAGCTTAAAGGGGAACTGTGGTCCAAAAATGTCTTTAGGTAAATTGAGGCAAATTGATAGGAATTGTTCCCCTGAAAATTTTTGCAATGTATTTCCATTGTTCATTTTGCATAGTTTTGAAAATATTTACATTTTTGTGTGTGATATGGCAGCTGCATCACCAGGTCCCCTGCACTTCCTGCTTCCTGCTCTGAAACTGTCAGTCAATCTGTCCTGTGTCTCCTCCTGCCCTTTGAAGCCCCCCTGGTCCCTCCCACTCATGGACCCCATGGTCCCTCCAGTTGCAGGCCCCCATGGCCCATTATCTTACAGCCCCATGTGGCCTCGCCCACCACTTGTGGGTGCCGTGGCCCCGCCCACCAATAGTTGTCTAAGCCCCGTCCACTTGTGGGTGCCAAAGCCCCGCCCACTTGCGGGTGCCGTGGGTTACTCAGACCCCCCCCCTACAGAAAACTGTGTTCACACAGTAAAAGAGAAGGGCTGTAGATTCCCTTACCTTCTCTGTCAGGACTTCACACAGCAGAGAGGAGGAGGGACTTCCTGTCTCCCTCACACACTGAGGGAGTCTGAGGCTGTGCTCGCCGGCGGCACTGTGCAGGAGAAGCCTCAGGAATGTCACAAGTCAGCCTCCCACCCATTAACTTTCTGGTCAGTCATTTCTGTATATCTTGTTCTGTGGAGCACGTAGAGAGGTGGTTGATGGCTCATTTTAAAGGTAGGAAACTGGCCGTTCAAGCTTAAATTTGGAGACCACAGTTCCCCTTTAAGCAGTGTAAATGGGTAAATGGTTAAAGGATCCCTATGGTAAGTACAGAAAGGGAAGACTTTTAAAGGGCATGTACACCCTTAAAACAAACTGGTGACTTGTCAGTTATCTGCCTGTAACCCATACTGCTATTTTTCACAGTTTATTACATACATTTGTAAGCTGTGTTCTGGCAAATGTATCTGCATCCTCCCTCAGCTCCAAGAGCTTTTTATATGCTTCAGCATGTGCAGAGGAGGCAGCAGGTGAAACAGTAGTCAGCCATTGGCTGTGATATTTCACAGCCTTGATTGACTGCGTGGGAAGCTTACTCTGACAGAATAGAGACAATAATTATCCTTAAAAATCTGGTTAGTGGTACAAAATATATCAGTTGGGGTTGGATGCACGTAACTGACAATTGACCATTTATTTTTTTGAGGGGGAACATTACATATTAACATAGTAATCAAGGGTGAATAAAGACATATATCCATCTAGTCTAAAAATGTAAAAAAAAAGGCTAAAAATGGGGGGGAGGGGAATTCCTTCCTGACTCAACCTGAATCAACCAGAACCACAGTAAATGTATTAATACCAGTAATTCTCAATATTATTTAATTTTAGAAACTTATCTATCCCACTTTAAAGCTATTCAATGAACTTGCCATTACCACATCTGCTGGAAGACAGTTCCTCACTGTAAAGAAACCTTTCCTAACCTGAAGATGAAACTTCTTTTCTTTCAATCTTAAAGAAAGTCCTTTGATATGACCTATTAGTTAATGCACCAAATAGGTTCTTGGGGCCCATTAATATATTTGTATAAAGTTATCAAATCCCCGCGCAAACACAGCTTCTCCAATGAAAACAGCTACAGCTTGTCTAATCTGCCTGCATATTCAAGACAATATCATGCTAGCTCTAGCCGGGGCTGCCTGGCATTGTTTACCAGAACTAAGTCTGTTATCTACCAGAACCCTTAATTTTTTTTCCATCAGAGATTCACTTAGCACAGAGTTATTTATGGTGTAGGTGGCACAAGGATTGTTAAACCCTAAATGTATCCCCTTACATTTATCCACATTGAATCTCATCTGCCATTCTGCTGCCCATTTTGATAATCTATCCAGGTCTGCTTGCAGCAATTGCATATCGTTTGAAGTTTCTTAAGCTCTGCATATTTTCAGGGAGATTTAATAAAAAGTTCTTCAGGCTCATTTACCCAGAGCCACTACTGCTCTGGGTAAAAGTCCTGTTTGTGATTTAATATCGCGTTTCCAAATGTGGGTAAATGCCAGTAGGCGTTAAAATCATGCGCTAAAATGAGTGCAAACGGGATATTAAATCGCGAGCGTCGGATGCGTGGGTGATTTTTGCGTAACCCGCGCATCCAATACTAATATGGAGCAAAAGTCGCGCTAACCGGTTCAAAAGGGTGCTAATTTTGCCTCAACCAATCAGATCTTATTTAACATTTGAAAGTTAACATCTGATTGGTTGGGGCAAAGTTTGTACCCTTTTTAACTATAAGAACTTTTATTGAATAACCCTGTTATAAGCAAAGACAGAGACCTTGCTCTTAATGTCCCTTCTAAGTAATTTATAAAAAGATTAAAAAGAAGAGACTCCAGTACAAAACCCTGAGGTACTCAATATCCAATTCTCTATCCATGTAGAAATGTTTTTTTCTAGGCCAGCTGTCCTCAATTTATACATTAGTCGCATATGTGGCACAGTATCAAAAGCTTTTTCAAAAAGAGTAAACTACATCCACTGCTATGCCTGAATCTAAATTCTTACTCACCAAGTAAATTTGTCTGACGAAATCTAATTCTCATAAATCTATGCTGACTACTGCATGGCTCGAAATCGAACCCTAACCCGAGTTAGTTCGAACTAGTTCTGTTAGTTCGAACTGTTCATTGGGAAGGAAGTGTTTAAACAAGTTTTAGTGACAGGTGCGAGTTCCCCAGACCATTTGCCAGATGCCACAGCCATTTGCAGTAAGTTACCATTTTTATTTTAACTGTTATACACCCAAACTTTCCAAACTATTAGTCTCCCAAAGACTATAATGGGTTCGTTTCCGAACTACCAAACTTTTACTGAAGTTCGGTAATTCGGAAATGAACCGAACTTCACTAAGTTCGGCCATCTCTACTGACTAGTACTAATAAGATCAGTTCTGGAGACAAAATCAAGGATATGGTAGAATTGGCTGTTTTCCAATCCAACGGCACATCACCAGACAAAAGTAATCATTTCCTTTAAAGAGGCTTGGGCTTCTTCTTGGACAGACAGAATATTAAGGGATATACAGGGAGATTCAATAAAAGTTCTTATCGTTTAAAATGGTGCTAATTTTGCCCCAACCAATCAGATCTTATTTAACATTTGTAAGCTTACATCTGATTGGTTGGGGCAAAATTAGCACCATTTTAAACGATAAGAACTTTTATTGAATAAACCTGATAGTTTACTAAATGATTTAGTTAATTGTGTTATTTTTCTTTATTGGTTCTGGGATTTAATTCAAAGTTCCTTTTTCCAACCAAAATTAGCAATAAATAATAGTTTCTAAACAATACACAACAAATATCTGTTGTATTCAATTAGATCAACTGGACTTGAAGTTTAGTTCTTGAAGACGTTTCACTAGTCATCCGACTGGCTTTCTCAATTCAGAATAACTTGTACAAGAATATATATCTGCATATATGATGTCGCTTTTCTTGTGCTTCGGTGTTTCGAAAAGCGACATCATATATGCAGTGCAGTGCAGTGAAGAATGCTCTGATTTGTATGTGGGAGAGACCAAACAACAACTGCATCAACGTATGGCCCAGCACAGAAGAGCCAATTCCTCGGGTCAGGACTCAGCCGTGTACCTGCATCTTAAGGATAAAGGACATACCTTTGAAGATTGTAATGTTAACATATTGGCAAAGGAACGTGACTGGTTCAAGAGAGGTGTTAAGGAGGCCGGAGTCTTTTCCAAAGTCTGTTGATACAATGATATCTACAGAGGACTAATTGTAATCTCTGCAAGCATAGATCCTTTGGGACTTGTAGTGAGGTAACAGTTCTACTGAAAGCACTGGGATTAATGCAGTTGTGATTTTCAAGGGAAATATTATTGTGGCCAGGAGTCTGTCATCCCAACTGCGCTTAATTATATTTAACATCCAATGCACATCCAAAGAACTTCTTTTTAGTTCATTTTTACCCGATAATTTACTACTTTACTGCCCGTCTTACATTAACTCTGCGGATGCATGTGATGTTTTCTTTTAGTCTGGCTTTGAGAAAAAATATATTTTTTGCACATTAGAAAATGACTGTACTTAAAGGAAAATAAAAATGAACCAAGGAAAGGAAATTCACCAATTGTCTTGATTGTAAATCTCAGACTTCCTGTCAAATCCTATCTGGTCTCTTTATGTATGAGATTGTTGTGCTGGGTACACACCATACAATACATAGTGCCGTGTATTGGTCGGTCGGCCAGAAATATCATATGGTGTGGGTGGGGGCGGCTGGAACAGACAAACGGGCGATCGGGCCTGTTGGTAAATCAGTCACGTGAACTGTAGGATGCCTCCACTATTGCTGCGACTGACAGTTTTAACTACAAGAACATTTATTGGATAGGCCTAAGATCTGTACTGTTTGACTGTTTGTACCCACCTTTAGTCCATTTACACGCCAGCCAATCTGCACATCATTAAACCTGATCAGAAGTTTTAATAACGTAATCGGGTTAAAATTTTTGCCGTGTCCAATCCATTTTTCGACTGATTTTGCTGAAAAAAAGCAAACATATTAAATGTTTTATATTATTCATATTAAATTTATTTTATATTATTCATATTAAATATATCCCCTGTCTCGGACTGTTTGTGTTAGGGCAGTTCATAGGTTCGGGAATCATTTACCGGTAGGCCTGGTGTGTTAGCATGTTCAGGGATGGGCAGGATCTATTCTGTTCTGTTCTACTAAAAAATATCTACAGAAATGGCTGTAAGGCTGGGTACACACCAGCAGATATTTTCGACCGACTGGCATGACACTTTTGGTCGGTCGGCCTAAAATATCTGCTGGTGTGGGGTGGCCGACCGCGACCGACCATGATCGTCTGGATCGGACGTGTCTGTAAATCCCCATCGATCCCATAGGAAACCGCACGGTCGATTGCTCGTAGCGAGCACTAGGTCGGGACAAATAGTCCCTTTGTGTGTACCCAGCCTAAAGTAACCGTTTGTACCACCTTTATTTTTCTTATACAGTTCTGAACATACATGCAGTTTATATTTAATGCCTGCATTTACATCTGGCCATCCCCTAAAATGTTTATGAACTATATCCTAACCTATAAACCCTATAACACAACTATCATTATTTATAATTGTGTTGGAAAACCGAGAACTCCGAGAAAAACCCATGCACAAAGGGAGAACAAGAGGGATAATTCACCCAGAGCCACAAGCATTCAGGTCTTTATTTAACATGGTTTTGTTGTCCTGGGTAAATTCCGAACGGGATTTACCTCTGTGCAACTTAAACAGCAGCAGTTAGCCTGTAAATCGATATTAAAATTCTGGCGCCTGTCTTTTTTTACACCTGTATTGACTCTGCAATTCCGATCTTAAACTCGAGGCTATTTATATATATATATATATATATATATATATATATATATATATATGTGTGTGTATATATATATATATATATATATATATATATATATATATATATATATATATACTAACCTATATACCGCTGTTATATAGCTTAGTGTAACTTTAAAGGTTATCTCCGCTGGCAGTTTTTGGTTTTCAGTTGAAGTCAGTTCAGTTTCAGTTGAATTGAAGATAAAAAGATAAAACCTAACTTTGTTTGTAGGTCCTGTAGGTTTTATTGAAGAACAGTAGGTAAGACACAGCTCTTGTAGCGTTCTTCAATTAAACCTAAATCCAAAAATTGGCTTTTGCTAGTGGAGATACTGTTTAAGACAGAAATGTTGCCGTAACTCAGGCTTGTCTCCCCCCCCACCCCCTTTTGCCATGTTTTGTGCTATGTTCTGTTAACTGCTCACTGTGTGCTGTGATCTGTTGCGATTTTCTAATGCGATCATCATTTATTTGCAAAATCGCACATAATACCTGTCTATATAGGCACATGAAAAAGAGGAAACAAATCAATAGGCCACGCAATTTTTTCTAGGAGCATTTTTATCCATAATCTCATGAGAAAATGCACATAAAAGCGGATACAAACAGTGGCGCTGAGTACACAATGGTTTGTGGGGTAATCAAATGCAAATCAAAACTCTGGACATAATCTAACTTTACTACATGGTGACTATTGCTGTTATAATATTTCCCCAGTGGGTGGCAATGTATATTTTATATATATATTGTATATGAAAATAGATCAAGGACCTTATTTGCTAAAGAACAATACCAAGGGAACAAAACTTAAGGAATGAATAAACTGTACTATTGGTTGAAATATGTGTGTCTTACATACACTATATACAAAGTATTGGGACACCTAATAAAATATGAATTTTCATGCTGACCCATTGCTGCAGTTAAAATCAAGTACCGGCCAAGCAATCAGGTTTACAAACGTTATTATATTTAAAAGAAAACCGAAACGCAACCACCAATGATAAAACGTGCTAGATCATGTTAAGAGTTTTACAGATGGTTCCAATATAACGAAGATCACATGGTCTGACCATGCGTATGTTTTAGTAGGTCTAACTGGTTCTATCAGCAAAAGCAAGCTATAACTGGAGACAGTGTTGTGCTGAACTTTTGGGGTCCGCCAGGAAATCTGAGACCAGGGGCCCACCCAACATTTCATATCACTATTATCACCTATTTACATATCTATCTTAAAGGGTATGTCCATCAAAAAATGAACTTTCTTTCTAACTGTTTTACTGAAGAACAGGAGGTAAATGAACTATTTCTTACCTCCCGTTCTTCAGTGAATCTTGCAGGAGAACTTACTGGGATCGTTCCAGCGCTGACAGAGCCGTGGCCGAAATCCCAGACGCCTCTGACACTTCCACTCTCCTTAGCACAGTGTGCGCATGCGCGCACAGTGCAAAGGTCTGGAGATGCGTCGGAGGCATCGGGGATTTCCACAAAAGGGACAAGGCTGATACTATGTTGGTCTGTAAAATTTATCACCCAAAACCCAAAATCATTTGTTAGCTCTTAAATCCCTACGAGGTGAGGTTGCGATCCTTCACCAATTCAATCATTTCTATAGCACATTGTACGATGGCCACACTTGACCATGCCCACACTTCCGTGTCATGTTACCCACTGTCTAATTGAAGGTAACCTGTCCCAAGTAACCAATGATCAATTAAACCTACTCAATTACCAAATTACTGCTTCCAAACTCTTTGACTTAAATCAGGGAAAGCACCTGGGACCTGAGAGTTTTACCATTACATTCTACAAATACTTTAAAGACACATTTGTTGCTCGCCTTAGTATTCAATGCACTTTCCAACAGGTTCAGAGACTCTCTCTACAGATTTACTCTGCGCTAACATTGTTGTAATCCCCAAAGAAGTAAAAGATACTACTCAATGTGGTAGCTACTGACCGATCTCTTTGATCAACACAAATATCATTTAAATTAGCTTACCACTGCCACGCCATTCAGCTACTATACTATACTACTATGATTTATTTCTGACGTAGAAGGCCCCTCCCAAAAAGGAGGTATGTCTTCCTAATGGAGGACTATTTGTACGAGGGTTAGTGCTTGGATGGTCAGCCTATGACTAAGTGAGTATCATAGCCCAAAATGCGTCAGGCGATCCAGTATAGCGCTCTGTTTGTCACTTTTGTCTGTATGAAATAAAGGAACTTTTAACGTACTTTTAAGATTGGATCCAGAACGTTTTTTCCCCAGTGTGCGCTACCTGTTTTTGATCAGAAATATTGTCTTTAGTTTCAGGATCTTATGAAGGGTCCAGGGCAGACTCACCTGGGCCACCAACGTGGACGAGTGGGTACAAGATAATACATTACTATAAATGCATTATTTGCAGATGTACTAGCAACATAAGAATTCATTTTACACATCATGCCACCGCGAGGATATTGTACTAGCAAGTGGTCTGGGGTGTCCACACCAAGACCAACCTGTTTTAAATGTGAGTTTCATCAAACCCTAAGGATATTGCATGTTTAACACTGTCCATGTGTATAATAGCATATAAGGATAAAGCCTGGGGGGAGAGTAAGGGGCAATCCTAGTATTTACTATCTATACTACTTTGTCTACTGTCTAGATGCCGAGAAAGCTTTTGATAGGATTGACCGGGATATATGAACTCTCTGCAATCGATTTTTTTTATATTCTACCCCATCCGCTACTGTGTCTAACATGGGTTACTCTTCCCAATGCTGAAAAGTGACGTTTAGCATTTTTACAGTTTTAGAATGGTACAGTCACATGCTGTCATATCCTTGAGTGTATTTTAGTCCTAGATGTGTCAGAAAGAAAACAATACAATATATATCTGCCTACAGCATAGGACCAGTCATGGGTCAGAAAGAATTTTATATTTACTTTTTTTTGACATTCTTTCAACTATTTTAGTATATGTCATGATGTTGTGTCATGGCATTTGTTTGAAATTTGGATAACTTTGTAACTTAACCCCCAAGAACAATCCAATTACATATTAGGTAAAGGGAAATCTCTTGTATTCTGTTAGATCAACTGGACTTAAAGTTTAGTTCTTAAAGACGTTTCACTAGTCACACGACTGGATCTCTCAATTCAGAATGACTTGTACAAGAATCTGTTGGCAATAAAATATATACAACAGATATACCATGACCTAGATGAATGAGAACCTTCACAAGCATACAGGGAAAGGGATACATTTTTTTCAGAAATTGCTGGATGACATAATACACAAAACTAGAATATGGGGCATTAATTTCCTGCCGTTTTCATCAAAATCGCTAATAATGCGATTTATAAAAGGGTGAAAACAGCAGACGAAAAGTTAATGCGGCGAAAGGTTAACAAGGCGGTAACTGCTCTTTGGCGTTAACACTGGCCATTTCAATTCGCCAGCTTCGAGCCAAAGAGCGCAGGGGCATATGGCCACCGAGCCACGGGTGGTCGCATTTGCCAGAGGGACGTGGTAGGGTGTATGCACAACCCCTTCCCAGCAGCCCCTCCCAGTCCCCTGCCCTGTACTCTTGGGGAGGGGAAGAGGGACCATCCAGTGGGGGCACTGACAAGTGCCTTTTGGGGTAAGGGGGTTCCGCAGCTCTAACCGGGAACCCCTGCCCCTGTAAGGGCCATTGCAGCACTCAGAAGTGCCTTTGTGGCTCTGACAAGAGCCCCTTGGGGCTTAAGGGGTCCCACAGCTCGAATCGGGACCCCCGTTGGCTCTTAAAAGAGCTTGGGCTGTGTCTTCTTTCTTTCCATCTGGTGACACCAGCTCCACTGAGGCCACCAACCCCGGGAAGCGAGGTCGATGTTACCGGCATCTTGATCCAGTCTTCTTTCTTCACAGCCAGCAACACCAACACCGCTGAAGTCGCCGATGCCAGGAGAGCTCACTGCGTCTGCCAGTGAGCCCGCTGGCACCGCAGGCTTCAATAGAGTCAATGTTGCTGGCCTCTTCTTTTTTCTTTCTTCTGCCATCTACTGTAATGACTTCTGAGCTCTGCGGAGATTTGCAGCTCTTTATATAGGTTTGAAGAACATCCTAATACAATTCTGATTGGTCAATTTCTGAAAAATGATTGGGTACTGTATAATGTGTGATTGCAGGCATCTATAAATATTCCAGTATGTCTTAAAAATGGCCCCATTTTGTACGGTACCGTACTAATAATACGCATAGCCTTGTTGGTGTGTGTATCTACTGATAGTTTTAAAACTCAATACAACTTCTTTAATTATTTTAAACATAATGTATTTTTAAAGGGCATGTCCAGTGTAAAAATAACTTAAGCTAGGAATGAAGATCAACCCACCAAACCTAGTTTTCGCATTAATAAAATTTTCCTAAGCTGCCCCTGAATTTACTTACCTGAGTCCCTCACCGCCTGGGCGCTGCCCCCCACATAAATAAAATTTTCCTAAGATGCCCCTGACCCAGTCCCTCACCGCTCCTCATCTGCTCTGCGGCTGACAGCCACTCCACTTCCTGGTTGTGGCTGTCAGTAAAGGTGCAACGTGGCATCACAAGCTCAAAACAGGAGCAGGGGGCAGCGCCCAGGCGGCGAGGGACTCAGGTAAGTCAGGTTAGTGACTTCAGGGGACTTTGTGTGTGTGTGTGTGTGAGAGAGAGAGAGACAGTATAAGTCAGAGTTCCCTCTAAGTGTATTTTATCTAGGACGTGGTTATTAAGCTTTACTATGCCTCATGTGTATTTCATCAAGTAACTGGCAAATGGGATTTAATAACATGTCCATTTAAAGTGAACAGGCAACAGGTATCTGGAAATTCATGAATAATTGAGCTAGAAGACATCACGCTTCTCTGATGTAGCAAATGTCTGTGGTAAATAGTGAAGCTGATTGGTTGTAGCAGGTAAAGGGAATTATGTGAAAGATGGACTGAAGTGTTATTTGCCTAATGAAAAAAATCAAAGATCTTTGTTTTAAGTTTTTAATATTCACTGGCTGTCAACAAATATACGAACTGGTTTGAAGGACACTAGCGTTCTTTGAACTCCTCTTGCTTTAAAAGCGCCCAGGGTGAGAACCTAATTCAAATTCCTGGGTCATGTACTTACCAATAGAATTTCCAATCATCGGCGCAGAACTCCTCACCTCCCCCTCCTCGCCCTGGGCCTCACCAATAGGAATACACACTTCTTCAACAGTGTGTCTTCCTATTAGTCAGCTAGCGGACCAAAGGGAGGATGCGGGGAACAGCGCGCCAGCGATCAGAACTTCTATAGGACTTAAATGTTGAACCCAGGGTTTAGGACCTAGCAGTTTAGTTCCTCAACCTGAACTTTTAAAGGACTGGACAAGAGGATTAGGGCTGTGGTGAGTATAGTTGTCCTTTAAAGAACATACAATGAAAAAATATTGGTAATAAATAAATTGGTTGAGGTTTTCGTGGTTACGTGGTCTCCCTCGCCAGTTAGTCAGCAGGAGCCTTATCTTACTCAACCAGCAATATGACTCACCATGGACATTCTCTTCTAGTGTTAATCACAGTATCGAGAGGCACCAGAGCTGTTCGCTAATCCAGCTATGGATTAGTCCTACACAGATGTGGCGAATCCATTGATATCTAATAATCTGAAAGTCAATACTTTCTACATTTCTTATTCCCACTATGTGCATTTCTGTCAACAAAAACTCCTTGAATTAGGATAATTCAGCCTAAAATGGTAACTCCTGATCTGGGGAGCCCCATTGTAGACTTTTCTTACATGGGCAAATGGGGTTTGGGTTAGAAACAAAGGCATACCTAGGAATCACTTAGCCCCCAGAAAATGTATGATAGGGCCCCTCTCCCTGCTTCATCTACAGTAGTTTTCTGGGAGGAGGCTGTATAAGAATATGGGACCCCTTGGTTAGAAAGGCTTTTGGCTGTGTAGACCTTTGATGATATTTCGGTCGATGGGTCAAAATATTGCTCTGTATTTTCACAGGGACCAACATTTTCCATCCTATTTCTCGTCAAAATCGTGGGGGGGGGTATCAGACATTAATTTCCATCAAACTACCAATTTGTTTTTTGAATAGGTTGTCTATCTAAAGAGAACATGGGACCTGGATCACCCTGTGCGTACACAGCCTTACAAAATGCACAGCAAATGGAACCTGGTAACAATGTTCCCCTATTATTTCTGTGTTTACTAGTATAATCATGGCTTGGGCACCTTGTGTTTTCTGACAGTATGTTATCAGCTTAAAGGGGATCTCCACCCAAAAAATATGTATGTTTTTTAAAAGGACACTGTACTGAAAAAAATTACTTTGCCTCAACCTATTCTATAAGTAAAAATGTGTAAGTAGCACTTACTCTGATGCACGTGTTGCTGCATGCCTTCAATCTAGCACTTGTTTTGCCCAAAAGCAGTATCCCCCTCTTAACCACTCCCACTTCCATCCGAGCTGATTTTTCCCCCACAAACTGTCAAGCCTGCACACAGCATACAGCATTCCAACTGTCAAATCTCTGTCACCATTCCAGCTACAGTAAAACTACTCACAGAAGAATAGTTTATGACATCAAGGCATTTGATTAACAGCTGAAATGTGAGATATTTTAGATTGGATATCTAAAGAAATAGGGGGCAGATCAACAAAAATATAATACAGTGGTGGTTGAGAAGAATTATAGTTAACAGTAATTAAACATTTAAAATGTTTTTTTTTTTTTCAGTTTAAATTTAAAAAAAGTTAAGTTTAATTGAAGAAAGGAGTTCCCGTTCTTTTACCTCCCGTTCTCCAATTAAACAATCAGATGACAGGAAGAAAGTGCGCATATGCACTCCTGATCGTGAAATTACAGAACGGTAGGTATTGCTCCTTTACCTCCTGGTCTTCAATTAAACTCAAAAAATTTTGGGTGGAGACACCCTTTAACTAAAAGTGCCCATAAACTGACATGTTCTTTATCGTGATCGAATTGCTATCGCAAAATGAATGAGCCAGACGGGAACATCACAGGAATGTCTGAAAGGTAAGAATGTGTAAAATGTGGTAGTTAGGGCTAGGCCACACTGCTGCTTTTTTTTGCGTTTGCGCTTGCGTTTTTTAAAAATCATTGAAAACGCGGCAACACAGAAAAAAACGCACGTTTTTGGGTGCGTTGCGATTTGCGTTCTGCATTTTTAATCGCAATCGCATGCGTTTTCCTATACCTATTGAAGAAATCGCATGCACAAACGCAACGAAAATCGCACATGAAATCCCATGCGATTGCGATTGCATTTGCGTTTGTGTTGCAGTGTGGCCTTGCCCTTAGACATTAGATAGATTAGGAACTTCTGGTACAGCGGATTATCGTAAAAATACGACCAAAGTCGTAAATTGTTTGTTTGTAGTTCCTGCTTTTTGGATGGGTGATCGCACAATCCCGATCTCGACTGTAATTGTACGACTGTGGTTGTAACTTTATGTTTGCAATTGTAAATGATTGCGGTTATTCACATTAAAGGTGCAGTAATGCAAAATAGTGATCCCACACCTTTATAAATATGGCCTTGATCACTGGCAAAAATCTACTTGATAAACACCAGGCTGCGGACAGTGTGTCTCACAGGTCAATAACAGGGAATTGTCAGACACTCATTCCACAAATTTGGAGATGAGTTGTCATTTTCATGCCCATGTAACATTCACACATACATGGCGATGTATATGTATGTTGATAAAAGGCTATTATTTTCAAAAGATTATTCATTGGACTTCATTCGGTTGCTTGAGGCTGAGGCCCCACTACAACGCACCGAATCGCGCTTGCAATTGCGAGCGTTATCGCATTTCTGTGCGTTGTCGCAGCTTGTTCCGCGTTTGCGCATGCAATTTCACTGTGTTCAATGAGAAGACGCATGCGATTACACAAAAAAATTGTTGAACGGAAATGGATGCGCAATTGCATGTACATCAGAAATCGCAGGAATTTTTGCGTACCCGCGGTTTCCATGTTATTTTAAAATGCGTGCGCAATCACGAGCAAACACACGAAAAACTCGTTGGTGTGGCCTAGCAGTGAGGAAACTGCACCATCCTCAGATTGATACATCTGAATTCCTAGGACCATGTGTGGAGTAATTTTAGCTCCTTCTTACAGGAAAATTCCTTGGAAATAATTTTCTGACGCAACTGGAGTTTCCTACAGATCAGCTTTCCTACAGAGCTGTCACTATTGTTACATACAGCAAAGCTATTTTAAAGATGTCATATCTCCACAGATATTTTTAGCATTAAAAAACACAGAATGTAGATCAAAGCAAAATAATAATGTGCATCATGGTCAGGACCCTTACACTATAAAGGGCATGTCCAGTCCCAATACAAAAATCTTTACCCACCTTCCCCATCCCCAAATCCCTAGATTGTTAAAGTTACTTACCTCCACACAGGCAAATAAAGTGAGTTGTCCTTACCTATCCCTGCTTTGCTTCAACTCAGCCAAATTCAGAGGCAGTGCCGTGACATCACTATCACAGACAAGACTGACAAGAAAGCTGCCATCTTATACAGATGCCTGCTTTCTTAAGGTGGGGAAAGGTACATTTTCTGGGAGTCAGGGACTGCTAGGAGGTGAGTAACTATAACGATCTAGGGGTAGTGGGGAAGGTAAGTATAGAATTTTATTCTGGGGGTAGACATTCCCATTAACGTACCAGGCCCAAGGGAATTAACTATTAGGGTTTGTGAGGGAGCACCAGGGGTCTGTAATAACATTAAATAATTAATGCTATGTAAGGGAGAGAGTGGTACCTAGTCTTTAATAAATAATACAACATTGTTTCATCCAGGCACCACCTCTCCCAGTATTATATCTAATGTAACACTGTTGGGAATGCAGTTAGTCCTTTGTCCACAAGATGTCTCAATGTGTAAAACTCCTTTATTATCGTAAATTCATTAGTACAGTGCCGGCCTGGCTATGTGGCTGGCTTCAGTTAAGTAATTGCTGTTTGGTCTGCTGTTCAGTAAGTCTGATGATTGGCTGCTGGTTGAAGGTTGGTCCTGTGGGAATAAAAAGGGCAGCTTTAGTCCACATGGGGGAAGCACATAGACGGAAGAGCTAGGTTATATGCTGATGCAGTATCCTGTAGCTAAGAGCTAATTAACACTAACCTGACCCTTAGCTTAAGAGCAAGGGATACAGGACAATAGTCTGCAGGAGGAAAAAGACTAGGGCTTGGCAGAACGGAAAGCTGAGCAAGACAGAACAGAGCTAGGACACATGTTTAGGCAGTGTCCAGCAATTTAGAGTTGTAACACAACTTGTCCATTAGCTTGAGAGCAAGTGTTCCAGGAGCCTAAGGCAGTGGAGCCCAGAGATCCCAGGAACTGCATCCCAAGGGCTGTGCTTGCTTGGTAGGATATGGTTGTGCTTGGTACTGGTGCATTATAATAAAGCTCCTCCAATTGCAAAATAGCTTGTGTTGCTCAGTTTGCCTGTGACAGGGTTAAAGTCTTCAAACTAATCCGTTTTTCATTGAATAATTAAAGATGGAAGAACCTGCTCAGGTTGTAAAGTTTGGCAAAACACAATGAAATTTCATGAAACATGTACGGTACCTAAATATTTTTTGAAAAGAGAGAGAAAAACAATGCTGACAGCTTTGCTACTGGAATCCATACAAGAGCAGTATACAGCCCTGTCTGCCTATCTTCAACATATTGACAAATGGCTGCCAAAAGAAAGAACATTTTTACCTTTTATAGTCATAGGGCTGGTGCTAAATAAAATAGCAGTGATTGTTTTTCATGGGACAGTTGAATAGTGTTAATTGCAGAGCACGATGTTGTGATAACACAATCATTTTGTGCCTGTAAAATTTGCAAAGATTCACAAAATTTTGAAACCAGGATCCTGATGAAGGTGGTCTGCGAATTCTCTGGTATATGAATTAAAGGGGAACTAATGTCTCCAGACAACATTGTCCCAATAGACAGAGCACATTAAGAGTGACATCACCTGACATCTGCCCCGCACCTCTGTCCCTGGGGATAAGCATGCTCAGTTAGTACTCAATGTAGGGGAAAACAGGAAATACCTGGGGGGGGGGGGGGAAATTGACAGTTGAGAAGGAGAGCCTATTAATGCAGGCAAAGGTTGATCACATGACTACAAGCCTGTCACATGGCTGAAAACAAGAAGCATTCAACCAGGAAGTAATATTGCTGAACCTTTCTAGCAATAACTTCTTACAAATTTTAGCTACATATCTGATTTAGATTTTATTTTTAAAGTACGATAATGCTAGTTTGGAGACTTGGAAACCACAGTTACCCTTTTAACATGGGTGATTATTTTGGGTGTAGTGTCCCCTTAAATTATTGCTATACAGGTTAATTGGCCTGCTTAAAAAAAAGCTTAAAATATGCTCCAAAATGGAAAGAGGACACATTTGATATGTGTGTAATTTAAGTCTAAATATATATTTTCTAGAAAAAGAGAAGTGAAAATTAAGCAATCTTTAAAAAATGTGATTGTTGTAGTAGACCTTTCGGGTGATAATGTCTCTCCTGGGAAACCAAGAATATGTAAGTGACAGATTATTAACAAAAAAAACATAGTCTCCAAAAAAGAGCTAGGCAACTGGAAGCAATAGCACTATATCAACCATAGCAGTTACTATGGGGTCCAGAGCCAAAGTTATATGAAAACAGGGTTTGTGGGGCTGAACTACATAATTTTTTTCTTAGTAGGGTGGACATGTTCTATAAAAAACCTTGCTGCAGTTTGGTTGGGTGAGGTTGAACTGCACCTAACTGATTATTATGTTGAGGGGCCCCATCTAAAATCTTGCTATAGGGCCCTGTGATATCTAGCTATGCCGCTGCTCAGCCCGATTTATAGTTTGTTTCAGGTGTTTATAGGAGTAGATAAGGATGTACAGACAGAGGGGAAGATGCAATACTTTTTACTCGCAAACTTACCTTGCCAAGGTGCTACGATGTACTGAACACCTTTGCGAGATCTCGGGTTCTAGGTAACACACAACTTTAGTTAAACTGTATTCAATCTGGCTTCACGCAGACATCCATAAGAAAGCGTTATCATATACGGTATGCAGAACAGTGCAGTGAAGAGTGCTGTAATCTGTATGTGGCACCTACATCTTAAGGGAAAGGAAGGTTTAAGGTTTTAATGTCAACATCTTGGCCAAAGAACAATATTGGTTTAAAAGAGGTGTCAAGGAGGACATTTAAGTCAAAAGAAAGGAACCAAGTCTGAATAGAGATGGGGTAGTTTGACACCAACTGTCTGCTTCATACAATGGTGTTTTGACACCTTACCCAGGGCATTTTGGATAACGCCTCTTAGCCACAATGCATCCACACCTTGCATTCAGAAGGTCCTAACAACTTGCTGTTATATGCTGATTGGGTCACATTCCATGGTATTTATTGCCAAAGTTTCTTGTACAAATCATTTTGAATTGAGCAAGCCAGTATACAGATAACGACCGGTATTTACCGATATCGCTAAATACCGGTCGTTATCGGTAAATACCGGTCGTTATCAGTAAATAACGGCCGTTATCGGTAAAAAACGGTCATTATTTTACGATAACGATCGGTATTTTACGATAACGATACCGATCTTTTATAAATAGGGCCCCAAACTTCAAGTCCAGTTGCTCTAACTGAATACCACAGAATTCCCTGGATATGGATTAAAGTCTAGAGGACCCCCCTGGAAGAATTATTATATTTGGGATTAATTCACCTACAAAAAAATCTGTCACAGTTTGTGAATTTTTTCTTAGCACCAGTGATCAGAAAGCTCCTATTATATCTAACGGATACTATGGAAGCATAAATGAAATTAATTGAACTTTTATCAAGTTTATACAGTAAAGACAAAATTGTCTTCTTGGACCTGGCTATTGAGGCAGAAGAAGGAAGACTAGTTACTAGTACATCATACAAAGAGGTAGACAGCAATACATATATAGATTTTAAAATGCACATAAACATTCATGGTTGGAGTGTATCCCCTTCAGCCAAATGCTAATGGTAAAAGAAACTGAGTAAGCGATTGAGTAAGCATCCAACATAGATAGACAGAAATATTTTGGTTCCTAAAAAGGATAGTTCACAGATAATTAACAAACATTGGTCAATTTTACATGAGGGTAAATATTTATAACAAATGATAGATACTAGACCAAATGTAATTTTTCTGAAAAAATCCCCTTACTCGTCTTCTTCCACACATTAAAGGGAATCTCCACTGGTAAAATTTTTTGGGGGTATTTAGTTTTATTGAAGACACAGCTCCTTTACCTCCCGTTCTTCAATAAAACTAAATACCAAAATTCAGTTTTTACCAGTGGAGATTCCCTTTAATAGTACCCAGGGTGAGGACCTTCAACACTAAGGGCTAGGCCACACTAGCGCGCATTTGCGCATGCGTTTTGTGCTTGCAATTGCACCCGCAATTTTCACTAAAATGCAGGTGTGCGGGAGACCACCCCGAACTCCTGCGACCCGAACTTACCTGGCAGCTCCACCTCCGGAACGCCTTCTTTTCTTTGACACGCCTCTACTGTGACGTAATTTATGTCACGGGGGTCTCTGAGAAACTAAGAAGAGTTTTCAAAAAACACCGTATCCCTGTCTGCTTTAAACCGACCAACACGCTGAGGCAGCATTTGGTACATCCGAAAGACCCAATACCGAAACACAAGAAAAGTGACAGTGCAGTGAAGAATTCTCTGATTTGTATGTGGAAGAGACCAAACAACAACTGCATCAACGTATGGCCCAGCACAGAAGAGCCAATTCCTCGGGTCAGGACTCAGCCATGTACCTGCATCTTAAGGATAAAGGACATACCTTTGAAGAATGTAAAGTTAACATATTGGCAAAGGAACGTGACTGGTTCAAGAGAGGTGTTAAGGAGGTCATTTATGTGAAAATAAAGAAACCAAGCCTAAATAGAGGTGGGGGGTTCGACACCATCTGTCTGCCATGTACAATGCTGTTTTGACACCTTACTCTGGGCGTTCCTATAACACCTCTTAGCCACTATCTAATCACGCCCTTAACACCTGGCTGTGATATTCTAATTGGGATTTTCCAGGGTACATAATTGCCACAGATTCTTGTACAAGTCATTCTGAATTGAGAAAGCCAGTCAGATGACTAGCGAAACGTCTTCAAGAACTAAACTTCAAGTCCAATTGATCTAATTGAATAAAACAGATGTACAAATAAATGTTGCCAAGTTCAAAATGGCTAGCCGCGCTCCCACCCACAAACCCATGCCCACACACAAGCCACACACACACAAAAGCCACGCCCACCTTGTTTCACCACATACAGGCAGCAATCAAAGTTTGGCTCAGATGGCAAAAACCCTACAGACACCCCTGTTCCTAGCACTTAGCGCTTTAAAATTACATGTATGCATTCATACCAGGCCATCCTCCTGTCCTTGTACCTGCAGATGAAATGCCCTACTTAGACTCAGTAGCTCTACCAGGGCCAATTGCCAAACCTATTTTTAAACCTGATCCATTTGATAGGGTAACTAGGGAGTGGACTGATTGGCTAGTACAATTTGAATTGGCAACCACTATTAATGGTTGGGATGAAGGTGCTTGCTTGCAAGTCCTTAGCCTTTTGCTTAGTGTTAAAGCCAGGCAGGTATACAAAGGATTTACTGTAATACTGAAATAAAAAGCAGTTATCAGTTATTACATTTTTTTTCAATTAGATCTGTATAAAAGAGTATATAAAGGATAAATCCATTTCTTTAGGTAAACTGGGATTGAGAAATATTTGTTTATACATTAGATTATTAGGGCAATGCTATTATAATAACATGATGCTGTGAGGTACCTTCTGTTATAATATATGAGGTACTATCACCACTTGCCGTGGTGAATACTAATAAGTATTAACCTAACATGTTTAGTTTCAACCACACAGTGTGGCAGGATTGCCTGGGTCTACTCTCAGACCTGCAGGATTATCCTATTTGGTTCCTCTGAAACCTGGTGACTGTTGTTAGAATAAATATCCTCACTAGTCCCCCGGACTCTGATTGATGCCTGTCAGACGCACTAAGAGACCTTTTTACAGCGCCGGGAGATAGAGTTGAACTACACATCTTTGTAGCAAAAATCTAACTCACTTTATTTAGTTATTACATTGAGTTTTCACAAAGAGAAAAAGTGGGCGTGGCCAGACACAGTGTCTGCCGATGACGTACTAAAACCTTGGAATGTAGGAGGCAAAAGACCTTGAGATAACGTATTATCTATGGCCATGAGAAACAGCTTGGGCTTGGTACATTTTGAGAAAAACAGTAATATGGGCACAAAATGGCGTCGAAAAACAAAATGGCTGCTATTAGGCTAAGTGATTATACAGAATATATAAAAACCTAACAACTGTCTGACTAACAGTTTAAAATATACCTGTATAAAGATTCTATATCCACTATATCCACACATAGCAAAACATACACACACATCATTTCCATTGTTATTATAAATAATATAATCTTGCTGGTCTGAGTATAGACCCAGGCAATCCTGCCACACTATGTGGTTTAAACTAAACATGCTATGTTCCAGACATCCCACCATGACGAATCTGAATTCCGTGCAGGGTGGGGAGAAGGGGGAGTGACAGAGTGAATTTCCCCCCCTCTCCCTCCCTCCCTCCCTCCCTCCCTCCCACCTTCCTGATCTCTCCTTGGCTGCCCTTCATATAGCGTTTTTTATATATATTGCAGGGCATCCCCTCCAATCCCCAACTGCTATATAGGAAGTGTAAAAATAGAATTGAAACTGTACGTACAGATCATCGCTCCCGCTGGATTCTCTATTGCTGGCAGCCGCAGCTGTAATTGGCTGCCTCTCAGCGAATCAAGTCCTTAGCCCCCGGTCCGGCCCCCTACTTGTACTTCCGGCAAGCAGGGAGCCGGATCAGAACGATGCTGGAGCGAGGGGTTGTAAGTAGAGTTTAGATTCTATTTTTACATATCTAACATAGTGGTTGGGGTGGAAGGGGATGCCCTGCAATATATCAAAAATTAATATTGAGGGGGGAGATGCGCTTTAATACATAGAACAAATATATAGAGAAAACAGGCAGAATAAATGGTATTACCAGAACCGCTGCCACCAATTTGTACCAGATCACCGATTTATGGAAGGATTATGGGTAGCATGGCACACAGTGGGTTACTCTGGTGGTCTGGCACAAATCAGACAGTGCACATAAACAGGTTCCCCACATAACATGTGCAGTAATCAGGGGTGTCACTGTTTATGGTGCACCACTTTCAATATTGACCAGGCCTGTATATTGTGTGTCCTTGTAAATTGGTGTAAACTTATCTGTTATCTCAGAGTTTGTATCCAATAAGGCAAATTGTCTGTCCAATAATCTCTCCTCCCAACAGGATCTTATACACAGGATCTTATACACAGGGTCTTATACACAGGATATTATACACAGGGTCTTATACACATGATCTTATACAAAGGATCTTGTGTTGCAGTCAATATCTCTCCAAAGCACACACCACAATCTACTTTCACTTTCTCCCCTCCTAGCCAGAACAGGGATGTCTTGTATTTTATTACTCACTGACACCACCTGCAGGCTGGAGGGGGTATATGAGGAGCCTTGGTGTATATGTCCATTACAATACACATCATATCCTGTGAAGCAGACAGAAACTTTTTTTGGATTCCACTTCCTTTCACATGGAGCAGACACAGGGGTGTGGTTTTAGCTGCCATTTTGATCATTCCATGTTGAAATAGGGATCTCAGCTCTGTCAGTTTATGTATTTTGTATATTTTGTGTTGTACCTAATATAAGTCAGTGCTATAGTTTATATACATTTACTGATGGTCATTTATATGGTAATAGTGAGATAGTACACACATACATATACACCTTTCCTATGTGTAATATCATATACCCCCCACCACATTGGTAGCTCCTAAAAACTCAATGCAACTCCTATGGATATATAAATATATTTATATAAGATAAGGGAGATACAATAGAAGGACTATGGGAGCACTCCTTAAACTATAACTAACTATAAGTGCGTGTGCGTGTATGTGTGATATATATTGTAAATTATGCAAAGACAGAAAGACTGTTGGATAAAAATACAAGTTGCGTGTTTTTTTTAAATGTGTCGACAAAAAGGAGGTTGAGGTGACATCATTCTGGCAATTCCTACTTTATCTATATAGTGCAGTTGCAATGTGCAGGAATAGATGCTGTTTAGCTTTGATAAGAGAGACTTACTGGTTACTGTCACTCTGTTACAGTATGTTTTGTAAGCATCACTATGTCCTGAATAGTAATAATATCTACACCAAAGCTTTGAACTTCATCCAATGGCTCTCAGAACAATTACATCATCCTTGTCTTACATGGACTTTATTATCTGGTTAATGTATTTTAAAAGGCATGTCCACCCCTAAAACGATCATTTAACCCATTACTGACCCTACTAAGTAGTTTACAAAAATCCTTACCTTACATATCTGCTCCAAATGGTTCTCCAGCAATGCTTGTCCAAAGTCCATGAAAGTGAAGTGAAGGAGGTGTCTGTGAGCCATCCGGTCCTCGCTGATTCCTCAACCTCGACAAGGAATGTGACATGCGCTGTGGAGCCCTTTACTGCCTTCCCTCCATCATGATCCATCCTCTTCAGCCATTGCATCTAGTGTGAAAACATTTGGTTACAAGGTAGGTGCCCCCATTCCCACCCCCAACCACCAAAATATTTTTGCAAAATAATGCTCCCATCGTTACTTACGGACCCTTCTCT
Source organism: Hymenochirus boettgeri (assembly GCA_019447015.1). Lineage (NCBI taxonomy): Eukaryota > Metazoa > Chordata > Amphibia > Anura > Pipidae > Hymenochirus > Hymenochirus boettgeri. The sequence goes on along the minus strand of CM033470.1, from coordinate 142,353,134 downwards.
CCCGCGTCATCTTGAATGACGTAAGCCACATCTGGGATTGGCTGCGTCTTAGCCAATCACAGACGCGGCTGCGAGTCCAGCCCCTGCTTGCAGCTTCCGCAAGCAGGAAGCTGGATTAGAGACGGTGCGGGAGAGAATGGTCCGTAATTAACCATGGGAGCATTATTTTGCAAAAATATTTCGGCGGTTGGGGGTGGGCAAGGGGCACCTGCCTTGTAACCAAAAGTAGGTTTTGGGGCTGGACATGCCCTTTAACCAATAAATAAACACAGTAGTACCTATTTACAGTAATGGGCAAATTACACAAAGCATACACTGGTGTTAAAGTAGAGATACCCAAAGTAAATAGGAATCCAGTAACAGAAGAGATCTTTCTTTTAAAAAAATTCCAGTAAAGTAATAAAATCTTTACTTTCAAATATCTATTGTATTCAGTTAGATCAACTGGACTTAAAGTTTAGTTCTTGAAGACGTTTCGCTAGTCACCCAACTGGCTTTCTCAATTCAGAATGAGTTGTACAAGAATCTGTTGGCAACTAAGTACCAATTAGCATATAACAGCCAGGTGTTGAGGACCTTCTGAATGCAAGGTGTGGATGCATTGAGGCTAAGAGGTGTTATCTAAGCTGCCCAGGGTAATGCTTCATACAGACGTCCGATTTGTGGAGAGAACCCTGACCGTCGAGCACACGTCACAGACCCCACGAACAACCGTTTTGGGCGATAGTGGCACATGTGCATGCTTTTAGTCGGGGGTCGTTCGAACGGACATCTGTATGAAGCTTTAGGCATTAAAACAGCATTGTACATGACAGTTGGTGTTGAACCCTCCCCCTCACTGCTATTTATGCTTGGTTTCTTTATTATCACATAAATGGCCTCCTTGACACCTCTCTTGAACCAGTCATGTTTCTTTGCCAAGATGTTTACATTGCAATCTTCAAAGGTGTACATGGCTGTACAATGCTGTTTTGACCTTACCCTGAACAGTTTCAATAACATCACTTAGCCACAATGCAATCACGCCTTGCATTTAGAAGATCCTTAACACTTGGCTGTGATATGCTAATTGGGACTTTCCAGGGTACATAATTGCCAATATATTCTTGCACAAGTCATTCTGAGTTGAAAAAGCCAGTCGGATGACTAGCGAAAGAACTAAACTTTAAGTCCAGTTGATCTAAGTGAATACAATAGATATACCATGACCTGGATGAATGAGAACCTTCACAAATATATTTACTGTACTTAAAATGTACTGAATCTTCGGTATCAAAATTTTAGTAGATATCGAATCATGTTTGACCCATCCAACAGCCAGTAGAAATTACTTTTGGGAACATTCTTACCCTGATTCCCTTTATGTCACAACCAGATAAACTCTGCTGGTATTAATACATATACCATAGATCTGGTTAATCCAGGGATACTTTCCGATTGCCGTTTGAAGTCAGAAAGGAATCCCCCCCCTTTTTAGCTGGGTTTTTTGCCTTCCTCTGGATCAACTGTTAGGAAGGGTTTAAAAAAAAGTGAATAGGTTGGACTTGATAGACGTATGTCTTTATTCAACCTCAATTACTATGTTACAATGTTCAAGACATGTCCTGTCTGTGTGTATTAATATAAACTATGAAAAACGGTTATATAAGAAGGAAAATCAAGTATATCCGTGGGCTAACACACAGTATCTATAGGAGGTTAGGAGCATAAACAGAGCTACAGCGATAAGGCAGGATGTCTAGGGAGGAGAGGGGGAGGCTGAGCAGGTTTTATATGTAATTTCCAGTTTCTCAATAGTGATAGCATAGCAATTCTATATTTACCCAGCAATCTACCCAGTGTGTAGACAGCACGTGACAGGCATTGCTGAACACCATGTGTCTCTATGGGACTACAGACTTGACACAGCGGAGAGAAATCCCAGTGCACATATCTAATGTCTGTGTGTGTTAGAGGCAATAAGGGGACATCAGGACAATGTGTTCACATCATGTCTAGTTAAAGATCTGTAAACAAACTGACCAACAAATCTGGTTGTATGTTTAAAGGTACAGTACAAGAAAATGCATGGGCTGCCACCTATAGCAGAAAAGAACAAATCGATTTAATTCTATTACAGACCAAGAAAGGAATCTGTCACTTGCGTGTTAACCACAGCGTAGATGAGATTTGATTATTGGAAAATCAGCAGAACGTTCACACTTACAACAGGAAAAGGGGAATAGAAAACCCAAGTACATTAGAAAGACGTCAATGTGTCATTTTCCAGACACGTGTACCAGGCATCCCACCTCTCTCTGTGGTTCAGCGAGTGTTCCTGATATTGTACACAATCTCCCTATAAACAGTGGCGTAGCTACATGAATTATGGGCCCTGATGCAAAATTTGGGCATGGTCCCCCCCAACACAAATCGGCACTGCAAACCAAATACGGTAATCATTGGTGAAATGCTTTGTATATAACCACTGGTAAAATAGTTGGCACAAAGACTGGTTAAATGCTTTGCATGCAGACACTGATAAACTGGTTGGGAAACTGGCACTGGTTAAATGCTTGGTACACAGACTATGGTAAACATGCTTTGTATACAGACCACTGGTAAAACAGTTGGCACACAGACGGTGTTTTGCAGTTTCCTGACTGTAATAGAATACCAGAGAGAGAACTAGATACAGCATAAGAGAGGGCCAAATACAGTACTATAGAGAATACTAGAGAGTACTAGATACAGTATTAAAGAGTGTACTAGAGCAGGGTGTTCCAGGGCACACTGGTGTGACTTCAAAGGGTCAGAGGTTTGCCCCAGAATTTTATTAGTTGAAATATTTTTACCTATAACTTAAATTTTTTTACATAAAATATACTTTATCATAACATTTCTACACAGTCCATGTAGTATAACATTACATAACATTGATTAGAATACAATATACACCATAAAAAGTGGATACAATTTTGCGAAGTGCGCCACGTTCTCAAAAAGTTTGAGAACCATTGTACTAGAGAGAGTACTAGAGATCGTACTAGAGAGAATACTAGTTGCAGTACATGAGAAAGTACTACCGTATATACTCGAGTATAAACCGACCCGAGTATGAAACGTCTTCAAGAACTAAACTTCAAGTCCAGTTGATCTAATTGAATACAACAGATATACCATGACCTGGATGAATGAGAACCTTCATAAGCAATACACAACAAAAGATCCCATAAATTATGAATATCTGTTAGAAAGGGGATACTTTTAGGTGCTTTAAATAGACAAACTATATAGTGGATAATGTACTCCATACTGAAAATTATAAGGATATTAGAAGTCACCAATAAGTTCCAACTCCAAGGTGTCCTTCCTAAAGCTTTATGTACAGGACACAAATTACATATGTATATACAATACTTACTATTACTAGGACACATAAGAATATTAGAATACATAAGATAAATGGATTTTTTTGTCATCTTGTTCCATTCCCTAATGTAAAAATATAATATAAATGATTTTATATAGTGATGGAACTATACATTACACTGTATAGTATACTATACACTTATAGTATAGTTGTATATATGCATTATGGGTACTATATCAAAACTGCAGGTATATCTTCTTTTAAAGGGCATGTCCACCCCCAAAACTATAATCCCCCCAACTACTGGCCCCACCATGTAGTGTAGTTTAATCCTTACCTCACATCCCAACTCCATCTGGTTCTCCTGTAGTCCCCCCCCAAAGTTCCAAAAACCGCATGTTTTTTTTTTTTAAAAAAGCTCCCCAAACTCTTACTTACCTCTCCGCTTTCCTCCGCTGCACTGAATGACCGGCAGCCGCGTCCGTGATTGGCTGCCGCTCAGCCAATCACAGACGCGACTACCGGTCCCGCCCCTCTGCTTGCATTCTCGCAAGCAGAGGGCCGGCAGTGCGGCGGAGGATCGAGGGGAGGTAAGTAAGAGTTTGGGGAGCTTTTTGAAAAAAAAAACATGCGGTTGAGGCTGGGGGACATGGGGGAGCAGAATATTAAAAATCGATTTTAGGGGTGGACATACCCTTTAACTGTATTTTATATGTGTAATCCTAGAAGAGCAATGTTGGGAGATTTGACAATGTAAATACTGTCAGTTGGTATTTAATTTAGTGTGAAGAGTATATTTATTGTGTTTGTTTAAGTTTATTAAATTTCAGGAAATATTAGATACTAATTTTTTGTTTGCAAACACCTGTAACAAAGTGGCAATAATTATACATATACCCTCAGGGTTTATCGTCAGTTTATTTTTAATTATAAACACAGTACATTGCTTACTAAATGCCCAGATCAATCTGCTATCCAAACCACAGTCAAGTGAGAACTGACTCATCTAAAGAATGCAATAGTGAACACTAGTTAATATTCTTTATTGAAACTCACTGCTTTTCTCCAACCTACATAGTACTTTGGCGCTCTATGAACCATCCCTTAGTAGCACCTAGAGCTAAATAATACATTTTACGACGCGGCAGAAACATTGTAAACAGTTTTATTTTCATATTAATACATTGTTTATCTCAACAGGTTCAGATTTCTGCAAAATGTTCACATATTAATGTGCACCTATGAACCCATGAGGGTTATGGGCTACAGATACACTATCGTACACTGTGTGAAACAAGAGCCAAAAGCATTTTTCTCACCACAATTTGATTTACTGCCTATTATATCCTCATTCCTCTGCTCAGATCTCATTCCAAAAGCTGCTGATTTTTAAGATGAAACTAACTAGTACATTAATACGTTCCTATAATGTATTTATGATCATTGTTTCAGTTTCTTTCCTTTTTCAGTATTTCCTTTTTTACTGAATGCTAATGTAAAAAGCCACAGAGGACCATGGAAGGAAGAGAATGGTCTTCCGAGATGATCACTGTGATTTACCGGAAATTATAGTATAGGATCAAGCCTGCAAAAGGTAGCGATCGCTGCAACTGATTGTGCGGTCCCATAGGGAATATGGTAATATTGGTCGGCCAGCTGGAAAAATTTTATGATGTGTACCCAGCCTTAGGGAGCAGGTAATAAATAAAATAAGTGCAATACATAATCTGTTCTATAACCTACCCCTGTAGTGGATTTCTATGGGAGGAACTGTAAGATTATATAATTATAATCTTACAGTTCCAGGAGGAGAAGGAAACCAGAAGCCACAAAGGGGTAGGTTATAATAAATAATGCACCCCAAACTGTAAATTAAAGGAATATTAGAAGTCACCTTGGAGTTTCGTGCCCTGTAAAAAAGGTACTCGGCCTGCAGCCTCGTGCTTTTATATGATCACGGAACTCCTCAGTGACTAATAATATCCTTATATTTTACAGTTAGGGGGTGCATTATCCACTATATAAACCCACATGTGTATATGTATATGTATGTATGTATAGTTTATTTATATAGCACCACTTAGGGACATAGCGCTGTACAATACCAAATACAAAAAGGTTATACAAGGGAGACAGATACATAAATAGTTCAGTACATAAATATATGAATATAACTATATAAGTGAAAGAGCTTTGCCACAAGAGGAAATGATACCCCTGCCCTGTAGAGCTTACAATGCCACCCATGGGACCACTTTTTTCCCATTAAGATTTAGATCAGTTGGTGCCCAATCTCAGCTGCCCGTGGGAGCACAGAGTGGAAATTATATAAATAAGGATCTGGAGTTTAGAGCAGATGGGGTGGCACTACATTTGCTGCCTGGCTCCCCTTACTCACCTTATAGATCTACAGGTTTGGCACCACTAATTAAGATAACAAAAATTCTTCACTTGGTTCAAAAAGTCACAAGAATTGAACATAATGGCATTTTTAAACAAAAAAAATTATGTCTTCCACAAACAATGCTACATGCTTTGTCTAGATAAAAAGTAATCAGAACATTTCCCCTTGTTTTTAAAACAAGGCCAAAGATAACTATGTGTAGCCAAGGCAGTTCTAAAGTCTTTATCAGTTAGTCTATGTTACTAAAGTGACCAAATGATACTCCTTTCTTTATTTCTCAAATTCTAATGTTTTATATGTATTTATATTCTTTTATAAACTTTACTTTTCACACTCAACTACTGTTGACATTAGGGGTATTCTACATCGCAAAAAGAGGGACTTCTAAAGTCAGTCTTTGTTATAAACTAAATTAATTTTATTTACATGAAACAGTCTTTGTCATAAAGCAATGTGTGTTCCCTCTGGCTGTCACATCCTCAAGAATGTTGCTCCTGTGGTATGTCACTGTCATACAGATAAATCATAAGACTAAACCATCTGTCAGAAACAAGCACACAACAGGTGACCTTTGGCAAATTTGCATAAGCACACCAATGCAGCTGCCTCCAACATTACTGCTTAACATCAGAAATACCATTAATATCTTAACATATGACAATCTTTTAGAGACCAGAAAGACTTAATGTCAAAGTCGGAAATCATTGGTCATTGGCCACTGCATGTAGCAAAGGAATGGGGATCCCTGGTATTCTTGAAGAGAATTTCTTGTCAGCTGACACACCCGAGTGTCTCATTTGACATGTTTTACATGGGTAGCAGGTTCTTAATGCTATTAAATCAACAATATGTTTGGAAATTAAAACGCTTATATGAACAAGAAACCCCAATTTATCTAAAAATTTGTACTTCTATAAAAAGTTATAGCGGTACAACCTTTCATACAAATTGGGGTTATTGATCAGTAATTCCAAGGGCCTATTTCTATACCCCCTAGTAAATTAATCCCTGGCTGTTTTAATATCCATTGCATACAGCACCAGCACAGACCTTGTCCAGCAGGCGTTTTTCCTTTTTATCTCAGTAAACACAAAATCCAGAAAACTATATATTACCATTTCTCTTAGACAGCCTACAGTGTCTGCTGCACACTCCCCTTGTGCATACAAATGGTACAGTTCCAAATAATAGGTATACATTTGCTCTGCTGGCATTAGAATCCGTGTACAAAAAAACAATGCCAGTGACTTGAGATATTATCTGACAAAACCTCACCTCTCCATTAACTCTTTTGCCTACCTGTATTTCTACTTACACAGCCCTTTACTAATCTGCTTACCTGTGTATGGCAGTACAGTTCCGAGACAGGTGTGCAGGTGCTATTTATGTGAGCTCAGGTATGTGTATGTATGCACAGAGTATTTATAAGACTGACTCACTGCAATACACCCCACCCCCAAGAGGGACACTCCCCCAGGTGACTGTACAGCTGTGTATTGCACTGTGTGTATTGGAGCATGGTGTTATTGAAAGTAGAAACACTCTTCTTGTGCATGAATTCGAGATGTTAAGATGTGTATTTCAGATGAAATCTGGCAGGATTTCACCATAGTTCAAACGCGTGGATTTAATTCCACCAGAAATAAATTTTAAGGCAACCAATTATATCTGACGTTTGAAAATATAGCAAATTAAAGTCTCCGGCGCATTGAGCCAGCTCCCTGGTTGCCAGAACTTGCAAGCAGGGGGCCGGACTGGCAGCCATGTCTGTGATTGGCTGCCTGTCAGGCAATCACAGATGCGGCTGCCGACTATGGAGACGCCACAGGAAAGAAGGCTGTAAGTAGCGATCAGAACATTTTTTTACAAAAATAACTCAGTAATTAGGGGCGGGCAGGGGGCACCTACAATATTGCCAAAGGATTTCATGCTAGGTGCAACTGCTGCAGATGATGATCCGGAAGGTGGGAGGGAGGGGGGAAAGGGCTCCACTGCACATGCCACCATCCATCCCAGGGGCAAGACAGGAGGCAGAGACATTTGGACAGGAAGAAAGCCACTATTCTTCAGTTTCCTTGTCTTTGTACAAGCACTGCAGGAGAACCATAAGGAGCAGAAAAGTTAGGTACTGATGTTTTCAAACTACACAGTGGGGCCAGTATGGGATTAAATTTTAGTTTTGGGGGTGTACATGCCCTTTAATTCTCCATTAAAGAACAATTTTACTCACCTTCCATCCACACCTAAAGAGTACACAGGGTCACACCAGTCCACTCCTTCTCTAGTCTTCTGTCACTGACAGTCTCCGAAGGGAGCGTGTCTTCCTACTGGCCGCATCACAGACTGCAGACTGATCAGAAGCTGGCCGGTGGGGGGGGAAACTTTAAGTATTACATATGATCTGTAAAGAACCCAGAGGGGAGCACCAAGTGATTTACGTCCTCACACTGGGAACTTTTTGACTGTGGAAGGAGAGGAGCGAGGGGTAGGGGAGAATAAAAAATTAAAATGTAAATTCTACATCTGAGAACAGTGTATTTCTCTTGATAATTTTGCCCTTTTAAGCACAACAGTAACTTTACCTTAAAAGGTATTTGCTTTAGAGTTTGCTTACTCTGTACTGTATTACGCTATTATTCATTAAAGTACTGTAACTTTGTTGTCCTGTTGCCAATTTTTAATTGAATTGGTTTTGCTTCGGTCTCAAGCAGAAAGCATTCCATTTTTTCCCCTTTATTTTAAAATTCAACTATATTTCCACCTTTAATTCGGCCACCATTTTAAATGAACTCCTTGGGATATTGCTACCAAAGCTTAAAATAGCAATATAATGTGGTATTACCCATTATCAACCCCTTTCCTACAGTATTACTAATTACCTTTTCTGTTCAGTGTGTTCAGTTTTTCCTGCCAAGACTTCATTCTTCACTGATGTTTTCTTAAATGGACTGTCCAACAATAGCTTGTACTGTACATATCTGTGCAACAGCTGTCTTATCTTTGCAGTGGATTTCAGTGAAAAGAATGTAGTGTTGGTCTCATTTTAAAGGATACATTTGCGGGTGCAACATGTTCTCCAAAGAGTAAATCTGGTATAATGCAATGGTAGCAATTTCAGATGTTGCTAACAATGTATGTTGGTCTTTGTGCCTCTTGATGCAGAGAGATGATTATCAACAATTTGATAAAAGCATACAGGTTACTTGAGTTGGAGAGCTCTCCTTTTCTGATAATAAAGTGTACCCAGACATTTTCAAGCTATAGGGAGACAATTATACTCATGCAGTAACTGGCTTCTTTATGGCTTATCCCAAAGTTATTGTCACTGACAATTGTCCCATCTCTGACATTGGAGATCCTAGTCAATCATTAGGTGTGATGCCAGCATCAAAGCCATGATTAATAGCAGAAAAGCTTGTGTGTGGAAAAACCTTTAAGGGGTTGGAGTAGGTTAACAGAGAAGACTTCTATTGAAACAGTGGGGAAATGGAGGCTTAGTTGGTGTTTTTTACTAGGAGGGTAATAGGACAAATGTGATTCACTTTTTAAAAGGGATTCGAACTGATCTATTTTTTTTTTCTACCATATGTATGATGTATGGAGTTTTAATCCTTTGGTAAAAAAAAATAAGAGTGCATTTTGGTGCGTTTTACATCACACCAAAATGTGCACATTAAAAGAATGGTGTTGTTCTCATTAAAGCGCTACAATGTAGTGCGTTGCATGCAACTCACTGCATGCAGCATTTTTAACGCACAGCATTGCCATTGAATATAATGGCATACGTTGTGCAGCAACGCAGCCGAACAACACGAACAATCACAAATGCCGCTGTGCTCTCGTGTGAACGAAACCTAAGGATAGACTTCCCAGACTGTGTTACCCACAGGAAGTTATAACATTTCGGAAATTACATTTTAGTTCTCTGTACACGAGGACCCAAAAACTTAGTTATAAAGTTAGTTAATATTAAGTTATTATTGTTTGGTTACGCTTTGAAAATTTACTAATTAAAGTACTACTTAAATCATTCAGTCTTACAAAATTAAAAAGGATAGATTATTATTTGTAAATAATTTATGGTAAATATTTGCATTGGTTCACCTCAATTTAATCCAAGTTTTATTTCTTTATGAGGCTACCACTCCCCTTGCAGAATTACTACCACCTTCAGGAAAACCTGGTACATCAGTCCTCTAATACATTTTAACAAGTTTCCACAAAGCAAAACACAAAGCTGCAGATTTATACATCTCCACTCATAGGTCTTAGCTTTTTTTAGTTTAATTTAAGAAGGGAGGTAAAGGGCTGTCTTACCTCCCATTCTTCAATTAACAGTCAGGAGTAGACAGGGAACTTAGAGAATTTACCTGTGATTGTGCTCCACTGCTGGCTTCTGACATGTCCAGATGCTTACTTGCACTGTATGCGCATGTGCGTACATTATAAGGACGTGTCAAGACCTGTCATATAGTGGCAAAAAAACAAAAAATATTGCATTCACGGGCTCAACCCCACTGTGCAATTACTCATTGACCCAATCCTTACTTGGACAAAGAGGTGGTCCGGGTGTACATCACCCCGGACCTGTCGCCTGATCAACTGTGCATCATGGGAAAAAAACACTGATTTTTTTCTATGTGACCCGGGTGCTGGTAGCCCCATGTCCGTCACAAGGGCCTGTGTATCCAAAATTGATAAGGTAAATGACAGGTTCCGCACTATCCGAGATCACTGGAACAAAGAAAACCACGCTGCAGGAATATTAGTATACAAAATTTATTAGATCACGCCTGATGCGTTTCGGACCCGATAGTCCTTAATCATAGTGGGTTCTCTGTGTTCCCTGCCTGTTTACGTGTGGTAAGTCCTGAGTGTACTGCCTATGATTTACAGAACTGTGTGTAAGGGGATCTTTGAAAAATGACAGACAAGATTGAACAGATTCTGTCTGTCATCTTTGATGTGTGTACACAGTTTAAGTGTATGCAGTACACCTCTTAACATAAACTCTAGTGCACAACAAATCTAAACAAGGATAATGCAGCCTGTCCTTAGAAGCTGCCTCTGTATTTATACCATAAATCAAATTTGCAAATTTGCATTTAACTCATTCCCCCTATGCAAATTCTTCACCCAAAATGAAGCGGCATCCTGTCTACAATCCTACCTCTATGACACTCTGTGTCGTATGATAATAAAATATCCTCTCCGGGCTCCCTCTTAGTGTAGGGGTTCCGCAGGGCTCTGTTCTTGGACGCATGTTTTTCTCCCTCTATACTATTTCCCTGGGAGATGTCATTAGCTCATTTGGTTTTGACTACCATCTGTAGCATCTGATAATTAAATATACTTTTACTTTTCCACCCCCGAGCTAAAGCTTCGTACACATGTATGAACGAACAGGCGATCTTTCGGACGATAATCGCACGTGTGTATGCGTTCAGTCAAGAGTCGTTCATAGATCTGCCATGGTGGAATGACGAATGGCCCCCGACCGAACGCCGAGACGGCCGTTCCACGCATGTGTGAGCACAGTCAGGGGTCATGGATCACTGCTAACATCATACATATGTACAAATTTAAGTCCTGATACTCAATCACGCATCTTTGACTGTCTCCAAGCTGTATCTTCGTGGATGGCACACAGATGGATCAAACTAATCCTGACTAAAAGGGAACTAATCATTTTCTCACCTAAATCTTAACCTATCACACCCTTTTTTATTTATATGGAACACACCCCCATTTACCCAATTCACTCGTCACGTTGTTTAGGGGTTTTTATTGATTCCTCTCTCTCCTTTTCTAATCACATTAACAATGTTGCTGTCGCTTTTTTCTTCGTAATAATGTGAAAATCCGTAGAATTCTCTCTATTCCAACTACTGGTATGCTTATCCATGCTCTCATCCTATCACACTTGGATTATTGTAACCTTCTGCTTTACATCTTTCTCCCCTTCAGTGGATAACAATCAGGAAATTAAAGCTCCTCTGTACCGCACATCTACTTGGCTCCCCATTAAACAAATGCATTATCTACAAAATCCATTTCTTAACATTGAAATCCCTTTGCCCTGCTGCTCCTTCTTCTCTTTCTTCTCTTGTATCCCCTATTGTCCCTGCCTGTACCCTCCTCTCATCAGAGAACCATCTCTTGCACAGACCGCCCACTCACACTGTCTCCTCTCGCCTGAAACCTTTTTTTCTTGTGGCTCCCATCCTCTGGAATTCTTTTCCCCTCTCTCTACGTCAAGAAACCTCAATAAACAATTTTAAATCTAACCTCTCATCCTACCTCTCTGAGCACAGCACAGCATAGGACTGTTGACACTGCACCAGTTATTACTTCTGCCCTTTCCTATGTATCTGTATGTTACCTACCTAGTTAGATTGTAAGCTCTATGGGGCAGGGACCTCTTTCCTCATGTTACATGTTTCACGCACTTGTATATTTTGTGATGCACATACTTATTTATATATTTATTTATTGTCCCCCTTGTACTTTTTTTTTGTATTCTAATATTGTACAACGCAGCGTCCCCAAGTGGCACTATATAAATTAACATTTACATACATACAACTCATGAAAAATGGGGTTAAGTAAAAAACTGAACCCTAGAGGTAATAGTTAATAGGAAACATAGCAGGGGGGGTTATAACTCAATGCAATAAGTGGAAATCAGTCTAACAACCCCAGTGGAATTTTGAACAAACTTTTAAAATAGCCTAATATTGTGTTTCCGAAGTACAGACACATTAACAGATCACCATCATTTTATTATCAACAATACTGACTTCCTGCATTTTAAAACTCCTCGTACTATCTCTTAAAGCAGGCATAGTAAAACATATTCTTAAAAGGACAATGTACTCAATTTAAATACACAAAACCTAATACCTCCTATACACGTATTTGTTTTTTTGTGTATTGGGAACATACCCTGGTGCATTTTTAACAATAGTAATGTTCTGACACTTTCCAGTAAGCAAAAGAACTTATTTCCAGGGCTAGCAAAGCCAAAAAAGATTTGGGGTTCTGGTAGATAACAGACTTAGCCATAGTTGCCAATAGTATGGGATTTACCAGGACAGTCCCGGATTTTAGGTAGCAGTCCCGCTATCCTAAAGTCCCTGGGAAAAGACCCAAAATCTGGGCGAACCAGAACAGTGCCTGACTGAAATGATATCTTCTGTGGAGCTGGATCAAGGAAAGCCAGTTGCGCTAGTTGCACACACAGAGTCAGTCACAGTGTCAGCACTTACTTCCTGCTCCTCCCTCAGCTGCCCTCTATGTGCGGTACCACTTCTCTGCATGCACGCTGGGGGGGGGGGGGATACTGAGAAGCCTGTGACAGCGCTGTTGCAAATTGCTGAGCCTTCCGGCGGTGCTGAAGTTGGAAGCAGAGAGAGCCGCCTGAGAGCCATAGTCTGAGTCACTCCAGACTGTCACTGCCAGTAAGTTTACCTGAGCACAGCCTCACTGTATGGGACCTTTACTGTCCTCACTGTATGGGACCTTTACTGTCCCCACTTTTTGGGACCTTTACTGTCCCCACTGTATGGGACCTTTACTGTCCCCACTGAATGGGACCTTTACTGTCCCCACTGTATGGGACCTTTACTGTCCCCACTGAATGGGACCTTTACTGTCCCCACTGTATGGGACCTTTACAGTCTGTTATCACTGTATGGGACCTTTACTCTCTGTTCACAATGTATGGGACCTTTACCCTCTGTTCTCACTGTATGGGACCTTTACAGTCTGTTCTCACTGTATGGGACCATTACTGTCTGTTCTCACTGTATGGGACCTTTACAGTCTGTTCTCACTGTATGGGAACTTTACTGTCTGTTCTCACTGTCTGTTCCTATTTTATCTGTGGAAAACCTGTACCTGTGGTTACTAATCTTACTGTGTGATTACCATTTGCGTCAAGATAAAAAAAAAAATTAGTAATTGCCATTATTTAAATGGGCGTGATCTAAAGGAGAGTGGTTTGTTGTGGGCGTGGCGAAAATGCATTTTGCGTTTGTGTGTGACTTTCAAAAGGTGTCCCTAGAAATTTTTTAGAAAGGTTGGTAACTATGACTTAGCTATAGCAAACAATGCCAGACAGCCACGGCAAGAGCTAGCAAGATATTGTCTTGTATAAAGAGAGGAATAGATTCAGGAGAGAAAAATATTATTCTCCCTCTTTACAAGGCACTGGTAAGGCCTCATTTGGAATATGCGGTGCAGTTTTGGAACAGGTCTGCTCTATACTATTAGGCTGTATTACATCTGGACACATGCCTTAGCTACAGAAAATTAAGAAGAAACTTACTGCAAACAGAGTTGTACTACAGAGTTGTAGTTTTCAAACAGGTGAAAGGTCACAATTTTAACATCTCTGCTCTATACCATTAGGCTGTATTACATCCGGACTCATGCCTTAGCTACAGGATATAAATTAGATACTTTGCATGTCTCCGCCCAATTGAGAGAAATATGTGTTTATATGTTATATTATTAGGGCAATGCTATCAAAATAACATAAGCTGTGAGATACCTTCTGTTATAAGAAGGCTCTATTTCATTTTATACTCTGTGGGGAGATTTTAGCTCTTTAAAGGGTAACTGTGGTCTCCAATTCTTCCAAACTAGTAAGAATTATATAAAAAGCCTTCCATCGTACCTTCAAAATAAAACCCAACTCACATCTCTAGATAAAATTTGTGAGAAGTTATTGCTGGGAAGGTTCAGCAATATTACTTTCTGGTTGAAAACTTCCTGCATTAATAGTCTCCCCTTCTCAACTGTCAATTTTCCCCCCAGGTACTTCCTGATTTCCCCAGCATTAAGTCTTTACTGAGCATGCTTCTCCCCCGGGGCAGAGGGGCTAGCAGAGGTCAGGTGATGTTACTCAACCTACTGGAAGCAGGAAGTTTGAACATTCAACTCAATTTAATTTCTCATAGGGTGAAGCCAGAAATGTGATTTTTGGCTCATTATAAAGGAAATACTGCAGGCTTTCATTTAACCCTAACTTGTTTGGAGACCACAGTTGCCCTTTTATCACACCTCTCCCTAACCTATAAAGCTAGTGTTTTGTGCTTCAAAGTCCTAACCCCATAGTGACTGTAAATCTGGAACTTGCTGTGGTATATACTAATAAGTATGAACCTAGCGTATAAATCTGGATCCTGTATAGGGTCTTAAGTTGCTCAATGGTGCTGTTTGGTTTAAACTGCACATTGTGGCAGGATTGCCTGGATCAGTTCTCAGACTTGCGGGCGTATTCCACTTAGACCCTCTAGATTCAAGCTATGGGCATAAAGGAGAGGCACTTGGTAGTGATCACAGAAAGCGTGACCCTGAGCTTTAAATTTTCAAAAAAATGGTGCTGATTGGGTTTAACTGCACATTGTGGCAGGGTGGCCTGGGTATATTCTCAGACCTGCAGGTTTATCCTATTTGGTTTCCCTGGAAGTTGTTTACTGTTTGAACAACAGCTTTAAATATCCCTGTATAAAGATGTTATAGACACTGTATCTACACATAGCTAAACATACACACATAATTTCCACTGTGCAACAACAGGCACATTTTTTTACATATGAAGTTTGTGCAGGTGGAGATGTTGGATATTCTTTTTCACCACAAATGTTATGCAAATACATATAGTTATGGAAACCTCTGTCAGAGCCATGTAGTTCATAATGAAAGGTGCCCCAGACTCCACCTTGGTGGTTCAAAAAGGAGCTCAATTGTGGACAGCGTGGTTAAAGTAGATTATAGGGCAGCAGGCCAGCATTAAACAAACCAAGTATCTGCTATGAGAGGCTGCTAGCTAGGCCACCATAGCACTACATTAACTATGATAAGGGTAGTGGTAATATTAAGAGTAGTGTGTATTTAACTTAACCAGATTCACCACTTTTCTCCAGTACTAGTGACAATTATGATAAAGAATGTGCTGTATGTTGAATATCAGGGTTTACAACCTGCGGTGCATTAGCTGTTGTTGAAATATAACTTCCAGGATCCCTTTAAAGTCAAAGAAAAAACAGAGAAGAGAGCAGCAATTAAATAGCCCGAGGGTGGACTTCTCTAGTGCATTGCACTCATAACATGTTCTCAATATGTAGGAGCAATACAGAGAAACCCCTATCCAGTTAAACTTGTACAGTATATAGGTAATTCAGTATAAATGTTGTTCCATTGTCATCTGAAGAATGTGCTTCTTCTATCCTCTATCTCTGCAGCACAAATCAGCATTGCTAGATAGTAAGAAACAAACTATGAATAGTTCCATGTATCAAATGAAATCACCATCATGCCACTGTCTATCCCAGAGACACCTTTGTCTCATATCTCCATGGATTTTTTTTTATAGGTCTGCCTATTTCTGTAACCTTTCTGCAAGGTTAAGTCCCCAGTTCATTGGAACATATCCCATTGCTCAAAAGATCAATAGAGTAACCTACAAGGTAACATTACCAGACTCAATCAAATGTATTAACACTTTCCACCCTTCTCTGTAAAAATCTGCAGCCAATGTTGTATTCACCTCAGATCTTCCTCCTCTTATGATTGTTCAAGGAGAACCTGAGTTTAAGAGAATACTGGACTCTTGGTCAATATGCGTAACTGCACACCCTGACACCCCCCCCCCCTCCCATCTCCAGACGATCTTCTTCATCTGTCCACGGTAGTTTGAATTCCTTCGCCGGTTGCATTTGTTCATTTTTGGAAACGATTGAGTCATTTTGTGTGCTTCTCTTCTATAAATTTTTGGTTGTCTTAGGCGGAAAATTCAAATCCTAATGATCCTATCTTCTTCCTTCTTCAGTTTCTCTGCTTTTTTGGTTGGTTCCTGGTACCTTTATAAGCTAATTTTCCAGTGTTTGTTATTGCTGTTGTTGTTTTTCATGTTCTTGGTGTGATTCTTCTGGTTCACGATTCCTGCCTGTTTTCTATTAGAATGGTTTTCCACCTGTCCTGACTTCTGCCTATCCTTGGCTACGCTTATTCTAAATCCTTTGGTACCTTGCTCTGCTGACTGATTTCCTGTGTTCTGACCTTGGCTTAGTCCCTGACTCCGGTTTTGGCATACTCCTCTTGTACCACACTTTGTCCAGTTCTCCAACTGGAAGTGTCCAGTTCACCAGTTGCATTTCGATTTTCTCAAATTTCCGCAGCCTCAGCACAGATACCTTGCACTCTAAGTCCTGTGGGCAACCGTACTTGGGTATGTGCATCAAGCCTCATGGCAAACAGGGCATGTCTAAAGGTGAAATGAATGGTTATAGATTGGGGAATGTGTGCTGAAAGGATACTTGAGAACTCGTTACAATGGTGTTATATAATTTCCCATATATTACAGAACGTGTAAAATAAGTACAATAAAAATGTTATGAAACTATAAGACAAAACTTTGAAAATTCATGCACTTCCTCTTTTGGCATGCTATGTAGTATTTTTTAAATTTTTCAACATTTCTGGAAATTTTAAACATTTTCAAAAAGTTTTGCAGTTCAGAAAAATACAAAAAAGTGAGAAATCTGTAAAGTCAGAGTTCCAGTAAATACGTGAAATCCAATTTGGTACTGGGTTTGGATTCGGGTCCATCTTTACTCATTGTAAATCTGACCAATTTGAGGAAGCACAGAGTGGGAAACTTATGCCGGCAATATGCTGCTTAATCTGACATGAAGTTTTCTGTAAGTGTTACGGAAGCTGCAGAGGAGAAAACAGAGCGGTCAGAGGGATTGGTATATGGATGTAATGTTAGCAGCCCAGTGTGAAAAGCTTCACTAGATCAGCCTGCAACATTGCACATCTTTAGCTTTTAATGGTCGACAAAGTTTTGTATGCTGTCTGACAATACCTACTTCCAAATCATTATCATTAATAAACAGATTAAATAAAACCAAATGAACTGCAACATTCCAGGGTTACTGAACAATACAGTCGAGGACTAGCGAACATTTAAGGGTTATCACCACCCACTACATTTGAGGGTTACAGAACGAACCGGTACATTCAAAGGGTTATCGCCAAAATGCTACATTCAAATGTTATTTTTGATAATCAGTGAAAATACGTCCACACGTTCGGAAAACCTGAACTAGATCGTCGTTCAGGAAATTCTAAAAGTCAGAGTTTGTCCAAAGTATTAAAGTTCAGGTCGAACTTTAATACTAATAATAAGTGGCCCCAACACAGAACCCTGTGGCACCCCACTTAGCACTTTAGTCCATATTGACACCATTAACAACTACTCTCTGATAGCGATGGACTAGAACACAACTCGAACACAAGTTCGACCTGAACTTTAATACTTTGGACAAACTCTGACTTTTAGAACTTCCTGAACGATGATCTAGTTCAGGTTTTCCAAACGTGTGGACGTATTTTCACTGATTATCAAAAATAACATTTGAATGTAGCATTTTGGCGATAACCCTTTGAATGTACCGGTTCGTTCTGTAACCCTCAAATGTAGTGGGTGGTGATAACCCTTAAATGTTCGCTAGTCCTCGACTGTATTGTTCAGTAACCCTGGAATGTAGCAGTTCATTTGGTAACCCTCGAATGTATCGTTCAGTAACTCTCGAATTGGTGATAACTCTTGAATGTATCGTTCAGTAACCCTCGAATTGTTGATAACCCTCAAATGTAGCATGCAGAAACCCGACATTTGCAGGGGATCATGGGGACAGTTAGCATTTAAACAAGTTTTGGTGATATGGACATGTTCCCCAGACCATTTTCCAGGTGGCAGAGCCATTTATATACTATTTTCACTGTAATTAATTAGAACTTTTCGAACTACTTTAATAGGTAACTATTAAAAAAAAAATAGTGTTACACGAACTTTCTGAATTATTGAAAATGTGGAGCAAGTTTCCAGGTTTACCAAATATGCAAGGCCACTTAAGAAGCTTACCAAATATAAAAAGGCTAATTTCAAGGGTTGTCAAACTTTAGTTTTTTTTTTTGCCCCATTGACTTTGGTTTGGTTGACTATGGGTTTGGTTTCTAACTTTTTTGAAAATCCGAAAACGAAACTTGCGATTATAGCCTAAAATGTTAAAGTAGGCTTTAACATTATTCATGTTCATCCAAAAGCATGAATTCTATAATTACTAAGCAACTCTCACCTCTGATATCAGAAGCATTCTGGAGAAACCATCTTATTTCTGTAGGGTTTTAGCTTTTACGGAGTAGATCGTAGTCGTCCTTCTCCGCCATTAGAGCCGTCAACTCACTAGTAAATGGCCTGCCCTTGAGTACTATCTAATCAAGATTCAGCAGTCAGAAACACAAAGTTAGAGTACCATTTTTACTCTTTAGGAAGGAGGGCTGAAAAAAATAACGATATTTGGGAAGTATTGCAATCATTTAAAAAAAAAATATATATATATTGATGTCAATAGGCCGGTAATTTTCAAACGTGATGTTAATTTTTGTGGAAAACAGCATCAATACTAGGGGTATATTTTTTTGCCTACAATAATGCAATTGGTCATTACAGATAACTATCCTTTGTAAATACTGGCCATTCTATAATGTGTTTGTATTTCAGAGGAAAAAGCTGTACATACTCTTAAAAGATTGTGTCAAGCATGGTACTGTGCATTATGCCCAAAAATCCCTCTCATTGGTCTCCTAGGCCAGCACCATGTTCTTTTTAGAAAGAAGTGGTTTTCTCGTGGTAACCTCTTTCAAACCAGTCATACCTGTTCAGTCTTTTTCTAATGCACAGTCATGAACCTTAACATTTAAAAAAGAACTAAACTCAACCCCCCTTCCATAAAATGTACTCAGGGAGAGGATGCCAGGTCCTCACCCTGCCACTGTTGGCAAATTATACTGGCATTGCTGTTAAAATTCTGGATGAGAGGCAAGTTTAGCCCTGGGAGCAGTGGTCATATGGCTATATAAATAGGTTTAACAAAAAGTGAAAATTAGAAGAACCTGGAGGACTAAAAGACACACAAAAATGTCTGCCAAATTGCTATAAAATAGATATTGGGATGCTTGAGCAGAGTTTTCTGGAGGCAGAAAGTAAGTAGGTGGTTCCTAGTATATTTATTGTCTATACAAGTAGGCCCTGGATGTTGAAAGTTGAATGAAACTTATATTAATTTGACATTAAGGGTATGTATAATAGCTGCAGGTGATATCTTGGTAAATTTTGACAGATTATATGAACTCTTATGTATGTGCCATGTCCAATATAACGTTTGTCCGAATTAGATGAGGTTTGGACAGTGGCGTAACTACTGCCCCAGCCACCACTGCAACCGTAGGGGGGTTGGGGCGGACAGACACAGGGGCTGCCACAAGCCCACAAACTTTTGTTATCATGATTTTTAAACAGCTGACCGTGCATATGTTTCATTCATGTGCATGATCAGCTGTTTAAAATCAGTTGATTGCAGAAGAGTTTGTGATCTTCGAGGGGGAAGGGGTGTGTGTCAGGGGCCTGGCCTCCAAACTCGCGGGGGGCCTGGGTCCCTGCAGTTATGCCCCTGGGTTTGGAAATGCACCAGAATGCATGCGCAATTTGCCCCCTTGTGACAAAGAAACTGTAAATAATTCAGTATGACAATCTAAGTTAGGATGGTTGATTAAGAGAGTTGCTGTCACAAACTTTAGTTTAGTTTATTAAATTGTGTTCTTTTACTAGAGCTTTAATCCCTAAAAAATCCACAGAAGAGCAACACTCTTAAAATCTATACTTTTTAAAATTTTCTTAAAAACGATTAGGTTTCATGCAACTGGGTTGGTATAGTATAGTATAGTATAGTATTTGAGGTTGAATAAAGACATATGTCCATCCAGTCCAACCCATCTAGCAATATCCTCATTTCCTGCCTAACTGTTGATCCAGAGGAAGGCAAAAAAACCCACCAAATTTATGAAGGGGGAAAAAATTCCTTCCTGACTCCAAGTGGCAATCGGAAATTTCCCTACTTTACTCTACTTTATGTATCAATACCAGTAACTTGCAACATTCCTTGTTTGCAGAAACTCATCCAGCTTTTTTTTGAAAATGACCAATGAACCTGCCATAACAACGTCCACTGGAAGACAGTTCCATAGCTTTACCGTTCTCACAGTGAAAAACCCTTTCCGAGCTTGAAGCCTAAACCTTTTTTCTTCAAGTCTTAAGGGATGTCCTCGTGTCCTTTGACATGTTCTATTGGTGAATAATGCCCCAGATAGTTTATTGTATGGCCCGTTAATGTATTTATACACAGTAATCATATCCCCACGCAAGCGCATTTTCTCCAGCGTCCATAATTGTAACTTTTCCAGTCTCTCTTCATATTCAAGCTCCCCCAATCCCCTTATTAATTTAGTTGTCCTTCTCTGAACCCTTTCCATTTCAAAGATGTCCTTTTTGTACACAGGATTCCAAAATTGCACTGCATATTCCAAATGAGGCCTTACCAATGCTTTGTAAAGAGGGAGAATTACATTTACCTCCCTTGAATCCATACCTCTCTTTATACAAGACAATACCATGCTGGCTCTGGCTGTTGCCGCCTGGCACTGCTTGCTACCTTTATGTTTG
Organism: Hymenochirus boettgeri; assembly: GCA_019447015.1. Lineage (NCBI taxonomy): Eukaryota > Metazoa > Chordata > Amphibia > Anura > Pipidae > Hymenochirus > Hymenochirus boettgeri. The sequence goes on along the minus strand of CM033470.1, from coordinate 142,331,804 downwards.
TTATCCACCAAAACTCCAAGATCCCTTTCCAACAGGTCCAAAATGCATCACCTTACATTTATCAACATTGAATTTCATCTGCCACTTAGCAGCCCAATGTGACAATCTATCTAGATCCCCTTGCAACGATTGCACATCCTCTGAAGTTTTTAATAATCGACAAAGTTTTGTGTCGTCAGCAAACACAGAAACCTTGCTGACAATACCCACTTCCAAATCATTAATAAATAGATTAAATAGAAGCGGCCCCTACACAGAACCCTGTGGCACCCCACTTAGCACTTTAGTCCATAATCATGAAGCCCCATTAACTACTCTCTGCATCCTATTCATTAACCAATTTTCTATCCATGTACAAATGAGACTCCCCAGACCAACAGACCTTAGCTTATACATTAGTCGCCTATGGGGGATTGTATCAAAAGCCTTTGCAAAATCCAAGTAAACTACATCTACTGCTATGCGAGAGTCTAAATTTCTACTTACTTCCTCATAAAAGTCAAGCAAGTTAGTTTGACAAGATCTATTCCTCCTAAATCCATGCTGGTTACTACTTATAATGTCAGTCCTTGAAACATACTCTAGAACATGTTCCCTTATTAAACTTTCCAGGATCTTCCCCACCACTGAAGTTAAACTTACAGGCCTGTAATTACCCGGCTGTGAACGACTACCTTTTTTAAATATTGGAATAACATCAGCCTTTTTCGAATCCAGAGGCACACCACCAGACATGAGGGAATCAGCAAAAATAAGAAACAATGGCCTAGATAAAACTGAACTTAGCTCCTTAAGTACCCGAGGATGTATTTTATCTGGTCCAGGAGATTTATTAATATTAACCTTCTTTAGTTCTTTCTGTACCATATCCTTGGTTAACCAAAGTGCACTTGAATCTTTTATACCATTATTGCTACTATACTCTATGATATCTGTACTTGGATCTTCTATAGTGTATATAGAGGGGAAAAAATTATTCAAGACATTTGCTTTATCGCCATCCTCCGTAACTAACTTATCCCCATTAATTAATGGTGCCACATTTTCAGTCCTCATCTTCTTACTATTAATATACTTAAAAATTAGTGATGCTTTGTTCAGCTATCCTAACTTCATTATTAATTTTAGCTAGTTTGATTGCTTTCTTACACTCCTTGTTACAGTTTTTATAATCCCTAAAGGCCCTTTCCGTTCCTTCGGCCTTAAAGGTTTTTAAAAAAAATCAAAAAAATCGGATTTTTTTGATTTCAATCGGATTTTTTTTTAAAGAAAATGCTTTTTGAGGAAAATATATTACCATCCAAAGGTTATTCCATCATGAAATAAAGATTTGTTTTTTAATTATGTAGAATAAGGCTGTATACCGTATTTACTCGAATATAAGTCGACCCAAGTACAGAGGTACCAATTTTTACCTGAAAAAATTTAAAAACTGCTTGACTCGTGTATAAGATGAGGGTAGAAATGATGACCACTACTGCCTTCTGATTCAGTATTGTTTTGAGGCTTAAAGGGCAAGTCCAGCCCCAAAATGAAAACTTACATACAGGTAAATCACCCCCCAAAACCCTAAACAGTAATAGTGTAAAACCTGAAATATATAAGTCTAACCTGAAATCCTGCACAATGTCCTGGTTCCCCTGTTTCTGCTTCCTGGTTCTTCCACTTGACAGTAACTTTCAATTATGGATTTGACAGTTGACATCACAGCTAATGACAATGTTAATCCCCTGTCTGCCTCTTCTGAGCATGCTCAGTTTCCATGAGGCATCTAGAAGCATAGCAGGCATACAGTAATGAATTCATAGGACAAACTATGATATATCAACATATTTTAAAGAGGCCATTCTTTCTAAAAGATGTTCTTATGAGGGTGGATATTGAAGATCTCCTCGCACTCCGGGTTCTGTAGCTCTTTGGGTGGTGCTGGGTCCTTAAAACTGCTTAACCACCAGCAGGTATATAAAATCATAAATAATGTGAAGCGAGGACCGCACTCACTTGGTGAGTATAAACTTTATTTTGTCAAAATAAAGTTTATACTCACCAAGTGAGTGTGGTCCTCGCTTCACATTATTTATGATTCTTATGAGGGTGGAGTTGTCCTTTAGCCCTTTAAATGGACAGCAAAATTCCCATACAGTAATCCCATACAGTAATAGCCAAATCCAGTATGGATTTTACTGTATGAGACTACTGTATGGGAATTCTGCTGTCCATTAAAGGGCAACTAAATTTCAAAACAATACAGAATCAGAAGGGAATCTTTTCAACAATAGATACCATCCTCCTGATTCTGTATTGTTTTGAGGCATAAGTTGCCCTTTAAATGACCAGTAACCCCAAATTCCTTGGCACTCCAGATGTTTGGAAACTATAATTCCCAGAATGGTTTAGTTGCTGGGAGTTGTAGTTTCCAAACATCTGCAGTGGCAAGCACCCCCAGGGCAGGCCAGGTCACTACTCGGCACCAGGAAGTGAGACCGATGCCGAGTAGTGATGTCAGGCAGAGCAGTGGATGCGGATTGCAGAGCGAGCAGCAGCAGGATTGCAGTAAGTGATTGACCAGAGTATAAGCCGAAGTTCCATTTTCAGGCTATTTTTAAAGCCTGGAAACCTCTGCTTATACTCAAGTATATACGGTACGTTTAATTTTTTGGGTAAATAAATTCCATTAATCCATTCACTATGTCATGCTCTTCCAGAGGTTTTTCTAAGATTATTGGGCAGTTTCTCTGCCTACAAGATATTATCACAGATGCTTGGTTTACTTTTGCAGTTCTCAAAACTGAATTTGACTCAGCAGAGATCACATGCCTCTTCTTCACAGCAAAAATGTTATAACATGAACAGAGTTGAGAAAAAGACCTTAATCCTATTTTTTACAAACCTATGAATACAGAAACATCCCTTCAGTGCCAAATTTCAAGAAGTTTAGTGAATAGAAATGCTATAATGTTACTGTTTCAGTTGAGTAAATCTATTTAAATTATTATTCTAAAAATCTTTATCTACTTGCATATTAAAGTTATACCAGCAAGAATTAGTCTTTATGTAAAAAACTATGATTTAAATCAAGCCTTACTGACTAGTGATTTAAATCATGATTTATATCAGTTTGATTTAAATCAAATCCACCCTGGTTGTAAAATAATGCTTTGTTATTCAATGAGAAACACTGTAGTCACCAAATACATATCCATATTTTGTAGAACAATCTGCAATTTTTCCCATTAGTTAGTTCTTGCTCTAGCTGACCTTACAGTTTGCTTGCTTCTACTTTTATTCCTGATCAACAGACTACTAGTCCCAAAGCCTGTGTATGCACAAGTAGATATGTCAGATTTTTTTGGAATTTTGTATGGTTGGCCTGAAATATCTGTAGTACTATATGCCTGCGACAATTAGGTTTATGGCCAGACCCGGAAGAAAGACCGATCAGAGATGGTGAAAGAGCATGATTGGTTGTGCTGATTGATCACAAGTGAACTATGTTTACCACGACCGATGGTGTTTCGGGCCAACTGATCGGACACATCGAATCGTCAGCCAGGTGGACACATCTACCCATGTGTAAACATCTTAAGTCGATCCATGTATGCCCAGACACGTCGTGTCTGCAGGTCAGATGATTGGCTCTATATATTAAGCTAAATTGTATGTTGTTAGCCAGCGGTTCTGGACACATGCATAAGTTAAGGGACATAAAGGAGTATTTTGCATATCTCCACCCCTTACTCTGGGGAACATGGGAGTAAGAAATTACTTTCTGTTTCTTTTTTTTCTGATTTTGTGGGCAATGCTTTTCATATAGCATGAGACTGCAAGATGCCTTCTGTTATAAGAAGGTGTTTCTCCATTTTTATGCTCAGTGAAGGGCTTTTTGCTCCTTTTGACCCCTCTCTCCCTAAGCTTTCTTGCTGCCTTTTCTACTGTATGTCTAAGTCCTACCCCATAGAGCCATGAATCTGTATCTTGCACTGATGATATCTAACATGATTGAAACTTGTTGCTTCTTGGCCTTTTGGCTACGATCAAGTGTAGTATCTGTTCTTATCAGCTGGGAACAGCTGATACAGCCCCCCTAGTATTACTGGTTGAGGCAGGTCTGCACACTACACGCTATTGATCAAAGCCTAAAGCTGGAAGCGTCACTTCCCTGTCTTTCGGAATAAGACTAAGCGAAGTATCTCCTCAGAATGTTGGTTTCCAGTCGAGTGAAGGACACGTGGTAAGGGTGAATCACCATGGCTAGGTTAGGAAAGTACGGGGAGATATGGAACCAGGTCGAAGCCTTGAGGCAGGGGGGTGCGAAAGCTTGTGCTTCCCTTCGCACTACTGTGCACTTGGGGGCACGTGTTATAGCACTCCTTTCTCTTTCCTGCCATAGCCTTGGCTATGGCGGAACAATTTTTTACCCCTTTATTAAATGTGCACTAGGCACTACTATTTATTTAATTGGCACTTTTCACGTTCACTTTTTGTTTTGTGTTTTAGTTTGTTCACGTCTATGGCGGGATTGCCTGGGTCCTTTTTAGGACCTTCAGGCTTATCCCATTCATGCCCCCCCGGATGCTTCCTGGTGGCAGCTGGGAGCAGAAAGGGAGAGCAAGTATGGTGTGGTTCCTGACGCCTACCGGCTGAAGGGACCTATGTAGCCTCCCCTTAGCCCTACGGCACTTGGTGTGTGATAACATGAAAGCACGCTTCCTGAGCTTTCGATAGAGATTGAAACTTGTTGTTTCTCGCTTCTCAGCCTTTTGGCTAAGATCAAGTGTAGTATCTGTTCTTATCAGTTTCTGGTTGAGAGGGGGGTATCCTCCAGAAGGATGGGGGTTCTCCTGGGGAGCCTTCACTGGCTCCCTAGGGAATCCTCAGGGGGTGCTCTTCCAGCCTCCCGCCTGATGGGAATGGGTCTGCAGACTACACATATTTGGTCGAAGCCTTAAGCCAGAAGCATCACTTCCCTGTCTTTCGGAATAAGACTGTGTGAAGTATCCACTCTGGCCAGTGCATGGTTGAGAGGGGGGTGTGGGCAACCACATCCCCCAAGCTCCCAACTGGTTTTGAGTGGATATGGAGCCTGGTCGAAACCTTGAGACAGGGTGGTGCGAAATCCCGGGCTTCCCACAGTACTACTGTTTATAGCACTCCCTTCACTTCCTGCCATAGCTTCGGCTATGGCAGAATAATTTTTTACCCCGGGCCGAAAGGCTGGGGCCTATTATTTCGCTCACCTTATTAAATTCACCCCCTCCTTATTTACTGACACATTGCATTTAATTTGTGTTTTATGTTTGGTTTTGTTCACGTACTGTGGTGGGATTGCCTGGGTCCCATTTAGGACCTTCATGCTTATCCCATTCGAACCACCCCTGGACGCTTCCTGGTGGCAGCTGGGAGCAGAAAGGGAGGGCAAGTATGGTGTGGTTCCTGATGCCTACCGGCCGAAGGGACATATGTGGCCTCCCCCTAGCCCTACGGCTTAACAGCTATGGGCATAAGGGGGACCCCGAACCACTTGCACGTTTGTGCACTTGGTGTGAGATCACTGAAAGCACGCTAGAGAGATTGAAACTTGTCGTGTCTGCAGGTCAGATGATTGGCTCTATATATTAAGCTATATTGCATGTTATTAGCCAGTGGTTCTGGACACATCCATAAGTTAAGGGACATAAAATATTTTGCATACCTCTGCCCCTTACTCTGGGAAACATGGGAGTAAGAAATTACTTTCTGTTTCTTAGATTTTGTGGGCAATGCTTTTCATATAGCTTGAGACTGCAAAGATGCCTTCTGTTATAAGAAGGTGTTTCTCCATTTTGACCTCAGAAGGACATTGCAAATGAAAGAAACCCAATTTATTTTTTTAAGGAAAAAAAAGTAGAATTACTGAGGTATGTGTAATATAAAAATAAATAGGTAATAAAAATAATATAGGCAGGCCTGCCAAGCAAGCTGTTCTGCACGCTGTGCTATGGCTCCCACCATAGAATAATGACAACTGCTCTTTAAAATTGATTAGTGATCCTGCTAGCAGCTAGATGGATGATTTGTTGATGTTGAAGGGACCCAGTATATATATGCTACTGCTAGACTGACGGGCGAATTCATCATTTATTATCTAGTAAACAAAACTAATTGCCAAATGTCTGCCTCTGGTTGTCTGTTAAAGGTTCAATTAACTTTAGGAGCTGGGTCTCAGGGTCGTGGGCGTTGCGGGGAGGAAAATCCATGCACAACCCTGTGTCTGTATTGATCTCGGCTTGTAGTTAGCTCCTACCTCCCTAAAAAAATCTATATTCTTGTGAGTTTAGTTTCCCTTTAACAGTTATTTTTTTTTACCAGTAAATCTTCCATTTTTATATCTGGATCAGCCTTGCAACCTACAGAAACAAAGGACACAAAAGCTTAGACTGAAACGATGATGAAGTCACCAATCTGGTTTATCCAGTTTTTTTTTCCATGACAAATGAAACAAATTTCATTTGTTTTCTAGAAATTCTTTGTATTATATATTATTTTTCACCCTTTTCTAATGTCAAAAAGTTTATCTACATTTACTGTCTTGTAGATTAAAGCTAACCAAGCAATACCAAGTTTCAGGGAAGTCAGAATGGTCTACGGTACCTTTAAAAGGCTTTTCAACAAATGTCGGTAAGTAGGGCCCTGCCACTGGTTACTTATTTAGCAGATCACGTGGATGTGGTTGCAGTCTGTTTTGAGGCCCTGAAGGGAACACAGCTCTGCTTCCATGCTTGTTCTTTCTGCTTACGCCGTAAAGAGACTTTTAGGCTAGGAGTCAATCTTTGGTTATGTTCACCAATACCATATAGCTCTAGGCACGCCTCATGGTTCTACATAGGGTCTCCTACATTTTAGTATAATACCCAAACACTTGAAAATACAATAGAACATCGGTCAAAGAGATAAAACAATTATTATTAATTAACAGTGCTTTAGCGCTTTAAGTAGTGCAACCATACATATACTGATCTTATGTTTAAGTATAGATAACCCAATTAGTGCGTTACTATTATAAATAATTAAGACATTCCTGTATGAAATACATGTCCCTACCAACATCCCTGATGGTCTGATTTGTTATTGGTTGTAAGTCTACTAGTCCCAAACAAAAAAATACACCTAGGGCAAATGCGGTTTAATAGCTACTGTATATAGACTTTTTCTTTCTCTATATACACAGGGCCGTCCCTAGACTTTTTGCCACCTGACACAAAATTCCAAATGCTGCCCCCTCGCCACCGGAAGGGGTGTGGTTTTATAATTGAAAGTGGGTGGTGCTTTGTCCGGAAGTGGGATGTGGCTTGTCAAGAAGTGGGAGGGGCTTTATACACGTTAATTCTATCTATCGTCTTTATACACGTCTATCTATCTATCATCTATCATCTATCATCTATCGTCTATCGTCCATCTATCATCTATCGTCCATCTATCGTCCATCTATCATCTATCGTCCATCTATCATCTATCGTCCATCTATCATCTAGCGTCCATCTATCATCTATCGTCCATCTATCTCATCCATCTATCAGTCCTCATCATCGTCATCACCATCTATCGCCATCTATCGCCATCTATCGTCATCGCCATATCCCTACTCCATCGTCCCATCTATCCATCTATCGTCCATCTATCGTCCATCTATCCTATGTCCATCTATCCATCATCGTCCATCTATCGTCCATCTATCCATCTATCGTCCATCTATCCATCTATCGTCCATCTATCCATCTATCGTCCATCTATCCATCTATCGTCCATCTATCCATCTATCGTCCATCTATCATCTATCGTCCATCTATCCATCTATCGTCCATCTATCCATCTATCGTCCATCTATCCATCTATCGTCCATCTATCCATCGTCCATCTATCCATCGTCCATCTATCGTCCATCCATCGTCCATCATCGTCCCATCCATCGTCCATCCATCGTCCATCCATCGTCCATCCATCGTCCATCTATCCATCTATCGTCCATCTATCCATCTATCGTCCATCTATCCATCTATCGTCCATCTATCCATCTATCGTCCATCTATCCATCTATCGTCCATCTCATCCATCTTCCATCTTCCATCGTCCATCTATCCATCGTCCATCTATCCATCGTCCATCTATCCATCTATCGTCCATCTATCATCTATCGTCCATCTATCGTCCATCTATCGTCCATCTATCCCTCTATCGTCCATCTATCCATCTATCGTCCATCTATCCATCTATCGTCCATCTATCCATCTACGTCCATCTATCGTCCATCTATCGTCCATCTATCCATCTATCGTCCATCTATCCATCTATCGTCCATCTATCCATCTATCGTCCATCTATCCATCTATCGTCCATCTATCCATCTATCGTCCATCTATCCATCCTATCGTCCATCTATCCATCGCCATCTATCCATCGTCCATCTATCCATCGTCCATCTATCGTCCCATCCCTCTCCCCCCATCGTCCCTCTATTCCATCTATCGTCCACTATCCATCTATCGTCCATCTATCCCATCTATCGTCCATCTATCCTCTATCGTATCTAGTCCATCTATCGTCCATCTATCCATCTATCGTCCATCTTCCATCTATCCGTATCTATCACTCCATCTATCCATCTATCGTCCACATCCACTATCGTCCATCTATCCTCTATCTCCATCTACCATCTATCGTGTCCATCTATCCCATCTATCGTCCAATCTATCGTCCTCTATCCACTATCGTCCATCCTATCCTCTATCGTCCATCTATCCATCTCGCTCATCATCGTCCATCTATCCATCCAATCGTCCTCTATCCATCCATCTATATCCATCCCTCGTCCACTATCCATCGTCCATCTATCCATCTACCGTCCATCTATCCTCGTCAATCTATCGTCCATCTATCGTCCATCTATCCATCTAATCGTCCATCTATCGTCCATCTATCGTCCATCTATCCATATCGTCCATCTATCCATCTATCGCCATCTATCCATCTATCGTCCATACTATCCTCTATCCGTCCATCTATCGTCCTCTATCGTTCCATCTATCGTCCATCTAATCGTCCATCACTATCTCTCATCCATCTAGTCGTCCATCTATCCATCATCGTCCATCTCTCCACTATCGTCACCATCTTCCATCTATCGTCATCTATCCATATCTATCGTCCATCTATCCATCTATCGTCCATCTATCTCGTCCATCTCTATCCATCGTCCATCTATCCATCGTCCATCTATCGTCCTACTCGTCCATCCATCGTCCATCATCCATCTAGTCCCATCTATCCTCTATCGTCCATCTACCATCTATCGTCCATCTACTATCCTTCATCGTCCATCTATCCTCTATCGTCCATCTATCCATCTATCGTCCATCATCCATCTCTCGTACCATCCATCTATCCATCTATCGTCCATCTATCCATCTATCGTCCATCTATCCATCTATCGTCCATCTATCGTCCATCTATCCATCTATCGTCCATCTATCCCTCTATCGTCCATCTATCCATCCATCTATCCATCCATGCCATCTACCATCCATCTCCATCTATCCATCCTCTATCCATCCATCGTCCATCCTCCATCCATCCATCCATCCATCCATCCATCCATCCATCCATCCATCCTCCAGTCCATCCATCCATCCATCCATCCATCCATCCATCCATCCATCTCCATCCATCCATCCATCCATCCATTCCATCCATCCATCCATCCATCCATCCCATCCCCATCCATCCATCCATCCATCCATCTATCCATCCATCTATCCATCTCACCATCCATCCATCCCATCATCCAGCCATCCATCTATCCATCCATCTATCTATGATCTATCTATCTATCATCTATCTTGATAGATGATATATAGATAATAGATAGATAGATAGATAGATCATAGATAGATAGATCATACGATCGCTCTAGCTCGACTAGTGCCTACCTCGCTCGCTACGCTCGCCCTCGCTCGCTCGATCTTAGAACTGCTCAGCAGAGACTAGATCGCTCGCTAGCCAGCTCTGATCGCTCGCTCCGCCTTCGCTAGACTCGATCGCCACGAGCGATCGCTACTCAGCAATCACTCGCTCGCTCGCTCGGCTAGCTCGCCTCGCTCTCTTGCTCCATGCAGCTTCGCCTCGACTGCTGCTCTCATCGCATGCTCTCTCCCTGCTCGCTCTCTCTCTCGCTGGCTCAGCCCTCCTCCTCCGCTGCTGCTGCCAGCTCGCGCTCGCGCTCGCTCGCTCTCTCGCTGTCGCTACCTGCTAGCCCATTAGTGCTGCTCAGCTTGTCTTCGCTCGCTGTGATGCTTCTGGACTTCGATAAGACTCATCGATAGTGACTAAGTCTATGATACTCGATCGATAGATGCATGATGTAGTGCTGATAGCTTAGACTGCCTAGCTCGCTGCTGACTCGCTCGACGTCCTAGATCATAGGTCGCTCCTAGCATAGCATCGATAGATGATAGATGATATAATCATAGATAGCTAGATAGAATTGATTGCTCTCAGTGTCTCGCTGATAGATAGTCGATAGCATCGATGTAGCTCTGCTCGACGTGATCAGGGTATATAGTGATGATCAGTGCATAGATAGATCACTAGATATATAGTAGATTAGATAGATCTCATGATAGATATGATCGAGATTAGACTATGTAGATAGAGATGTTAGTAGATCATAGATAGATAGATGATGATAGATAGATAGATAGAGATAGATCATAGATAGATAGATAGATCATAGAATAGATAAAAAAGATAGATAGATATAAGACAGATAGGCAGATAGATAGATAGATAGATAGATAGATAGATGATACATAGATAGATAGATAGATGATGATAATAATAGATCGTGATAGCTGAATGAAGCAGAAGTCTATAGTAGTATAGTAGATGATCTAAGATATGATCGCTAGATCGACTAGATATTGCTAGTCGTGCTATCCGAGCGGTGTGTCGCTGGTTCGCATCGTAGCTCGTCTCGTGATTCTCCTTCGCTGTGCTAGTGTGCGATAGATCGTTTCCTCGCTGCATCTCTCGCTAGTCGCTCGCTCGTAGACTGTGCTGCTAGTCTCTCGACTAGCTGCGAGATGCTAGTCGACTGCTGATATATAGTGATAGTAGCTGATAGATAGTCATAGCTGAAGATGAATGATAGACTAGATAGCATCGAAGATAGTATAGCGTCGTAAGCTCGGTGTCGATAGCTAGCTCCTGCTCGCTCCTCCTGATCGCTCGCTCGATCCTCTCGCTCCTCGCTCGCTCGCTCCTCGCTCGCTCCTGCTGCTGCTCGCTGCTCGCTGCTGGCTCGCTCGCGCTCGCTCGCTCGCTCCTCGCTAGCTGCTCGCTCCTCTCGCTTCGCTCGCTGCCTGCTCGTGCTCGCTGCTCGCTCGCTCGCTCGTTCGCTCGACGCTGCTCTCCCATGTGCTGCTCGCTCTCGACTCGCTCGCTCCTCGCTCGCTCGCTCGCTCGCTGCTCGCTCGCTTCTCGCTCGCTGCATCGCTCGCTGCTCTCTCGCTGCCGCCTCGTTCCGCTCGATGTGCTGTGTGCTGCTGGCTCGCTCGCTCGTCGCCGCTCGCTCGCTGCTCTCGTCGCTCGCTTCGCTGCCGCTCGCTGCTGTCGTCGCTCGCTGCTCTCCTGCTGGCTCGCTGCTCGCTCGCTCCCCCCCTTCTGCTTCTGCTGCTTCTTTTTTTTCTCCTGTGCTCCTCCACTGCACTGTCCTGGTAAAGAAGTCAGAGGATGATATTCGGACACTGACACTGTGACTGGACAGTGGACACAGGACCACAAAAGACAAGTCACACAGCAGGCCAGCGGCGCAGCTCTTGTCTAGTTGACTGTCTTCTAGCCTCTAGCAGCCTGTCCTGGTCTGCACGGGCTGAACTTGTGTTCCTTGCGCTGACGACGGACGTCATTACGTCACGCCGACGGCGACATATCGCAAAGACGTACGTTTTGGAATCGGGATAGAGCCTGCCTGATGCGGAGGCGGAGCCTGCTGAGTGGGCGGACAGTGCCAGTCAATGTTCTCCTTCACCCGCCTGCCAGGTGCTGTTCTGCGCGCACAACCCCCCCCCCCCTCACACACACACAAGTTAGGTTGGGCAGTCTCGGGACTCCGCATGTAAAAAAAAAAAAATCCTTCCCCACTATGACAGTGCCGCGCTTTCCTACAGGGTGCCGCTCTGCAGTCTGCTGCACCCTGCATCATTAGCGAGGCGGCCCTGTAATAACGTACTATAAAACTGCATTTGCCATATATATATCAATACCAGTAGGATTTATTTATTTAAATTTGCAAAAGTTGTGGGATGTGTTTGTACAAATCCCGTGTGTGCATAATGGCGGTTATCCCTATAACTAGGGCACGGGCCTGAAACGTGTCAGGGGCCACTTGCGTGGGTTTGGGTTCAAAACTTGATAAAATGTGTTAATTCCATGTAAACTCTGAGTCGTTGTGAGTTTCACTTGAATCGATTTAGTCCTCTATGCCTCTTGCTGGATTCTCTTGTTGATATACAATGACCTGAGTGAAAATCCTTCATAATATATATATATCCAATTAATTAAAAAATGAAGTAATCCTTGAATTTAATGACTTGCGGTTTGCTTGATATTAAGGCAATTTCAGTTAGCCGCCATTTAAATCCATGCATGACATATGAGTCTGATTTTTTCTCCCTATTGGCCGAATCCCCAAATGCCTAAATTGCATTGCTTTTTGCAATAAAGAAAAAAAGTAAACAATAGGCAGTTTAGGGTAACTTTATTCATCAATCCACAGAAAAAGGAAGACCGCATGTTAGTGTTAGCTTTTTGTTTGTTTGGGGGTTTTTTGGAAGTAGTGAGAAGCTACTCAAACACCACTTAAACAGCACATATATAAAACACGTTTTAAGACTCATACAATCAAGAATTTCTAGTACATCCAATCTAAAGGGAACTTACCCTCTAAAAGCAAGAAACTAACTAAAATAGGCGCAGTGGATGTGGATCTGAATGTTATAATAATCCTGTGTGAGATCTAGCATCACAGCGCCTCCTTGGAAAGATGCAACACCAGAAACACTTCAAAGGATGTGACTCTCACCACTTCATGGGTTGTTCTGTTACTAATGGAGAACGCTTTAAAGGCCTATATAGGATGTATATATATATCTATACAACAAAACATGTGTAGCAGAATTTCTTTGACATGCTTATCTCCACAGTAGAGAGCATGATCACAGAAAAGACTACTGCTGATCTTTTAAAGGAATAGTTCACTGCAAAGTGAACTTATTCCTTTAATGCATTAAGAGACTGGAGCTAAGGAGCTATGCATTTTTTTTTTTTTTTCCGTAGCAGCACTGAAATTCCCGACTTGCTTCTGGGTTTCTGTTTACCTATAGTGCGCATTATCGTGCATGCACAATATAGCGTACAGAATCCGGAGTCGGACCTGTATTATATATATTATATATATTTAATATTAATATATATATTATATAATATATATATATTATATATATATTATAATATCATATTATCTGCACACTGCCATATAATGTACCAACCTATGTTTTTCACTCGTTTCATTTATTCCTTGTGTCACATGGCAGCAGAGACGGATTTACCATTAGGCCCACCCTGGGGCGCCGGAGGTGAGGGCCGTCCGTCAATATCCCCCACCAATTCAACCCTTTATAGTCTATTTTCTTCCCCCAAAAAGAGAAAATGGGTGTGATTTAGGAGTGTGATCTGTTTTAGGGGTGGTGGCTAAGGCACACAGGCTCTTTGCCTACAGGCTCCTGAGGTGTAAATCCGCCCTGCATGTCTATTTTTCTACAGAATATTTTCAGAGGCTACTACAACTGTACAAGATACCCACACATCAACTTTCTCTTGTTATCCATAGGAGATGAGATGCTAGACAGTATCCTATGTTACAACCGTAATCATTGGGAACAGTTCAAATTGTCAGAGCCACAAAAAAAAAAAAATCAGAATACAACTGCCTTAATATATTCCATGCACCCACTGAGAAGTGTGTGGTTGTGGACTCCATAATCTATTATTTTTCAATTTTTTATTTGTCACCCTGAATTCCAGAGTGGAATGTAACTCATAAGTTGTTGGGTTAGGTCCTCTTCCTTGTATATCGTAGGTGTAAGTGAGAATTACTGTTAACATTGCTCAGCCAACAAACGAAAGGGATCCAGGTCTCTCAAAAATGCTCCAAGCTACAAAACAAAAAATCAAACTAGTGATAAATACAGATCATTACAATTCAAACACAAAAAGTTGCTGTAATAACACAACATTACAAACACATCTAGTTTCCCATGCCACATAAATCTGCCATTTATACACACTCAACCTGACTATCGCTGTATAGAGACTAAAATACACAATTTCACCATGTTCCAAGATTTGGTTGTTGTATTTCATTAGATTCAAGCCAAAGCCACATGAGAATGACAATTATCACAACAAAGGTTATGCTATAAAGATAAAAAAAAGGGTTAGGAGAGAAAGACGACATGTTATATAAAAAGCCAGGACTTCTATTCCTAAAATAAATGTGCAAAAAACATACAATGTGTGGACTGTAGAAGTGGATTCAATTAAACAGAAGGAATTTACCTTAAGGAGAGCTATAGACATACAAACTGTTTTCAAAAACAGTTAAATGTACTGGGGCAGGGGGTTAGGTCTTGTACTTTTTACTTCCAATCTCGTTCTATGGAAGTGGAAGCACAAGAAAACGATTCGCCAAGCTTCCCTTTTAGCACTATTAGGAACTAATCAATCCTACCTCCCCATCCCAGTACTTTTCATTTGTATAAAAGTTATCTTTTAAGTATAAGTTGTCCTTTAATTTGTACAAAGCTTCTTAGCAAATTTCACATAAAGGCTGCAATTATTAATCTATATAATAGCAGTGATGCCCAACCCGCAGCCCGCACAGAGCCGCGGGTGGTCATGTAAGGGGGCGGGACGGGGCGAGCTATTCCCCCACAACCCACTCACTTGTTTCAGTGGCATAGTGCGGCCCCCAGCATCGGCTGGGTTGGGCCCCCCCTAATATACGCATATAAGGAAAATGGGTTGGAGGGGGGGGGTTCACTCTGCTGCAGATTTTAAATGCACAGTAAAAACAGAATTGGTGTACGATAGTATCATTTTATTGTGAAGCCATTTCCTTGAACCCAAAAGCAATTTTTAAAAACAAAACTAAAAATCTAATAATTTAACCTAATAACCTAAAAAATACTCTGGATTGTTGCCAGCTCCTCTACTGCTGTGGTACACATTCTGGACAGTCAAATCCTCATGTGGCACAAACCATGTAAACACAGACAACATCAATAAGGTTTAAAAAAGAACCTATCAACATCTGTAAAGTTGAAAATATGCTAATCCTAACTAAACTTTTCCTTTAGTATGGCTCTTAGCAGTCTCAATGTCATATTTTAAAAGAAACCACGGAATAAGAACTTAATAAGCCAAGTAAAGAATTTCTCTACATACGTGCTACCCACCAGGTCTCTCCTGTTCCTATACTCCTGCGACCAATACTGAGATATGATCTGTAGAAAAGAATATCCTGATGGATTCCAAGACACCAATATATTATGCCAAAAGCGCTTTATGTACCATCAGTATTTTTTTTTTTTTAAGTATGCCAAAGTGCTTTATTTGCACCATCAACCACAGTTGTTTCGGATCTGATTGATCTTTATCAATGTGTTATAGTAAGTGAACAGCTACCCAAAATTTACACACAGAAGTGACAACTAGTGATGTACCAAACATATTCAATCCTCCCACAGAGGGTAGAATAAAGCACTTTTGGCATTCTTATTGGTGTGTTGGAATCCATCGATCTTCATTCACAGATCTATTTATCCTCGTAATACAAAGTTAATTTTAAAAATTTTAGTACTACTAAACTATACTACGGGCTGTAAACATCTCCTGTGCCTAACAATGATAGATTCCTTTGCTGTCATAGGAAAAAGTAAAGTAATCTTTCTTAGCTAGTATGGATGGGCAAGAACCAGAAAGTCAGTAAAATAGCTGAATATTTTGTATTGCCAAGGAGGCTGTATGCAATTCACGCTGGCAGTTAACCTGCAAGGTAACACGCAGTTTCAACTCTTCCAGGGACTTACATATTGGTGTGGAGACATCTGTATAGATATATTATAGATATACAGGGAGATTCATAAAAGTTCTTATCGTTTAAAATGGTACTAATTTTTGCCCCCACCAATCAGATCTTATTTAACATTTGTAACTTACCACGGTACAACCTGATTGTTGGGGCAAAATTAGCACCATTTTAAACAATAGAACTTTTATTAAATAACCCTGTAAGTAGATAGATTGCCACACCCTAGATAGGGATCAAGGGTGTGGCAATAGAGCATATGCTCACACGGCTCTATACACACTGGCTGTGAGTTATCTGGCAATAACACGGAGCTTTCTTAGTTACAGAGAAGAATCTTGAGAATGATAGGTGCTCTGAGAGAAAAGCTTTTTATATAAGATTTTTTTAAAAATTAATGTTTCCTTTTATACAGTGTATTTAATATTTCTCATGTTCAGAGTTCAACAATTCTTACCATTGATGCTTATACTCCTCAGATGCTTCATGAACAGCTGTATCCCATGGATTGAACCACCACGCACGAACAAGACTGGGATCCAACCTGCCAGTACCTTTGAGAGAAAAAAGAAAGTGTAAAAGAAAGAAGTTGGAAGAAGGGGAAGCATTAAATAGAGTGAGAGAATTATACTCACTTCAATTTTTTTCAAACGCCATGCAGTCCTCCTACAATAACAAAGTGTGGGTATTAGGTAACATAAATAATGCATATTAGCTATAAAGGCAATCAAGTTCACCTCAGAAAGGCATGGGAATCCATTCTAAATAAAATACACGTTGTATGCTACACTCATCATCTGTTTCAGAATTCAACAGAAGCAACTCCTCAGGGGACCAATCAATTCCCAAAACACTGCTAGTCAGCTTAACATATGATGAAGGAGATGCTGCAACTGTCCTAAAACACAATGGCTTAAAATGAGTTTTTTATACAAGGTATTAATAAACTATCAAGCAGCAGCAGTGGTCGCTATGTTAAAATTCGGGGCACGTGCCCCAGATATTTGGAAAAGTGCCCTGACATCTTTTTAAGCCGTTTTTTTTTTTCTTTCCTTGGCCGAACCCCTTTGTCAGCAGCAGAGTCGAGCGTGTGCACCCACCCGGCCCACGGGGGTCTCTGGAGTTTTTTGGTTGGCTCTGTGGCAAAGGAATAGGCAGTGATAGACAGTATATCAATCCAACAAGTGTCAGGTGCACTCCTGGGATTTTATTGGCAGTGAAGCATACACGCAATGTTATATATATTGATATATATTTTTTTTAAGGTATCATCTGTGAAAAGGAACTAGAATATTCTGAAAGCTTGCTATATTGTCTTACTTTAATTCCTTTATATCACTTTTGTTAATATACATTATCCCTTATATTATAAATATAATTTGTATCTTCATAGGAGATTGCATTGAGTTTTTATGGAGCTACCAATGTGGTGGTGGGTACATTATTGACATATAGGAAAGTTTGTATGTGTATATGGTTTTAAAATGACCATCAGTAAATGTATTAACAATAGCACTGACTTATATTAGGTACAACACAAATATACAAAGCACATAAACTTTCTTACAGAGCCGAGATCCCCATTTCAACATATTATGTCAAAATGGGAGTTAAACCACACCCCTGTGTCTGTTCCATGTGAAAAGAATGTTAATCCAAAAAAGTTTGTCTGCTACACAGGATGTGATGTGTAATGGACATATATACCACCTCCATCCTGCAAGTGGTGTCAGTGAGTGATAAAAGACAAGACATCCCTGTGCTCTATGGCTAGAGGATAGAAAGTGAAACTAATTGTGTGTGTGTGCTTTGGAAGAGATATTGACTGCAACGCAAGATCCGGTGTATAAGATCCTGTTACCACCTGTTGGGGAGGACAGATTATTGGACAGACAATTTACCTTATTGATACAACTCTGAGGCAACAGATTAAGCTTACACCAACTTACATGGACACACATATACAGGCCCCCTGGTCATATTTAAAGTGGTGTACCCAGCTAGACACCCCTGATTACTGCATATGTTATGTGGGGAACATGTTGTGCCATGCTACCCATAATCCTTCATAAAGCATCAATCTGGTACAAATTAGTGGCAGCGGTGCGGTCCATTTTTTTTTTCCTCCCTTTTTCTTTGTATGGTTTGTTCACTGTATTAGCTATGGAGGCTGTTACTGAAAGTATTGATTTTAACCTCCTGTCCTTGTACCTGCAGATGAATGATGATGCCCCAAATTAGACTCAGTAAGCTCTACCAGGCCCCAAGTGCCAAACCTATTTTAAAACTGATCCTTTGATGGGGTAACTAGTTTGGACCGATTGGCTAGAACATTTGAATTGGCAGCCACTATTAATGGTTAGGATGAAGGTGCTCGCTTGCAAGTCCTTAGCCTTTTGCTTAGTGGTAAAGCCAGGCAGGTATACCAAGATTTACGTAATACTGAACTAAAAGCAGTTATCAGTTATTAAAAAAGCTATTTTTTTTTCAATTAGATCTGTTAAAAGAGTATATAAAGGATAAATCCATTTCTTTAGGTAAACTGGGAATGAGAAATGTTTGTTTATACGTTAATTATTAGGGCAATGCTATTACAATAACATGATGCTGTGAGGTACTTTCTGTTATAATAATGAGATACCATCACCATTGCCGTGGTGAATACTAATAAGTATAACCTAGCATGTTTAGTTTTCAACCACACAGTGTGGCAGGATTGCCTGGGTTCTACTCTCAGACCATCAGGATTATAACTATTGGTTCCTCTGGAAGCTGGTGACTGTGAGCCAGTTTAAAATATACGTGTGTAAAGATTCTATATCCACTATAGCAAAACACACACAATTTCCATTGTGCACCAACGGGCCACTTTCTGCTGGTGTATATGCAACCAGTAAGAGGAGATATATAGAGGATACTTGGAAGAACTCCAGTGCACCCATGGATTTACTCTCAAAAATTCCTTTAATTAGCCATTGGCTATATATACACTAACACCACACACCGCTGCACTCTCGCTACATGTCTATATACCAGAGTGCTTATTCAGAAGACATCACATGTAAAAACAAGATATTTGCAAGCAACTATCTGGATTTTTCATAATTAGAGTTTATTAGACAACTTAGCGATCACATCTACTCGTTTCAGATAGGACTGATACTGCAGATATATCGCTAAGTTTTGTCTAATAAACTCTTGATTGTTGAAAAATCCAGATGGGTTCTAAACCAGGGCTAAAAACATGAAATTCAGTGCACAAACCAGGACTAATAATGGTGTTTTATTCCCCCTACAAACAGAGCATGCAACGTTTCGGTCTGGGTTTGGGACCTTTATTAAGCCTAACACATGTGATATAAATAGACCATAATGGAGATAACCACCCCCCTCGTTCGTAGCCATCAGTAATCCCAGAAGTGATTATCGTCAAATAGACATGTGAAAAAAAGTACTGTTAAAGGGTATGTCCACCCTTAAAAACCTTTTTCCATATTGATTCCCCCTGTCCCCCCAGCCCCAACCGCTCTATTTTTAGTTCTTAGAAAGTGCCCCAAATTCTACTTACCTCCCCCTCTTTCCTCCTATTCCTCCACCACGCTGCCGCCCTCTGCTTGCGAAAAATGCCAAGCAGAGGGGCGGACCCGGCATTCCGCGTCTGTGATTGGCTGAGCGCACAGCCAATCAGGACGCGGCTGCCGGGAGTTCTTTGCAGTGGGGTTTCTAAGAATACAATAGATCGTTTGGGGCTGGGGACAGGGGGAATCATATATATAAAAAAGGGATTTACACTAGGGGGAGGGAATCCTAAGGGAGGGAGAGGGAGGGGGAGAAGGGCTGGCCATATGCATGCCAACTATCGTCCCGAAGGCCAGAAATAGGAGGGCAGAGTCCTATAGTGGACTCTGCTATCCTCCTGGTGGGCAGTTTTTGGCTTTGGGGTGGTACTACAGGAGACACAGATGGAGCTTGGGATGTAAGGTAAGGATTAAACTACTCTCCAATGGGGCCAGTAGTGGGGGAGTAGTAGTTGTGGGGGGGCGACATTGCCTTTAAAGTAACATTAAAATATCTATTGTAAAAGTGCAAGATCCTTACAAATTCCATACTATTAAAAAGCAACATTTTAAAGGGTATATTGAAGTAATTATTGATACATTCCTCCTAGACTATATACAATTTTAAATAATAAAGTGCAATAATGTTACATAGTTTTAAATGTGCTCTCTGTCTCCAAACCCTTGTGCTAAAACATTTAGTAAAAAAAAAAAAATTCTACTAAATATTTTACCTACATATATCGAAAACTACATGCTTTATTACTGAAAAAAAAAAATATTAGCATTATAAGTTTCCCCCAATGACAAGAAAATTAAATCATCCAAAATTTTTTATTTAACAAATTTGTAAGGGTTAAAACAATTTTAAAGAAACAATGACAGATTATTAAAATAACCAGCTTAGCAACAAGAATGGAGATTCACATAAAGTCTTTCATTGGGAGATTCATTAAAGTTCTATCGTTTTAAAATGTTGGCTCAATTTACCCCAACCAATCAGAACTTATGTAACACATTGACACGCTAACCATCTGAATTGGTTGGGGCAAAATTAGCACATTTTTTGAATGAAGAACTTTTATTGAATAACCCCGATTTGTATAGACAACTCTGGCCAAAGGTCTGCCTGTCCAGTATTGTGGTTTCCATTGCCAGATTTATCTACCTTCCTAAAGGTCTGAAGTAGAAATAATTACTGTCATATACTCGATCGTATAACCATACCTGAGTCTAAACAGAGGTACCACCTAGTTTTACTAAAAAAGGAGAAAAAGATAATGACTCGAGTAGAAACCCCAGGGGGTTTAGTTTTGCCACTTAGAATGTTTTGGTAAACTAGAACTGCCCCACATGCTTTACCTGCTTATTGTGGGGTGTTAGTTTTCAAACATCCTTAATGGCAAATCCTTGCAAATAGGGGTTACAGCATCACAATAAGAGAGGTTTTACTCTTATTTGTAAATATCTTGCCCTGTGTCCAAGGTATTCTCCTACCCTTGTCCGGCGGCCGCGCTCCACATCCTCGCTGCGCATCCCAGTGGATGTCCCTACTCTACTGCGGCGCCTGCAAGTGGAGAGGCGCGGGGGTAGTGACATAATCCGGATGCGCACTGAGGAATGCGGATCGCGCGCCCGCCGGACAAGGTAGGAGAAAGGTTGACCCCTGATGTATAAACCCGAGGTAAATGTTTTCAGGCTTTTTTTAAAAGCCATGAACGCTCGGTTTATACTCGGTATATACGGTATATAGCTGACAAGTATCTGGAATAGTCCCAATAGCTTCTAATCGTCCATCTATCATCTATCGTCCATCTATCATCTATCGTCCATCTATCCATCTATCGTCCATCTATCGTCCATCTATCCATCTATCGTCCATCTATCCATCTATCGTCCATCTATCCATCTATCGTCCATCTATCCATCTAGCGTCCATCTATCCATCTATCGTCCATCTATCCATCTATCGTCCATCTATCCATCTATCGTCCATCTATCCATCGTCCATCTATCCATCGTCCATCTATCCATCGTCCATCCATCGTCCATCCATCGTCCATCCATCGTCCATCTATCCATCTATCGTCCATCTATCCATCTATCGTCCATCTATCGTCCACCTATCCATCTATCGTCCAACTCCCCCTAACTTTATACAGCAGTTATGTGGCCCCCTATACTTTATACAGCTGCAATTGCCCCCCTTACTTTATACAGCTGCATTGCCCCCCCTATACTTTAATACAGCTGAACTGGCCCCCTATACTTATACAGCTGTAACTGGTCCCCTATACTTTATACAGCTGTAACTGGCCCCCTATACTTTATACAGCAGTTACTGCCCCCTATACTTTATACAGCAGTTATTGGCCCCCTATACTTTATACAGCTATAATTGCCCCCCTATACTTTATACAGCTGTAACTGGCCCCCTATACTTTATACAGCTGTAACTGGCCCCCTATACTTTATACAGTTGTAACTGGCCCCCTATACTTTATACAGCTGTAACTGCTGGCCCCCTATACTTTATACAGCAGTTATTGGCCCCCTATACTTTATACAGCTGTAACTGGCCCCCTATACTTTATACAGCTGTAATTGGCCCCCTATACTTTATACAGCAGTTATTGGCCCCCTATGCTTTATACAGCCGTAACTGGCCCCCTATACTTTATACAGCTGTAACTGGTCCCCTATACTTTATACAGCTGTAACTGGCCCCCTATACTTTATACAGCTGTAACTGACACCTATACTTTATAAAGTGATTAATGACCCCCTATTGTATCGACTACTTCAGGTGCTGATTAGCAAGGACTGCTCCTAAAGCAGAGTAGACTATTTTTTATTGCCACACTCTGGAAGGAAGAGCAATGTTTTAGAGCTTTGCTTCAGCAGGATCTCTAGATGTGTAGGAGATCAGGACAGGCAGTGAAGAACACTGCTGAGTATCCCTGCTCTTCGGCCCCTAGGATGTCTCGGGCCCTATACTGGAGTACTTTTGTTCCCTGGGAAAGAGGATAAAACCTGTGCTGGATTTGTAGTTCCACATTTTGGCAGTATGGGGGTTTATACAGCTGTAACTGGCCCCCTATACTTTATACAGCAGTTACTGCCCCCTATACTTTATACAGCAGTTATTGGCCCCCTATACTTTATACCCTATACTTTATACAGCAGTTATTGGCCCCCTATACTTTATACAGCTGCAATTGCCCCCCTATACTTTATACAGCTGTAACTGGCCCCCTATACTTTATACAACGGTCCAGCCCCTCTGCTTGCATTCTCGCAAGCAGAGGGCCGGCAGTGCGGCGGAGGATCGAGGGGAGGTAAGTAAGAGTTTGGGGAGCTTTTTGAAAAAAAAAACATGCGGTTGAGGCTGGGGACATGGGGGAGCAGAATATTAAAAATCGATTTTAGGGGTGGACATACCCTTTAACTGTATTTTATATGTGTAATCCTAGAAGGCAAGTTGGGAGATTTGACAATGTAAATACTGTCAGTTGGTATTTAATTTATGTGAAGAGTATATTTATTGTGTTTGTTTAAGTTATAAATTTCAGGAAATATTAGATACTAATTTTTTGTTTGCAAACACCTGTAACAAAGTGGCAATAATTATACATATACCCTCAGGGTTTATCGTCAGTTTATTTTAATTAAAACACAGTACATTGCTTACTAAATGCCCAGATCAATCTGCTATCCAAACCAACAGTCAAGTGAGAACTGACTCATCTAAAGAATGCAATAGTGAACACTAGTTAATATTCTTTTTGAAACTCACTGCTTTTCTCCAACCTACATAGTACTTTGGCGCTCTATGACCATCCCTTAGTAGCACCTAGAGCTAAATAATACATTTTACGACGCGGCAGAAACATTGTAAACAGTTTTATTTTCATATTAATACATTGTTATCTCAACAGGTTCAGATTTCTGCAAAATGTTCACATATTAATGTGCACCTATGAACCCATGAGGGTTATGGGCTACAGATACACTATCGTACACTGTGTGAAACAAGAGCCAAAAGCATTTTTCTCACCACAATTTGATTTACTGCCTATTATATCCTCATTCTCTGCTCAGATCTCATTCCAAAAGCTGCTGATTTTTAAGATGAAACTAACTAGTACATTATACGTTCCTATAATGTATTTATGATCATTGTTCAGTTTCTTTCCTTTTTCAGTATTTCCTTTTTTACTGAATGCTAATGTAAAAAGCCACGAGGACCATGGAAGGAAGAGAATGGTCTTCCGAGATGATCACTGTGATTTACCGGAAATTATAGTATAGGATCAAGCCTGCAAAAGGTAGCGATCGCTGCAACTGATTGTGCGGTCCCATAGGGAATATGGAATATTGGTCGGCCAGCTGGAAAAATTTTATGATTGTACCCAGCCTTAGGGAGCAGGTAATAAATAAAATAAGTGCAATACATAATCGTTCTATAACCTACCCTGTAGTGGATTTCTATGGGAGGAACTGTAAGATTATATAATTATAATCTTACAGTTCCAGGAGGAGAAGGAAACCAGAAGCCACAAAGGGGTGGTTATAATAAATAATGCACCCCAAACTGTAAATTAAAGGATATTAGAAGTCACCTTGGAGTTTCGTGCCCTGTAAAAAAGGTACTCGGCCTGCAGCCTCGTGCTTTTATATGATCACGAACTCCTCAGTGACTAATAATATCCTTATATTTTACAGTTAGGGGGTGCATTATCCACTATAAACCACCTGTGTATATGTATATAGTATGTTAGTTTATTTATATAGCACCACTTAGGGACATAGCGCTGTACAATACCAAATACAAAAGGTTATACAAGGGAGACAGATACATAAATAGTTCAGTACATAAATATATGATATAACTATATAAGTGAAAGAGCTTTGCCACAAGAGGAAATGATACCCCTGCCCTGTAGAGCTTACAATGCCACCCATGGGACCACTTTTTTCCCATTAAGATTTAGATCAGTTGGTGCCCAATCTCAGCTGCCGTGGGAGCACAGAGTGGAAATTATATAAATAAGGATCTGGAGTTTAGAGCAGATGGGGTGGCACTACATTTGCTGCCTGGCTCCCCTTACTCACCTTATAGATCTACAGGTTTGGCACCACTAATTAAGATAACAAAATTCTTCACTTGGTTCAAAAAGTCACAAGAATTGAACATAATGGCATTTTTAAACAAAAAAAATTATGTCTTCCACAAACAATGCTACATGCTTTGTCTAGATAAAAAGTAATCAGAACATTTCCCCTTGTTTTAAAACAAGGCCAAAGAAACTATGTGTAGCCAAGGCAGTTCTAAAGTCTTTATCAGTTAGTCTATGTTACTAAAGTGACCAAATGATACTCCTTTCTTTATTTCTCAAATTCTAATGTTTTATTGTATTTTAATTCTTTTATAAACTTTACTTTTCACACTCAACTACTGTTGACTTAGGGGTATTCTACATCGCAAAAAGGGACTTCTAAAGTCAGTCTTTGTTATAAACTAAATTAATTTTATTTACATGAAACAGTCTTTGTCATAAAGCAATGTGTGTTCCCTCTGGCTGTCACATCCTCAAGAATGTTGCTCCTGTGGTATGTCACTGTCATACAGATAATCATAAGACTAAACCATCTGTCAGAAACAAGCACACAACAGGTGACCTTTGGCAAATTTGCATAAGCCAACCAATGCAGCTGCCTCCAACATTACTGCTTAACATCAGAAATACCATTAATATCTTAACATATGACAATCTTTTAGAGACCAGAAAGACTTAATGTCAAAGTCGGAAATCATTGGTATTGGCCACTGCATGTAGCAAAGGAATGGGGATCCCTGGTATTCTTGAAGAGAATTTCTTGTCAGCTGACACACCGAGTGTCTCATTTGACATGTTTTACATGGGTAGCAGGTTCTTATGCTATTAAATCAACAATATGTTTGGAAATTAAAACGCTTATATGAACAAGAACCCCAATTTATCTAAAATTTGTACTTCTATAAAAAGTTATAGCGGTACAACCTTCATACAAATTGGGGTTATTGATCAGTAATTCCAAGGGCTATTTCTATACCCCCTAGTAAATAATCCCTGGCTGTTTTAATATCCATTGCATACAGCACCAGCACAGACCTTGTCCAGCAGGCGTTTTTCCTTTTTATCTCAGTAAACACAAAATCCAGAAAACTATATATTACCATTTCTCTTAGACAGCCTACGTGTCTGCTGCACAACTCCCTTGTGCATACAAATGGTACAGTTCAAATAGGTATACATTTGCTCTGCTGGCATTAGAATCCGTGTACAAAAAAACAATGCAGTGACTTGAGATATTATCTGACAAAACCTCACCTCTCCATTAACTCTTTTGCCTACCTGTATTTCTACTTACACAGCCCTTTACTAATCTGTTACCTGTGTATGGCAGTACGTTCCGAGACAGGTGTGCAGGTGCTATTTATGTGAGCTCAGGTATGTGTATGTATGCACAGTATTTATAAGACTGACTCACTGCAATACACCCCACCCCAAAGAGGGACACTCCCCCAGGTTTTTTTGACTGCCGGCCCTCTGCTTGCGAGAATGCAAGCAGAGGGGCGGGACCGGCAGCCGCGTCCGTGATTGGCTGCCGCTCAGCCAATCACAGACGCGACTGCCGGTCCCGCCCCTCTGCTTGCATTCTCGCAAGCAGAGGGCCGGCAGTGCGGCGGAGGATCGAGGGGAGGTAAGTAAGAGTTTGGGGAGCTTTTTGGGAACCGGTAGTCGCGTCTGTGATTGGCTGAGCGGCAGCCAATACGGACGCGCGCCGGTCATCAGTGCAGCGGAGGAAAGCGGAGGAGGTAAGTAAGAGTTTGGGGAGCTTTTTTTAAAAAAAAAAAACATGCGGTTTTTGGAACTTTGGGGGGGGACTACAGGAGAACCAGATGGAGTTGGGATGTGAGGTAAGGATTAAACTACACTACATTGTGGGGCCAGTAGTTGGGGGGATTATAGTTTTGGGGGTGGGACCTGCCCTTAAAAGAGATATACCTGCAGTTTTGATATAGTACCCATAATGCATATATACAACTATACTATAAGGTATAGTATACTATACAGTGTAATGGATAGTTCATCACTATATAAAATCATTTATATTATATTTTTACATTAGGGAATGGAACAAGATGACAAAAAAATCCATTTATCTTATGTATTCTAATATTCTTATGTGTCCTAGTAATAGTAAGTATTGTATATACATATGTAATTTGTGTCCTGTAAATAAAGCTTTAGGAAGGACACCTTGGAGTTGGAACTTATTGGTGACTTCAATATCCTTATAATTTTCAGTATGGAGTACATTATCCACTATATAGTTTGTCTATTTAAAGCACCTAAAAGTATCCCCTTTCTAACAGATATTCATAATTTATGGGATCTTTTGTGTGTATTGCTTATGAAGGTTCTCATTCATCCAGGTCTGGTATTATCGTTGTATTCAATTAGATCAACTGGACTTGAAGTTTAGTTCTTGAAGACGTTTCGCTAGTCATCCGACTGGCTTCTCATTCAGAATGACTTGTACAAGAATCGTGGCAATTATGTACCCTGGAAAATCCCAATTAGCATATCACAGCCAGGTGTTAAGGGCGTGATTAGATAGTGGCTAAGAGGAGTTATAGGAACGCCCAGAGTAAGGTGTCAAAACAGCATTGTACATGGCAGACAGATGGGTCGAACCCCCCCACCTCTATTTAGGCTTGGTTTCTTTATTTTCACAATAAATGGCCTCCTTAACACCTCTCTTGAACCAGTCACGTTCCTTGCCAATATGTTAACATTACAATCTTCAAAGGTATGTCCTTTATCCTTAAGATGCAGGTACACGGCTGAGTCCTGACCCGAGGAATTGGCTTTCTGTGCTGGGCCATACGTTGATGCAGTTGTTGTTTGGTCTCTCCCACATACAAATCAGAGCATTCTTCACTGCACTGCACTGCATATTGATGTCGCTTTCGAAACACCGAAGCACAAGAAAAGCGACATATATATGCAGATATTATTCTGTACAAGTTATTCTGAATTGAGAAAGCCAGTCGGATTGACTAGTGAAACGTCTTCAAGAACTAAACTTCAAGTCCAGTTGATCTAATTGAATACAACAGATATTTGTTTGTGTATTGTTTAGAAACTATTATTTATTGCTAATTTGGTTGGAAAAAGGAACTTTGAATTAATCCCAGAACCAATAAAGAAAAATAACACAATTAACTAAATCATTTAGTAAACTATCAGGTTTATCAATAAAAGTTCTTATCGTTTAAAATGGTGCTAATTTTGCCCCAAACAATCAGATGTAAGCTTACAAATGTTAAATAAGATTGATTGGTTGGGGCAAAATTAGCCCATTTTAAACGATAAGAACTTTTATTGAATCTTCCTGTATATCCCTTAATATTCTGTCTGTCCAAGAGAAAGCCAAGCCTCTTTAAAGGAATGATTATTTGTCTGGTGATGTGCGTTGGATTGGAAAACAGCCAATTCTACCATATCCTTGATTTGTCTCCAGAACTGATCTTATTAGTACTAGTCAGTAGAGATGGCCGAACTTAGTGAAGTTCGGTTCATTCGAGATTACCAACTTCAGTAAAGTTTGGTAGTTCGGAAACAACCCATTATAGTCTGGGAGACTAATAGTTTGGAAAGTTTGGGTGATAACAGTTAAATAAAATGGTAACTTACTGCAAATGGCTGTGGCATCTGGCAAATGGTCTGGGGAAATCGCACCTGTCACTAAAACTTGTTAAACACATTCCTTCCCAATGAACAGTTCGAACTAACAGAACTAGTTCGAACTAACTCGGGTTAGGGTTCGATTTCGAGCCATGCAGTAGTCAGCTAGATTTATGAGAATTAGATTTCGTCAGACAAATTTATTGGTGAGTAAGAATTTAGATTCAGGCATAGCAGTGGATGTAGTTTACTCTTTTTGAAAAAGCTTGATACTGTGCCACATATGCGACTAATGTATAAATTGAGACAGCTGCCTAGAAAAAAAAACTTATCCATGGATGAGAATTGGATATTGAGTACCTCAGGGTTTTGTACTGGAGTCTCTTCTTTTTAATCTTTTTATAAATTACTTAGAAGGGACATTAAGAGCAAGGTCTCTGTCTTTGCTTATAACAGGGTTATTCAATAAAAGTTCTTATAGTTAAAGGGTACAAACTTTGCCCCAACCACATCGAGTTAACTTTCAAATGTTAAATAAGATCTGATGGGTGAGGCAAAATTAGCACCCTTTTGAAACGGTTAGCGCGATTTGCTCCATATTAGTATTGGATGCGCGGGTTACGCAAAAATCACACCACGCATCCGACGCTCGCGATTTAATATCCCGTTTGCACTCATTTTGCGCATGATTTTAACGCCTACTGGCATTTAACCACATTTGGAAACGCGATATTAAATCAAAAACAGGACTTTTACCCAGAGCAGTAGTGGCTCTGGGTAAATGAGCTGAAGAACTTTTTATAAATCTCCCTGAAAATATGCAGAGCTAAGAAACTTCAAACGATATGCAATTGCTGCAAGCAGACCTGGATAGATTATCAAAATGGGCAGCAGAATGGCAGATGAGATTCAATGTGGATAAATGTAAGGGGATACATTTAGGGTTTAACAATCCTTGTGCCACCTACACCATAAATAACTCTGTGCTAAGTGATCTCTGATGGAAAAAAAATTAAGGGTTTGGTAGATAACAGACTTAGTTCTGGTAAACAATGCCAGGCAGCCCGGCTAGAGCTAGATGATATTGTCTTGAATATGCAGGCAGATTAGACAAGCTGTAGCTGTTTTCATTGGAGAAGCTGTGGTTGCGCGGGGATTTGAACTTTATACAAATATATTAATGGGGCCCCAAGAACCTATTTGGTGCATTAACTAATAGGTCATATCAAAGGACTTCTTTAAGATTGAAAGAAAAGAAGTTTCATTCTTCAGGTTAGGAAAGGTTTCTTTACAGTGAGGAACTGTCTTCCAGCAGATGTGGTAATGGCAAGCATTGAATAGCTTTAAAGTGGGATAGATAAGTTTCTAAAATTAAATAATATTGAGAATACTGGTATTAATACATTTACTGTGGTTCTGGTTGATTCAGGTTGAGTCAGGAAGGAATTCCCTCCCCCCCATTTTTAGCCTTTTTTTTTACATTTTTAGACTAGAGGATATATGTCTTTATTCACCCTTGATTACTATGTTAATATGTAATGTTTCCCTCAAAAAAATAAATGGTCAATTGTCAGTTACGTGCATCCAACCCCAACTGATATATTTTGTACCACTAACCAGATTTTTAAGGATAATTATTGTCTCTATTTGTCAGAGTAAGCTTCCACGCAGTCAATCAAGCGACGCGTGAATAATCACAGCCAATGGTGACTACTGTTTCACCTGCTGCTCCTCTGCACATGCTGAAGCATATAAAAAGCTCTTGGAGCTGAGGGAGGATGCAGATACATTTGCCAGAACACAGTACAAATTGATGTAATAAACTGTGAAAAAAGCAGTATGGGTTACAGGCAGATAACTGACAAGTCACCAGTTTGTTTTAAGGGTGTACATGCCTTTAAAAGTCTTCCCTTTCTGTACTTACCATAGGGATCCTTTAACATTTACCCATTTACACTGCTTAAAGGGGGAACTGTGGTCTCCAAATTTAAGCTTGAACGGCCAGTTTCCTACCTTTAAAATGAGCCATCAACCACCTTCTACGTGCTCCACAGAACAAGATAACAGAAATGACTGACCAGAAAGTTAATGGGTGGGAGGCTGACTTGTGACATTCCTGAGGCTTCTCCTGCACAGTGCCGCGCGAGCACAGCTCAGACTCCCTCAGTGTGTGAGGGAGACAGGAAGTTCCTCCTCCTCTCGCTGTGTGAAGTCCTGACAGAGAAGGTAAGGGAATCTACAGCCCTTCTCTTTTACTGTGTGAACACAGTTTCTGTGGGGGGGGGTCTGAGTAACCCACGGCACCCGCAAGTGGGCGGGGCTTTGGCACCCACAAGTGGACGGGGCTTAGACAACTATTGGTGGGCGGGGCCACGGCACCCACAAGTGGTGGGCGAGGCCACATGGGGCTGTAAGATAATGGGCCATGGGGGCCTGCAAATGGAGGGACCATGGGGTCCATGAGTGGGAGGGACCAGGGGGGCTTCAAAGGGCAGGAGGAGACACAGGACAGATGACTGACAGTTTCAGAGCAGGAAGCAGGAAGTGCAGGGGACCTGGGTGATGCAGCTGCCATATCACACACAAAAATGTAAATATTTTCAAAACTATGCAAAATGAACAATGAAATACATTGCAAAAATTTTCAGGGGAACAATTCCTATCAATTGCCTCAATTTACCTAAAGACATTTTTGGACCACAGTTCCCCTTTAAGCTTGACCAGGACCTGGCAGGCATACAATTCAATAAAACCAATCAATGTCTGGCTGTTGTGCATAACAAGGGACAGACAATATTTTGGAATGAATAGACTTGATCATGTTTTAGCGACATCCTCAATCACTGGGCCAAGTGATTTTGCCTAGAAATTGGTTAAGGGTGATGGTCACTTTAGAAATGACAAATTACATTTTGACATGATCAACCAAAATATGCATGGGCAGTTGTTGGGGCCAAAATATTGACTCGTGCCAATATCAGCTATCCTGCATGCTGCTTTATTTATCAAAAATGTTGTGTTTTATTTGTTCTATATGAAAGAGAACTCTGTGGTCTGTGTTATACTGACAGAAAGCCTTTCCGTTAATGTTCTTTCGGTGAGTGACACATCCTGAAAAAGATGCAAGTGTAGCAGTTATGAGGCCATGATTATTCAATGCAACCATAGTGGTTTCCTAAGGTTTGTTTGAACTAGCTTTTCTGAAGAATACAAAATGTTTTATTATGAAGAAACAATTACTAGATTTTTTTTTTTAACCTATATAAAGGAAGAGGTTGATTTTTGGTAAATATTATGGTTTAGTTGGTCATATTTATCATTTTAAAGGGACACTAAAATGAAAAAAAAAATACTTGTCTTTATACTTTAATATATTTTTTAGTGCGATCTCTTTTTGCTCCAAGAGCTCCCTGTCACTAGATTCCTCATGTCCTGTTCAGCTCACTCCTAGTTAGTATACATGTCTCCTCTCTGTATCCACCCCCTCCAAAACATGAGGCACAGCTAGAGTGTGGAGCATGTGCAGTGGATGGTCTGTGCCCCACTACAGCCAATAGCATTCACCAATGATTTGTGTTATAGTGAAAGTAAAACTGCTGGGAAACAGATATGCTTATTCTTCCCCTGATATTTATGTTGAATCAATTAGCCATGCAGTGACGACAAATAAACTTTACTTAGAAACTGATAGTTTCTATATGTAGTGTGATGGGGGGAGGGGTGGGTGATTGCCAGTTATTTACTTTAGGGTTGTATAATGCACAATTATTTCTATAATTTCCCACTTGTTCACATACAGTGAAACCTATGCAAACCACATGTTTCTCATTGTGTAGGAGCAATGCACCGAGAGGAAATTCAGGTGAGTAAAGCGAGAGTTAGAAAGCGAGCCCAGGGGTGAGGCCCTCAAACATTCCTTTTCATGAGATCTGATAAGATATGCATGCTGGGCTAGAATCAGTTTATCTACATTATCCTCCCTTTCAGCTCTAAAAAAGCTTTTTCTATAAGTGAACTTTTAGGGAAATGTGTTAGAGGGTATGTATTTTTATTTATAAAAGTGCAGCATTGATAATTAGCAATACTGGCTGTAATGATTGCACATTCATTTCCATATCTAAAAAAATATACAAAAAACATTAATGATGATCTCAGTAAATTAATAATATTCATAATTCAGGTATAAGTCCTTTAAAAAGCAAAAATTCATTAATATACTGTTAATCAATAGGAAATTCATAGGTTCCAAAGAAATTCAGTGTTTCCAAGTGAGAATCAATTAGGTAAAAATCCCTTTAAAAAACTGTAATTCATGGTAAGTCTTATTGATCAATATAAGAAATTCATAGGTTCCAAACTGAATCAATAATTAACAAATTCAATTCATCTATGTCAAAAAAATGAGGATTGTATGTCCAAGAAATGTAGGAATAAAAATATAGAGAGAGCTAATACGGTACTGTATATTCATAAGCAGTTCAATGAGGGTGGCCAATCCTCTAAAGAAATGTGTATCTGCTAAGTATGGAGACTCCACAAATAGTGGCTCTGTGGGAGAGCAGGGTAACCTGTGACTGCAGGGGCACTTCTAGGTTTTTTTGCTGCCTGAGCCAAACTTTTTATTTCCACCCTTTCACGCCCAATGCCATGTTAAAAGGGGTTGCTTTGTGATGGGTGTGGCTAACGTTTTATGATTTTTTTAACTATCACATAGGTATTTAAACAGTTCCTCAGACAGTCAAATAGCAATAATGTAAATTACTAGAAACAGATATTACATACCTTTTCAAGCTAGCTTTTGTTGCCACTAACATATTGCTCCTTTCAGGTTTTTGTTGCTCAATAAAAATAACCTATTTTATAGTCTGTGCTATTACAGTTGGTACAAACTGTTGCAATACTTAGAAATGCCATACTTTCTGTAGTATAAAAGATTTAAGCCAAAAGATTTGTAAGCCTACCACAACCACTTTAAGGTAGGACTATTCAGGGGGGTCCTTACTAACCTAACTTACTAAAGCTACCTAATCATATCTGTTACTAGGAGAAATTATTTTTTTCTTTCTTGACTGGTCAAGGAAAAAAAAATTCCATAACTGCTTCTCTGCCGCCTTTTTTTCTTCAGTGCAGGTTTGCCACTGAGACAACTGTCTCATCTGCCTTATGGTAGATGTGGCCATGTGTGACTGTTGGGGTCCACCAGGAAAAACTGGAGACCAGGGGACCTCCCGGAACATTTCATATTTCTCATATCACTAATTTTACACGTCTGTCTTACTCCTACTGACTCATTGTTTATTATAATACATTCTTACTGTCCCTTGGCTCTGTATTTAAATTTTAGTAGTTTTCCGTTTTCTTCGGTGAATGTGCTGTGGGCCCACTGGGGGATTCCCCTGTAACCCTGTGAGCCAGTCTGACACTGCCTGTGAGCGACACAACAATATATCATACACTCAGTTCTTCAGTAGGGGGCATGTAGTATGGAGGAAGGTCTGAAATTAAAATATGAATTATCTACCTTACAGTAAGTAGATTCTGTAACTAGAAGGGCATTTTTTGCCAGCGCTATTACACTATCATTGACTCTATGCACATATTTTCTCATAAACATGTCTCTACACCAATAGGTAATCTGCTCACATTTTAAATGAGGTTACATGTTTAAATCCCCAAACAATACCTACAGTACTGCTGGGTAGGAAATAAACTGAAAAAATATTACCTTTTTTTGTATGAAATGCAATATATGCAGGGCAGGTGTGTCCAACCTGAGCCGCAGGTGTGGCCCCATCCTTGACACCCCAGCAAGGTTGGGCATCATGTTCTAGGGAGCAAGGCTACAGCTCCTTGTTTGATCAGTGGTGCACTAGAGAGCATTTTTAGTTACCGTGCCACTGATTTCTTTTAAAAACATAGAGGGGGTTACACAGTTATTGCACCCTTCCGGTAGTTTCAGGAGTCTCCCGGATTCTGGGGTGGTCTTCTGCACACCAGTGAGACCACCCCAAACTCCCACGAGGAATTTGTTTAAAACTCGAGGGAACTGACACGGAAGGTAGGGTACAAAGCTGTAATAAATATAAATCTGAAAAAAATTAAATGTTTTTAGACATTTTCCATTGAAAACCAAATGAGGCTGCTGGGGCAGAGTACATAAGGCACATTTGCTAGGGTAGGATATGGATTATAGGAGCTGACCCCTAGTACCCACAGGTTAATTTTTTAATCAACCAACAGCCGCAGCAGAGGGAACACTGACTGGAGAACATGAGGCTGATTTCACACTGGTGGTGATCTGGAGGGCTGACTTTACACTGGCTAGTGAACTGGAGGGCTGATGTTACAATGGCTGGTAAACTGGAGGGTGACAGTACCACTAGTTGGTGGACTGGAGGGCTGACTTTAAACTCACTAGTGAACTGGAGGGCTGATACACGACTAGTAAATAGAAGAGCCACACAACATGACTGGTAATGTAAGATGCCCCACACAGACTTATAAATATAAGATGTGCCCACATGGACTAGAAGTCCTTTGCCCAGCCCACACAGACTTGTAAAATTAAGATGCCCTCATTCCAGCACACAAAGACTGGTAAATATCAGATGCCCTATGCCCAGCCTGGTAAATATAAGATGCCTCATGCCCAGCACATACAGACTTGTAAAATATAAGATGCCCTCAGATCCAGCCCACACAGACTGGTAATATCAGATGCCCTCATGCCCAGCCATACAGACTGGTAAATTAAGATGCCCCCATGCCCAGCCCACAGAGACTGGTAAATATAAGATGCCTCAATGCCCAGCCCACACAGACTGGTAAATATAAAATTACCTTGTGCCCACCCACACACAGACTGGTAAATATCAGATGCCTTCATGCATAGCCCATACAGACTGGTAAAATAAAATTCCCCCATGCCCGCCCCACAGACTGGTTAAATAAGATTCCCCCATGCCCAGCCCACACAGACTGGTAAATATAAGATGACCCATGGACAGGACATACAGACTTGTAAATATCAGACGGCCTCATGCCCAGCCCAACAGAATGGTAAATAAAATGCCCATGCCCAGCCCAAATATACTGGTAAATATAAGATACAACAGACTGTGGGCTGGGAATATATATCTATATATATATATATAAATAAGGGATAAAAGATGGATGCACTCCAGGGTCCTTTTCACAATTATTCAGTGCCAACAAATAAAGTGCATACAAAAGTGCAATCAGCAACGTTTCGGTTGCTTTCAAGACCTTTCTCCAAGCTAACAAATGATCACACTTGTGAACTATATAGTTTAAGTCACTCCCACATAAATGAACATATCATCATGGACCTATTACAAGTGTAACACATACTTCAAGTATATGTTAAGTGCTAATAAGTAAAATACATATTAAGATAATATTAAGATAAATATTAAAGTGCATGTGCTAGTCTTTTTGAGGGATGTTAAGGCTCTTTTCAAAAAACATGTATCACTGTCTGCTTAAACCGAAACAACACAGTGGCAGAAGGTACAGCCGAAAGACCCAACCAAAACACAAGAAACGCGACATCATATATGCAGTTGCAGTGCAGTGAAGAATGCTCTTATTGTATGTGGGGGAGACCAAACAGCAACTGCATAAACGTAGGGCCCAGCACCGAAGAGCCAATTCCTCGGGTCAGGACTCAGCCGTGTATCTGCATCTTAAGGATAAAAGACATACCTTTGAAGATTGTAATGTTAATATACTGGCAAGGAACGTGACTGGTTCAGAGAGTGTAAGGAAGGCCATTATGTGAAAATAAAGAAACCAGCCTAAATAGAGGTGGGGGGGTTCGACAACAACTGTCTGCCATGTACAATGC
Organism: Hymenochirus boettgeri; assembly: GCA_019447015.1. Lineage (NCBI taxonomy): Eukaryota > Metazoa > Chordata > Amphibia > Anura > Pipidae > Hymenochirus > Hymenochirus boettgeri. The sequence goes on along the minus strand of CM033470.1, from coordinate 142,295,462 downwards.
TGTTTAACACCTACTTGGGCGTTCCTATACACCTTGCCACTATCCAATCACACCCTTAACACCTGGCGTTGATATGCTAATTGGGATTTCCAGGGTACATAATTGCCACGATTCTTGTACAAGTCATTCTGAATTGAGAAAGCCAGTCGGATATATGCGAAACGTCTTCAAGAACTACATTTCAAGTCAGTTGATCTAATGAATACAAACAGATTATACCGGACTGGATGAATGAGAACCTTCACAGGTAGAGTGCTAACTTTGGGCCCTGAGCAGGAGGACATCTTATGTTTATCAGTCTGGACTGGCAAAAGGGCAGCTTATAATTACAATTGCCTGGGCCAAGAGACAATGTTAGCTCTCTACCTTGTACAGCCAGGGATACCCCAAGTGCTCTAGATTTCTGATAATTTGTTTCAGATTAAGCTAGGTCTTTGTGTTGCCTTTCATTGGTTTTTCTATTGGAGAGGTGCTTTTGCGAGTTTATATATAGGTGTGTATTCATTTTAAAGTGTTAAGTAAAAGTTTTATGATGGCTTGTGTGTAAACCATGTGGGCTCAAACAAATAATAATCATATTTATAAGCAGGGATCTCTTTCCTCTCCTTTTTAAAATTAGATGTCATCATGCCCAGCCCACACAGACTTTGTAAAATGTAACCAGGCCTATGACACAGGTACATAAAGTTTGCCAACGGTGGAAGGGTATCTAAAGTTTGCCAACAATGACTGGCTACATCTAAGTTTGCCCACAGTTAATTGGTACATAAAGTGTTGCCATAGTGACTGGTAAAACAAATTTACCCACAGTGGCAGAATTTCAAAGGGGAAAAGTGTCTCCATGCAGATGGCCTCCTTGTAAAATGCCTATAGGATCCATGCTTCTAGCTTCAGTCTCATTCAAAGTGAACAGCAGCAGTAAAAAGGATGGGTTGCCTGCCCAGCAACTGTGAGCGTTGACCTCCCAAGTTAAGGGCGGGTGGAGAAGGGACCAGGGAAGAAGGGAGAAGCAAGAGGGAAATGACCGACAGACCCAGGGAGAAGCCCGGGGAAAGCGCAGGGAAGGGGTGGGGGGAGACAAGGGAGCAGGAAGAGGAAAGGGGCGGGGGCAGGACAAGAGGAAGGACACGGGGAGGACGAGGGAAGGGAGAGTGGGAAGAGGGGACGGGAAGAACGGGGGGGGGAAGAGGGGGGAAGGGAGGGGAGGCCAAGCGAGGCGGCAAGAGAGGGAAAGGGGGGCAGGGAGGGAACGGGGATACGGAAAAGACAGCGGAAGAAGGAGGGGAGGGGGGGAAGAGAAGGAGAGCAGGAAAAGGAGGGAAAAGAGGGGGGGGCAAGGGGGACGGGGCAGCAAATAGAGACCCAGCCAGCCAGCCAAACCACACCAACCAAAGCCAACACAGCCAAACCAAACCCAGCAGCCCCAGCACAGCCCAACACCAAGCACAAAGCAAGCAACTACCGCCACCAAGCAGCACACAGCAACAGACCCAACCAGAACACCAGACCCCCCCACAGCAGCCCCAGCTAATACGAAGACCCCCACACAAAGAAAACCACACCAGCACAAGCCCAAGAACAGGACCGGCAACCAAAACAAAGAAACACAGCGAAGAAACACAGCAGATAACAAAAAGCAGAAGGGCAAAAAAAAGAACAACACTAAACAAAGACAACCACAGCACCACCACAGACACAAAAAACAAGAACCCACAAACAAATCCCCAATCCCCACACACACCCCATCACCCAATCCCCATCCCACCATCAACCAACATCAGTCCATATCCCCCCCCCCACTCGCAAATCCACCATCCACCACAATCATCGCCACAAACCCCATCCATCCACACCAACCCCATCGCATCCCCATCCAAAACACCATCCCAACACCCAACATCCACCATCATCCAACCCACTCTCCCAACATCCCACAAAACATCCAACCCCCATGCCCACCACACAGCACGCAATCCATCCCCCCTAACCCCATCCCAACATCAGTCATCATTCCACCCATCAATCCACAACAATCCATCAGACCCCCCCATAAACAACCATATCACACCATCCACCATCATCCATCCCACCCCCCATCAGTCACACATCAGTCCATCCACCCCCCATCAGCCCTCTACCCCATCACAACATCACTCATCACCAATCCCACCATCCCCCCCTCCCATCAGCATCCCCCCGCACACAACCCACAACCCATCACATCGTGTTATCCATCAACCCAATAACTATCCACCACTCCAACCATTGCCATCCAACATAAACCCCATACAATCAGTGTTTTTTTAGTGTGACAGCTTTAACTAAAAGTACAATTTGATTTGTGCCTCCCTTATACAAAATTTGTGATGGTGGTGTGGGGGGGGGGTTGTTTAAACAATTTTGGTTGCTGCTAAAGTATTGTGATAGGTATGCATATATTACTACAGGCAAAAACACGTAGTTTAAATATTGCATCTTGATGTTGTTAAAAGGTGGAATAAACAGATATAATGCTGATTGTATTTGGTGTGCAATAATCCGATTCAGGGGTTGTATATCAGAGATAATTAAAGCTTTGCTTATTGGTTGGTGTATGACCATTCTAGCTTTTGTTTTCCTGACATGTAAAAGTTAAATGTACCACATAACCCAATGCCCCAATGTTGTTACTGGATTTTCTTCTTAGTAATAATCCTGGGTATATATTTTGCTTTTTCATCATTCTCATAAGTTATTTATATCTGATGTTTTTAAATCGAATCATCTCTTTTGGCTTAAAAAGGAAAGACCAGAAGGAGGAAAAGTAACAAACGTTGTTTAGGGGAATAGGCCACACTAACACGTTTTTTCACGCGTTGTGTGGAAAGCAAGGAAGCAAAAAACTCCTGTGATTTCAGATGCACATGCGGATTGCGCATTGCATGTACTTTTGGTATCGTTTTGCAGCGATCACCAATTGGTTGCGCATATCACATGCGTTCCAATTCACGGAAAAAAAATGGCAAAATATGTTGCGCAAATGGTGACGCCAGGACATTGTACACGCAATGGTGTGCATTAACGCATTCTGCTCATTGCAGTGGGGATCAGCCTTAATAGCAAGTATATATTATTTATTAGTTAGTAGTATATTTTAATATATGATATATACAGTCTATATTAGTTGCATCAAAGTTTTTCAGATTACAATGGCTGTGACTGTCGCAATTCAATGTTTAAAAGGAACAATGAGACAAGAAGAATGGCAAGGTAGTTGCGCACCGGCTGGATTCTTAGAGGAAAGTCTTCAAGCTGTCAATAACATTTAAGCAAACTGGACCAACAGGAATCTGTGTAAACACAGAGCACCACCAAAATAATAACATCTTAGAACAGCACTTAAAGCACTTAGTTTAGGGGGCAAGGAGACATCTGTAAAGCTTTTCGATCAGCATCTGGCTGAGGTATCTAGCGCCAAAAGCACCTGCTCAACACCCGAGGAAGTATTTCTAAGAAATGTTGTCTCAGGTGTGTTGCAGAGCTAATAACCCATTCCGATTGAATAAACATGCTAGACTTACTGTGATATGAAAGTTTACAAAGCATTATTTTTAAAGGAACACGTAACCCCCTTTTTTCTCTTCTAGTCGTTCTCTACTTCAAGATCACTTTTTCAGTCTAATTCATAGTAAGGGATCTCATACATTTAGGAGATCTCATTCTAGACAGTCAGTGTGAAATGGGGACACCAGATTGATCTGCTTTGAAGGTTTCATTTAACCTAAGTGGGTACAACATGAGGTGATTTTTTCGGAGGAAAAGCAACTAATATATTGGTTTGGTCGGGCCCCAAAAATTTGTGCTGTGGGTGTGTGTCTGTCACTGACATCGATTGTCTGTTTGCCCAGTTCGGGAAAAGCAATGGAGCGCAGCGGTAAAATCACTGAATCGTGCAGTTGCCTATGGACCGACGACTGCCAGTTTAGCAAATGTGGATGTGGCGAATTCACTGGCCATTCGCTTGCTTATGGCGAAATGGTTAGATCGGGCAAAAAAATTCGCTAAAGTGTACCCAGCCTTAAAGGCTAACTGTAATCCCATGTAAATGCCCTTCATACCTGTTAAAACAGGCCTGGAGGATGATGTCTCTAGATTCTCTGGATCTTAACTTTACGTTTGTAAAGTTCCAAATTTCAGACTGCCCTGTCTCTTGTGGCAGGCATGTGTTGTAAGCGTATCAAAGCCTCAATGCCAAAAAAAAAAAAACAAAACATAAAAAACAACAACAAAAACAAAAAAAAACAAAAACAAAAAAAACAAAAACAAAAAAAAAAAAAAAAAAACCCCAAAAAACAAAAAAACCTTTTTCTGAAGCTAGTTAAGACCTGAACCTTTTTCTGTTGAGAATAAGATCTGACTGAAATCCAGTGGTGTTGAGACTGCGTGGGTACACATGGGCGAATTTTTGCCCTGACCGACCGTTCACCACGAGCAGGTGATGGCCGGGAGAATTACTGTGGAGTGCAGCAAAATCGTTCCCATAGGTGGCCACATGTCGGCAGGATTACCGCCACATCCATCATTTTCGCCCAATCCGAAGTGACAGGCATCTTGTGATGGTTGAGGCACACACGCCGGCAATTTTCGAGCCACAACCAAAATCACAAAAATATTGTCTGGTTTGCTGAAAAATTCACACGTGTGCACCCAAACTTATATATGATGAGTAGATAGTTAGACTGGAAGATGGTTATAGGGGAAAAAATAAGACAGGGAAAAAAAAAACAAATAGGGAAATAAAAAGTCAGGAGAAAGATTAAAAGTGGAGTGAAAAAAAAGGGTTACAGTGTCCTTATCATTTCAAATGTTTTGTTCAAAAGAAAGCTGCGTATAATAACAAGTTGTCCGTTAAGCTTTTATCCTGGTCTGGAATAAAGTAGGAAAACTGATTAACACTATAGGAGCATTGTTAGAACCTAAATAGTGAAATAGCAAAGTTCTCAGCATATAAACAACTTCAAATTCAGTTGTGTGTCGGGTGATTTGCGTGTCAAGTGACCCAAATTGTTTGGACAGGTTGGGCCATATTTATAAAGCGCGGTTATCGCTTTTTAACAATACTGCGGCTTAAAGGGTATGCCTTAAAACAACTTACTGACATATTATAGTTATTGTTCCCCCAGCCCAACCGCATTACTATTATAGCAAGAAGCCCCCCTATCTTTAGTTACCTTACCTCTCTGATTCGCCGCACAATCCGACCCACTGCTTGCATAGAACTGTAAGCAGGGGGCGGGGACCGGCAGCCACGTCCGTGATTGGCTGAGAGGCAGCCAAATCACAGACGGGCTGTCAGTAGTGAAGAAGGAGAGAGGTAAGGTAAGTAAAGATGGGGACTTTTTTGTATAATAGTATGCGGTTGGGTGGGGGACCAATAACTATAATATGGCAAAGGGGTTTGGAGCAGCTAGGGGAGGAGACCAAATCGGGAGGGAGAGGGTGGGAGAGGGAGGGCTCTTCTGACACATTGACAAAATTCTCCCGGAGGGGAGACAGGAGGCAGAGTCCTATATGGACTCTGCAGTACTCCTGGTAGGCAGTTTACTTTGGATGTGGGGGGGGGGTGTGCAGGACAACCATTGGAGCTGGGATGTGAGGTACAGAGTGGGGCCAGTATGTGGGGGGATTATAGTTTGGGGGTGGACATGCCCTTTAACGACCCGTTATCGTAAAAATTACGATCATTAAAACCGATCAGAGATTAACGATCGGTTTAACGATGTTTCTAACGATGCTAAAGCAATACGTGGCTTTATAAATATGGCCCGTTGAGTGATATGGGTTTGGTTTGATGGGTATTGGCCCACACGAGGCTTGTCGTATGGGGACAGCACCACTAAGGTTAAACATTTTGGTTCCTTGAACACGATTTGTTGGCCCCAAATATCATTGTCATATTTTGGCCTCCATTTTTAGTCCAACAGAATTTTGTTTTCGATCAGTAAATTTGTTTGGTCAAAATGATAAGCCAAAAACACCCCATGCGCCTCAGCCCTTATATAAAAAGCAGTATAACATGTTTACTCAGTATTGCAGGTTATTCAATGGTACTCCAATGTTTAAAAACAACCTTTTTATTTTCTAGCCCAAACAGAGCAATACTAAATGAGAGTCTTATTTTACTATTTAAATCTTAGGTGTACCCCAGGGGTTGGGACAAAATTATTTTTGACATTATAAGCAGTTAACTCTATCAGCCAATCTAATTAATTTTTTCCCGTTAGGCTTTACATTGCAATTGCTTGTTAGAGTGAGGAGAACTCATTTTACATTGAATAATGAAATAAGCTGCTTTAAACCTAAGGTTTTCACACGTACTTGTGTGCCTGAGCCACGACCCTGACACCGACAGCTAACCGTGAAGAATGGCGTTTCGGATGAGAAATCATCCCTGTGATGGTTTGGTCGGGGTCTAGTATCAACAAGTCTAGTATACTATAAGTCTAGTATAAACAGGTATGTGGTAAAGACTGCCTTCTTTAACAGGTGCCATTATAGAATGCCATTTTGGAACTGTGCCCTATGACAGGTGAGATGATCACTCCTGGTGCTAAACTGCACAGCACTAACAGCACACATTACATTAACAATTGATAGCAGAGATACAGGTTACTGCTACTTTTAAAGCAACTTCACCATTCCGACTGTCTCCTTCCTGCCAGTGTGTGTAACTAGGAATCCCTGGGCTCCTTCACACTTGGTTTAAGCGGGTGGGAGACGACATCACACCCAATGCTCTTAGTACCTGCAACACGGAAAAGCAGTTAAATTGTATTAGTTAACAGGAGTCCATCTGTCACCAATAAAGTAATAGGAATCAGTGCATTGGTGTATATTTTGCTATGTCATCTCCATTACTGTCCTAGTTTTACTGTAATGTTAATATCTGTTTAATAAATAAGGAGTAGATGGTTAATTCCCAGGTATAGATGTTGAAAAATGGTGAGTTCCGATTTCTGATTTTCAAATAATTTCCAAAATAAAAAAATCTGAAAACGGACCCACTAGATGTCCAAAGGAGGAAAAATTTCGAAAGTTCAGAGCAATTAAAGGTGAATTCCTATAGAAAGTTAGTATAAATAAAACACAGGGACCGGGAAAGGGTCAGGGGAACGCTACAAATTAACCAAAACTGACATAAAAAACGAATTGCTTTTACAGGTGAGCTATTTTCGAGTTTCCACATATATACAAGGCTATTTCGGTAACCTTCGACATACCATAGAGACAATCTGTATAAGAGGTCCTAGAGTCACTTGGCTGTGTGTCCTGGGAGCCTGAGGGAGGCCACATCTATATAAGGTCTATATTGTGATATTATGGGTGTATCACGTATTTTGTTAGGGGTGTAAATGGCTGACAGAGTGTTTATTTACACCCCAGTGGGTCGTCACCATTTTCTTTTTTACCTGTTTGAGAACTGGGGCAAAATCAACCTGTGTGCTATAATTTCTAGACACAGAGACTGTTTTTTATATTTAAACCCAATCCTGTATAAACACGCAGCCTAGCAGACAGCATACATTAGGAAACCCTGTGTGTTTATTGCTCTGTTTCCGTGTCTGATGTAATTATGGTCGTAATTATTTGTAGTAGTCATATATGTTTGATCTTATTTATGTTCAAAGGATATCCTGCAAAATCACCGCAGTAGTCATAATTTTTTTCAACTTTTCTTGGTGCTATCTTATGATTTATGCTCTGAGTGCTTGTGGGGAGAGTATTTTTGTCACTTCATTGACTAACTTTTCATGTCCCTTTTAGTCTGACAGACTGTACAGACACAGACCAACAGACCCATAAACAGGAGAGTATATCAGATGCACTAAAGTCTTTTATTAAAGATTCAATATTGATGTCTGCGAGAGCGCGTGGAGGAAGTTACGTGTGATCTCTCAGTTTAAAGAGCAGGTGATCTTCATTATGACGGCTATTGATCCCATGTGGATATGGGCGAGAGTGGGGAACTTCTTGACCTTGCTTCCTGGATGGAGAGGAACAACAAGTAATGTCCAAGTGCTAGAGCGAGACACTGCACTAAAGGAAAGGGAAACTCAACGTGTAAGGTAAAGGACCAATTAGCACACTTGGATGGAATGCACTGCACTAATTACAGCAAAAAGTGATCCTCAAAATGTATTATTCTATACATTTTAAGGGGGCATTAGGGGCTCTCCTATGCACTTTGCAATTTATTATTTATGTTTTTGCAATTTGTGATGAATCTCCTTTTTAAAATTGGAATAATTAGGAAAGTGAGTTTGTGTTGGTAGAAGGCCAGACAAACCAAATTGGGGGTTGCCTATATCGGTTATGCAAAGCCTAACGATTTAAAGGGCATTCCACCCCCAAAACTAAATCCCCACTACTGGCCCTAAAAATCCTTACCTTAGGACTCTGCCTCCGGTCTCTCTTCCGGGGGAGAATTTGCCTGCGCAGAAGAGCCCTCCCCCCCTCACTCTCCCTCCCTTCCCCTCAGTTTTGGTTTCCCTCCCCCTAGCGTAAAATTCCCTACCATATTGTAGTCTTGCCTCCCAGCCCCAACCGTATTCGTATTATGCAAGAAAGTCCCCCGATCATTACTTACCTTACCTCTCTCCTTCACCGTTCTGCAATACCGGCAGCCGTGTCCGTGATTGGCTGCCTCTCAGCCAATCACAGAGGCGGGCTGACGGTCCGGCCCCCTGCTTGCGTTTATGCAAGCAGAGGGCCGGGACTGTGCGGCGAAGGGAGAGAGTAAGGTAAGTAAGGCAGGGCACTTTCTTGCATAATGACTAATGCGGTTGGGGTGGGGAGCAAGGACCTATCATATATAAAAAGTTTTTTAAGGGTGGACATGCCCTGTAAAACAACAATGTATAGGGTTTAAGAACAGAAAAATAAATTCTAAATAAGGGATCATTTCGACCACAGTACTTTACAACTGATGTCCGTGAAAAGATCAAAGGTTTTTTGCATAAAAGTATGCATAATCAATAAAAGTCAAATAACAAATACGGGCCAGTCTAGCAATATTGTGAGGATTAGCAGCTTGACATTGCCAAATAATATTTACCAACCATGACAAGATAAAGTCTCGGCGTATCTCAGCTCTTTCTATCTTCTCTCTAGTAAAATGCGTCAAAATCTTCGGACCAAAGAACATTTTAACGTCTTCTGGGGAGTGGTTCAGTGATGTGAGTTCAACACGACCATGGGGGCCGACAGGTGGCGTTGACATAGTTCGGGCATCAATTAAAAGGAAAAAAAAAAAAAAAGGGCAAAGGTAAGTCATAGCATATCTTCCTTATACTTTATCTTCTGTGGCATACATCAAAAATGGAGACATCAATTGTATATGCTGGTTTAGATGTGGAGTCAGAATGAAATTAAGACCTGAAGATAAAGAGTCAGAACAACAGGAAAACCTGTGAGCCAGAGAGTTAAAATGTAAGAAAAAGAATAACACCAGGTGAAGAGGAATAATCGAATTCAACATCATATGAAACAGTGCACAGTGCACTGTGAATGGGGAGCTTGCCTTTGCAAAACATTTAACGCACAGCTATCTAGGTTTAGGGATTCCGTCTTTAGACATTATCGTCTAGGTACATTGATTGTGGCAGTTGCATGAAAACAGTTGTTGCTTAAATGTCGCAACTGCCGTTTTAGTTGTGTCTTAAAGTCCTGATAATGCTTGGTACATCAGTTAACTTGATTTAAGACAACAAATAGCATTAATGTGCTCTCGGGACATAGCTGTAAATATTGAATACTTATACAAGGAATATTATCTTCTGATCTGATTTATGTCTTCTGTGTCACAGGATTATCAACTGAATCCCTCTCCAGATCAGTTACAAGTGATTATACAGGTACGTGCTGAGCTATAACCCACACCCTGTCTAACCTCCAAAAGTCCCAATACAATTAGCCATTGACCATCTTTTTCAAATTTTCTACCAACGGGGCGTTAGACTGGAAATTTTGTGGTTGAGTTTACACAGAGGTACTGTTCAGCGCTGATCACTCCAACCCTTGGTATCTTGGTGATCATAATTAAAATTGGCTGAAAGATTACCGCACAACCAATGCTTTTCTTCTGCGTTTATAGAAAAAAAAGAGCTAAGTAGAAGACTAGACTTGTCAGTAAATTTCCAGTAAACAGTTTTGTTTCAAAACGTATAAGTCAGCTGCTGTGATTTACAAAGCAGAAAATATTTCTTGAAAAGATATACAAATAAAAAAGGAAAATGTTTAAAACCACTTTACCGTATCTACTCGCCCCGAGATAAACCGAGGACCTACTTTTACCCTTTAAAAAGAGTAAAAGTGATTGACTTGGAGTATAAAAACCAAGGGTAGAAGATTAGCACACTACTGCCTCTGATTCTGTATTGTTTTGAGGCTTTAGTTGCCCTTTAAAGTAAGCAGATATCCCACATACAGTAATAGCCAAATCAGTATGGCTAGTAGCTGTATGGGACTACTGTATGGGAAGTTTCTGCGCTTTAAAGGGTAACTAAAGCCTCAAACAATAGAATAAGACGGCAACAATAGATACATCTCCTTCTGGATTCTTATGTTTTGAGGCTGTAGTTGCCCTTTATATGGACAGCAGAGATTCCCATACACGTCAGTCCCATACAAATAGCCAAATCCCAGTATGGCTAGCAACGTATGCGGACTACTTTATGGCGAATTCTGCTGATCCATTAAAGGATTTCTGATTGGATTGAGGCTTAGTTGCCCTTACATAGGAGCAGAAGTCTCATACAGTAGAGCCAAATACTGTATTGGCTATTATGTATGGGAATTCTTCGTGCATTTAAAAGGCAATCTAAAGGGCCTCATCTTGGCACACCCAGATGTTTGGAAACTACAACTCCCAGCAAGGCTTTAGTTGCGGGGGTTGTAGTTTTCCAAACATTCTGCAGTGTATTGCCACTGCAGGAATTAGTGTCTTCCCCACTCCCCCCCTTGTGAGACTACCGAACAGTTCCCGCTGCTGAATCCTCTTCTTGCTCTGGCGGCATTGTTCTGCATTCCTGCTGCTGCTGACGTCACTATTCGGCGCCAAATAGTGACGTCAGCAGAGAGGGATTGCGGAGCGGCGGCGCGAGCGTAGAGCATTAGGTAAGTCTTTGACTCAATTTTCAGGCTTATTTTTAGCCTGAAAATATGGTATACTCGAGATATACCAGAAGATGACAATATTATTTAATGACAGATTCCTTACGATGATTTAAGGGTAGGCTCTCAGGTATTTTATTAGTGATCACATCACAGCAATGATTCACAAATATATCTCTATAAAAATTATTATATTATTCTCTCTGTATAAATGTGGGGAATTTATGGGATGTTTTAGTCACTGCATCCCCTGTCCATACTGAACCATTTATTGAGCTGGATTAGAAGCCTTAACGCTTGGGTACACACCATTTACATAATTTGGTTAGGACTGACGACATTTCAGTTGTTTCGGTTCCGTTCGGGGCACAAATTATTGCATGGACGGCTACCGACAAGTCACCGACCGGTGTCGCTTCGTCCAAATGGTCGGAAAACCATGAACATCGTTGCGGTCCTCTATGGACTGCACAATGGTCACGGCTAACTGCCGGAAGCGGGCCGACAGTCTTTCTCTCCTGGCTCCGACGGTCAGAAGCCTCGACAACGGTCAGTCAGGAGGAAAAAGTTGTAACAGGAGTGTACTCTAGCCCACAACTCCCTTTTTGTGTGCAAGGAAAGCTCTTACCGGTGGAAGACAGAAAATTTCAATACAGCAGGTTAGTAAACTAGGAAATAATGCATGATATGTATAGGTTAATTGTACAAATTACCGATGCAATCATAAAGTACAATGGTGGTATAATGTACTACCGCAATGTTATGGTTGTTTAGGACCCACAATCAAACTGTAACAATCACGGTGCACAAGCGCCACAAAGGGCAGTCCAGCCTAAAATAAACTTGCTTAGAAATGTTCTCCACCCCCACCCCCAAAACACATGTTCGCATTATCATCCTGCTAAAGATGCCCCTGAACTGACTTACTTTTGAACCCCAATCCCTGTGCTCCACCTCTGCTCTGCGGACAGCCGTCTACTTCTTGGTTGTAGCTGTCAGGAAGGCACAATGACATCACCACCCAATCCACCTGACAGCCGTGACCAGGAAGTAGAGCAGGCTGTTCGAAACGAGCTTGACAACAGTAGCAGGGGGAGACGCCTTGGCAGCAAGGGTACAGGTCTAGGTAAAGTCAGTAGGTGGGACATCTTTGGCAGGGATCGATTAATGCGGAACACCTGGGTGTTTTTGGGGTGAAGAAACATTATAAGCAAAGCTTCATTGTAGGTGGACATTGCCTTAAAGGGCTGGTAGTGAGAAAATAGCGATTTCTTTAAAAATAGGTCCCTACATTGATGCTCACTTAAATCAGAATACTTCACATTTTGCTTGCATAGTTTCATGATAAATTAAAATAAATAATTGTTATCATTTCAAGTAACACGAAAAACAACCATTCAGGTTACTGCCTTCTTTAGATGCTGCAAGTATAAGATAGATACAGAGTGCGATTTGCGTCCATCAACGACTCTTGACCAACAACCCATACACAAACAAATTGTTGGCAAAAACACCATCAGGCGTGTGAAAATCGTTATCTATGTACACAGCTTTAGTTCATGAATTCATTTGCAGTCCTTTGCACCACTCACTAAAGGTTGCAATAATGCCAGCAGCCAAATGCTCCTTGTGTGTTAAAACAGTTTTAATTCTTTTTATTTATTTGTGTTTGTAGGATTTAGCAGCTCCAATGACGGAAAGCGAAGCAAACCAGCATTTTTGCTTGAAAAAAAGGGTACTGAGATAATACAGGAAGGTTATGGTCCCATAAAGGAGAGACAAAAACAAGAGTTTCCAGACGTGATTTATTGTGCCCCTTTGCGCTTGGGACTGGAAAATGTCCCAAAATCAACAATACTGGCAGAGAGTAAAGTGCAATTGGTTCCAAACAGTTAGGGTATTAAATAAGCTTTAAAATGAACAACCACCATGTCACATCTCTGGGTTAAAAAACAGTGTGAGAAGATATATTGCTGGAAAGGTTTACGCAATATAACATCATGCTTTCATCAGCTTGCAGTTGTATCTCTCAAGTGTCAATTTTTAAAGTCTGTTGCAGGTTACTTCCTGACATGGACTTTCACGGTAAGATTTTTGAGAAGGAAATATATATTGGGAAGATGGGAAGTCTTATGGAACAGCCAAACGATCATGGCTGGCCCATTATACTACAGTACATGGAGGCGACTGGAGGGAAATTTTCAGTCAGGCACGAGAGTTCCGAGGCAGGAAAGTGGAACTTTCTTGGCTCTTGGAACACAAGCAACAATGGATAATTGGGGCAATCCCCCGATTGGAATCACCCTCTTTATCGTGTATTACACATCTAGACCTAAAAACAATCTATAGAGGGCCAACTCTGGCCATTTTGGACAAATTACATAATATTTAACAGTCTTACATAAAACATAATGTTATACCAATGAACAATTTTTTGACCAAGAGGTCCTCATAAACAGGGCGAAGAAATCTCAACATTTAAAATGTTGCGTATATTGTTCCTTATAACACTGTTCACAATCACCAATTTTTTTTAGTGGTGGGTACCAGTAAACATTGTAACAGATCAAGCTTATGATGGTTTTAAGCAAGTGATGGATTTTAAAATTTTTTGGATGTATATTTTATATGCTATATGTCAGAATGATACTAGTTTATGACAGTATGTATAAAAAAAAAATTCCTTTTTAGAGGGAATTCATTCCCTAGTGTGTACAGCACAAAGTCCACGTGCATAAATAGGTTAAAGGGACAAGTCCTACCTTTCACCCTACCAGCTGCTTCAGTAGAGGCTTTCAAGCTATTGTTCGTGAAATACAGTTACTCACGTTGAATTTGGCCTGGGCTACCCAGAAGCCACGCAGGAGGAAGGTGAGTTATTATGTTCCTTTGGTGACCTGGATCTGAAATGCTAAGTATAGCAAAAATAGTTTTGGGGGGGCCTTTACATGGGGGAAAAAAAAATATTGACAAAGTAAACTATTCTTTAAATGTATGATTGAAGCTCGGGAGGTAAAGGAGCTTAGGCCTTACTCTCCGTTCTCCAATCAATTGAGCAGGGAGCCGGATGAAGTGGGGATGTTGATAACTGTTGTATTAAATACTGTACATTAATGGGCACATTACATCTGGGGCTGCATTGTTCACCAAAGAGCGGTGTCAGAGGACACTGGGTGGACATTCCCTTATGACTTGAAGAGAAAAGGTTAGGCTTAAGTTCGGAAGGGTTTTGTCACTGTGAGCAACTGGTAAAAGCTATGGAAGGTCTTCCAGCGACAGTGTTATGGCAGGTTCATGGTCCCTTTAAAAAAAGGTGGATGAGTTCTCTGCAAACAAGGATGTTGCAACAGTTACATATAAGGGATGCCCGCGTGCTTCTGACATGTTCTTTTGGTGAACAATTGCCCCAGATATCAAGCTCCCACTCCACCTTATTAATTTAGTTGCCTTTCTCTTGCACCCTTTCCATTTCAACGATGTCCTTTTTTGTACAACAGGATTTCCAACAATTTGCACTGCATTATTCCAAATGAGCCGTCGTACCAAATTGCTTTTTAAAGAGGGAGAATACATTCTCTCCTCTGAATCCATACCTCTTCTTTAACAAGACAATACCATGCTGGCTCTGGCTGTTGCTACCTGGCCACTGCTTCCTTCCTTTAAGTTTTGTTATCCACCAAAACTCCAAGATCCTTTCCAAAACAGGGATTCACTTGCCCACAGAGCCATTTATAGTATAACAGCCACCAGATTTATAAGTCCAAAATGCAATCACCTTAATTTACAACATTGAACTCATATGCCATTAGCAGCCCAATGTGACAATCTATCTAGATCCCCCTGCCAACGATTTGCACATCATCTGAAGTTTGTTACTGGTCCACAAGTTTGGTCGTCAGAAAACACGAAAGAACTTGTTGACAATACCCACTTCCAAATTCATTAATAAATAGTATATTAAATAGAATCGGGCCCCCACACAGAAACCCTGTGGCAACCCACTTAGACACTTTAGTCCTAATGATGGAAGCCCCCAATTACAACAAACTCTGCATTCCTATTTAAACCCAATTTTTTATCCAGTGTGAACCATGTAGTACAAATGTGACCTCCCCAGACCAACAGACCTTAGCTTTATACATTAGTCACCTATGGGGAAACTGTATCAAAAAGCACTTGCAAAATCAAGTAAACTACATCTACTGCTAGGCCAGAGAGTCTAATTGTACTTATGTCCTATAAAACCAGGAAAGAAGTTAGTTGTCCCAAGATCTATTCTCCAAATACCATCGGGTTACTACTTAGATGTCGTTCTTGAAACATATGTTAAAACATGTTCCCTATTAAATTTCCAGGATCTTCCCCACCATGAAGTTAAACTGAAAGGCCATGTAAATTACAACGCGCTATCTTTGTGAACGACTCCATTTTGAATATTGGATAATATCAGCCTTTTTCCAATCCAGAGGCACACTACTCGGCATCTGTTGAGGGAATCCTGCAAAAATAAAAGAAACAATGCGCATAGATAAAAACTGAATTAGAGCTCCCATAAGTACCGAGTGATTGATTTGATCACGGATCCAGGAGATTTATTAATATAACATTAGTTAGTTATTCTTACCATATCCATGGTTAACCAAAGTGAACTAAATCTTGTTAGACATTATGCACTATTGATATCGTACTGGATCTTCTCTAGTGTATACAGAGGAAAACAAAATATTCAAGACACATTGCTTATCGCCAAATTCTGTAACTAACTTATCCCCATTTATTAGTGGTGCCACATTCTCAGTCTCATCTCTACTATTATATCTTAAATAAAGTGTTAGGTAGTGGTGATGCGTGTTCAGCTATCTTATCATTATCATTTAGCTAGTTTGATTGCTTTCGTACACTCCTGTTACAGTTTTGTTAATCCCTAAACGGCCTTCCGTTCCTCGGGCCTTACTAAGGTTTTAAATTACCTTTCTTACGTCATGCCATTTGCCTCTTACATCAGAATTCAGCCACAATGGGCGGGATTATTTTTTACATTTATTTCCCAAGGGTATAAAATTGGATGGTCAACTGGTTAAGTCCCCTTAAACAGTGAACTTCTGTCAGTAACCTTGGCTAGACACACATCACCGTTTTTTTTATGCGTTTGTGTTTTTTCAGATCTGGAGGACGCTGTCGTGGAAAAGAAAATGGAAAAAAAATAGAATTCGATAGAAAAAAAAATGGGATAATGGACGATAGAAATGATAGATGGACGATAGATGTGATGATGGACGATCGGATGATAGATGGACGAGAGAGTGTATGACGAGAGACAAAAGATGATTGACTATAGAAATGAATAATGGACGATAGAACGATATGACATGATATGATGAATAGATAGATAGACCTTGTCAAAAGACGATAGATAGAATTATTAACCTGTTCGTCCATCTATCATCTATCGTCCATCTATCATCTATCGTCCATCTATCCATCTATCGTCCATCTATCCATCTATCGTCCATCTATCGTCCATCTATCGTCCATCTATCCATCTATCGTCCATCTATCGTCCATCTATCCATCTATCGTCCATCTATCCATCTATCGTCCATCTATCCATCGTCCATCTATCCACGTCTCTATCTCATCGTCCATCTATCCTCGTCCATCACATCGTCCATCTCATCTGTCACCATCTCTCTCATCTCGTCCATCTATCCATCTTCGTCCATTCTATCGTCATCTATCGTCCATCTATCCCATCTATCGTCCATCTATCCATCATCGTCCATCTATCCATCTATCGTCCATACATCATCGTCATCTATCGTCCATCTATCCATCTACGTCCATCTATCCATCTATCGTCCATCTATCCATCTATCGTCCATCCTATCCCATCTATCGTCCATCTATCGTCCATCTATCGTCCATCTATCCATCTATCGTCCATCTATCCATCCATCTATCCATCTATCGTCCATCTATCCATCTATCGTTCCATCTATCGCATCTATCGTCCATCTATCCATCGTCCATCTATCCATCCATCGTCCATCTATCCATCGCATCTATCCATCCATCGTCCATCTATCCATCGTCCATCCTACCTATATTCCATCTATCGTCCTCTATCCATCGTCCATCTATCCATCTATCGTCCATGTCACCTCTCCTCATCCATCTATCGTCCATCTATCGTCCATCCTCATCGTCCATCTATCCATCTATCGTCCATCTATCCATGCTAATCGTCCATCTATCCATCTATCGTCTATACCTATCCTCTATCGTCCATCTGATCGTCCATCTATCGTCCAACTATCGGTCACATCTATCGTCCATCTATCGTCCCATCTATCATTCTATCGTCCATCTATCCCTATCGTCCTACTTACCATCTATCGTCATCTATCCATCTATCGTCCATCTATTCCATCTCATCGTCCATCTATTCCATCTCCGTCCATCTATCCATCTAGTCCATCTATCATCTAGTCCATCTATCCATCGTCATACTTCGTCCATAGCCATCGTCCATCTCAGTCCGTCCATCTATCCATCTATCGTCCATCTATCCATCTATCGTCCATCTATCCATCTATCGTCCATCTATCCATCTACCATACGTCCATCTATCATCGTCCTCTATCGTCCATCTATCCATCTATCGTCCCATCTATATCTCATCTATCGTCCATCTATCCATCTCGTCCATCAGTCCATCCTATCCATCTATCGTCCATCTATCCATCTATCGTCCATCTATCGTCCATATCGTCTCTATCCATCTATCGTCCATCTATCCATCTATCGTCCATCTATCCATCCATCTATCCATCCATCGTCCATCCATCCATCCATCGTCCATCTCGCCATCCATCTATCCATCCATCGTCCATCCATCCATCCATCCGATCCATCCATCGCAACATCCATCCATCCAGTCCATCCATCCATCCTCCATCCATCCAGCGCCATCCAGCATCCATCCATCCATCCATCCATCCAATCCCTCATCACCATCCATCCATCCATCCACATCCACCATCCATCCATCCATCCATCCATCCACCAACCATCCATCCATCACATCCCACATCCATCCATCACCTCAGCAGCCATCGGCCATCCATCCATCCATCCATCTATCCATCCATCTATCTATGATCTATCTATCTATCATCTATCTTAGATAGATGATAGATAGATACATAGATAGATAGATAGATAGATCATAGATAGATAGATCAAGATAGATAGATAGATGATAAATAGATAGATAGATAGGAGATAGATAGATAGAACTTAGAGATAGATAGAAAGCAGAGATAGATAGATCAGAGAGATAGATAATAATAGATAGTAAGATAGATAGAACTTAGAGTAGATAGATAGCAGAGATAATAATAGATAATAGATAGATAGATAGCAGAGATAGATGAGTTAGATAGATAGATAGATGATAGATGATAGATAGATAGATAGGATAGATAATGATAGTGAGATAGATAGATAGATAGCTGTGTGTGGGTGGTTGTGTTGTGTGTGTTTGTGTGTGTGATTGTAGTGTGATTGATGTGATAGATAGATGATGTGATAGATATGATGATATTATAATATGATGATGATATGGATAGATAGATGATAGATAGATAATGATAGTCATATAGATAGATAGATATAGATAGATGAGGATGATTATGATGATATGATGATAGATAGATCATAGATAGATAGACTAGATGATAGATAGATAGATAGAATATAGATGATAGATAGATGGATAGAAGAGAGATAGATAGATGATGATGATAGATAGATACGATAGATATATAGAATAGATCATAGATAGATAGATAGATGATAGATGATGGATAGATAGATAGATAGATAGACTATAGTATGATGATGGATAGATAGATAGATAGATAGATAGATGATGGATAGATAGATAGATAGATAGATCATAGATAGATAGATAGATCATAGATAGACAGATAGATAGATGGACAGATAGATAGATAGATAGATGATAGATAGATAGATGATACATAGATAGATAGATAGATAGATGATACATAGATAGATAGATAGATAGATGATAGATAGATAGATAGATAGATAGATATATAGATAGATAGATAGATAGATAGATCTATAGATGATAGATAGATAGATAGATAGATAGATAGATGATAGATAGATAGATAGAAGAGATAGATAGATAGATGATAGATAGATGATAGATAGATAGATGATACATAGATAGATAGATAGATAGATGATAGATAGATAGATAGATAGATAGATAGATATATAGATGATAGATAGATAGATAGATAGATAGATAGATGATAGATAGATAGATAGAAGAGATAGATAGATAGATGATAGATAGATAGATAGATAGATGATAGATAGATAGATGATAGATAGATAGATAGATAGCAGAGATAGTTAGTAGTAGATAGATAGATAGATAGAAAGATGATAGATAGATGATAGATAGATAGATAGATAGATCATAGATAGATAGATAGATAGATCATATAAGATAGATAGATAGAGATCATAGATAGATAGATAGATGATAGATAGATAGATAGATGATGGATAGATAGAGATAGATAGATAGATCATAGATAGATAGATAGATAGATCATAGATAGACAGATAGTAGATGGATAGATAGATAGATCATAGATAGATGATAGATAGATAGATAGATAGATAGATAGATAGATGATACATAGATAGATAGATAGATGATAGATAGATAAGATAGATAGATAGATAGATGATAGATAGATGTAGATAGATGATAGATAGATGATAGATAGATGATAGATAGATGATAGATAGATGATAGATAGATGATAGATAGATGGATAGATAGATGATAGAAGAGTAGATATAGATAGATAGATAGATAGATAGATAGATGATAGAGTTATAGATGATAGATAGATAGATGATAGATAGATAGATGGATAGATAGATAGATAGATAAAAAAATTCTGAATTCTGATGATTTATTTTTTTATAATGATGATCTCACTCACTGTCACTGAAGATAAAGAAGTCAGATGGAGATGATATTCGGACACTGACACTGTGACGACAGTGGAACACGGACACACAAAAGACAAGTCCACACAGCAGGCAGCAGCGGCGCAGCTCTTGTCTAGTTGACTGTCTTCTAGCCTCTAGCAGCCGTCCTGGTCTGCACGGCTGAACTTGTGTTCCTTGCGCTGACACGACGTCATTACGTCACGCCGACGGCGACATATCGCAAAGACGTACGTTTTGGGATCGGGATAGAGCCTGCCTGGATGCGGAGGCGGAGCCTGCTGATGTGTGGGACAGTGCCAGTCAATGTTCTTCCTTCAGCCAGCCTGCCAGGTGCTGTTCTGCGCGCACACCACCCCCCCCCCCCCTCCACACACACACAAGTTAGGTTGGGCAGTCTCGGGACTCCGCAGTAAAAAAAAAAAAATCCTTCCCCACTATGACAGTGCCGCTTTCCTACAGGGTGCCGCTCTGCAGTCTGCTGCACCCTGCATCATTAGCGAGGCGGCCCTGTATATACAGTAGCTATAAAACTGCATTTGCCATCTATATATATCAATACCAGTAGGATTTATTTTATTTAAATTTGCAAAAGATTGTGGGATGTGTTTGTACAAATCCCGTGTGATGCATAATGGCGGTTATCCCTATAACTAAGGGCAGCGGGCCTGAAACGTGTCAGGGGCCACTTGCGTGGGTTGGGTTCAAAACTTGATAAAATGTGTTAATTTCCATGTAAACTCTGAGTCGTTGTGCAGTTTCACTTGAATGCGATTTAGTCCTCTATGCCTCTTGCTGGATTCTCTGTTGATATACAATGACCTGAGTGAATAAAATCCTTCATAAATATATATATATCCAATTAATTAAAAAATGAAAGTAATCCTTGAATTTAATGACTTGCGGTTTGCTTGATATTAAAGGCAATTTCAGTTAGCGCCATTTAAATCCATGCATGACATATGAGTCTGATTTTTCTCCCTATTGGGCCGAATCCCCCAAATGCCTAAATTGCATTTTTGCAATAAAGAAAAAAAGTAAACAATAGGCAGTTTATGGGGTACTTTATTCAATCAATCCACAGAAAAAGGAAGACCATGTTAGTGTTAGCTTTTTTGTTTGTTTGGGGGTTTTTGGAAGTAGTGAGAAGCTACTCAAACACCACTTAAACAGCACATATATAAAACACGTTTTAAGACTCATACAATCAAGAATTTCTAGTACATCCAATCTAAAGGGAACTTACCCTCTAAAAGCAAGAAACTAACTAAAATAGGCGCAGTGGATGTGGATCTGAATGTTATAATAATCCTGTGTGAGATCTAGCATCACAGCGCCTCCTTGGAAAGATGAACACCAAAACCTTCAGGAAATTGACTTCCACCACTTCATGGGTTGTTCTGTTACTAATGGAGAACGCTTTAAAGGCCTATATAGGATGTATATATATATCTATACAACAAAACATGTGTAGCAGAATTTCTTTGACATGCTTATCTCCACAGTAGAGAGCATATCACAGAAGACTACTGCTGATCTTTAAAGGAATAGTTCACTGCCAAAGTGAACTTATTCCTTTAATGCATTAATTGAAGACTGGAGCTAAGGAGCTATGCATTTTTTTTTCCGTAGCAGCACTGAAATTCCCGACTGCTTCTGGGTTCTGTTTAACTATAGTGCGCATTATCGTGCATGCACAATATAGCTGTACAGAATCCGGAGTCGGGACCTGTATATATATATATATATATATATATATATAATATATATATATATATATATATATATATATATTATATATATATATATATAAATATCATATTATCTGCACACTGCACATATATGTACCAACCTATGTTTTCATCACTCGTTTCATTTATTCTTGTGTCACATGGCAGCAGAGACGGATTTACCATTAGGCACGCACCTAGGGGCGCCGGAGGTTGGAGGGCCGTCCGTCAATATCCTCCCACCAATTCAACCCCTTTATAGTCTATTTTCTTCCCCCAAAAAGAGAAAATGGGTGTGATTTAGGAGTGTGATCTGTGTTTAGGGGTGGGGCTAAGGGCACCAGGCTCTTTGGGCCTACAGGCTCCTGAGGTGTAAATCCGGCCCTGCATGTCTATTTTCTACAGAATAGTGTTCAGAGGCTACTACACTGTACAAGATACCCAACATCAAACTTTCTCTTGTTATCCATAGGAGATGAGATGCTAGACAGTATCCTATGTTACACCGTAATCATTGGGAACAGTTCAAATTGTCAGAGCCACAAAAAAAAAAAAATCAGAATACAACTGCCTTAATATATTCCATGCACGCCACTGAGAAAGTGTGTGGTTGGGACTCCATAATCTATTATTTTCACATTGTTTATTTGTCACCCTGAATTCCAGAGTGGAATGTAACTCATAAGTTGTTGGGTTAGGTCTCCTTATCCTTGTATTATCGTAGGTGTAAAGTGAGAATTACTGTTAACATTGCTCCAGCCAACAAAACGAAAGGGATCCAGGTCTTCAAAAATGCTCCAAAGCTACAAAACAGAAAAATCAAACATAGTGATAAATACAGATTCATTACAATTCAAACACAAAAAGTTGCTGTAATACACACAACATTACAACACATCTAGTTTACCATGCACAGTAAATCTGCCATTTATACACACTCACCTGACATATCTGCTGTATAGAAGACTAAAAATACACAATTTCACCATGTTCCAAGATTTGTTGTTGTATTTCATTAGATTCAAAGCCAAAGCCACATGAGAATGACAATTATCACAACAAAGGTTATGCTATAAAGATAAGAAAAAAGGGTTAGGAGAGAAAAGACGACATGTTATATAAAAAAGCCATGGACTTCTATTCCTAAAATAAGATGTGCAGAAAACATACAATGTGTGGACTGTAGGAAGTGGATTCAATTAAACAGAAGGAATTTACCTTAAAGGAGAGCTATAGCACATACAAACTGTTTTCAAAAACAGTTAAAATGTACTGGGGCAGGGAGGTAGGTCTGGTACTTTTTACCTTCCAATCTCGTTTCTATGGGAAGTGGAAGCACAAAGAAAAAACGATTCTGCCAAGCTTCCCGTTTAGCACTATTAGGAATAATCAATCCTACCTCCCCATCCCAGGTACTTTTCATTTGTATAAAGTTATCTTTTAAAGTATAGTTGTCCTTTAATTTGTGTACAAAGCTTCTTAGCAAATTTCACATAAAGGCTGCAATTATTAATCTATATATAGCAGTGATGCCCAACCCGCAGCCCGCACAGAGCCGCGGGTGGTCATGTAAAGGGGCGGGACGGGGGCAGAGCTATTCCCCACAACCCACTCACAGTGTTCAGTGGCACTAGTGCGGCCCCCAGCATCGGCTGGGTTGGGCACCCCTAATATATAGCAATATAAGAAATGGGTGTGAGGTGGGGGGTTCACTCTGCTAGAATTTTAAATGCACAGTAAAAACAGGAATTGGTGTACAGATAGTATCATTTTATTGTGAAGCATTCCTTGAACCCAGAAAAGCAATTTTTAAAACAAAACTAAAATCTAATAATTAACCTAATAACCTAAAAAATGACTGATTGTTGCCAAGCTCCTCTACTGCTGGTAACAATTCTGGACAGTCAAATCCTCATGTGGCACAAAACCATGTAAACAAGACAAACATCAATAAGGTTTAAAAAAGAACCTATCAACATCTGTAAAGTTGAAAATATGCTAATCCTAACTAAACTTTTCCTTTAGTATGGCTCTTAAGCAGTCTTCAATGTCATATTTTAAAAGGAAACCTACGGAATAAGGAAACTTAATAAGCCAAGTAAGAATATTCTCTACATACGTGCTACCACCAGGTCTCTCCGGTTCGCTATACTCCTGCGACCAATACTGAAGATAATAGATCTGTAGAAAAGAAGATCCTGATGGATTCCAAGACACCAATATATTATGCCAAAAGCGCTTTATTGTACCATCAGTATTTTTTTTTTTTTTAAGTATGCCAAAAGTGCTTTATTGCACCATCAACACAAGTTGTTTCGGATCTGATTGATCCTTTATCAAGTGTTATAGTAAGTGAACATGCTACCAAATTTATACACACAGGAAGTGACAACATAGTGATGTAACAAACATATTCAATCCCTCCCACACTGAGGGTAGAATAAAGCACTTTTGGCATTCTATATTGGTGTGTTGGAATCCATCAGGATCTTCATTTCTACAGATCTATTATCCTCGGAATAAAAAGTTAATTTTAAAATTTAGTACTACTAATACTACGGGCTGTAAACATCTCCTGTGCCTAACAATGATATATTCCTTTGCTTGTCATAGGAAAAAGTAAAGTAATCTTTCTTAGCTAGTATGGATGGGCAAGAACCAGAAAGTCAGTAAAATCAGCTGAATATTTTGTATTGCCCAAGGAAGGCTGTATGCAATTCACGCTGGCAGTTAAACTGCAAGGTAACAAGCAGCTTTCAAACTCTTCTCAGGGACTTACATATTGGTGTGGAGACATCTGTATAGATATATTATAGATATACAGGGAGATTCAATAAAAGTTCTTATCGTTTAAAATGGTACTAATTTTGCCCCAACCAATCAGATCTTATTTAACATTTGTAAGCTTACCACGGTACATCTGATTGTTTGGGGCAAAATTAGCACCATTTTAAACAATAAGAACTTTTATTAAATAACCCTGTAAGTAGATAGATTGCCACACCCCTAGATAGGGATCAAGGGGTGTGGCAATAGGAGCATATGCTCACAAGGCTCTGAATACTACACTGGCTGTGAGTTATACTGGCAATAACACGGAAGCTTTCTTAGTTACAGAGAAGAATCTTAGAATGTATAGGTGCTCTGAGGAGAAAAGCTTTTATATTAAGATTTTTTTTAAAAATTAAGTTCTCCTTTTATACAGTGTATTTTATATTTCTCATGTTCAGAGTTCAACAATTCTTACCATGTGATGCTTATACTCCTCAGATGCTTCATGAACAGCTGTATCCCATGGATTGGAACCACCAGCACGAACAAGACTGGGATCCAACTGCCAGTACCTTGAGGAAAAAAAGAAAGTGTAAAAGAAAGAAGTTGGAAGAAGGGGAAGCATATAAATAGAGGTGAGAGAATTATACTCACTTCACTGGTTTTCCAAACGCCATGCAGTCCTCCTACAATAACAAAGTGTGGGTATTAGGTACATACAATAATGCATATTAGCTATAAAGGCAATTCAAGTTCACCTCAGAAAGGCATGGGAATCCATTCTAAATAAAATACAGTTGTATTGCTACACTCAATCATCTGTTCAGAATTCAACAGAAGCAACTCCTCAGGGGGACCAGTCAATTCCCCAAAACACTGCTAGCAGCTTAACATGTATGATGAAGGAGATGCTGCAACTGTCTAAAACAAATGGCTTAAAATGAGATGTTTTTATACAAGGTATTAATAAAATATCAAGCAGCAGCAGTGTCGCTATGTTAAAAGATTCGGGGCACGTGCCCCAGATATTTGGAAAAGTGCCCTGAATCTTTTTAAGCCGTTTTTCCGTTGGCCCGAACCCCTTTGTCAGCAGCAGAGTCGAGCGTGTGCACCCACCCTGGCCCACGGGGGGTCTCTGGATGGTGTGCGCTAATGTGGCAAAGGAATAGGCAAGTGATAGACAGTATATCAATCCAACAAGTGTCAGGTGCACTCCTGGGATTTTATTGGCAGTGAAGCATACAAGCAATGTTTATATATATTGATATATATTTTTTTAAGGTAATCATCTTGAAAAAGGAACTAGAATATTCTGAAAGCTTGCTATGATTGTCTTACTTTTATTACCTTTATATCACTTTTGTTAATATACATATATCCCTTATATTATATAAATATATTTGTATCTTCATAGGAGATTGCATTGAGTTTTTAGGAGCTACCAATGTGGTGGGGGGTACATGATATGACATATAGGAAAGTTGTATGTGTATATGGTATTTAAATGACCATCAGTAAATGTATATAAACAATAGCACTGACTTATATTAGGTACAACACAAAATATACAAAGCACATAAACTTTCTTACAGAGCCGAGATCCCCATTTCAACATATTATAGTCAAAATGGGAGGTTAAACCACACCCCTGTGTCTGTTCCATGTGAAAAGAAGTGTAATCCAAAAAAAGTTTGTCTGCTACACAGGATGTGATGTGTAATGGACATATATACCACCTCCATCCTGCAAGTGGTGTCAGTGAGTGATAAAAGACAAGACATCCCTGTGCTCTATGGCTAGGAGGAGAGAAAGTGAAACTAGATTGTGGTGTGTGCTTTGGAAGAGATATTGACTGCAACGCAAGATCCTGTGTATAAGATCCTGTTACCACCTGTTGGGAGGACAGATTATTGGACAGACAATTTACCTTATTGGATACAAACTCTGAGGCAACAGATTAAGCGTACACCAACTTACATGGACACACAATATACAGGCCTGGTCAATATTTAAAGTGGTGTACCATAGACAGAGACACCCCTGATTACTGCATATGTTATGTGGGGAACATGTGTGCCATGCTACCCATAATCCTTCCATAAAGCAGCAATCTGGTACAAATTAGTGGCAGCGGTGCGGATACCATTTTTTCTCCCTGTTTTCTTTGTATGTTTGTTCACTGTATTAAGCTATGGAGGCTGTTACTGAAAGTATTGATTTTAATCCTCCTGTCCTTGTACCTGCAGATGAAATGCCCCAATTAGACTCAGTAGCTCTACCAGGCCCAAGTGCCAAACCTATTTTTAAAACTGATCCATTTGATGGGGGTAACTAGGTAGTGGACCGATTGGCTAGAACAATTTGAATTGGCAGCCACTATTAATGGTTAGGATGAAGGTGCTCGCTTGCAAGTCCTTAGCCTTTTGCTTAGTGGTAAAGCCAGGCAGGTATACCAATGATTTACTGTAATACTGAAATAAAAAGCAGTTATCAGTTATTAAAAAAAGCTATTTTTTTTCAATTAGATCTGTATAAAAGAGTATATAAAGGATAAATCCATTTCTTTAGGTAAACTGGGAATGAGAAATGTTTGTTTATACGTTAGATTATTAGGGCAATGCTATTACAATAACATGATGCTGTGAGGTACTTTCTGTTATAATATATGAGATACCATCACCAGTTGCCGTGGTGAATACTAATAAGTATTAACCTAGCATGTTTAGTTTCAACCACACAGTGTGGCAGGATTGCCTGGGTCTACTCTCAGACCATCAGGATTATACTATTTGGTTCCTCTGGAAGCTGGTGACTGTGAGCAACAGTTTAAAATATACGTGTGTAAAGATTCTATATCCACATATAGCAAAACACACACAATTTCCATTGTGCACCAACGGGCACACTTCTGCTGGTGTATATGCAACCAGTAAAGAGGAGATATATAGAGGATACTTGGAAGAACTCCAGTGCACCCATGGGATTTACTCTCAAAAAATTCCTTTAATTAGCCATTGGCTATATATACACATACACACACACACACCGGCTGCACTCTCGCTACATGTCTATATACCAGAGTGCTTATTCAGAAGACATCACATAGGTAAAACAAGATATTTGCAAAGCAATCATCTGGATTTTTCAATAATTAGAGTTTATTAGACAAACTTAGCGATCACATCTACTCGTTTCAGAGGACTGATACGTGCAGATATGATCGCTAAGTTTGTCTAATAAACTCTTGATTGTTGAAAAATCCAGATGGGTCTAAACCAGGGGCTAAAAACATGAAATTCAGTGCACACCAGGACTAATTAATGGTGTTTTATTCCCCCTACAAACAGAGCAGACAACGTTTCGGTCTGGGTTTGGGACCTTTATTAAGCCTAACTACATGTGATATAAATAGACATAATGGAGATAACCACCACCCCTCGTTCGTGCCATCAGTAATCCCAGAAGGTGAGTATCTGTTCAAATAGACATGTGAAAAAAAGTACTGTTAAAGGGTATGTCCACCCTTAAAAACATTTTTCCATATATGATTCCCCCTGTCCCCCCAGCCCCAACCGCTCTATTTTTAGTCTTAGAAAGTGCCCCAAATTCTACTTACCTCCCCTCTTTCCTCCACCACGCTGCCGGCCCTCTGCTTGCGAGAAAATGCAAGCAGAGGGGCGGGACCGGCAGTCGCGTCTGTGATTGGCTGAGCGGCAGCCAATCAAGGACGCGGCTGCCGGGAGTTCTTTGCAGTGGGGTTTCTAAGAATACAAATAGAGCGGTTGGGGCTGGGGGGACAGGGGGAATCATATATATAAAAAGGGATTTACACTAGGGGGAGGGAATCCTAAGAGGGAGGGAGAGGGAGGGGGAGAAGGGCTGCAGTATGCATGCCAAACTTCTCCCGAAGGCCAGATAGGAGGCAGAGTCCTATATGGACTCTGCTATCCTCCTGGTGGGCAGTTTTTGGGACTTTGGGGGGGGACTACAGGAGAACCAGATGGAGCTGGGATGTAAGGTAAGGATTAAACTACTCTACACAATGGGGCCAGTAGTGGGGGGATTATAGTTTTGGGGGTGGACATGCCCTTTAAAAGTAACATTATAAATACATTGTAAAAGTGCAAGATTCTACAAATGCCATACTATTAAAAAGCAACATTTTAAAGGGGTATATTGAAGTATTATATTGATACATTCTCCCTAGATAATATACAAATTTTAAATATAAAGTGCATAAGTGTACATAGTTTAAATGTGCTTGTCTCCAAAACCCTTGTGCTAAAAACATTTAGTAAAAAAAAAAAAAATTCTATCTAAATATTTTTACCTACATATATAGAAAACTACATGCTTTATTACTGAAAAAAAAAAATATTAAGCATTATAATTTCCCAATGACAAGGAAAATTAAATATCAAAATTTTATTTACACATATGTTGTAAGGGTTAAAACAATTTTAAAGAAACAATGACAGATATATTAAAATACCAGCTTAGCAAACAAGAAGGGAGATTCAATAAAAGTCTTTCAGGGAGATTCATTAAAAGTTCTTATCGTTTAAAATGGTGCTAATTTAACCCCAACCAATCAGAACTTATGTAACATTTGACAGCTAACATCTGATTGGTTGGGGCAAAATTAGCACCATTTTTGATGAGAAGAACTTTTATTGAATAACCCCGATTGTGTATAGACACTCTGGCCAAAAGTCTGCCTGTCCAATGGTATTGTGGTTTACCATTGCCAGATTTATCTACCTTCCTAAAGGTCTGAAGTAGAAATAATTACTGTATATACTCGAGTATAAACCATCCTGAGTATAAACAGAGGTACCTAGTTTTAGCTAAAAAAGGAGAAAAAAAGATATTGACTCGAGTATAAACCCGGGGGTAGTATTTGCCACTTAAGATGTTTGGAAACTAGAACTCCCAGCATGCTTTATTGCTGGGAGTTGTAGTTTTCAAACATCTTAAGTGGCAAATACTTAAATAGGGGTATACAGCATCACAATAAAGAAGGTTTTACCTTATTTGTAAATATTGCCCTGGTGTCCAAGGTATTCTCCTACCTTGTCCGGCGGCCGCTCGCTCCACATCCTCAGTGCGCATCCAAGTGATGTCACTACTCTCGGCGCCGCAAGTGAAGGCGCGGGGTAGTGACATCATCCGGATGCGCACTGAGGATGCGATCGCGCGGCCGCCGGACAAGGTAGGAGAAAGGTTGACTCGAGTATAAACCGAGGTAAATTTTCAGGCTTTTTTTAAAGCCTGAAAACCTCGGTTTATACTCGAGTATATACGGTAATATCTGACAAATATCTGGAGATAGCCAATAGCTTCTAAACTGGCACCCTTGATATACAAAGATATACAGGCAGAACTTTTTTTTCTTAAATTCAGCAAATTAGGGCTTTTGAAAATAGTCACTTTTATTTTGCAATATCTACACACACACACACACACACAATGGGAACATAAAGAGAAACAAAGGAATACAGCAGCAGTGTGCAACTACATAACAAATAAAAATAAAAAAAAGGAGACTATAAAAAAAAAACAAAAAAACACAGCAGGGTTAAATGTAAAATCCAGTTAACCATGATTATATAGGCTCATATTTATATGTGGACATCTGGTGGCAATGGTTGGTAAAACACATCTTTAAACAATACAATGATTTTGGTGGTTTTTATTAATAGTGTGGAAGTAAGAGGTAAAAGAGCATTGCTACTTTATAAGTTTACTTTTAACATTGATAATTAAGACTTTATAAAATATATATAAATATATATATATATATATATATATATATATATATATATATATATATATATATATATATATATGTGTGTGTGTATGATTTACCTGAGCAAATAGTACGTGTTCAATACATATTATCCAGTAACACAATCTCCTATACAATTTCCCCCCCATTTTTATGTGTATATTCCAAAATTAAATTTCCGGTTGCCACTCACAGACACAAAGTATGGGCCAGCGAAGTCCCTGATCACACCTGATGATGTACAGATCCCCATGTGGCCAATAAACGGGAATAACCATCTGGAAAAAATGTAAACAGAAGCACAAGAATATTACACTCCATATTTTCGTAATGTTACCTAAAATTAACATTTATACAATGTATCATCTGAGGATTACACAAGTCCAAATGTCTTTGCCAATATGTAAATATTTTATTAACAGTGTCATATAAGGTCCCATTTATCAGAGCAGAGCGTACACAAGTAAAAAATGTACTGGTGTTTCATCCAATTCAGCATAAATATATACACACACACGTACAAGGATATGTATGTATGTATAGTTTAGCGATGTACAATCGCAAAAAAAAAAAAAAAAAAAAAAAAAAGTCATACAAGGGGGTCAAATATATAAATAAATGTATGTACTGTACTATATAAATAGTACAGTACATAAATTTATATAAATAGAAGTGCTAGAGCCTTGCCACAAGAGGTCCCAACCAGTAGAGCTTCCAATTTAGTTAGTAGGGTAACATAGATACAGCTGTGAATTGGTATAAGTGCTGGAGTGAGGCAGAAGTTCAAATAAAACTATCATATACTGTGCTGGTTATCAGTTAGGTAGGCTGTAAGGCTAGATTTAAACCTGCTAACTGTGGTTTCTTGAAGAAGAGAAAATATAAATTTATCTTATAAATCTTCCTTCTGGCTGGACTTAGGGGTGTCAAGCTTAAGCATGTTTGTACAAACAATGTAACTAAAGGTATCCATTTTAACCTCAATGTAAGCAATTACCAGTCATTACTTATATATATGTTTAACTCTTAAGGTTCGTACACACTTGATGATTTTCACCAGACACGAGCCTCAACCGACCCCGACGGACACCCGCATCGAACGTCCGAAACGGGCGATAGTCACATGTGTGAATGAGTTCATTGGGGGTATGCCTAGCAGATCGCCGAACAACCCAGACGAACGCGAAAAATTGGAGAAGTGAGGTAGTTCCAGGAATCAGAAGACTCAAAAGATATCTTGCAAAACTCTTTAATCACACATTACATATTTCGGACACTAGGTCCTTTATAAAATGTGATAAATACACAATTCCTACCACATTAAATACCCAACCACACAGGAAGTGCAAACCACATTAGTGTTTGAAACAAGTAATGTGTGATTAAATAGCTTTGCAAGATATCTTTTGAGTCTTCTGATTCCTGGAACTACTTAATTTCTTAAATTTTTCGATGTATTGGCGAACACATACACACGTGCGAATATCGGCTGTTCGTCGCGGGTGTTCGTTGGCCTTGGGGGTTGGTCGGGGCTCGGGGGTCTGGTGAAAATCGCCCGGTGTGTACGAACCTTTATATCTCATTAATTTATGTTTGTGTAGTTGAGTGCCGGGGGTCTCTTATGTAATGTATAAATTCCCGGTCCTCCTTTGCACGCACCTAAAAATAATTAAGAATAAAGGATTGAGCATATCCTGCTATTTGTATATATTTAAGGGCAAAAACGGCTATGCTTTATTATATGCCAGCTCCCTGTTTTTATTACCCGCCCCTTTAAGGGCAGTCCAGCCAGAAGGAAGATTTCTAGGCTCTGTAAGCTTACATGGTTCCCTGAAAGTGGTCATACTAAATAAAGAGAAGCAGGTATGGTCTTTCTCCCCCCAGGGATTGTACTTTCTCACTAGGTTAGGACTGATGCTGGGATACTGGAGGTGCGCGCCAGCTTAAGCATGTTTGTACAAACAATGTAACTAAAGGTATCCATTTTAACCTCAGTGTAGATTACCCTTCATTGCTTGCATATATGTTTAACTCTTATATCTAATTAATTTATGTTTGTGTAGTTGAGTGCTGGGGTCTTATTATCCATATAATTCAAGTGCACACAGGGATTTCTTTAAAGAAAAAACTTTTTAATTAATACATATAGGCAATGTTTCGGCCTTCTGTCTAGAGCCTTTATCAATCGAGTGTAGGACAAGAAAACAAATCCATACATATATGGATATAATATACATGGTGAAATATACGTGATGAGGATATTAATCGAACAATATAGTGCATAAGTGCTCGCAGGAAATAATATATAATAAAAGGTCTGTGCCTATATATAGAGAAGACCATATGTGCATTGAAGTTCAAGATAAAATCTTTGGGACAGTATAAATATCATAAAGTGTAATAAGTACAAATAATTAAAAATAAAATATAGTGAAAATAGATAAACTGTCATATATTAAAAAGAAGCAGAGTGGGTACCTCCAGAAAACAAATAATCAAAATTTCACATGATAGTTAAAGGGTATCTCCACTGATAAAAGTCACCTGGGTTGTAAGGATAGATATGTGGAAGGTGGAAATGTACCCACAGTATCCTGTGTCTTTGAGCAGTAGTTTAGAAGAAATCCAATGAGTTTCTCCCTGAACGCTGTGTATGCTGCAGGTCCGCCCACTTTCAGTGACTGCCTGCTTGGGAAATGTCCGACGCGCGTGTTCCTTTAGTGCATGCGCAGAACGTGTGAGGATCCGTCGGGACTGCGGTCTGTGTGATCCGACTGGTTGGTCGATTCTACACATACACAGACGCACACACACCTACTGAGTTCACGGATTAATGGAGGAATAATCACATGACCATCACAGCACCTCGCTGAGTTCACCAATTAATGGAGGAGTAATCAGGTACTACCTTTTTCTCTCTCCCACCCCCTCCCACAACAGATTTCCTCATATTCCTATCATCCCCTATGAAATCAATCTTAGATCACTTTTTCAACCACCCTTCTCAGAGTTAGACACAAAAATCTTTATTAAAATTGCTTGTGAAGGTTCTCATTCATCCAGGTCATGGTATATCTGTGTTTCATTAGATCAACTGGACTTGAAATGTAGTTCTTGAAGACGTTTCGCTAGTCATCCACTGGCTTTCTCATTCAGATGACTTGTACAAGAATCTGTGGCAATTATGTACCCTGGAAAATCCCAATTAGCATATCACAGCCAGGTTTATGGGTGTGATTAGATAGTGGCTAAGAGGTGTTATAGGAACGCCCAGAGTAAGGTGTTAAACAGCATTGTACATGGCAGACAGTTGGTGTCGACCCCCCCACCTCTATTTAGGCTTGGTTTCTTTTTATTTTCACATAAATGGCCTCCTTAACACCTCTCTTGAACCAGTCACGTTCCTCGCCAGTATGTTAACATTACAATCTTCAAAGGTATGTCCTTTATCCTTAAGATGCAGATACACGGAGTCTGATCCTGACCCGAGGAATTGGCTCTTCTGTGCTGGGCCATACGTTGATGCAGTTGCTGTTTGGTCTCCCCCACATACAAATCAGAGCATTCTTCACTGCACTGCACTGCATATATGATGTCGCTTTTCTTGTGTTTTGGTATTGGGTCTTTCGGATGTACCAATTGCTGCCTCAGTGTGTTGTTCGGTTTGTAAAGCAGACAGGATACGATGTTTTTTGAAAATTCTTCTTAATTTCTCGGAGACCCCTGCTACTATGGGATGACCATGTTCTTCCTCCTGTCTTGCTTTTCCCCCCTTTCCAGAACTCTCAGGATTTCACACAACAAGATTGAAGATAGTAGTACTCTGGTGTAAAGAAACTAGGGTGTCCAATGATGTGACATCTCTCTTCACTTGTATACCCACCAAGGAGGCTGTTGACATGGTGAGAAAACGGCTGGGCCAAGACAGCACTCTTACCAGCAGAACTGATCTCAACCCAGAACAGGTGTGTTCCTTGTGTGACTTGTGCCTGAATACCACCTATTTCAAATACAGGGATAAGTTCTATAAGCAAAAACATGGATGTGCTATGGGATCTCCAGTTTCACCTATTGTGGCCAACCTTTACATGGAGGATGTAGAAACACAGGCGCTTAATACCTTAGGGGCATAGCACCCAGCCACTGGTTCAGATATGTTGATGACACCTGGGTTAAAATCCACCAGAGGAAGTACAACCTTTCACAGACACATTAATGCGGTGGACCAAAACATTAAATTCACAAGGGAGAGGTACAACAACAAAACTGGCTTTCTTGACTGCTTGGTAGAATTTAAGGAAAATGGTAAACTGGAAGTAGAGGTTTACAGAAAACCAACACACACAGATCAGTATTTATGTTTGACTCCCACCACCCTTTAGATCACAAGCTGGGGGTCATCAGAACCCTGCAACACAGAGCCGAGAACATCCCCACTACACAGAGGCGAAGGCTAAAGAAATGAAACATCTCAGAGGACCCCTTAAAACTTGTGGATATCCAGACTGGGCCTTTGTCAAAAGAAGTAGAAGGAAAGAAAAGAACACCGAATACCAACAGTGAAGGGGAAAAGCAACAGGAGGAAGAACATGGTCATCCCATATGTAGCAGGGGTCTCCAGAAATTAAGAAGAATTTTCCAAAAGCATCGTATCCCTGTCTGCTTTAAAAACCGAACAACACACTGAGGCAGCAATTGGTACATCCGAAAGACCCAATACCAAAAACAAAAAACGACATCATATTGCAGTGCAGTGAAGAATGCTCTGATTTGTATGTGGGGGAACCAAACAGCAACTGCATCAACGTATGGCCCAGCACAGGAAGCCAATTCCTCGGGTCAGGACTCAGCTGTGTATCTGCA
Organism: Hymenochirus boettgeri; assembly: GCA_019447015.1. Taxonomy (NCBI): domain Eukaryota; kingdom Metazoa; phylum Chordata; class Amphibia; order Anura; family Pipidae; genus Hymenochirus; species Hymenochirus boettgeri. The sequence goes on along the minus strand of CM033470.1, from coordinate 142,260,095 downwards.
TCTTAAGGATAAAGACATACCTTTGAAGATTGTAATGTTAACATCTGGCGAAGGAACGTGACTGGTTCAAGAGAGGTGTTAAGGAGCCATTTATGTGAAAATAAAGAAACCAAGCCTAAATAGGTGGGGGGGTTCGACACCAACTGTCTGCCATGTACAATGCTGTTTTAACACCTTACTCTGGGCGTTCCTATAACACCTCTTAGCCACTATCTAATCACACCCATAACACCTGGCTGTGATATGCTAATTGGGATTTTCCAGGGTACATAATTGCCACAGATTCTTGTACAAGTCATTCTGAATTGAGAAAGCCAGTCGGATGACTAGCGAAACGTCTTCAAGAACTACATTTCAAGTCCAGTTGATCTAATTGAATACAACAGATATCTTTATTAAAAAAAAAAAAAAAGTTCCCCCTGCCTTTGTTACAGCATGATCAGCTGTAAAAATGAACTTAAGAGAGGAGGAAAGGATTTCTTACTGTAGCCAAGTAGGTGTGTCGGGGGTAGGGGGCTACCATGATGATGCACATTGAGTGACAGCACTCCCAGCACAGGGGAAGACACACCCCCAGGAATCAGCACAACTTTCCCATGCTGCTGCAATCAAACGAAGGGGAATTCTGGGTGGGAAAGGTAGGGGGAGGGTTGGGGGATGGTGTACTTTAAAATAAACCAAAAAATGCTTTTTCCTCAGTGGGAGATACCCTTTAAAAGTGAAGCTTTCCTAAACACCATAACTGATATTTTTGTTGCTATCCTGTAAAATACAAATGTAACCATATTGTTTAGCAAGGTAGCATACTAACCGTAGCCACATATTATTTATATTTTTATATTGTTATAGTAAGCATCTGTTATAAATAAGTGAAGAAAATAATCCTATTACGAACAAATGTTAAAAATGCAAAAGTTCCCTAGTCTTGCTAAACATTATATTAAAGGGATCTTATACTGACAAAATGACTGACTCATCTTAATCTATAATTGAATACATGCAAGTAGCACTTACTCTGATTTGCATGTGTTGCTGCATTTTGTTTAGGAGCAGGAGAAAAAAAATGATACAGTGGTGGTTGGGAAGAATTAGTTTCCAGTTATGGTCAATTTAAAATAACCAATTTTTTCTGTATGGATGCCCTTTAACTCTATAGATCGTTAAATTGAAGTACAAAGGATATGGATCCAGTATTATTATCCATACTCATTAAATTTGTCACATTAAAGTATACCCTATTTCAGTGGGTACATCAAAAAAGGCAGAATATATACAAGCAAAAAAACTTCTATTATAGTAACATAGTAATTGAGGTTGAATAAAGACATGCGTCCATGAAGTCCAACCTATTCACCCTCCTTTTTAACCCTACCTGACAGTTGTTCCATTATATTTTGTTCTGCAACACAACATCTAATCTTTCATTAAGGAAACAGCATAGTGAACATTGCTCATTGAGTTCCTTCAGGTTCATAGTGTACAAATATTTCACATCTGCAAGACTTACTGGAATGGGGGATAATTAGAGGGAAAGGTTTTTGTCCTTTAGGATTAAAATTATTTCCTCCACCAAACAGGTATACTCTTATGCTAAGCTTGCAAAGGTGACAACACACAAAGGAAAATTACAAAAAAAATTGTCACTTGTCATTAATTTGCCAGAACACCAACTGCTATTTTTAGCACTTATAATATACGCATTTTTAAGCAGATATTTAATGACAAGTATTGCCCTCAATCTCTTCCCTTCCTTCCCCTGCTCAAAAAGCTTTTAGAAACATGAGCATATGCAGATGAGGCAGAAGGGAAAAGAGCAGTCAATCATCGGATGTGATATCAACACTCACAGCCTTGATTGACTGCACGGAGGGAAATTCATCTGCCAGAACAGGGGCAATATTATTAAAGGGCATGTCCATCTCCAAAACTAGAAATTCCCCCAATGCTGACCCCACTGTGCAGTGTTTAAAATATCCTTTCATCTCTGGACAGACAATGCCAGAGAATCATTTGGAGCAAAGTCCAAGAAAGTGAAGAGTAGAAGCCTGGCTGTGAGTGAAAAAGGTTTCCGCCTCTTAGCTTTCCTCTGAGAGGTTTCTGGCTTGCCCACTGCAGCCCTTTCCCCCCTTCCTCCCTCCCCTGTTTACCGCCTTGTGCCCCAGCTTTAAATAGTTTTGCCATAGTTTAAAGGATCCTATCCCACCCCCAACCGCTATATTTTGTTTGCAATGAAAAGAATTAGCAATGTACTTACAGAGCCTCATTCCCCCAACATTCTGCACTGTGATTGGCTGCCTCTTAGCCAATCGTGGACGTGGCTGATCACTATATTAACGTTTTTTAAAGTGCAGACAAATGTACTTATCCACCTTTGTTCCCTCTGCCTTTGCCTCTTCTGGGAACAGAGTATCAGAAGGGGCGGGACCATCAGACGCATCTGTGATTGGCTAAAAGTCAACCAATCACGGATGCAACTGCCGGTCTTCAGAGGAGCTGAGGGAACAACAGATCTGTAAGTACATGTTTTAAACATTTTAATATAGCAACCAGAGTTGGGGGGGGGAAATCCCCTACAATGTTGGCAATTTAATTTTATTTGAAGGGCATGTCCACCTCCAAAACTAAAATGTAATGTTATAATGTTATCAAAATCCTTACCTTACTCCGCTACAAGGGAGAACTGGGACCTTTTGGCCTGGGGGGGCAAATATAACAAAGTGGCCCTTTCATGGTAGATCACAAAATGTTTGACCACACCCACTTTTCTAACGTCACACACAAGTTAGGCCAATTTGTAAGAATACTTTTTTTTATTTTACATGGTTGCCTGCAACATTTTCAAGTGTATGATGTGGTTAAGATAACTAAAACGAATAAATTAAGGGGGCCGACTAACCCTGGCTAATGAACTGGGGGGCCGACTAATAATAAATGTGATTATATTCCCGAGACCTATGATTAAGGGTACAGCTGTCCCCGAAACGCGTCAAGCATTTGTAGTGTCTGTATTTTAATGTTGCAAATAAAAGATTAACTTTTAAAGTTTGATCCTGTTTCCGAGTATGGGATATAGAGTGCGGAGAGTCAATAACTGCATGTAGTAACGGAACAAGTATTCCTGAGACCCCCATATATTGCTCTGCTCTCAGATTCATTCAATGTGCTACCCAGATTGTCAGCAAGTAATCCGCTAAAGTTTAGACACTACTTTGCTGCTTTATTAATCTGACAGAGGAGAGGTTCTTGCCCATGTTAGAGATAGAGGTGCGCATGGTGCCATTTAAGCATTAAGCTTCAGATTTAAATGATGCAATTCCTGTTATTTTCTATTAAAGGGCATCTATAGTGAAACAAACACATTGCCCCTTTGTAAAGTTAAATTCATGTACTCTGTGCTGCCTTTATCCTATCTCTGTCAGTGACTTTGTTTAACCATGGTGTCAGATCTCTGTGCAGCACTCCCCCCTTCCCCCTCCCCTCTGTTACTTCCTCCATGTCTCAATCTCGGCTAACCGACAAGCTTATCATGTGCAGTAGAGTTAAAAGCTCAACATCCTAAAAAACACACCCACACACAGTGGCCAATAGAAAGCAAGCTGTCCTGGAGACAGGAAGAAGTACAGTACAGTTTACGATCTCTCACTTTGTGACCCATCATCAATCAGTGAAAGCTATTAAGAAGGGGGGTCAAGTGCAGCCTTATATCTACCATCAAAGCTACCTCTCTCCCCTGCTAATGCTCTTATCTCTATGTTTATTACAGAGCAGGGAGGTGGGGGGATCTGGGATTTGATTGACAGTCCAAGTAGGAGTAGAGGAATGCAATCACGTATTCTTCTAACTGGCGTACCTCAGGACAGAGAGGGAATCTGAAAAAAGTGAAGACACTCTCGGGGTTGTGGGGAATCATAGAACACATGGAAAGAAAGAAAAAAAAGTTCATTTTCCCACAATAGATGCCCTTTAAGCAGGTAACAAAAGCTACCCAGGGCTCCCTAATGATTTTCAGTAATCAAACAGGATGGATCACTTAACTATGACAACAGGAACCTCCACACGCATTACTTTGTTGCTAAAAACATTGCACTTTTTTTTTTTTTTTTTTTTATAAACGTGTGTACTTAGCTTGTGCTTGACCAAAAGAGAACAGAGGGATCCTGCACACTCTCGACTCCTGTTTTAGAGATTTAATGGGCTGGGTGCCGCAGTGAGCTGGAATGCATATCACAAGGAAAAAGAACACAGACTTGGTGCAACTGGTGTTTATTTATCCATACAAACACCATGTAACGTTTCGGTGCACAAGCACCTTCATCAGACACATACATACTTAGCTTATGTACAGCATTGTACATAGCAGACACCAATTGTCTTCCATGTACAATGCTGTTTTAACAACTTACCCTGGGCAGTTTCCATAACACCACTTAGCCTCAATGCAATCACACCTTGCATTCAGAAGGTCCCTAACACCTGGCTGTCATATGCTAATTAGGGCTTTCCAGGGTAGTTATATTGCCAACAGGTCATTTTGAATTGAGAAAGCCAGTTGGATGGCTAGCAAAACATAGTATACAGTTTCTGACTAAAGTCTTGTCGCTTGTGTACAAATAGACCTGAAGTGCCGCTCAACAATAATTATAATTCTAAACTAACAAAACGTATTCTAATATTCAAAGCTTGGTAAAGCCCATTGAGTCAATTTTTGCAAAGACATAAGTGTCATAGGAAAGGTTGGAAAGTGCTAAAGTATTAACTGGTGCAGTATCAAGTCCTATGATGTGCTGTGCTCAGTGAGGTAGGATGAGAGGTTAGATATAAACTTGTTTATTGAGGTTCCTTAACGTAGAGAGAGGGGAATAGAATTCCAGAGGACGGGGGCCAGAAGAGAAAAAGTTTTAAGGCGAGAAGAAGCAGTGTGGGTGAGGGGTCTATATAAGAGATGGTTCTGTGATGAGCGGAGGGTACGGGACACTAGAGAGGAAATATAAGAAGGAGCAGCAGAGCGAAGGGATTTAAATGTTAAGAGAAGGATTTTGTAGATAATGTGTTGTTGAATGTGGAGCCAGGTAGACGTGCGACACAGAGGAGATTTCCTTTCCTGAATGTTAGAGAGCGAGATAATGCGCGCGGCAGAGTTAAGTATGGACTGAAGCAAAGAAAGATGGGAAGCAGGTAGACCTGAAAGCAAAAGGTTGCAATAGTCTAGGCGTGATAAGATGAGAGCAGGGGATAAGCATAGCAGTAGTCGGAAGAGAAAGGAATCTACGGATATTCGCAATGTTACAAAGAAAAAAGCAACAGGTTTTAGCAACATAGTTAATGTGATTGGAAAAGGAGAGAGTGCAATCAATAATAACCCCTAATCAACGTGCTGAATCAATAGGGTAAATGCGGGTGTTGTCCACAGAAATAGAAAAGGGTGGGATAGGACCAGGTTTAGGTGGGAAAATGATTAGTTCGGTTTTAATCAGGTTTAGTTTGAGGCATCGGTGCACCATCCACGAGGAGACAGCACAGAGACAGTCTGAGATGCGTGATTAGGTGTCAGGACAAAGCATGGGGGTGGAAAAATATATTTGCGTGTCATCAGCGTACAGATGGTAGTTAAAGCCAAATGAGCTGATGACTTCTATCAGGGATATAGTATAGAGGGAGAACAGCAGGGGTCCAAGAACAGAGCCCTGCGGAACCCCAACATTAAGAGGAACTGGAGGGGATGTTTTATTATCATATGACACAGAGTAGGTTCGGTTCGAGAGGTAAGATCGTAGCCACGATGCTGCTTCATTTCGGATGACCAAGGAGTGAATAATTTGCATTAAGGAGGGAATGATTAACCGCTTCGAAAGCAGAGGTGAGGTTGAGAACGATGAGAATAGAAAAGTGGCCATTGCCTTTGGTCTTTGGTCATTTACAATTTTGCACAGGGCTGTCTCCGTGGAGTGCGCAGGATGAAACCCTGATTGCAAGGGGTCTGGTAAGTTATGAGAATTAAGATAATTAGTGATACAGGAGAAGACGAGACGTTCCAGTAGCTTAGAAGCTATCGGTAGAAGAGAGACCAGGTGGTAAGCAAGACAATATGGGTCAAGGGAGGCTTTTTTGATTATGGGTTTCACGTGGGCGTGTTTAAAGGAGGAAGGGAAAATGCCAGATGACAGGGAGGCGTTGAATATTTGGGTAAGTATAGGGGTGACTGCCTGATTATAATGCTTCAGTAGGAAAGAGGGCATGGGATCGAGGGACATGTAGTGAGCGGAACTGACCGAAGCAGAGACGAGACCCCTGACTGGGTCACGGGACTAAAAGATTCAAGAGAAGTAAAAGGGGGTGTGGGTAGGAGATTCTGAGAGCTATGCTGAGGGTTAGGAATCTACATACGGATGGACTATTTTATTTACGAAGTAATCCGCGAAGTCTTGGGGAGAGTGTGGAGAGAGAAGACAGTCAGTGGGCGAGGAACGGAGAAGGGAGTTAAAGATGGAGAAAAGGCGGCATGGGTTTGATTTGTTATTATCTGTAAGTGTCTAATTGTATTTTTGTTTTGCCCCCAACAGTGTGGTGTTGAGGCATTGTAGCATAAACCTGTAATGGAGAAAGTCAGCCTGGGTACGAGACTTTCTCCACGTCCGCTCAGCAGCATGTGCGCACCTACATATAAAACGGGTTGTGGGACTGAGCCAGGGGTGAGTATTTGAGAGACAGCGATTGCGGGGTTGCAAGGGAATCAATAGCATCAGTCAGGGCAGAGTTATAGGAGTTAAGAAGCAAGTCAGGGTCAGAGTTAGACATAAGGGTAGAGAAACTAAAGGAGAGAGAAGAAGCCAGCATCAGCAAATCTATGGCTTGGATATTACGGACATACACACAAGAAGGAGGGTCAAGAGAAACAGGAGAGTGTTGAGCAAGAACAGTAATAAGATAGTGATCGGAAAGAGGGTAGGGTGTTACTTTCAAAAGATAAGACAGAGAGGTTTCTGGTGAAGACAAGCTCCAAGAAGTGGCCATCCTTATGCGTACCAGTAGTCGTCCACTGATGAAGATCAAATGAGGATGTTAAGTGAAGAAAACAAGAGGACAAGGATAGAGCAGAGTTGTCAATGTGACAGTTGAAGTCACCCAGAATTAGAACAGGACCGTCAGTAGAGAGGAAGAAAGCAAGCCAGGTCTCAAAGTCCGAGAGGAATGTAGATGGAGAGTCGTGGATGGAGGTCTGTATACCACAGCTAAAGGTAGCGAAAGAGGGTAGGAAATTTGAACAGTGTGAACCTTAAAGGATATGAACGAGAAGGCCGGTGGGGGGGGTGATGACAGGAGAGAAGGAGGCCAACACCTCCACCACAACCCAATGAGCGAGGGATATTGGAGAGGCTGAGACCTCCTGTAGTAACCGAGGCCTCAATAGCAGAGTCATGCTGGGAGAGCCAAGTTTCAGTAAGGGCAAGTAGGTGAAAATTCTTAGAACAGAAAAGGTTGAGAATATAGTGGATTTATTAGAAAGGGACTGAACATTAAGAAGAGCACAGGAGAAGGGCAGATATGAAGAGGGTATTGGAGGAACGAAAAAAGGTTAGAGGGCGTAGATCTACGAAACTGTAAAGGGAGAGTAGGGTTAGGACAATAGGAAACTGAGATATTACAGGGGCCAGGATTAGGAGATACATCCCCAGCAACAAGAAGTAGCAGAACAAATAAAAACCGGATATGTGAGATGAATTTGAGGTGGTGGTGTTTATTTTTGTCAGACCGATAGTGGAGGGAGATGTTGGTAAAGAGCTGGTATAGTGCATGGGAGCAGTGAAAGATTAGATGTTGTTTTAATCAACAGTTTCTGGACTGTAAATCAGGGAACCTCCTTTAAATGATAGCACAAATAAATTCCCATACTTTTTGTGAAAACGTGTTAATTTGCCATGTGTTCCAAGAGTAAAGCTTAGATCTATTCTTCTTTAGAGCAAAAGTCTAGGAAAACTGCTAAAAGCAACCCACTGCTTCTCCCATGTTATAAGGAAGCACTTTATTTATTTTTACTTAAATCTAGTGACACAACATCACGTTACTTGAACATCAATCTACACCATGAGATAAAGATAAACCCTCCAGGCAATTCCCAATATCTATCAGGAAGTAAACCACAAGTGTATAAAATGCAAAATAGTTACTTCCCCGTCTATCATGGTAACTAGAACATGGAAAACAATAAGCAGACAGTCCATCCAGCCTTTCACTACACATTGTGCAGTGTCCTATTGGGGTTGTTCACAGGAAGAAACATTGCACGTTAAGTATAACATTGCCTATAAGTGGAGGTTTTCCATCACTGGCAGATGTCACAGTACCGGGTTCGTTGTAGTGTAAACCACTTTAATAGGAACACATATAGCAGCAATAAGATATAGGGAGGTAAATATTATAAACAATAGTATACTTAGTTCGATCCATAGTATTATTCTTACGTTAACACGGGTATAGGTGTCCAGACTATACAACAGGGAAAACGACTACGCTCTGGGTCCGGTTTCATCTTCTCCTCCGCTACTTCCGCCATCACGGGCAGGAGCAGCCTTACTTCCGCCATAACTACCTATATTCTAGCATGCTTCAGGTTCCCAAGCCAATCTTCATCCGTCCATTCGTTCCGCCAACTCATTATTAAGCGTGTCATCACATCCGCCCTCAGTGTTATATATACATGTATATATTTACCAATACAATGAGCTTAAATAGAAGTCGGAACCGGAACCACAGAAAGTCCACTGCCCCCAGCGTGTAAGAGGACGTACTACAAGCGGTTCGGGCAATCCCGGTCAAGTTCTGACTTTTATTTTTACTCCGGTAATATTACGGCACCCTGGTAACGTGAGAGTTGGGACCGGACCGGAACGCAGTGGAATTACATTCCGGCTCAGTGTGTAGACACTGGAGTGCAGATAGAGGTGAATGTGTACTGACATTAGTGACTGGGAGCGCTTATTGCAGTGGGAGGGAGAACCAGTCCCAAAAGGTCTCTCCTGCTCCCTGTCCATTGCCCTGAGCTGCAGTGCAGGGGGAGATGCTGCCAATAACCCCGGCTGCCGAGGAATTCTTAAAGGAGAACGAGAACTAAACCCAATTTTTTATACTAAACCCAATTTTTTATACTCCAGAATCTGAAAACAACCCCCCTGAAAACACCAATAAGCTATAAAATCCCACTTCAGAAAATTGTATTAAAGTAAATGTAAGCATATTAAGAACTGGATGAAGTATCTGTGTAAAAGGATTGGCTAGAGATTATTAATGGGTGTGACCAACTGTAACAAGTTTCTGCCATAGCTAAGGACTGAGCACGTGCAGAACATAATGGTCGTTGACCTAACTCTGTGATACTAGAATGCTGAGAAATAAAGCACAAACCATATGTTATTTAGGTAAATTTCTCAGCGCCAGTATCAAAATGAGAAGTAAGACACAGATTATTAGTTTTATATCAAGGTGTTCTGCCTTCTGGTTTAGTTTAGTTTTGTGGCTTTAGTTGTCCTTTAATATAGATGCTCTGGTTTTAACCTGCTCCAACGGTGCATCCTAAAGTACCGATCTGGTGTAGTATCATTCTCATTCATGTTCTTGGAGTTATTGGTCTGCCACACTGTTATACTATCAGGGAGATTCAATAAAAGTTCTTATCGTTTAAAATGGTGCTAATTTTGCCCCGACCAATCAGATGTTAGTTTTCTAATTTTAAATAAGATCTGATTGGTTTGGTCAAAATTAGTTCAATTTTAAATAAGAACTTTTATTGAATTACCCTGTATATTTATTTTTGATTGTTAAAGTGTTACAACTAGACCTACTCTTCACTGATTGTCGCAAAGCCATTATCTTATTACTATAACGTACTGGATTATCACAATGTACTACTGCTACATCTTATATAATGATGTTCTAATATACATAGTATGATTGATATATACCTCTGGGATTAACCTTTGCGTCCGGTCCAGTGTCGATCTGCTGAGCGGCGCTCCAGGCCCGTTGAAATATGTGTTAGGAACCCACAACACATATTTCACTACCCAGAAGCTGCAGAGCAGAGCCACAGCGAGCTAGGCTGTGTAAGTAAGTGTAGAAGCACAAGGTTAGTATAGCAAGGAAATCTGTTTTGGGGGCCTTAAAAATCAACTTCCACCCCGTTCCACCAGACCCAGCAGTCAGTAGTACCCAGGGTGAGGACCTAAACTGCCAGGTCTTCACTGCTGCGTTCACCTTCTATCTAATGCAGTACTTAAAATTTGCTTCATGGCTCCAACTCCACTTCTGCCTTCGCGATCCCGTCCAACGAGAAGACACAATTCTAAAAAGCGTGTCTCTGCAAGGAGGCGTGTCTTCCCATTGGCTGCCTCCCGTACTGTCACTGACAGTGCCAGTGGGGAGGATCCAACCGGAGCGACGAGGGAGATTACAAGTAAGTACTTCAGGACTTTTGTAAAGTACCCAGAGGGGAGGACTTAGCGTTGTAGGTCCTCACCCTGGGTACTTTACAGGAGTGGATCGGGGAAATGGTAAGTATAATTGTCCTTTAATACCAGTAACTTGCAACATTCCTTGTTTGCAGAAATTCATCGAGCTTTTTTTGAAACTGACCAATGAACCTGCCGTAACAACGTCAGCTGGAAGACAGTTCCATAGCTTTACCATTCTCACAGTGAAAAACCCTTTCCAAACTTGAAGCTTAAACCTTTTTTCTTCAAGTCTTAAGGGATGTCCACATGTCCTCTGACATGTTCTATTGGTGAACAATGCTCCATGTGGCCCGTTAATGTATTTATACACATTAATCATATCCCCACACAAGCGCCTTTTCTCCATTGTACATAATTGTAACTTTTTCAGTCTCTCTTCATATTCAAGCTCCCCCAATCCCCTTATTAATTTAGTTGCCCTCCTCTGAACCCTTTCCATTTCAAAGATGTCCTTTTTGTACATAGGATTCCAAAATAGCACCTCATATTCCAAATGAGGCCTTACCAATGCTTTGTAAAGAGGAAGAATAACCTTTTCCTCCCTTGAATCCATACCTATCTTTATACAAGACAATACCATGCTGACTCTGGCTGTTGCCACCTGGCACTCCTTGCTACCTTTAAGTTTGTTATCCACCAAAACTCCAAGTCCCCTTTACAACAGGGATTCACTTAACATAGAGCCCTCCTACTGACCGACCATTCAAGGCTTCTGACCAGTCGGCCAGGAGGAAGGACTGTCGGTCGCGGCAAAAGCAGCCACGTCTGACAGTTAGGCGTAACCGAATGTGTGGTCCATAGAGGATCGCATGATCGGTTGTGATTTTCCAACCCGTCCGATTGTTCTTTCGTCCAGTTCGGACGAAGGAACGGTCAGCGATTAGTCGCGGCCGCCACAAGGAGGCATACAATAATTCGGACTGACCAAAACACTGAAATGTTGGTCATTCGGGCCGAATTATTGTATTGTGTGTACCCAGCTTTATAAACATTCTACTGTGCTTGTTCTGTGGTAAGCCATTCAGAAATAGCTCCCTTGAAAATCCTGCACTTGCCCATGGTGTACATTCAATCTGTGAAAGAGAGAATATTCATTGTGATTGAGTGAGAATGTTGAGTGAGAGAATGTGTAGTGTGTATTAGAGAATGTTTAGTGTGTGAGAGAATGTTTAGTGTGTATGAGAGAATGTTCAGTGTGTATGAGAGAATGTTCAGTGTGTATGAGAGAATGTTCAGTGTGTATGAGAGAATGTTTGTGTGTGTGTGTGTGTGTGAGAGAATGTTCAGTGTGTGTGTGAAAGAGAATGTTCAGTGTGTGTAAGAGAGAGGGAATGTTCAGTGTGTGTAAGAGAGAGGGAATGTTCAGTGTGTGTGAGAATGTTCAGTGTGTAAGAGAGAGAACGTTTAGTGTGTCTGAGAGAACGTTTAGTGTGTCTGAGAGAACGTTTAGTGTGTGTGAGAGAATGTTCAGTGTGTGTGAGAGAATGTTCAGTGTGTGAGAGAGAGGGAAGGTATCGATTCAGTGTGTGTGAGAATGTTCAGTGTGTGTGAGTGAGAGAATGTTCTGTGTGTTTGTGAGAGAGAATGTTCAGTGTGTGTGTGAGAGAGAGAATGTACATAATATTATCTCAAATTGATAGAGGTAACACTCAGACCACTGCAACCAGCACGTTTATTCACATGTGCAACACTGCACCCAATACCCAATAACGAAACACAAGAAAATCAACATCATATGTGCAGTGCAGTGCAGTGAAGAGTGCTCTTATTTTTATGTGGGGGAGACCAAACAGCAACTGCATCAACATATGGCCCAGCACAAAAGAACCAATTCCTCGGGTCAGGACTCAGCCGTGTACCTGCATCTTAAGGAAAAAGGACATACCTTTGAAAATTGCAATGTTCCTTTCAAAGGAACAGGACTGGTTCAAGGGAGGTGACAAGGAGGCCATTTATGTGAAAATAAACAAACCAAGCCTAGAGGTGTGTGTGTGTGTGGGGGGGGTGTCGACACCAACTGTCTGCCATGTACAATGACACCTTACCTTGGGCGTTCCTATAACACCTCTTAGCCACAATGCAATCACGCCTTGCATTCATAATGTCCTTTTAACACCTGGCTGTAATATGCTAATTGGGACTTTCCAGGGTACATAATTGCCAACAGATTCTTGTACAAGTCATTCTGAATTGAGAAAGCCAGTCGGATGACTAGCGAAACGTCTTCAAGAACTAAACTTCAAGTCCAGTTGATCTAACTGAATACAACAGATATACCATGACCTGGATAAATGAGAACCTCCACAAGCAAACAGCTATATTTTGTGTTATATTAAAGGTTTGACCAAGCCTTCTGGGAACTCGTACTCCACCCAGAGTTAGGTCATGTGCTTGTTTGAGCAAAGTACTTTAAACTACAGAGTCAGCTTCAAGCATACAGGCCACACCGGAGAAGCTGACAGCTGTTGCAGCCAAATAGGCAAGTACCAGTAGGTTAGGACCCAGTACAGTAAATAAAGCAACCTTTACATGGTGACTGGGCTTAAAATAATTTGGCCAACTTATTGAACTAATTGCTTTTATTTATCCAGGGTTTAGCAGGCTGTTTTTAGCAGCAACCTAAGGAGATATAGCCAATAGATTTGTTTGTGCACTAGTATTCTATTTTTTGTATGTACTTAGGGGGAGATGTAGTAAGCAAACCGGCGTAATTTACCTGCCAGAGATCCCACAGTGCAGCAAATTTCGCAAAGGGATTATACGGTCAGGTAAATTTTTCAGGCACTAAAGTTAGTGTAAAACCCATGGTAACATGCTAATACATAACACTTATTTGGCCGGTTTGTCCCCATTAATGCATCACCCTGTTAGGATATTGCATATGTGAGAGTACGTTGTGTGTTTAACCGTATATACTCGAGTATAAACCAAGGTTTTCAGGCTTTAAAAATAGCCCTAAAACCAAACCTTGGTTTATACTTGGGTCAATCACATTTTAATATAGTGTAGGGCTTAGTCCCCCAGCCCCAACCGCTATATTTCTTATGTAAGAATCTTCCCCAAACATTACTTACCTTCCCGCTTACCTCTGCCGCACTGCCTGGCCCTCTGCTTGTGCGAAAATGCAAGCAGAGAGGCGGGACCGTCAGCCGCATCTGTGATTGGCTGAGTGGCATTAAGTGATTGCCAGTACATATGGCAAAAGAGGAAGATCTCTTCACACTCGTTTGGTACAAGCTGACCCAAGAGAAAAATATAGTACTCCACAAATTATGTTATCACAGAAAAAAGGCTGTTATATATGTTTCTCATGCAATGTGCGCAATTCTATTATACAAGGTGAAAATTCCTATAGTGGAAAAAAGTACAAAATTGGTGGTGTCATCCCTATAGTGGAAAAAAGTATAAAATTGGTGGGTTTTACACGTGTTTAACTGACTTCTGTGTATACATATTGAAATGCCCATGCTCTCTTATATACGTTGGCATGACAACAAGTCAGTTTAAAGTTCGTTTTCAAAAACATCGAAGCACTATAAAAACAGCCCACGAAGCACTCAAAACTGATGATTTAAAAAAGAGGGAACAGATATATGAAAAGCTTCCCCCCGGTAGCTAAGTACTTTATAGACAAAAAACATCAGATATGTGAACTTCGGGGCTGAGTGATCGAACAAGTGGCAAAAGCACACGGGAGGTAATAGAGAAACCAGTCTCTTACGAAGAGAAGTATACTGGATATATACCTTACAAGCACTTTACCCTAAGGGGCTTAACACTAATCTATCTCTTACGTGCTTTTTAAACGATTGATGTATATTATATATAACATTTTAATATTTAACTGTGAGATTTTATATAGTTGTACACTTTGCTATTTTCTATCTATGTTATACGTGCGCACAGCACCTCTGCACTTTTTATCCAGCATTTATCTTTCAAGCACTTTTTGAAATTATATCAACATATCATACCATTATACTCATATGGTCTACTCAGTGTGTACTCTTCTAGCACTTTAAAATTTTATTAAGATCAGAGCCGCCTCTCTAATGAGGCAGGGTGAAGCACATTACAGAGCAGCACCCTGTAGAGCCATTTTGATGCCAGGGGAAAAAAAAAAACTCTGGCACCATGTAAACATGATTTTTTCATGTGCCTGGGCCCCAGATGCCAGGGCCCCCCAGGAAATGCCATTTGTAAAAACCATATATTTTCAGGAGGTACTGTCAGGGGAAGCCATAACTTGCATTGCACAGAACATAGCTCTAACCTCCCTCCACTGCATAAATTTTCTTTCATGTGTAAAAAGGGGCTGCGGCTTTCCCAGTAATGGGAGGGGCTCCCATTACTGGGAAAGCCGCACCCCACTTCTGGACAAAGCACAACACACTTTCAATTAGAAAACCACACCCCTTCTGGCTGCACGGCGAGGGTGGGGGCAGCATTTGGGAAAAAAATTCAGGTGCCAAAAGGTCTAGAGACGGCCCTCATTAAGATACTATTATACTCTTTTTATATATAAAAAACATTGTTTTGCACATTTTCTCATGTGTATGGGTGTGTTTATGTCCATCCTCATTAGTTAGGTCATATCCTGGGTTTTTATAAGGGTTGTTTGTTGATATGTTATTTGTCATATTGATCTGTCTTGAGTAAGGGGTCTTGCGGGCCCCAAAACTTTGACTTTAAAAAGATTGTGAAACGTTAAATCTGGTGTGCGGTGGAATCCATCCCAACATAGTAGACTTAATTGCCTAGTCAGCGGCAATCACCACTACACACCCAGTGCATATATGGACTAAGGTGTGCAGGATCCAGCTTATTGTATCACATGTTGCATGGGCTGTGACTTTGGGTGTGTGCACGCTACACACAAGCCTTACCCGCTTAGACCACCTGGAGATGGAGAAATTCTGCAGATCTCATGGGCTGCAGATCCAGCAGCCATATCCAAAAGGAGGAAGCCAGCAACATTCAAGTAGGCAATCTAGTCTATTTACATTTAAAGCCACAGCTATCTGCTCAGCTAAAGTTGGTTTTACAGTGTACATATCCTTTAGGTCAGCCCTGCAGTTCACAAGACACTGGTAAATCAGCCTTTCAATTAGGTCAGCCCTCCAGTTCACTAACCACTGTTAGGTACCCCTCTAGTTTACTAGCTACTGTTAGGTCAGCCCTCCAATTCACTAGCCACTGTTAAGTCAGCCCTCCAGTTCACCAGCCACTATTATGTCTTTATTTAACCTCAATCACTATGTTACTTGTTGGCTTGCTTGAAGTAGAATGTTGCACAATCAGTGATTTTTGTCTGTTTCATTTTTTTTAATAAAAAAAGGTATACTGTGCCAGCTTAGGTCATAGGTAAAGCCCAGACACCCAGTAGTCCAGGGTTTCCAATGCTTCTCAGTATCCATATCAGACCTGGATCCAATTGACTCTAAACTTGCTATCTTTGTGAGCCGCCAAAAGCCATGGACTTACCTTCCTAGTTCCCACAATGCAGTAATCAATATATGATGATTACACCCAGGGTATTAGACCTAAAATAAAGCACCCCATGCCAGCTTCCTTTTAAAGATTTTTATTTGGCGTATGGAGCTCCCAGTGTGGTCTGAACCCAGTGTGGTCTGAACCCAGTGTGGCCTGAACCCTACAGAGCGATGCGCCTGTTCAAAGCCTCCATTTAGGACATATTGAGCCTCAATTAGCCGAAGTCACAATCGATCCGAGTAAATGTCCCATATACGATTACGCCTTCCATGAATTGGAAAACTGTTATTTGCGGACGCTTAATGACAGCTATTAGCAAAGTCCTGGTAACCAATATTACTTCGGGCAGTTGCGCCCTTAAATCTCCAAGAGAAGAACATTATACAAAATTTACTGGACACCATCCAAATGAAATGTATTTTTGTAGCCAATGTTCTTTCCATAATCACAATGTACTCTTTGTAGATTTAATTTTCCCCAAAACCAAATTAGGATTCCAGTATTGTAGACAAATTAGAAAAAGACTGGAGATTGCGTTAAGGAAGATACATGTGCATCTTTTATATACAGTATAAGGCAACATGTTGTCTGTAACATGGCAGTATAAGGCAACATGTTGCCGTATATACTCGAGTATAAACCGAGTTTTTCAGGCTTTAAAATCAGTTTTATACTAGAGTCACTACTTACTTTACCAATCCGGCAGCAGTGCGGTCATTCCCTGTACTGGCGGCCGGCTGACGTCACTGCCAGGCGCCAATTAGTGACGTCAGCCGGCGCGCCAGCACGGAATGAGTGCGCGGCTGCCGGATTGCTTACCGTAACAAATGGTCTTCAATGCTGGCACACAGGCTGCACAACATTTCCACAGGAAGCCCCAAGTTACTGGATGGACAAAGAGGAGAGCCCACATGTCCACACTGAACTAGGTGGGAGGGTGAGGGTGTAGATGTTTGGAAACTACAACTCCCAGCTAATAAAGCATGCTGGGAGTTGTAGTTTCCAAACATCTTGAATGCCAAGGAAGAAGAATGTAGTTGTCTTTTAAATGAACGGCAGAATTCTCATACAGTAATAGCCATATCCAGTATGTCTATTACTGTATGGGAAATCTGCTGTCTATTTAAAGGGCAACTAAAAAACAATATATAAGAAGGAGAATAGTATCAATTGTTGCCTTTTCATTCTGTATTGTTTTGAGGCTTTAGTTTCCCTTTAAATGGACAGCAGAATTCCCATACAGTAATAGCCATCTGATAGGGACGTCTGCGTCATTAAAGGGCCAACCTAAAGCCTCCAAAAACAATACAGAAATCAGAAGGCAGTAGTGGTTACATTTTCTACCCTCGGTTTATACTCGAGTCAATCACTTTTATTCGTTTTTTCAGGTAAAATTGGGTGCCTCGGTTTATACTCAGGTCAGTTTATACTCAAGTATATATGGTACGTAATACAGGTTCCATGTGAACGTTCTAATTAAAGATATTTGGAAGGAACTTTCTTTGCACAAAAGTATCTAATCATTTTACAGACTCTTAACTTAAATATAAACAAACTATGAAGTCAAATGGGTTTGTTTTACCCTCAAACGATTTCGTTAAATCCAAATCTGGGAGCTTTATTTAGAAAATGAGAGCTGGAGCCAACTAAAGGCTGCATAAAATATATATGTATAAAAGATTTGATTGGATAAAGCAATTTATCTTCCTTAACCACAAATGACAATCTCCATATAAATGTAAATAATTAGAACACTACATCACAACTCAACGTAAGCTTAAGATGATTAAAGGTCCAATCAGTTTAGAAACGCAAGTGAGCACGTGTCCCTGAACAAGATTGAACATTTAATTAGTGATATATTTATTTAGAATGGGTTACAATTTTCTCCATATACAGCACCTTAATGAAAACCTATTTACAGATGGTATCTGCAAGAAACTTCCAAAAAGAAATATAATATCGCCATCTAGTGGATCATAAGCTTCTTGTGATTTGTCACTTTCTTTCTTTCTGTTTCTTTAAAATAGGGCAGCTATTATTGTAGAGTTATATAGGATCCTTTATAAGGCGGGGCCCCACATGAGCGCACAGGAGAACGCACCATTGTGCAAATTTTCCGTGTGTGATTCAGCGCGCTTGCGCTGTGCTTCCGCTATTGGGCCCTATCAGAGCGCATGCGATGCGAACCAATAATTTGATCGCATGCGTTACACAGAAGCTCAGCGCATGTAGTAGGGTCAGTCCCATAGACTTCTACATGCCTGCGCTTTTGACTAGCAAGATCGGATGGCAAATCGGATGGGGCCTAGCCCTTAATAATTTGGAGCAGACGTTCCAGGGGACCTATGTCTGTGTCAGGTGTGAGTGGGTTCCCCATTTGGAAGCTGAGGTGGAGAGTCTAAGGGGGCAGCTTGCAGCATTGCAGGGATTGGCAAATCTGGGGGGACAGCAGGCACTAGCTGGGGCCATTATAGAGGTGGGTGGAAGTGGGACAGGGAAGGTTGAGGGGTGAGGTAGTTTTGTTAAGGGAAGTAGGGACTGAAGGTTAGGGTTGCTTCTTCCCAGATTGCCCACCCCAACAGATTTGCCGCCTTAGGTGATGAAGTGGAGGAGGGCAGCTCAGAACTAGCATGTATGGAGCGGGCTAGTCCCTTGAGCACCCAATTATAAGGAAAGTAGATAGGGTAATCTGCTGCCAAGACCCTACATGCTGAACTGTGTGTTGCCTGCCTGGTGCTAGGGTTCAACATATGGTGGACTGTGTAGACAGATTATTGGGTGGGCCCGGGTGTGACCCGGCGGTCTTGGTTCACATTGGTGCCAATGACAAAGTTAGAGGAGGAGGTGAGGTCTTTAAGCATGATTTCTTTGAGCTAGGGGCCAAGTTAAAAGCAAGGACCTCCAGGGTAGTGTTTTCAGAAATACTACCGCAGCCACGTGCTATGCCAGGGAGACAATGGGAGGGTGGTGTAAGGAAGAAGGGTTTGGGTTTATAGAGAACTGGGCAGACTTTGCTGTCGGCTACAGGTCCTTTAGTAGGGATGGCTAGTAGAAGATGGCTAGAGGGTTGGAGGAGATTTTAAACTAGGTTTGGGGGGGATGGTATTAGCAGTCTCACTGCAGGAAAGCAGGGTGTAGATAGGCCAGTGGTGGGTGG
Source organism: Hymenochirus boettgeri (assembly GCA_019447015.1). Taxonomy (NCBI): domain Eukaryota; kingdom Metazoa; phylum Chordata; class Amphibia; order Anura; family Pipidae; genus Hymenochirus; species Hymenochirus boettgeri. Next base: position 142,240,937 of record CM033470.1, on the reverse strand, counting down.
AAAGGGGATAGGGAGGGGATATCATATCATAGGGGATAGGGAGGCATGTGTATTAAAGTGTATGAATAAATTACAGGATCATAATCTAAAATTAATGTTTGCAAATGCAAGAAGCCTGGCTGACAAAATGGGTGAATTGGAAATAATGGCATTGAATGAAAAGTATGATGTAATAGGTATAGCAGAAACGTGGTTGAACAGTTCTCACGACTGGGCTGTAAATTTAGAAGGATACGCCTTGTTTAGGCACGACAGAGAAAAAAGGAAAGGGGGAGGAGTATGTGTTTATGTTAAAAAAAGAATTGAAGCCAAATTTAAAAGAAGAGATAGAAAACTGGCGATATGGATGTTAAAGCAGTGGTAATATGGGTGGAATTAGGCAACAGGAAAGGAGGTAATGTAATTGTTGGTGTTTGCTATAAGCCGCCAAATGCTAGCAGAGAAGAAGTGAGTCAGATTCATATGCAGTTGGCAAGGGCTGCAAGTTTGGGGAGTGTGCTCATTATGGGGGACTTTAATTACCCTGACATTGATTGGTGTACTGAAACTGCCAACACAGAAAAGGACAATGAGTTCCTGAATTTGCTGCAGGATCATTTTTTCTCACAGAAGTTGGTTCTGGTAATATCTAACATCGTGGAGCACATTATAGATATAAAGGTAACAAGGAGGCTTAGGCAATAGTGACCATGAAATAGTGTTGTTTGGAGTATGTTATCGGAAGGGAAAGTGCACTGGGTTAACAAAGACTTTTAATTTTGGGAAGGCAAATTTTCCCAGGTTAAAAGTAGCTCTTCAAAATGTCAATTGGGATAAGGTATTATCAGGTAAAGTTACTGAACAGAAGTGGACTGTGTTTAAGGGGATTTTAAGCCATTTCACATCTAAATTTATACCCTTGGGAAATAAATGTAAAAAAAATAAATCTGCAGCTGAATTCTTATGTAAAGAGGCAAATGGAAAAGGAAGAAAAGGGCATTTAAAACCTTTAAGTCAGAGGGAACGGAAAAAGGCCTTTAGGGATTATAAAAACTGTAACAAGGAGTGTAAGAAAGCAATCAAACTAGCTAAAAATAATAATGAAGTTAGGATAGCTGAACAAAGCATCACTAAGCCTAAACATTTTTTTAAAGTATATTAATAGTAAGAAGATGAGGAGTGAAAATCTGGTAAGTTAGTTACGAAGGATGTCGATAAAGCAAAGTCTTGAATATTTTTTTTCCCTTTGTATACACAAGATCCAAGTACAGATATCAGATGGAAGCAATAATGGTATAAAAGATTCAAGTTAACTGAGGATATGGTACAAGAAAGTACTAAATAAGGTTAATATTAATAAATCTCTGGACCAGATAAAATACATCCTCGGGTACTTAGGGAGCTAAGTTCAGTTTTATTCTAGCCATTGTTTCTTATTTTTGTAGAATCCCTCATGTGGATATGGTGCTAGGATTGGGAAAAGGCTGATGTTATTCCAATATTCAAAAAGGGTTCACAGCCCTGTAATTTTAACTTCAGTGGTGGGGAACATACTGGAAAGTTTAATAAGGGAACATATTCTAGAGTATGTTTCTAGGACTGACATTATAAGTAGTAACCAGCATGGATTTAGGAGGAATAGATCATGTCAAATTAACTTGCTTGGCTTTTATGAGGAAGTAAGTAGAAATTTAGACTCTGACATAGCAGTAGATGTAGTTTACTTGGATTTTGCAAAGGCTTTTGATACAGTCCCCCATAGGGGACTAATGAATAAGAGAAGGTCTGTTGGTCTGGGGAGGCACATTTGTACATGGATAGAAAATTGGTTAATGAATAGGATGCAGAGAGTAGTTGTTAATGGTGCTTCATCATTAAGTGCTAAGTGGGCCGCTTCTATTTAATCTATTTATTAATGATTTGGAAGTGGGTATTGTCAGCAAGGTTCCTGTGTTTGCTGACGAGGATGTGCAATCGTTGGAGGGGGAACTAGATAGATTGTCACATTGGGCTGCTAAGTGGCAGATGAGATTCAATGTTGATAAATGTAAGGTGATGCATTTTGGACTTATAAATCCTTGTGCTGCTTATACTATAAATGGCTCTGTGTTTAGTGAATCCCTGTTGGAAAGGGATCTTGGAGTTTTGGTGGATAACAAACTTAAAGGAAGCAAGCAGTGCTAGACGACAACAGCCAGAGCCAGCATAGTATTGTCTTGTATAAAGAGAGGTATGGATTCAAGGGAGGAAAATGTAATTCTCCCTCTTTACAAAGCATTGGTAAGGCCTCATATGGAATATGCAGTGCAATTTTGGAATCTTGTGTACAAAAAGGACATATTTGAAATGGAAAGGGTTCAGAGAAGGGCAACTAAATTAATAAGGGGATTGGGGGAGCTTGAATATGAAGAGAGACTGGAAAAGTTACAATTATGTATGCTGGAGAAAAGGCGCTTGTGTGGGAATATGATAACCATGTATAAATACATTAAATGGGCCATACAATAAACTATCTGGGGCATTGTTCACCAATAGAGCATGTCAGAGGACATGTGGACATCCCTTAAGACTTGAAGAAAAAAGGTTTAGGCTTCAAGTTCGGAAAGGGGTTTTCACTGTGAGAACGGTAAAGCTATAGAACCGTCTTCCAGTGGACGTTGTTATGGCAGGTTTATTGGTCAGTTAAAAAAAAGCTGGATGAGTTTCTGCAAACAAGGAATGTTGCAAGTTACTGGTATTGATACATAAAGTAGAGTTGATCCAGGGAAATTTCCGATTGCCACTTAGAGTTTTTTTTTGCCTTCTTCTGGATCAAGTTAGGCAGGAAATGAGGATATTGCTAGATGGGTTGGACTGGATGGACATATGTCTTTATTCAACCTCAAATACTATAACTAACTATAACTATAATTAAGAGAATCTATCAGCCTTTTTATAATGAATTAGTTCTACTGATTACCACCCATTATTTATTTTGTTGTATCAATCACCATGATTACAATTACTACAACAAAGTCTGTGTAATGAACCTCTTATTGCTTCAGGTGTTACAATTTACCCTCTTTGGTGCCAAGATTTAACTTAAATGTATAGTTTCAATGTATGTACATGTTATTATAGAACATTTGTATTAAAAAGAACATTTGTATTAAAATGTATTAACTTTTTTAACTTTATTTATTATAATATTTATATTATCTCCATGTGTTTTTCTATCTCCAGAAATCTTTATCTTTTTACATAGTCATTTATATAATGCATTTTAAAAATGTTCCCCAATTGCCTACGATATGAAAGTAGAAAGACTTTAAAGGGTATGTATACTAAAAAAATTACTTTGCCTCATCTTACTTTATACATGTAAGTAGCAATTATTTTGAGGTGTGCTTGTTTTGCTCAGGTTAAGTATCCCTCCTCCCTCTCTTAAAGGATAAGTATACTGTAAAATCAAGTTAAGTTTAGGTGGAAGCTGCAGCTTAAAAAAACCTGTTGTCATTGTTTTTTTCCTATGCCCCTACAGAGCCTACCTTTGCAGCTTGCAAGTTGGTGACATCTTGCTTGTGCCTAGCTGAAAGCTTAGCTCCATCCCTCCAAGATTTGTAGCTTCCTCCTGCTTTCTTCAGCCTCAAATGTTCAGGCCCATTTGTTCCATGAGTGCGTGTCCTTGCGATATCATGCCCATTAAAGAAGCATTAGAAAATAAAGCAGAGTTTCCCACAAATGACACAGTGCTATAGAAATATTGAATGATGACAGCCAGGGCCGTTTCTAGCCATTTTGGTGCCCTAGGCGCCGTCCCGCCAAGGTACACCCCCCCCAAAAAAAAACGGCCTGTCAAACTACAGCTGGGTTTCTTCCTTCTGACACTGTCCAGTGCTGCTGTTCTTTATAGTGGGAACGCTTTACTAGTTGGTAAGAGGAGCACACTGTCCCAGGTGAGGTGGGCATGTATACATACGTTTGTGCGCATGCAGCGACACTGGCCACCAATGAAATACTTGTTGGAAGGACAGGATAGGTTTCAGTGGATGTGTGGCATTTGGCACCTGAGTTCTCCCCAGAAATTGTTTCCAGAACAGAGAAATTTGGCAAGATCTCAGATGTTTAACTCTTTCAGTGCCAGCAGATTTACCAAGAGTGCTGGTATATTAATAATTACAGTGCCAGCACTTTTCAGGATATTGCCATTAACCCTTCAGTGCTAGCAGACTTTCCCATAGTATTACCATTAACACTTTCAGTGCTTAGCAGAGTATTACCATTAACCCTTCAATGCCAACAGGCTTTCCAATTCATACTTTTAGTGCTAGCACTTTCCCAGAGTATTGGCATTAACACTTTCAGTGCCAGCACAGTATTATCTTTAACCCTTTTGAGGTGGCAGCATTGACATGATATACAGTATGTACCTGCTTTTTATGTCTCCTCCATTGAATTGTTCACTCTTCACATTCTCTAAGTTTTAATTGGAGAGTTGGATGGAAGAAAGAAAGAGGCAGGGATAGTGATCTCATGCCTACTAGTCACAGGGGTCACTGTTATAAAGTCTGCAGCAGCTTTTACCTGGCATTTTAGAACTGTTCTCCTCAGTACTATTAGCTGAGCTCATTCTCTCCCCCTCCTTCACCTTCAGTTCATTTGCAACATTTGTTGCTAAATAGATTGTGTGGAGTGTGTGCTCTCTACTAAATACAATGTTGCAAAGTACAGCTGAATTTACAAAATGTACTGCAAAAAATTATTTCGGTATATTGATGATGTTTTTATTATATGGTGTGGCACTTTAGAAGAAGCTAAAGATTTCATCTTGTTCTTAAACAGCCTTGATAATAAGATTGTATTTACTGCTAAAATGTCACCTAATTCAATTTATTTCCATGACATTTAAATGTATATTACTGATGGTGTTATGATGACCTCATTATTTGTCAAACCCACTGACCGGAACAGACCTCCTGTCAGCTTCCATCCTGCGCATGTTTTTAAAGGTCTACCTGAATCCCAGTTCATGCGTATTGTGCAAATATGCAACAATCCTAGGGATAAGGAATATCAACTGGATGCGATGACTGACAAATTTCTATCTCGCAGTTATCCAGTAGATCTTATACAACAAGCAAGAATGGAGGCTTTTCATACATATCCTAAAAATGAAGGGCCTAGGGGTGTTCCATTTATACAAACATTTACAGCCATTAAAAATAACCTTAAGAAATTTTGGCCTGTTATTCAAGGAGACCCTACTCTGGACCCAAATACTAAGGTCATACCACGCTGTGTCTATCAGGTCAATTGGTCCCTCTACTCCCAGCTTCTACAGGCATACCCGGTCTCTAAATATAAGAAGCCTTAATTTTGTAACAAAAAAAGTGCTTCTTCCGTTGCTGCAATTGCAACATCTGTAATTAGCTTATTATGGGACCTTCACTTAATAACCCCTATACAGGCAAAACTTGTAACATCAGGGGATACTAATTGCAATACTGATTTCTGCATTTACTTGTTGAAGTGTCCCTGCTCTCTGATTTATATAGGGAAGACCATTGGCCAAGACCAAGGAAAGGTTCCAATGCCACAAGAGTGATATCAAACTTGCTTTAAAGAGATCATGTGCTGATCCTTCTTACCCCTCCAAGACCAAATTTGATGACACTCCTGTGGCTACTCACTTTTTGAAATGCAAACACCTCGTTACTGACCTTAAAGGGGTGGTGATCAATTAGATCCCTATTATGCCCAGAGGGGGGACAGACACAATCTTCTTTTACGCAGGGAATCCTTTTGGATTTTTACTTTGAATGCATTACAACCTAAAGGTTTAAATTACAATTTAGATCTTACCTGCTTCCTGCCCAGAAGATAAATCTTGTATATATCTTTGTACCTTTTGTATTCTGTATTTTTTCCACTAGGTGTCCAATAGTGCTCCTTCCTGTTTGTATATAAGGCTATCACTTTCCTACTTGTCTTGTTATCTGTCTGAAGAAGGTACTACACTGTACCGAAATGTCACATTGCCTGTGCACCTGTGTATGATGCAATAAAATACACGGGTTGGCAAGACTGATGTGCATGGTTTATATCGTTCTTTTGTATTTCAACCACTTACCATGGTTTACCATTGCACTCAGCAATTTATGACTCTCAGCCCAGACTGGTAAATAGATGTCCCATGCCCATCCTGGTAAATAGATGCCCCATGCCCAGTTCAGAATGGTAAATAGATGCCCCATGCCCAACCCAGACTGGTAATTAGATGCCCCATGCACAGCCCAGACTGGTAAATAGATACCCCATGCACAGCCTGGTAAATAGATGCCCCATGTCCAGCCTGGTAAATAGATGCCCCATGTTTGGCCAAAACTGGTAAATAGATGCCCCATGCCCAGTCCAGACTGGTAAATAGATGCCCCATGCCCAGTCTGGTAAATTGATGCCCCATGCCCAGCCTGGTTAATAGATTCTTCATACCCAGCCCAAACTGGTAAATAGATGCCCCATACCCAGCCTGGTAAATAAATGCCCCATGCCCAGTCCAGACTTGTAAATATGTGCCCCTGATTGCCAACACACACAGACTTGTGAATTGTACCTTGAGGTAAGTCAGTGTGGGGCAGGCCCCAGACGCCAATTTAGACTCCTGAATGCAGCCATTTCTTCCCTCTTTCCCCACCAGATCACGCGAATATCAGTTTCAAGCTTGCTTCATTGCTGGCGCACTCCAGTGATGCCATTCCATGTGGCCGTATCCTCTCTGCCTACTGGGCCAGTCTGCCTCTGCTCACACTTTAAACTTTTCAATGAACCTGCCATTAAACAACTTGCTGAAACACAGTTCCACAGTTTTAACTGTTCTCACTGTAAAGAAACCTTTCCTAACCTGAAAATTAAACTTCTATTCTTCAAATGCTTGTGTAGGTTCTCATTCATCCAGCAAATCAAAAGAAAAAAGTTCGGCACCAGATCCGGAAAAAGGTGCATCTACAAATACTCATAATTAAAACTTAGCTTTTATTGTAGTATCCATACAAAAAGACCAAACAGCTGACGATTTCGTGCTCACATGAGCACTTAATCATATGCCTATATGCCATTTGGGAACCTCCAGCGACGGGTCAGGGGCAGCAGCACCCGGACCACACGTGACTCCCGGTGAGTTTACTTATTTTAAGCATTTAACTAATAGGCACACGGAGGCGGTGTTAAACAGTGACAGATTTGGGGCTGGTGCACCCAAACCTCATCTCACACATGGTGAGCAGCTAATAATACATTTTGTGTATAATTCGCAAAAGGGAGCCTCTTTCACTAACTAGCGCGGAGCGATAGTGTGCGTGTGGGATTATATATTGGTTTTGTGTCTTTCTTTGTTCTCATTCATCCAGGTCATGGTATATTTGTTATATTCAATTAAATCTACTGAATTTAAAATTTAGTTCTTGAAGACATTTTGCTAGTCATCCGACTGGCTTTCTCAATTCAGAATGACTTGTATCGAAACTGCCAAAGGGTAAAGCATCAAAACAGCAAGGTACATGGCAGACAGTTGGTTTCTTTATATTAAAAGAAATGGCCTCCTTGACACCTCTCTTGAACCAATCCTGTTTCTTTGCCAATTACAATCTCCAAACGTATGTCTTTTTTCCTTAAGATGCAAGTACACGACTGAGTCCTGACCCAAGGAATTTGCTCTTCTGTGCTGGGCCATAGGTTGATGCAGCTCTTGATTCCGATTAACTGTGTCACAGTCCTAATGTGCTCCGATTTCATTTGAAAGCTTTCAGCTGTATTGCAGGCGCAAGCTTTAAAACTTTCAGTACATGCAGACACTGACATTAATAGCGCTTGTGCAGCCTTTCAAGCCAAATTCAAAGTTTATACATAAATGTTCCCTTTTTAATTGGTCACCTATTAAACTACCCAGGTAATGCTGTTTAACTTTGAATACACAGAAAAAAGCATCAGGGATAAATATACATTGGTGATACACATATCCATCCATGCTTGTAGATAAGCTACGTGGTAAAAAAATCATGCTAAACAAAAATGTGAGACATCAGTATAATAAATGAAACTCAATAAAGGGTTTACAAACTGAACAAGACATCTCATCTATAATATTAATTTATCAGTTTTAAAATCACAATTATTTAGAGCTAATTGAAGAGTTGATTTTTAACTGTAAAATAGGACTTTTGTGAAGCCATGTCACAATATTAAATTACTAATCGGTCCAAAGCATATAGGGCCAAGAAATGATCGGGTTGCGTCGGCTGCGCGGTTCACTTCCAGAAACTGATGCAGCTACTGCAAACCAATTAAGTCACGCTAATCTATATTAAATAGGTTAGTGTGACTTTAACATCAGATTTGCGCTCAGCATCTCAGGATAAATGAGGTCTATTGAGTTTTGTTTTTTAAAAAAGCATCTTCCCATTAGACAAGCCCCAGGCTGAAGCCAAGGGTCAGGCCTAAGCAAGCCAGATACCATAATTTCAGAGAAAGTTTGGAAATTCAAAGGTAAGCCAAGCAGGGCCGCCATCAGAATTAACAATTATTAAAGACCAAACAAAAGTGCACAGAGCTGCAATCATAGTTTAGCCACACCAAGTGTCACACGTTTAAGTCCATGCACCCACCATGAAACATTTTAGGCTATGTGCTTCCCTGCTAAACAAAACCATGCCCGTTGCATACTTAATAGAATTTGACACACGGGGGAGACAGATAGCCAGGGGGAGAGAAAGACAGACAGAAAGATACAGACAAGGACAAATGAACCCCTACATAACCACATAGGATTTTGAGATTCAAAACAGTGACCAATTAACCCCTACATTACCCATAAGATTTAGAGATCCAAAAGTAACAGATTAACCTTTACATTACCACATAGGAGTTTGAGAGCCAAAACAGTGACCAATTAACCCCTACATTACCCCCTACAATATTGAAATGGAATATTTCTGTGTGTGGTGTAGTGTGGCCTTTAAAGGGTATCTCCACCCCCAAAATATGTTTTTCTGTAGTGTAGGGGACCCCCCAACCCTAAACACTAGGGTTTTATCTTTAAAAAGTGCACAGAAACAGACTTTCCCACCTTCGTTCCCTCTGCCTCTGCCTCTATTGCTACTTCCTGGAATGGAGTAGAAATAAGGGCCAGACAGACAGCCATGTCTGGGATTGGCTGAGAGTCAAAGGAAACAAGGTCAGGCAAGTCTATTTCTAGACACTTTTTAAAGCTAAAACCATTTTAGGGTTGGAGGGGAGTCCCCTACACTACAGAAAAGTTTATTTGTTTTATAACAGTATGGCAATGCCAAGCAATGGGGATAGAGTTCTCAACAAGGAAAAGGAAGTAGGTAGAACAATCATAAGAAAACCTATTAATTCACTTAGCGCATGCTCAGAAATAAAGAAACTTTTATTCATGATGATTTACATCAAATACAAACAGAGTTAAGTCACCTGCTGATCTACAAACTCAAGTTAAAAAAGATAAGGGTGTGTGGTTACTAGTGGGCGGCTTGAGAATAGACCGAAAGCTGTTTTTCGCCTGACCTAGAATCTTTAATAAGCTTGAATCACTTGAATGGATAAAGAGCATGCCTAGACCACAGACTGAAACTCTGTATTATGCTGGCCATTCATCTTTACATTAAAAAATATGCCTTTGATGCTGAAGTATTAAGAAAAAAACACCTGAAGTAACCATAAAAGCATACAGCCAAATCACAAACATCCACATCTGTTGTAGATATCGTTATAATAGGGACATTTCTGAAACCTTGCCAGAGCCCATATTTTTTAACTTCCTGAATAGGACAAATCAAACCTGAACTTAAAACTATTCTTTCTCTTTAATTTTAATGTTCTTAGGCCCATTATGCAGTTTAATTGCAATACTTCTGTACTGTAAGTTTTGAACTTGTTTAGACACAAGACATGTCTAGAGTTTGGCAGAACTGTTTTCTCTGTCCAAACCAGTGCAATGCAGTTACTCCCCCAAAATTGTTAAGGTATTCTAAAATTGAAGGAGAAAAGCCCTCACAACAGGTTAAAGAATGTGTTTATACAGAGAAAAGGTAGGCATCTCCCTTTTATCCCAATGCACACATGATCATAGACTAACCCAGCAAATACAAATGCTCACACATGTACAAATGTGTAAGACTGGTTGCTGCTCACATAGGGTCATCCACTCCCAATTCTGTTGCTCCAATCCCAGGCACCTCTACTCTACAAAGGTTAGCTGGGTCGGCACTGCACCTGTCCTTCTGCAGTGTCTTCATCATCAGATCCTGCACCACCATTCCCTGATCCCCCACCACTTAGTCCTGTGATCCTGTAACCCATGTTCATCAGCATCACTTCCAGTGGATCAGCATTCATCCGCCTCTGGTTAGCCTGACAAGCTCCTTCCATATCTTGCACCACTCGCTTGTCTGGTCCTTCACTCTGTGGTAAAAATGAAACTTTTAGATAACTTTAGACCAACACGAACCAGCAATGAACACTAATTAATATAAAAAAGGAATGCAATGTGTTTTGTATGCAGCCAAAATCTTAGCAATAACCCTTTTCTGAGGAAAAATGAAATTTCCTCTTCATCTCACAACAGTGTGCACCACAGGAGATAAATCCAATCCGACTTTGCACACTTTAAAAAGGACTTCTCCACTCCTTCAAATTAGTTGTTGCCTTCAGAGGAGGACATTGTCTGAGGTGCAAAGCAATAAGGGAAGAACAGGAAGAAAAAGAATTTCAATTAATGTAAAACGCCCACCTTTCTGCTGCTTCATTGGGACTGCCAAGTGAATTTGCTAGAAGGCTTGAGTTGCACTGCTGGGCCAGCTTTTTATCAGGGATACCAGGAGTTGCAGCATTATGACTATAGGAAGTTACATTGTGGAATAAACCCCCCCCCCTAACATTTCCCATAATCTGCAGATGGATATGACACACTAATGCTGGGTGGTGATGTCGTGTCAATAGTATAGAGCAGTGGTGTGATTTGGCCCTCTTCTGCTGACCTCCTCGTGGTCAGTTATGGAATTAACAGCCTTTAGCATTGTATTTGTTTTCTGTTTTGTAAGATGTTTGGAAATTGTAATATTTTACATGCTTGCTCTATGTGTTTGGATATTATAATTTTTACTATGGAGGCTAAACAATCTATTTCTTTTGCAACTTCTTTCGCACCTCTTTCTCTCCTAAAAAAAGAGGATCACAAATATAAACTGAAAAGGGAAAGTATAAATATTAACCTTGAAATTAGCTTGAAAGGATACATTTTGGAAAAGGAAAGTGTGTCTGTGGAAAAAGTGTCTGTGCTGCAGGTTTTTAATCTTGCTGTAGCATAGAAAGAGGACATTGTTGTTTCTTTTAATTAGTTACCCTTTAAATATGGCTGCCATAGGACTGAAAGGGTGCGTCAGTAGATGTGTGTACCTGTGTCAGGTTAAGGGGTAAAAAACAACTTTTTATGATTGGTCAAAAAAAATTTTTTTTTGTCTATAGTTACCATTTAGGTATGGCAGTCACTGGAATGGAAAGGTAGGTCAGTAAGTGTGTTCCTGTTTTTGTGTGTAGGTTGAGTGTTTGTATTTATGACCATTAAACTATTATCTATTAAACTATTTTGATCACATAACTCTGAAAAATTGGAATGTTCATGTTTGAGGGTTGGACCCATTATAGTTAATGGGAAATGTTTAATTACACTCCTGAGCTAGAAGATAACACACTTCTCCTATGTGTCTTGCAATTTCCTGATTTTAGCTCAAAAATACAAAAGGAAGAGAGAAAGAAGAGGAAGAAAGAAAGAAGAAAAGGAAAAAAGAAGAGAAAAAGAAGAAAAAGATGAAGAAAAAAACAGAAGAAAAAAAAGAAAAAGAAAGAAGAGAGAAGAAAGAAGAAGAAAGGAAAAGGTTTAAAAAGGAAAAACAAACCGTAAAAAACAAGAAAAGAAAGAAAAAAAATAAAGAAGAAGAAAGAAAATAAATAAGAAAAATGAAAAAGAAAGAAGAAAAAAAGATGAAAAGCCAAATTAACTAGAAGCTAAATGGAAAAAACCTGCTTCAAAAGGTAAGCTTTTTGTTTGTACCAATTGTGTAAATGTTACTAATTTAGACTACGACTTCAATGATAAATACTTGTAATTGAGTTAAAAGGTATGTACACCTTTGTACCTGTCTCCTACCTTCAAATTCTTATTTTGCCTTTTTCCCTGTAATCTGTAAATGGTCGATAAAAGATATTTTCTAGTCTTATTTCCTCACATAGTATGGAGTACACGAGTTTCTGCACTGCATTCTGGGGAGACAAGAGTCTGCTCCTCAGGTGCTGAATTGTGAAATTACAAAAATGTGATGCCGGATTGATGTGCTCTAAAGGTTTCATATGTATGCACCATTTAATATCTGTACAAAAACAAAAAAGGAATGACTACAGTTTTCTGACATACTGAAACAGATTAAAATCAAAGTGCAAGTTAATTTTTACCATAGAAAATTAACCCCATAGAAAGTCCCATACACAGCCCCATAGAAAGCCCCAATACACAGCCCCATAGAAAGTCACCATACACAGCCCCATAGAAAGTCACCATACACAGCCCCATAGAAAGTCCCATACACAGCCCCATAGAAATCCCCAATACACAGCCCCATAGAAAGCCCCAATACACAGCCCCATAGAAAGTCACCATACACAGCCCCATAGAAAGTCCCATACACAGCCCCATAGAAATCCCCAATACACAGCCCCATAGAAAGCCCCAATACACATCCCCATAGAAAGTCACCATACACAGCCCCATAGAAAGTCCCATACACAGCCCCATAGAAATCACAGATGTGCCCTGTACACCTTTCTGTGCAGCCTGAACACTAAGATCCTTTTTTCCCATTTGCCTTGCAGTCTGGGCTAGCATGAGTGAGCAGGACAACAATTGCCTAAGCTACTGAAATCAAGAGGATTCTGTATTTTACAGGGTACAGCTTTTGTTTTCCCAGGGCTATGTGATTTTGTCCAGTAGCATCCAGATCAGCACAGACCAGAGTATAAACCGAGAGGAGACTTTCAAGAGGATTTTAAAAGGTAAAAAAATCGGTTTAAACTCGAGTATATAGATATACCTAGGAGAATGTGGCAGATTAAAAATAGTCTTGTGGAGATTTTGACCATTTGAGCCTGAACGCATTTGATACAGTTCATCCAGAAAGTATTCACAGCTCCTCACTTTTTCCACAATTTATTATGTTATGACCTTATTCCAAAATGGATTTAATTCATTTTTTCCCCCCTCAGAATTCTATACACAACACCCCATAATGACAACGTAAAAAAAAGTTTGTGAGGCTTTGGCAAATTAATTAAATATAAAAAAAACGAGAATCCACATGTACATAAGTACCCTAGCAATGAAGCTCAAAATTGAGTTCAGGTGCAACCTGTTTCCCTGATCATCCTTGAGAGGTTTCTGCAGCTGTGGTAAAGTCAGTTCATTGGACATGATTTGGAAAGGCACACACCTGTCTACGTATGTAAGGTCCCACAGTTGACAGTTCATGTCAGAGCACAAACCAAGAATGAAGTTAAAGGCATTGTTTGTAGACCTCCGAGACAGGACTGTCTAGAAACACAAATCTTGGGAATGTTACAAGAAAATTTCCATTGCTTTGAAGGTCCCAATGAGCACAGTGGCCTCCACCATCCGTAAGTAGAAGAAGTTCAAAACCACCAGGACTCTTCCTAGAGCTGGTCAGCCATCTAAACTGAGCAAAGGACCTTAGTCATGGAGATGACCAAGAACCCAAGTTCCAGAGATCCTCCGTGGGGAGGAGAAATTTCCAGAAGGCAGCCATCTCTGCAGCAATGCCCCAATCAGGCCTGTATGGTAGAGTGGCCAGACGGAAGCCACTACTTAGTAAAAGGCACATGGCAGCCTGCTTGGAATTCACCAAAAGGCACCTGAAGGACCATGGGAAACAAAATTATTTAGTCTGGGGAGGCAAAGATTGAACTCTTTGGTGTGAATGCCAGATAACACGTTTGGAGGAAACTCATCACCAGGCCAATACCATCCTTACAGTGAAGCATAGTGGTAAGAATACAGGGAATATGACAGCAGCAACATACAGAGACATCCTGGATGGAAACTTCCTCTAGAGCGCTCTTGAACTCAGACTGGGGTGATGGTTCATCTTTCAGCAGGAAAACGACCCTAAGCACACAGCCAATATTTTTTAAAGGAGTCGCTTCAAGACAACTCTGAATGTCCTTGAGTAGCCCAGCCAGAGCCCAGACTTGAATCAATCAGGGACTTGAATCCCTGGAGAGATCTTAAAATGGCTGTGCATCGATGCTTCCCTTCCAAACTGAGAGGTGCTGCAAAGAGGAATGGACAAAAATGCACATGGATGCCAATCTTATGCCATTATATTCAAGACTTGAGGCTATAATTGCTGCCAAAGTATTGAGCAAAGGCAGTGAATACTTATGTACATGCGATTTCTTAGGGTTTTTTTTATATTTAATTCAAACCTCAAGTAAACTTTTTTCACATAGTCATTATGGGGTATTGTGTGTAGAATTCTGAGGGAGAAAAATAATTAAAGGAACACTAAATCCATAAATATTACTATTTGCCATCCATTTCTATCATTCACAGGGAGGTGAGAACTCTTATTCCCACCTCCCTGTGAATAATAGGACGCTCAGGGGACCTGGAACTTACCTTACTGCGCTCCACTCGCAGCCGCTCCTTCACTAAACAGCTGTTCTGTCCCGATCGCGCGCCCTATCTTTTGTATTGTCGCGCATGCGCCTAAGATAGGGCGCGCAGTCGGGACAGAGCAGCTGTCAGTGAAGGAGCGGCTTGGAGTGGAGTTGCGGTAAGGTAGGTTTAAAGGGCATGTCCACCCCCAAAACTATAATCCCCCCCAACTACTGGCCCCACCATGTAGTGTAGTTTAATCCTTACCTCACATCCCAGCTCCATAGGGTTCTCCTGTAGTCCCCCCCCAGTCAAAAAAAATGCCCACCAGGAGGCTAGCAGAGTCCATATAGGACTCTGCCTGCTACCTGGCCTACCTGGCATTATATTATTCACAGGGAGGTGAGAATAAGCGTTCTCACCTCCCTGTGAATAATAGAAATGAATGGCAAATAGTTATATTTATGGATTATGGGGAGTTTAGTGTCCTTTTAAATCCATTCTGGAATATGTGATGAACTGTGAATACTTTGGATGCACTGTATCTATATATTACAAGGCTATTTAGCAGATCATTAAATACATGATGTGTGGCTACACTTAAACCAATGCAGCTTGCATCATGCTTCTAATGTAAATACAACCAGCTATTCAGGGTGTAGATTTTATATATTCAATGGAGGGTTGAGGCTAAATACTGGCTGAGCCACTTTTCCTGGTCTCAATCCTGCATTTCACCAATCTCCATTACATACATAAGTTTGTTCTAACAGACCACTCCTTCCCTATCTGTTTTTTTTTAGTTTAAGGGGCAAGTAATGCTGATAAGAGGGAAATAATATGTATACTAAGTTAAAACTATCAAGTGAAAAGTGTTACAGCAGTTAAAAACATTATGTATAAGATGTACGTGTATTCATTTTAATATAGAGGCAAGTTAAAGTGTGCTGTGTCTTATACCATAAAATGCTTGATTTCATTCATCCATAAAGTGTCAAATTCAACTTCCTGTTACTATTTATGTACACTCGATGTATCACTGTTTTGCACTTGATTAAGGTTGCATGACAACAGAAACATGTTATGTAAAGTGTGAAATGAACACAGTTATCACAGCACAGTCTGTGTAATAATTGGTCTCTCCCCCATCTACTTGTGGATGTATGTATATTTTATATATATATATTAGGGTCTTAAGGGGAAAGGTGACAGCTGGGTTTCCAGATCATTTTGTCTAGTAGGGAAACCCTTAAAGGAATACTTAACTGCAAAAGTCAACTATTCCCTTAATGCATTGATTAAAGAATGGGAGATTAAGAAGCTATGCCTTACCTTCTGTTCTTCAATCAATGCATGTGGAGCCAGGAAAGTAGAACAAACTTACCTTTCCCGCAATCCACTGCATCAGCACTGACAGGTCCCGACCGCTTCCTGGTTCTGATTAACTATAGTGCGCATGCATAATAATGCGCGCTATAGTTAAACAAAACCAGGAAGTTGTCTGGAATGTCAGCTGTTTCACCTGATCTTTGCACAGCTCTGTACAGTGAATTTCTTAAAAGGATATGCATTTGATCTCCCAAATCTTTAGTTTCAGTGTGTCAATGCTGCCTACCCTTATCCCTTCCACCCCTTTGGTGTTCTTTTGTACAGATATTAACTGCCACATACACATGTAATCTTTAGAGAAGGTCAATCTTGCTCTACATTTTTGGAATATCCCAATGTAGCACCCTGAAAAGCAAACACTCTCTTCAGAATGCAGCACAGGATGCAGTGGGAGAAGACTGGAAACATTTCTTAAATGTACTATTTATAAATTACAGGGAAAAAAGACAAAAGAAGCCTTTTAAAGTAGAAAAAGATTCAAAAGTGGGAGAAAAAATGTTTTACATTATATTTCTAATATACCTCAATCAAAGAATGTTTTCGAACCCAGAGGAGGAAGATGTTTTTTCTTCTTCTAAGGGCACGCTTCTTCTAATGCCACACTGTGCCGCAAACACATTCGCACATGGAATTGCATGAAATTTTGCGCGCGGTTCTGATGCGTTTGCGCGTGCGTTCTTCCATTACAAATAGAAAACCGCATGCGACTGCGCAAAAAAAGGAACACAAATCGCAATCGCATGTGCAATCACACCGCACCCCAAAACACGCATTTTTGGTGCTTTGCCGCGATTGCAATGATCGGAAAACGCATGTGCAATCACATGGCAAACGCATAAAAAACGCACTACGATGGCCTAGCCCTAAGAGTTATTTTGCCATTGTGAATGAAAAAGAAGTATCTTCATTTTGATTATATAATAAATGATATATTGAGAAAAGTATTTTAGTACCAAAGAACTCTCAATATTCTTTCGATAGAGACTTTTTAGGAAAAAAGGAGTTTTGAAATTTTTCCTAAGTTTAAAAATATTATTAGTTCAGAATAGTAAAATCCAAATAAAAGAATGGGGCCTCTGCCAGTCTTTGACAAAAATTCGTAAAAACATCTAGCAGCAGCTAAGTTAGCAAATAAAAACTACAAATCCAGGCGAAGGACCCAGTTGATATCAAATTAGATTAATTATTAAAAGTACTTTTTTTAAAATACCGTTTATCTGACTCTTTGACCAAATATTGCTTCTTTGGAGTTTTGGATTAGGCAACTGAATTTGGCAATTCGCAGTGTTCTAAGTTATATGTAATACTTCTAAATGAGAGATTTTAAATGGTTATTCAGTGTTACTTCAAGTTAATGGTTTTATAACTAATGCATGAATTTATTCCTTAAGCTTCTATGAAAGTTTATGAACTCTTTCTATTGTGGCTTTGATACTGTCTGTTTATAATTTAGCAAAGAACAAACTGATTACTTTGGTTCATGCTGCCCTCAATGGACCTGTCGGGCGCAGCTACACTCCTTCCTCCTGGCCAAAAAGTCAGGAGAAAGGATCTGACCATGTGTACCCAGCTTAAAGGGCATCTATAGTGAAAAAAACACATTGCCTCTTTGCAAAGTTAAATTCATGTACTCTGTGCTGCCTTAATCCTATATCTGTCACTGACTCTGTTTAACCACGGTGTCAGATCTATGTGCAGCATTCCCCCCTTCTCCCTCCCCTCTGTTACCTCCTCCATGTCTCAGCTCCGGCTAACCGACAAGCTTTTTATGTGCAGTAGGAGTTAAAAGTTCAACATCCTGAAAAACACACCCACGCACAGTGGCCAATAGAAAGTAAGCTGTCCTGGAGACACGGAAGAAGGAGATCAGTACAGTTTACGATCTCTCTCTTTGTGACCCATCATCAATCAGTGAAAGCTATTAAGAAGGGGGGTCAAGTGCAGCCTTATATCTAACATCAAAGCTACCTTTCTCCCCCTGCTAATGCTGTTATCTCTATGTTTATTACAGAGCAGGGAGGGGGGATCAAGTCACAGGGATTTGATTGACAGTCCAAGTAGGAGTAGAGGAATGCAATCACGTATTCTTCTAACTGGTGTATCTCAGGACAGAGAGGGAATCTGAAAAAAGTGATGACACTCTGGGGGTTGTGGGGAATTATAGAACACATGGAAAGAAAGAAAAAAAAGTTCATTTTCCCACTATAGATGCCCTTTAAGGCAATTGGTTTAAGGCTGGGTACACACCAGCCGAGTTTTTGTCCCGACTGAGCGCTCACTACTAGCAAGCATTCGGCCAGAACAAATGTCTGTCAATTCAGTTCAAGTAGCTGATTGTGTGGTAGCATACAACCAGCCATGATTTACCAACAGGTCCGATCTAGATGAACGGCGTCCAAGCTCAGACGCGGCTGCCTCACACACACACCATCAGACATTTCCAGCCAACCGACTGATACACTTCACTTTCGGTCAGTCGGAAATATCTGATGGTGTGTACCCTGCCTAAATCTTGATTAGAAAAGGACATTTTTTGGAATTTTTTTTGGTTGCTACTCAAAAGAAATTTTTGTTGTTCGAGCTTGATTGAAGCTATTCAAACCTTGATCAAAAGGGTTTGAATTTGAAGCATTGATATATCTTAGAAATATGTAAATTTTTTATCCAAGAACAAGGGATCCTTTAGCGCGAGGGATAGATGCTTTATCACATTAATGGGGTATTTTAAACCATTTTCTATTGATACCCAAAGAAATGGAAAATTTTAAAGTTGAGAAGCAGAATAACTGTAAAGCTTCTGATTAGCCAAAGCAGATTTCTGTGGTGCATACTGATGTGAGCGATGAATAGTAAAGGCTGCATTAGGCTTACCTTTAATTTGCTTTCTTTGTATTAGCTCATGTCAATGTGCCAAATTATTCACACCCATAATGTCTAAATTTTAGAGTCAATGACTTATTTTCTACTTGGGTTTTCCCTGTGCTACAAAAAATACATTTTCTTTATTCACAATAATTTTTTTGTAATGGATACTTAGCTAGTCCAGTGAAACTGGTTTGAAGTAGTAGAGAGGCCCTATTTAATGTCTGGTCACTGGTGTTATGCCTCTGAAATAAAGCTGGGTGTACACACTTGCACGATCATTAGAAAATGACAGCCAGAATCTGCAAGATTCTGCAAAGCAGATCATGATTGCAGATTTCTTCCAGCTGCAGCAGACTCCCTATACTTTAAGTACTGGGAGCCGATCAAGGCCCAGGGAAATTTTCATGCATTTCCTTGTGATTGTTCGGAAATGCGCTACACACAGTAACAAGAAATGTATCATTCCTTTCTCGTTACTGTGTATAATCCCTGTGCTGCACACACTGACATGAGCTAATACAAGAAAAGCAAATTAATGGTAAGAATAATTCAATCTATCACTGTCACATGCAGCAAAAAATCCTTCCCTCACCTCAGGCCTTGGACTCCAAAGTCGGACAACAGGATCAATGCCACTTGTTGCAAGGAAACAGTAGCTTGGATGTGGTTGCAGACAGTTAACAATAGATTCATCTCCCTGGAGAACCCGTATGAGAGCACGTGTGTCTTTTTCCCAAATAAAGAATGAACCATCATCTGAACCACTCACTATATACTGTGCATTGCTAATAAAAGGAAATCAAAAACAAAACATAAAACCAAGGGGTAAGGCACCTTAAAAAAGCTATTAGAGTAAGCAGAAGAAAAGAAAAATACAATATAAGCATTTTACCTTCCCATAAAGCTAGCCTCCTTAATGTCTGTTGTGGTATTGCAGTGGCCACAATATCTGTGTTTATAATCCAGGCTTTTCTCTCTTAGTAACAGCTCGTCCTCTGACAGAGAGTCCTTTCTTCCCCCAGATCGCAAGCGAACAGATCCCCCCTTTTTATCATCTTCTGTTGAAAACAGATTAGAAATGGATTGATCAAAAATATGCAGTAATTAGCAAAAGAAAAAAACAAACAAAAGACATAGTGTGCTTGTGAAGGTTCTCATTCATCCAGGTCATGGTATATCTGTTGTATCTTTCCTTCTACTTCTTTTGACAAAGGCCCAGTCTGGATATCCACAGAATTTTCAAAAAACATCGTATCCCTGGTTTTTTTGGCAGACACCAACTGTCTGCCATGTACAATGCTGTTTTAACACCTTACTCTGGCCTACCTATACACAAATTTTTATTATTTGGGGTGAGCTTGCCATTTAATGCTTGTGAAGGTTCTCATTCATCCAGGTCATGGTATATCTGTTGTATTCAATTAGATCAACTGGACTTGAAATGTAGTTCTTGAAGACGTTTCGCTAGTCATCCGACTGGCTTTCTCAATTCAGAATGACTTGTACAAGAATCTGTGGCAATTATGTACCCTGGAAAATCCCAATTAGCATATCACAGCCAGGTGTTAAGGGTGTGATTAGATAGTGGCTAAGAGGTGTTATAGGAACGCCCAGAGTAAGGTGTTAAAACAGCATTGTACATGGCAGACAGTTGGTGTCGAACCCCCCCACCTCTATTTAGGCTTGGTTTCTTTATTTTCACATAAATGGCCTCCTTAACACCTCTCTTGAACCAGTCACGTTCCTTCGCCAGTATGTTAACATTACAATCTTCAAAGGTATGTCCTTTATCCTTAAGATGCAGATACACGGCTGAGTCCTGACCCGAGGAATTGGCTCTTCTGTGCTGGGCCATACGTTGATGCAGTTGCTGTTTGGTCTCCCCCACATACAAATCAGAGCATTCTTCACTGCACTGCACTGCATATATGATGTCGCTTTTCTTGTGTTTTGGTATTGGGTCTTTCGGATGTACCAATTGCTGCCTCAGTGTGGTTTGGTTCTTTTAAAGCAGACAGGGATACGATGTTTTTTGAAAATTCTTCTTAATTTCTCGGAGACCCCTGCTACATATGGGATGACATGTTCTTCCTCCTGTCTTGCTTTTCCCTTCACTGTTGGTATTCGTGTTTTTCTTTTTCTTTCCTTCTACTTCTTTTGACAAAGGCCCAGTCTGGATATCCACAAGTTTTAAGGGCTCCTCTGAGATGTTTCATTTCTTTAGCCTTCGCCTCTGTGCTAGTGGGGATGTTCTCGGCTCTGTGTTGCAGGGTTCTGATGACCCCCAGCTTGTGATCTAAAGGGTGGTGGGAGTCAAACATCAAATACTGATCTGTGTGTGTTGGTTTTCTGTAAACCTCTACTTCCAGTTTACCATTTTCCTTAACTTCTAACAAGCAGTCCAAGAAAGCCAGTTTGTTGTTTTGTACCTCTTCCCTTGTGAATTTAATGTTTTGGTCCACCGCATTAATGTGTTCTGTGAAAGCTTGTACTTCCTTCTGGTGGATTTTAACCCAGGTGTCATCAACATATCTGAACCAGTGGCTGGGTGCTATGCCCTTAAAGGTATTAAGCGCCTGTGTTTCTACCTCCTCCATGTAAAGGTTGGCCACAATAGGTGAAACTGGAGATCCCATAGCACATCCATGTTTTTGCTTAACACAAGAAAAGCGACATCATATATGCAGTGCAGTGCAGTGAAGAATGCTCTGACTTGTATGTGGGGGAGACCAAACAGCAACTGCATCAACGTATGGCCCAGCACAGAAGAGCCAATTCCTCGGGTCAGGACTCAGCCGTGTATCTGCATCTTAAGGATAAAGGACATACCTTTGAAGATTGTAATGTTAACTACTGGCGAAGGAACGTGACTGGTTCAAGAGAGGTGTTAGAGGCCATTTATGTGAAAATAAAGAAACCAAGCCTAAATAGAGGTGGGGGGGGTTCGACCACCAACTGTCGCCATGTACAATGCTGTTTTAACACCTTACTCTGGGCTTTCCTATAACACCTCTTAGCCACTTCTAATCACACCACTAACACCTGGCTGTGATATGCTAATTGGGATTTTCCAGGGTACATAATTGCCACAGATTCTTGTACAAGTCATTCTGAATTGAGAAAGCCAGTCGGATGACTAGCGAAACGTCTTCAAGAACTACATTTCAAGTCCAGTTGATCTAATTGAATACAACAGATATATATTAATTAATATGTATTGTATATTCATTATAATCATTATCACAGCACATTTCACAGAGCCCGTTTCGGGCATCCTTTGTTAATCCACCATGGTCCCAACGAATGGCCCGAGCCCATGCACACACTTGGCGAACAGCCGTTTCGGCTGATAATTGCATGTGTGTAGGCATTCCGTTGGGCGTCATTTGTTGATCTTCAATGGTGTGTGTACGAAGCTTAAGACAATCCAGGTATTAAACAATGGACTGCTGATACATTTATTGACCTCTCCTACCAGTCCTTAAGAAATAAAAATATTATTTTCCATACTAAGGTGAATATATATCCTCTAAATCTACACTGGTCATTCACCAAAGTGTACTTTTCTGTTGTTGTTCTTCCCGAACTGACTTCTGCCATAGGAATAGAGGCATCTTATGGGGAAAAGAAAATATGAAAAATGGAGGAGGGCCCTCACAGATAAAGATAAAATAGAAGGTCAGAGAGCTCTAGAAAATACTGAAAAGTTTACAAAAAGTGAATTGAATAAAGTAAAAGTACAAGGAGAAATTGGGAAAAAAGAAGAATGATGGGAAACCAGAACAGAGAAGGAAGACAGGGTCTCAACCCCTTCAAATTTTAAGATTTTTATTAACAAACAGAAATACCAGCAATCCGTTTCATAGCCTAATTAATTCCTTAAAGGACAACAATATAAAAAAAAATAACATCACCCCCATTACATGTCCACACTTCATCAGCTGAAATCACTTACTCACATTTACAGCCGTGCTGCCCTCCCTTAGATATCACACAGCAAAGATGAGTGCTAAAAGCCCACCTCCTAGAGTGCCCAGGGCCCTGATCAACATATCACTTGTCATTGGCTGGTGGGAATGTCTGTTACAACCTCTCTCCTCCTCCTCTGCCAGTCAAACAAACTTGAACTGTTCGGTTGCTAGGATACAGCCTACATAATCAAGCTCATCAAGGGTGGGAGGAGGAGTGTTTTCTCGCACGCTAGCTTTGAGTGACAGAGGCAGACAGAATTGTTACGCCCCCTTCACAGCATGGCTAATTGAAGGCAGATCGAAATCTGGAAAAAAATGTATGGGGAGAGCTGCATAACTTTACTTTTTTGAAAACAGTTTTAAAAAAAATGCATTGAGGCAATACAGTTATCCTTTAACTGTAACGGATATTAAATAAAGGTTTTGGTAGGACACCACATTATAAAGTTTTAACTAAGGATGTACGCATATATATATAAGTAAAGATGTTCACACAAAAAAAGTGCAATATGTGCTTTATTGAGAAATATTTTTTTTTTTAAATTTGTATAATCACATCGCTCAGCTACAAGGCAGATTTGTTAATTTTAAGGAATTGTACACTGAAAAAATAATTTTGCCTCATTTCAATCTAGAAATGAATACATGTAAGTAGCACTTACTTTGATGTGTGTATTTCTGCATGATTTCAATCCAGTCCTTATTTTGCTGAAGTTCAGTCCCCCAGCCCCCTGCAAGACTATCTGACTCTCTGTAATAGCAAGCATGCTCAGTACCGGTAATCCCTATGAGGCAGAACTGAGAGAGTATATCTCCCACCATGCAGTTCACGCAACAACTGTCACCATTCCAGCTACAACAAAACTATACATAACAAAAGAGTTATGATACTAAGGCAGTTGATTGACAGCTGAAATCTAAGATGTTATAGATAGGATATCTTAAGAAATAGGTGACAGATCAACAAAAAAGTGGTACAGTGATAATTGAGAAAAATTAAAGTTTAAAGTAATGGACAATTAAAAAAACCCCAAGATTTTCCAGTGTAAACAATCCTTTAATCCTTAACAGCAGAGTAAAACAATGCTGTTGTCCTTAATACTGTTTAGTGATTTTGCAAGGTGGGATTCTAAACAATGTTGACAGATGCCTGTACGCAAGTTGTACCTCCCATTGGAAGTGTTTCAGAATTGAGATAGACATCTCCTTTGAAATATTAAGTAACAGTAAATGCAGTACTATCTTCTATCTACTATATAAAATAGAAATCGTGTGAGTATGTATGTGCTCACCTTAAGCTGGGTACACACCTGAAAGATCAAGAAAAATGATCGGGCTACACACAGTCCCTAGCGCTCCCCCTATGCACAGCATAGGGAGAACGCACAGAACCCTGTGTTGCCGCAGCCGAGGGAAATTGTCCCCCTTTTCCAAACGAGAGTTCGGCCGACCCGATTGTTCGGTGGCCACTCACTCGTTTAGAAAAGTGAGGTACACACAGTACCGATAAAGCCTGCACGTCACTTGCAGTGTGATGCCCCAATTCAGCAGCTCAGAAGAAGGGCCTGGGCTCCATGTGCTGCCTGACTTTAACAAAACAGACAGAGTCCACATGTCAAGCACTTTACAACAGTGTGATACATGGCTGCAGCAACTCAGCTTCTTTAACAGAGGGAACAAAATATTTCCCTTAAGATCTGTAAGACATTACAATTTGCTCCTGGTTTCAAATATAAACACTGGAAAGACTATCAGGGAGATTCAATAAAAGTTCTTATCGTTAGAAATGGTGCTTTCAAATGTTGAAAAAGATCTGATTGGTTGGGGCAAAATTATCACCATTTTTAACAACAACAACTTTTATTGAATCTCCCTAAGTTTTGCTATTCGTGATATGATTTACATTTTTGCTTATTTGTCATGCTAAGAAATTTAAAGCAGAGCCTCCTGGAATGTGCTGTAGCAATGGAAAACAATCCAAGATATCATGACCACGCCCCCAAACATTACGGGCTACCATCAAAATATCATGGCCATGCCCATGCTCCAAACATCACGGTCATGGTCATAACCCAACAGTCAAGCCCACGCCCTCAAAGAAAACTGCCAAGCCCTAAACATTGCAAACACTCACCCAGATATTGCTATTATGGCCACACTCATACCCCAACCATCAAGGCCACGCCCCGAAGATAACCGCCATACCCCAAACATCGCAACCATGCCCCCAGGTATTGTGGTCACACCCAAAAAATACATTACCGCCAGTCCCCATACATCATGGTCACATCCCCAAACATCACAGGTAGGCCCCTAATCATGCCCACGTCCACAAACATCATGTCCATAACCCCAAACACAACGCAACAAGGCACACCCCCAGACACAACATCCACTGTCCTAAATTTGACACCCACACCCCAAAACATACCCATGCCCCAAAATGGCACAGCCACACCCACGCTTTAAAACAGTGTGGCCATGCCCCCAAACACCGCAACCATAACACTAAATGTCACATCCACGCCTCCTGGACACCACAACATCCCAGGCACACCCCCGGACTGTCCACACCCTTGAATGCTGTGCCCCTGCCAACCGCAAAATCGCAGACATGCCCCCATCCACCTACTCAAACTGAGACAGTTGTGGGGTATGCATAGGAGTTACCTGCATTACCTGGACTTAAGCACCAGACACACACTGCCTGCATGTAACTGACTTTATTGATTGGGATCTTATAGTCAATATAAAGTGGTCCTTGAGAAAGGATAGAAGTGTAAAAGTGCAAACTACAGTTTCTGACAAAAGTCTTGTCGCTTGTGTACAAATAATTCTTAACCGCTTAACAATAATTCTAATGCAGATTTTGTTTCAATAAATGGTTCATTTTAGCCCAAACAGCTTTTGTAATAATGTTTCAATGCAAAATGAAACTAACAAAAAGTATTCTTTTTTTTTTTTTTTTTTTAAACTGTTTTTATTTAAGAATAATATCCAGTCATAATAAACAACATTTACATTTACATTTTCCTGTTATTGTATACCGCAGTGCATATATCTCATACTTAGTGTCTTTCAGCTGGTTCCGTCATACAGCTTCTTGGCGTTTAAAAACTGAACATTTATCTTTTGTAGAGTTATAAGATTTATCTCCAACATTTAACATAACCTGGGGATAAGGGAGGGTAGAAAGAGATATGGGGGGGGAGGAGGGGGGCAACTTCCTGTGTTGTAGGTCTATTGGTGTATCTTAGAGCATATTATGATGATGATGATAGGGAGAGAGCGCTGGGAGAAACCGTATTGATCTGTATTTAATTCAAGATCATCAGTGTACCCTTATTGTAGGGTATTGAATTGGAGAGAGGGGGTGTGATGGGATATAATTTAGATTGGTTGTGCGTCTACTTCCAGACCGACCACACTCTGTTAAATTTGTTCAGTGACCCTCTGTTGATATAGATGACTCTTAAATATGGGAGCATCTGATTTATCATATTTTTCCACGTCCTCTGTTTGGGGGCTGTGGGGGCCATCCAGGTCAGTATAATAGCCCTTCTGGCATAGAACAAGGCTCCTCTCAGGAATCTCAGCTCGCTCTCATTCCAGATGTCTGTATCTGGTATTCCTAGTATGCATATTTTGGGGTCCTGTGGTATTGGGTAAGGGAGGATAGATGTGAGATAGCTTACAACCTTAGACCAAAACCTGGCAATTCTCGGACACTCCCATATGAGATGCCAAAAATTCGCAGGGGTCTGATGGCATTTTGGGCATTCCGGTGAGTAAGAAGGCGAGATGTGGTTAAGTCTGTGAGGTGAAAGATATGCCTGGTGTAATATGTAGAATTGTATTAGTTTGTTTGGGGCAGACGGGGACACCCGTAGATGAGTTTCCGCTAGGTCCCCCCAGTCCTCCTCAGAGAGAGAGGGTACCAATGCCCTCCATCTGTCTCGGATCGTCTGGGTGTCCATCTTTAGGGTAGAGTCAAGCAAGCAAGCATATAGTCTAGAGACTAGGCGCCTCTCCCCCCCACCGGTCAGCATCTGGATCACTGGGTGTGTGTGTAGAGGTATGGTGTCGCTCTGGAACTCGGACAGCAGGGAGCACCGAAGCTGGAGATACTGAAACCAGGCTGTGTTTGTGATAGGGAATAGTTTTTTCAGTTCTTCGAATGAGATTAGTTTATTGTTTTGTATTATGTGACCGAATAGTGTGACTCCTTTATTTATCCAGAAGGTGGCTGCAGTTAAGTTGGCTAGAGACGGGTATGCTGGGTTATGCCACAGGGGTGTTTGCACTAGCGGTCTTCCAACTTCCAGAATTTTGTTGGCTGCTTTCCATATTTTAAACTGTTGTGTATGCAAAGTGGTTCCTCCTGCGGGGAGGTCTCCCGACTTGGAGTCGAGGAATATCAGGGGATGGGCTGGTAGGTAGGCATGTAGTAAGTTCTCAGTGTCATATAGGGGTGGGTTCTCAGGGTCTGGGGTCTCTCCACTGTCTGGGATACACCATAGTTTGTAGTATTTTAATTGCCCGGCTAGATAATATAGGTAGAAGTCAGGCATAGCAAGTCCAGCACTATTCTTAGGTCTTTGTAGGATCTTAAGTCTGACTCTGGATCTTCCTGAGCCCCATAGGAAAGTTAATAGCTCACTTTGAAGTTTGTTGAAGAATGTTTTTGGGATGTGTAGTAGGCTATGTTGGAGTATATATAATATCTTTGGTAGCAGTATAATTTTAATTAAGGTGATCCTGCCCATTAGGTTGATGGGGAGTTTTTTTCCATATTCCTGTCTTGGTTTGTGTCATATCAAGTATGGGTGCTAGGTTGAGTGAGTAGAAGTCGTTGGGTGTTTTTGTTATCTGGATGCCTAGGTATTTGAAGTTGTTGACTACTGGTACCAGTGTTTTTACCGACGGGGGGATATCTACGTTTGTGTCTATAGGAAATAGTGCAGATTTTCCCCAGTTTACATATAGTCCCGAAAGGGGGCTGAATTCGGAGATCAGGTTATATGCGGTTTGGAGTGATAGTTCTGGGTCAGCTAAATATAGTATCATATCATCCGCGTATAAGCTCAGTAGTGAAGTGCGGGCCCCCAATCTGAGTCCCTCAATATACGGGGAGGAGCGAAGTTTAATGGCCAAGGGTTCTAGCGCAAGGGCGAACAGGTAGGGAGACAGGGGGCATCCCTGTCTGGTCCCCCTCTCCAAAGGGAATGGCTGGGAGGTCGTCCCATTTACTCTGATTGCCGCTAGTGGTTCAGTGTATAACATTTGGACCCATTTTTTGAATTTAGGGCCTAAGCCAAAACGGGTGAGGCAGGACCACAGATACCCCCACTCCACCGAATCAAAGGCCCTCCGCGCGTCAAGCGACAACATAACTCTTGTGCCTGAATTGTCATGATCTATTTGGGTGTTTATAAGGGTTTTCCTAATATTTACAGACGTAGACTTCCCAGGGATGAAGCCAGTTTGATCTGGGTGGATAATTGTTGTGATAATTCGTTTCAGTCTATTGGCAAGGATTTTGGCTAGCAGTTTATAGTCTAGGTTTAGGAGTGAGATGGGTCTATATGACTCACACTCCTGTGGGTCCTTTCCGGACTTTAGGATAAGGGCGACATGGGCTTCATACATTGATTTGGGGAGTTTGCCATCATAGAATCCCATTGGGTGGCCAGGGGCACTGCACCGTGATCCTGGGAAATATATAGGGTAATGTATTCAGTTAATTGATCTTGTTCGGGGAATAAGGTTAGCCAGAAGGGGTGGAATTTCCAGGGTCTTTGCAGATCTGTTTGGTTTGGTATATGTAGAGTGGTGAGGATGGGGGAGTGATCCGAGATGCCTCTTGGTATGTGGGCTACATTGCAAATCTGGAGATTAGCATATTTATTAACGAAAATGTAATCTATTCTTGACAGAGAGTCATGGGTTTTAGAGTAGCAAGTGTATTCTTTAATGTGTGCAAATTTATATCTCCAGGCATCAATCCATCCCAGCTCCATAATTATTTTGTTTAGTGGAGTGGGGTGTTGGGGAGAGGCGCCCCTGGTTCCCCGCTGGGTGAATCTATCCAAGACTGGACACATCAGTGCATTGAAGTCTCCCATACAGATCAATTGTGCATTGGGATACCTGGACACAAATGGGAGGGACTCCCTAATGGGTCTCAAGGAGGCCGGGGGGGCATCATATATTCCAATAATAACATACTGTGTCGCGCATATGGTTAGTGCCACACAGAGGTACTGTCCCCGTCTGTCCGACTTAACTTCTAGAATGGAGTATTGAAGTTGTTTACTTAGGAGTATCGATACTCCTTTTGAGTATGAGGAGTGTGTGCTGTGGGCTGTCCAACCGATCCACGGCCTCTGTACATAGTGTAAGGTTGTTTGTGTGAGGTGTGTCTCTTGCAGACATATGATGTCTGTGTGGAGGGATTTCAGCTGGGTGAATACTGCAAGGCGTTTTTTTGGGTCATTTAATCCCCTCACATTCCATGATACTAGTTTGAGTTGTTTATTCATATGTATGTTCTAGGTTTCCCAGACGCACTCTCTCCCTTAAGGAAAGAGGAAAAATACAAAGAGAGGCATAGCTCAGGTTTCCAACACAGGATATATTAGAAAAAATTAACAAACAGAGCCAAGTCCCCAACCTGGGGTTTGGCATGAACTTGTTGAACATCAACAGATATATAGACCATGGTCTCCTAGCGGGACCTAGCTGGTCCATTACATAGGGAGAAACTGGGGAAAAACCACCAGCCGTTGCTGGTATTTTATGGGGGTGCACAATGTGCATTTTCTGTCGGGCGAGGAGGAATAGACCTTTTCCTCCCGCGCCATCTATATAGTTATATTTGTTCAAGTTGACTTTCGTCGTGGACCCTTTGGTATCATTAAGGTAAGGGGAGGTAGGGAGAGGAAGAAAACCCGGCCGTGGCCCAGGGGCTAAAGTAAAGGGGACAGTGATAGAGGGGCCGGAGGAGGGGGGGGGGGCAGCGCAGAGCAAGACAGCGCCCGGACCCGTGTGTCTCCCGTGCCCCAGTTGGGGACCCACCATACACAGCATAGATTATTGTACAATTCACTAGACATTGTATCTCTCATATTAATTTGCATTTGTTGGTTGTTGTCCCTGTAGAGCAGTTTACATTCGATCTGAGCATTTGAGTACCTCCCCCCCG
Organism: Hymenochirus boettgeri; assembly: GCA_019447015.1. Taxonomy (NCBI): domain Eukaryota; kingdom Metazoa; phylum Chordata; class Amphibia; order Anura; family Pipidae; genus Hymenochirus; species Hymenochirus boettgeri. Next base: position 142,210,810 of record CM033470.1, on the reverse strand, counting down.
CCCGTCCAACCTCAACCAAATCAGAGCAACACAAACATACATCAACAAATCAGTACATATTAGCAGATTAATACATAACCCATCAGTCTATCTACATCTTGAGGTAGTTCCCTATCGAGGTGGGGGTGCCGGTGCAATAATCATATCCTTCATTCATCTAGTGATGATTCGCTAGTGTTTGGGTGCCAGACTAGTACCAGCTTGGTTAGTTGTGGGCTTACTGTTTCAGTTTAAAGCCGTTTATTCAATGGTTAGCCCAAAGGGCCAGCACAGCGAACGGGCAGTCTGGGCGTTCTCACGGGTTGTCCCAATTGTGGGACTATTGGTAGTCGGATTAATCTTTGTAATATGGTAGGTCCCCCAATCCGCCCGGCCACGGTCCAGGGCCCGGAGCGCCCAGATAAAGGTGTGACCGGGGGGGGGGGAAGCCCAGCCCAGCCCCGCCCAGCCCGGCCTAAGTCCGAGGCAGTGTCTCGCCGTGGGTCCATCACCCAGGGCGGTACAGGGCGGAACAGTGCCCAGGCCGCGCACCCCCCGCGTCCCAGCCAGGGACCCGTCACGTACAGCATAAGTTATTATTATCCAGCCCATTAGACACCATATCACTCACATTAGTTACCTTTGTGGATTCCACACTCTCTCTCCATCCCAGTGATCATCCCCCCTGGCTCAGTCACCAGAGAGGAATGACAAACTCAGAATGCTCTGGGCGGCACTGTGTAGTGGGGGTAGGGCTGGAGAGAGAAGTGTTGGTGTGAGTTCAGATAGATAGAGGCAGTCTCTGCACATTTTGTATTCAACCCGAGAATCCCGAACACCCCCCCCCCCCCACACCCAACCCCAACCAGGTCAAATCAACATATATACATCTCCCCAATGCAGAAGTGCATGTCTCCCCCCCTCCCTCCGTTCAGTAGCTGGGTGTAAGTTGGCTGTTTTTTTTAGCAGAGTCACTCGGCTTCACATCCTGAGTATTTTAGATATTGTCAATTGGGGCCTATAGGGTTCAATGTAACATGGCCGAGTGTCCATGTACACAATGTCATCCATCAGGTTTTAGTTAGTGAGCTTTCAAAGCGACTTAGTTAGTGGGGCGATACAGAGTTGGGTGCGTTTTGTATATTAGTAGAGCCGGCCAGGGGAGGGGGATCTCAATTATCACGGGGCCTAGCGTGGCGGGGGGGGGTGCGCGGGGTCCCACGGGGTGAGGGGGATACATACAGTTTGTCTCGCTGCTCATCTAGTTTCCAGCCATGCGGTTGCATCGCTCGGGGAGTCAAAGAATTTGACCCGGCCATCCGCCACCACCCTCAGTCGGGCCGGGTAAGCCATGGAGTATGACAGGCCCATTGCCGCCAATTTCCTTTTTGTTTCCTGGAAAGTGGCCCTGCGCTTCTGCAGATCCAAGGAGTAGTCGGGAAAGATGCGTATGGTTGCATTTTCGTGTGCCAGATCCTTGGTGACCCGGGCTCGGCCGAGGATCCAGTCCCTATCCCGGGAGTTTAAGAGCCGGGCAATAAGGGGTCTCGGGGGTGCCCCGGGGACAGGGGCCTTGGCCGGAATCCGGTGTGCCCGCTCTATGGCAAATTGTGTCGAGAGGCCCTCTCTGCCGAATTTGGAGGTCATCCAATTTTCTAGGAATTGTGCAGGGGTTTGGCCCTCAGCGCCCTCCGGAAAGCCCAGGAAGCGGAGGTTCTGACGACGGGATCTATTCTCCAAGTCGTCCATCTTGTCCCTCGTGGCTTGCAGTTCCTGTTGAAGGCGGGAGATTTTGTCGGGGATCGGGTGTACCGTATCCTCAAGGGTTGAAGTCCTTGCTTCTACCTCTCCGACTCTGTGCCTTATTTTTTGCAGGTCGTGCCTGAGGAGGGAAATGTCCGACCTGGTTTCCTCTATCATAGTGGCGAGAGAGCGTTGCGAGTCTTGGATGGCGCCCAATAGTTGTTGTCTAAGGTCCGTCAGAGTGGGCTCCGCGGTTGTGGGTGTAGCGTCGGGGTCTCCCCGGGTGTCCTCTGAGTGTAGTTCAGGGCAGGTGCATAGTTTGCCTTTTGAGGGCGAGGGTGTCATGGCGGCCTGTGTTCCGGTGCTGCCCTTCCACGCGTATTTCTCAAGCTTTTTTGCTGACCCGGATGCCTTGTTGCCTCTAGGCTTGGTCATTGGGGTATCGGGTGTCCAGGGTGCATCAGTTGGTGGGTTTTTCACGCACTTGAACTCAGGATTTTAGCCTCGAATGAATAGTTGGCGCGGGAGCAGTTAAGACGTGCGTCCTAGTCCATTCAGCTCCAGGCTCCGCCCCCAACAAAAAGTATTCTAACATTCACAGCTTGGTAAAGCCCATTGAGTCAATTTTTGCAAAGACATAGGTGTTGTCGCCTTGTCATCTGGGCTTCACCTGTGACTAATAATGGATCAATTAGGTGTCAGGTGTGTATAAAAAGAACCCCAGTACACTAGACCTTCACATCAACTGCAAATAGACCTCTGCAAACATGCCTAAGATTCACCCTGAGACTAAAGTGTTGATTATCAAAAGGCTGAAGACCAAATCCACTGCTGATGTGGTGCACACCTTCAATGTCTCTCAGCATCAAGTTCAGATGAAAAAGAGAAGATATGATGAGACTGGAGAAGTTTTTGACAAGCCCAGGTCAGACAGACCCCGCAAGAAAGCTTGAGAGGACCGTTTGTTGGCTCGAAAATCCAAGGCAAGCCCATTTTCAACTGCAGCAAAGCTCCTGGAGACATGGTCACCTGAAATCCCTGTGTGAACCAGAACAGTTTGTCGGATTCTGTCTCCAAATGGCCTCCATGGTCGAATCAGTGCCCATAAGCCAGCACTAAACAAAATACAATTGAAAAAACATGTGGCATTTGCCAAGTCCCACAGCCTGCTAAAAGGATGGATGCTGGAAAAGTGGCAAAAGGTGGATTTTTCAGATAAATCTTCTGTTGAATTATACCACAATCAAATATTGCAGGAGACCTACTGAAACCCGCATGGAGCCGAGATTTACCCAGAAAACAGTGAAGTTTGGTGTAAGCATGGTCTGGGGTTACATCCAGTATGGGGGTGTGCGAGGGATCTGCAGGGTGGAAGGCAACATCAATAGTGTAAAATACCAAGAAATCTTAGATACCTCATATATTCCCAACCATAAAAAAGGCCAGATTCTGCAGCAGGATGGTTCATCAAAGTTCCTTAAGGCGAAGAAGATCAAGATGCTCCAGGATTGGCCAGCCCAGTCACCTGATATAAACATCATTGAGCACATGTGGGGTAGGATGAAAGAGGAAGCATGGAAGATGAAAACAAAGAATATTGATGAACTCTGAGAGGCATGCAAGTTTTTTTGGCTATTCCTGATTTCATCAATAAATTCTATGAATCCTTGCCAAACCGCATGGTTGCTGTCCTTCAAGCTCATGGAAGTCATACAAGATATTAAATTTGGATCTCACAGCACCACTACTTAATTTGCTGACATATTTTTGAATTGGCTGTAAAGTAGATCATTTTCTGTATAGGCGACTACACTTTTGTCTTGCAACATTTTGACCTTACTGTCTTGATTAAATGATAAAACTTTTTTCAGTGAAACTATTTTTTACCAGTACATTTAATATAATTTGGGAGGGCTTTAGCTTTTCATATGAGCTATTTCTAACACCAATTGATCAATTAAAAATCAGGTTAATAGCAGGAGTTACTGCAAAATACACAGACGACAAGACTTTTGTCAGAAACTGTAAGTGACATACTGCTAACTAATGTGCAAAAAATAGAGCACACTTAAAGGGAAAGTTCAGTAGAAATTATCAATATTTGTTAAATTGTTAGTTTGTGTAATGCATACTTAGTTATTCTACATATTCTCTCCCATTTTGAAAAATCAGTTGATTTCATGCCCTTTGCTGTTCCCTGCTGTTGACATTAGTGAGCTGCCATTTCAGGTTCTAACGGTCCTTCTTCCCAGGATGCACCACTTCCTTGGAATGTTCCTAACAATAATTTCTACTGATTGGCTGTTGAATGGGTCAAAGATGCTCTACTGAGCAACTGAATCAATCCAGGCGCTGGGTCAGGGGCAAGACCATAACGGTCTCTACTAGGGGTCCTGTAAACAGGAAGTCAGTATTTCGGTTGCATTTATTTATACACAGACAAAATGCTGAATTGGCAGATTAAGGTCATTGGGATGGAAAAATACTGCTCTTCTTTCTGAAAAGTACATGTATTTGCACTGAACTTCCCCTTTAATAAAAACACACAAAGCTTACACACAGCGCAACAGAATGAAGTCCTACTTTAACAACACAGACAAAGAGTCCGCACGCACATGCTTGCAATCAACATGTTTTCCCCAAGGCCAATTACATGTAGCATGTTCACGAGTAGGTACACCACAACATTTCAATTATTTATTCAGTCCCGTGGGATACATCTCTCGCACACGGGTCCCACGACACGGACCATACAGGTGAAGGAGGGAGGGAAACGTGGTCTGACATGTTTCGCGGAGACCTCCACATATGTTTTTAGCATATAGCACATATGCTATAAACATATGTGCTATTAGTCCCTCAAGCAATGTCACCTCCTCGACTCATAATTGTACATAACAAAACGTTGTGTACCTGGTTTTGTATTCAGCACTTAATAAATGAACATTTAATGATTTAATATTGAGTGTGCCTCCCTGCAACTTTATACCGAATGGTGAGAACAGTCGGAGACAACCCACAGACCAGCACCAAAGACCTAACAACATCATCTTGCTGCAGATGGAGTCACTGTGCATCATTTAAGCATTCAGCGCACTTTACACAAGGAGATGCTGTATGTGAGAGTGATGCAGAGGAACCCTTTTCTCCGCCCACAGGACAAACAGAGCCGCTTGAGGTATGCTAACACACATTTGGACAAGACAGCTTCATTTTGGAATAAGGTGCTGTGGACAATCTAAAATGGAGTTATTTGGGCATAACAAAGGGCGTTATGCATGGAGGAAAAAGAACACAGCATTCCAAGAAAAACCTGCAACCTACAGTAAAATATGGTGGTGGTTCCATCATGCTGTGTGACTGTGTGGCCAGTGCAAGGACTGGGAATCAAAGTTGAGGGACGCATGGATTCCACTCATTATCAGCAGATTCTGGAGACCAATGTCCTGGAATCCGTGACAAAGCTGTAGCTGCGATGGGGCTGGATCTTCCAACAACACAACGACCCTAAACACTGCTCAAAATCCACTAAGGCATTCATGCAGAGGAACAAGTACAACTTTCTGGAATGGCCATCTCAGTCCCCAGACCTGAATATAATTGAAAATCTATGGAGTTAAAGAGAGCTCTCTATGCTTGAAAGCCATCAAACCTGAAGGAACTAGAGATGTTTTGTAAAGAGGAATGGTGCAAAATACCTTCAACCAGAATCCAGACTCACATTGGAACCACCAGGAAGCGTTTAGAGCAGGGATGTCCAACCTGTGGCCCTCCAGATGTTTGAAAACTACAACTCCCAGCATTCCTTGGTTTCTTCTGCAATGGAGGAATGCCGGGAGTTGTAGTTTTCAAACATCTGGAGGGACGCAGGATCTCCTCAATATTGATTTCATTTATTTTTTGTGGTGGCCAAATATATGCACCTGCCTAATTTTGTTTAAACAATTATTGCACACTTTTTGTAAATCCAATAAACTTCATTTCACCTTTCAAATGTCACTGTGTGTGTCTCCTATGATATATTTAACTGACCTTTTTTATCGTAACAACCAACGATTTATACAGGAAAATCATGACGATTAACAAGGTTGCCCAAACTTTCGCATCCCACTGTATATGCACTTTACACTGTATATTGTATTCAAATCAATGTGGAGTAAAGTTGCACATTGACTATGTTGACGTTGTATCTTAAAATATATTTTATATGCAAAATTTAAATATTATACTTGTGAAAAGTATACCACACTACCAAAATTCACACTTTTGGCTCTTTGAAGTCACACCAGTGTGCTCTGACCCATTGAGAAACCCTGAACGGATCGCTCGCTACGAGCGAGCAATCGGCCAGGACAAATGTCCATCAGATGATATACAGCCTCCCTTTTTTTGAGATGTAAATGCCACAGAGCAATAAATACATTTTTAACAAGAGAGAGAGAGAGAGAGAAAAGGCTCAGAGCACTTACGTGTTTCAGTTTTGGAGAATAAGGCCATCCTGATATCTCTATCAAGCGCATCACATGCACTGCTCTGAGCTTGGTCTGGAAACTTTAGTTTAAACTCTTCAAGACACTCCAAAGCTTCAGATACATAATGAAGTTCAAAAAGGCAACGAGCTAATCTAAAGTGAGCTTTGAGATGGCCTGGGTTAAGAGCTAAGGCTTGCAAACAATCTCGAAGAGCATCATAGTAATCTCCATCCCTGAGCAAGAGAAAAAAGTCACATAATGAAAAATAAACGATAGGTGAAAAATTAAATTACAGCCATCCAAATTCTTCTTTCATTTAGCATCCCCCCTTACCACTTGCGTTTCATGTAAGCAGCAGCACGATTCCCGTACAGCATAGAACTGCGTGGAGCACTCCGGACAGCCAAACTGTACAAATCAATTGCTTTACTCCATTGCTGATGAGCAAAGGCATCATTGGCTTTCTGCTTCACTTTCTCCAAGTGTGGAGGCAGATCAGAAGATGCTCTAGAGTGATAACAGATATAAAAAAAACATGACAATGAAGGTCAAATTGAGTTAAGAATTTAAAAAATCATATAGTTTGCTGCCTCCTTTTGGCTGGCATCAGGGTAAGTTTTATGTATATCAACTGCACCCCCAAGTGATGAGAGCCTAGTGTTTTGGGGCTGGAACACACACAGTTCAATATTATGTCCTGAATGACCAATATATCTGTCCAATTAATACACACACACATGTTATGGCAATTTAAAAGTGTACAAAAGATGTTGGCATAATCCATAATAATAGTAGTAAAAATAATGACAACGTGGTTGAATGTACAATGTCTATCAGTGAACATCTGAAAAATAGCAAGGGTGAGTTTACATTAAAAGTTATTAACAGCATTTTTCTCACCCCATCAGGTTCTTAGTATCAGCCACCCGAAATCCATTACTGTACAGGTGAATTCCATTGGTTGAAGTCTTTCCATTTTGGACATCTGTCATAAACATAATATTAATTATTTTCTATCAAAAATGTTTCTAGAAATTGCAGGGTTTCACTCTTAACTAACTTACCTCCACATGTATGGTAGGATTTAGGCAACAGGAAGGTACACGGTCTTTGCTTAAATGTGAGATCAAAGAGGTAGACCTATTATAAAAGGCAACACAAAAAAAAATTATGACAAAAATATGCTTCTAGGAAGACAGCGGGTGCAAGTTGTCTGAGCCAGGATAAAATTGTTAGTTGAGAATGTCACCTTTTACCAGGGAGATTTACCAGGTAAATCTAAACCACTCTTATCACCTACATGACTTTGTTGGCAGCTTATCCCAGGCTTCAGCACTATTTTTTATACAGAAAAGTCCTGGACACTAAACTGGCAGATAAAAGCTGTAAAAGTTGGCCAAAATGATATTGGGAAGTAGCAATAATCATTCCAACTTCCCAGTCTCAGATACTTTTCTTTTTTAAAATTAAATTTTTACAGTGTTTTTGTCCTTTTTTAAAAGACACAGTAAAAAAGCTGCAACCACAAATAAGGCTGAGGCCACACTACAATGCACAAAAGCACGCACGAAATTGCGAGCATTATTGCACGCAATCTTGTGCGATTTCTGTGCGTTCGAGCGCGTTGTTTCGCGTTTGTGCATGTGGTTTCGCTAATTACAAGGAGAAAATGCATGCAATTGTGCAAAAAAATGGTTGAATGCAAAACGCGAACAGAGGCGCAATCGCATGCACAACGAAAATCGTGGGAATTTTTGTGTTCCCACAATTTCCGCTTTAGCGAAAATCGTGGGCGCAATCGGGAGCGAAAACGTGTGTGCAAACGCAAGAAATACGCACTAGTGTGGCCCAGCCCTAAATCACTTGCGAGAAACCCATGCAGTCACTGCAATTGCTTTCATAAAATCACACTAACTATAAGTAATGTAGCTGAGCAATTTTGGCATTGGATAAAATGGCTTATTGAATAAAAAGGCTTATATTGCCTTCCAGATAGGTGTGTATCCTCTGCGCTTCAGGTATCTTTGGGTAGGATGTGTTGTTTTAGTGAGGTTTCTAGGTATGTAGCTGAGTCCTTGTTCCAGTTAATTAGTTAGAATAGAGCTGGCAGTGTTTACAATATGGCATTAGACAAGGCAGCTAGAAAGCTTAGGGAGAGAGGGGCCAAAAGGAGCAATAAGCCCTTCACTGAGCATAAAAATGGAGCAAAAACCTTCTTATAACAGAAGGTATCTTGCAGTCGCATGCTATATGAATAGCATTGCCCACAAAACCTAAGAAACAAGAAGTAATTTCTTACTCCCATGTTTCCCAGAGTAAGGGGGGGAGATATGCAAAATACTCCTTTATGTCCCTTAGCTTATGCATGTGTCCAGAACCAATATGGCATTGGAATGCATAGAAAGCCACAAATGGAACGCATGGCGTAATCACGTCACACACAAGATCCTGAAGCGGTGCGCTCCCATAAAATAAGCATTTAAAAGGATAGACATAGCCCAAACATGGATATACACTCTTGAAAAGGCTGCTTGATAGCAGTGAAATGTGTTGAGTTTAAAGAGCAAGGACAGAATAGGAACCCAGAGACTATACTGCATTTCAATACCCCTCTTAAAGGGGAACTGTGGTCTCCAAACAGTTTCCTACCTTTAAAACGAACCATCAACCACCTCTCTACGTGCTCCACAGCCCAAGATATAAAGAAATGACTGACCATAAAGTTAATGGGTGGGAGGCTGACATGTTACATTCCTAAGGCTTCTCCTGCACAGTGCCACCGGCGAGCACAGCCTCAGACTCCCTCAGTGTGTGAAGGAGACAGGAAGTCCCTCCTCCTCTCTGCTGTGTGAAGTCCTGACAGAGTAGGTAAGGGAATCTACAGCCCTTCTCTCCCACTATGTGAAAACAGCCTTTTCAGGCAGAGTTCTCACTCTGCCTGAAATGGCTATTTCTAGAGTTTTCTGTGTGTGTCTGTGTTTGTGGGGGGTCTGAGTGGCCCACGGCACCCACAAGTGGGTGGGGCTTAGGCACCCACGAGTGGGTGGGACTTAGGTGCCACGGATGGGTGGGGCCACAGCACCCGCAGGTGAGCAGGGCCACGGCACCCACGGATGGGCCGCTGCCATATCACACACAAAACTATGCAAAATAAACAATAAAAATAAATTGCAAATATTCTCAGGAGAGCAATTCCTATCAATTTACCTAAAGTCATTTTTGGACCACAGATCCCCTTTAATGATTCCACAAGGTTTGGTTTTTTTTTTTACTGGTGAGTAACTCACTTGCTGCAGTTTGTAAATTGAAAGTTTTAAAGACCCAGAGACTATACTGCATTTTAAAACTACTTTTAACAAAAGGCTTGAATGTTTTTATGGGATGTTCTTTTACTGGTGTCTTAACCTACTTGCTGAAAATCAGGCATTTTAAAAGGTATAAAGCTTTGAAGTTTTAATGTCCTTTACATCTGATGGTGTGAGAAGGATTGCCCATCTCTAATCTATTATACTGCCTTTTATTCATTGGATAGAATGTTTATGTTGTATTTAGTTAGAACAACTGGACTTAAAGTTTAGCTCTCAAAGATGTTTCGCTTGTCATCTGACTGGTTTTCTCAATTCAGAATGACAAGAATCTGTTGGCAATTAAGTGGATAGAATGCTTATTATCAAAGGCATAATACCTCCAAATGAAGGACTGGACACCTGGGTTAAGGATGCATTTACAACATGGAAGCTTGGCCTATAATCCTACAAAGCAACTCTGACCAAAGATTAGTACAAAGAAAAGAAGCTGATCAATGCACATAAAACACATATTGTACAGTGTTTATGCTGAGATTAATGCAAGAAGACATGGAACTCAGTTAAATCAAAAGAGCTTTGGCAGATTTTACAAACTTTTGGCACTAATGCAATAAAAGGTGTATTTATTGCAGAAAAGTTGTGCAGGTTTTGGGGGTGCTCTGTGTTCTGTAGTAATAGTTTACCATGGTTATACTTTAATTCAAGGACATAGTTTGTTAACATTGTTAACCACTGTACAAAGGTATGCTTCTATCTTATTTACAACTCGCAAATAGTAAATATAATAACAACCAGAAAAATGGGTGAGACATCCTTGCATCCTGTCATGCACAAAAATGAGTAATTAACACAATTGTCATAGACAAACTAATAGGTACTACTTTATCCATTCAATGCTTCTTCAATCTGGAACACACTCCATTAAAGAATAGAGCACATAATTTATCCACCTTAAGCAAAGAAGGATGATTAATCGTTAAGTGTACACATACTTTACAGAAAAAAGGCAAAATGTGTCATCATCATTCATGCCATGGGGGATCATGCAATTAAAGATAAACATCTATCTAACTTCCCTCTGCGGTAAATATGTTATATGTATTCCAAGGAGACCATTTTAATCCCATTGCGATATTATTGCACAGGTCATCATTTCTACAGCACTCATATGTTCCTATAATCGTACAGTTAGTTTGTGATTTGTGTGGCCTGTACCATGTATACTGTATCATATATATAAATTGGTTTCAGTGTTCTCCCCAGAATTTTTTCCCTGCCGGGTGGCATGAGAAAGTAGCCGGGTGGGGTAGGACGGGGAAATTTGCTGGTAAGGGAAAATGTGCACTGCATAATGCTCATTATATAGGTCAGGGATGTCTAACTTTCGTCCCACTAGATGTTTGAAAACTATAACTCCCAGCATTCCATGGTTGTAGAATGCAGGGAGTTGTAGTTCGTCAACATCTGCAGGTAACCCATGTAACAG